>JAEAOA010000137.1:692500-1393685 GCA_016746295.1 Potamilus streckersoni
TTCGATTTCTCTCTCTCTCTCTCTCTCTCTCTCTCTCTCTCTCTCTCTCTCTCTCTATATATATATATATATATATATATATATATATATATATATATATATATATATTTTATATATATATATATATATATATATATATATATATATATATATATATATATATATATATATATATATATATATATGAAAGTAATGCAAATTAAAAACATAATTTAGTAAATATTTTTTTATTAAATTTATTATGGTTTGAACAACGGCCAATAAAGAGAAGTAACTCAGACCATACAAGTGCTAAGTGAGAATAATCTATTGGTATACAAATGAACAGCTGTCTCCAGATATTCGCATTTGAATTCATTGTACACGTGGTCTGAAAAGTCAGTCTCAAAGTATGTGTACAAATGGCCTCAGAAGGGTAGGACAAATAGGATAACAATCCGGGGTTCCAATATGTTCATAGAGCCCACCGCAGTCCCAATTTTTAATTCATAAAGGCTTACTGTTGAATTTTTCCTAGAGCCCACAAATTCTGTCTACGGCCCTGACAAGTAAAACCAGAAAGTGTGTCTTTTATGTGCATAAATGTCATCAGAAATATGACTCAGTTTTGACCACTCATACTTCTTACGATTATCTATAGCATCTAAAGTACGTTTATAACATTGATTACAGATTCTCCTATCACAACAACAATCACGATTAGGTTGTCAGGGTTTTTTTTCCAGATTGTCAAATCCTTTATATGCCATACTTCTAATAGCGCGCGCATGTCATATACAAAAACTGTTGGTTGGTTTTAAAGACTAAATTATAGAGAGGAAATATGAGCTAAGTGCCTTTGCAAAATACACACAGAGGGAGTCGACCATGGAGTATCTGGGCGGGTAGTGAACCGCAAACATTTGATTACGTGTCCGATGCTCAACCGAGCTACCGCGGATCGCTCAAGAATATCAGGGTCATTTTAAATATCCCAAGGAAATACATATTAAAACTGAAATATAACTTGGTATACTATGAGTATGAGATTTTTGTAGTTTTTTTTTTTTTTTGCTTCTTCGTAGGTTCGTTTTGATTTTTCCCATTCATTATAGCAAACAGTCATCATTAGATGCAACAATACGTTCTTCAAAACTGTCTAGACAATGACTTAATGGTAAGCAGTTGATAGTTTCGACATGGCTTCATCCCTGGCAATCAACCAATCACATACCGCTATCTGACTCATTTGAGTAGGTGATTGACTCTGTTTGGGTCCTTTTAGACTTTTATCTTTGATAGCGAAGAAAATGCTTTTAGCCTGCAAATTTTTGTGTAAAATGAAATATTTATATCCAATCAAACATGTTGAAATGTATCCCCAATATTTTGCAAGATTCATTTTTAGAAACTCTGTGAAGACGAAATTAGGCACTTGTAATGCAAGATGATGGATAGAACCTGAGTAACCAAAGGTTTTCCCCTTCCAGAACCAGGCGTCAAGCATGTTGTTCGGAATTTGTCGAAATTATTAATAAAAGTAACAAAATCCAGCTAACAAATAATATTATATACGTATGCCTATTTAAATTCTTTGTCTTCTTCATAAAACACACACACATGCACACTGTACGTCTATAACACGACGATAGACATGATTCACTGGCGTATTTTTTACGCTCCTGTAATCAGTGAAAAGTACGTCAGCCGCCAAATCGATGAATGTGCGACTCCTAATATGGACTTGCTAAATACAAAAAGGAATATATCAAGTCAGTTCCAATGAAATATATATTAAATCTGGAATATAATTTGATATACTAAAAGTATGTTGTTTCTTTTTTTCTTCTCTCCTTTCTATTCTCTACAGGAAACCTTCGTCATTACATGCAACAATGCGTTCTTCTAAACGGTCTGGACAATCAATTAATGGTATGCAATAATGTTCACAAAAGCCAGTAAATAAATAAGATCAAAGAGTATGTGCCCATTCAAATTCTCTCTCTCTCTCTCTCTCTCTCTCTCTCTCTCTCTCTCTCTCTCTCTCTCTCTCTCTCTCTCTCTCTCTCTCTCACATACATACATACATACATACATACATACATACATACATACATACATACATACATACATACATACATACATACATACATACATACATACATACATACATACATACATACATACATACATACATACATACATACATACATACATACATACATACATACACACACACGCATGCACACACACACGCACACATTGCATCAATAACACGACGACAGACACGAATAACTATTCATTTTTTATGCCTAGTAATTAGTGAACAGTCGACCGACAAATCGATGGATGTACTTAAATACTTAAATACAAAAAGTAAGATTTTATGTCAGTTCATGGATGCGGAAAAAGGCACGAAAACCGGTTAAAAATGTGCTATTGAATTAACATAAATATTCTATTTAGTTTTAGCATGTACTGGATCTAGTATGTATGAAATTTTAACAATTATTTGCGTTAAACCGCAATTTCTTTATTTTTTATTTTATTTTTAATTGCAAAAAGGTGACACACAAGAAGAAATTACAATGATATACAGACCAACGGTCGTACCTTTAGAATGGAGTGCATATGTTGCATGAGTTTGGGATTAATAGCATAAAGTCGTCATAATTTACTTATTATTCGTCAATAATTAGTCTGTAGTAAGTAATTAATATGCAAATAGTCTGAGCGTTGAAGTAACAAATAATTTGTTTTATTTCGTTTGCGATGAGAAATGAAACTAAGAACCAACTTTCATCTGTGTTTATTAGTTGTTCGTCCATGAAACATCAATATCTTTACAATGAAGGTGGCTTTCGCGATAAAGTCGTCTTGACCATACTGTTGTGTGTGGCACCCAAATAGTTTTGTGTGGTTTCACTTGCTGGCAAAAGCTTATGTCAGCTTCAGTTATTGCAATGTCAGAGTGCAACAACAACTAGAAAAGCTATAAATAAAGGTGAATAACAAACTGCAAGTCATCAAGCAATGGAATATAACTTACATTCTTCTTTCGTCGGACTAGTGGTACGTGTATATACATCATACACGCAACTGGCGTTTTGAATGTCTTTTGAATTTTGAATTTTGACAAGGATAGCAATTGTTGTACCAAGTTACGATGCAGTTGGTTTAAAGTCAGTTGATGATCCTTAGTACATTGTTTACCTGTCCATAAGTCGCGACGCAAAACAGGGTCACGAGGACGTTCGGGGGGGGGAGGGTCGCGGATTTTGTTTCGTTGTGGTAAAACTTATTTTAAAAAATGTGAAAAGGGTCACGAGGCCCAAAAATTGTTTTAAGGGTAACCAGTGAACTACTTTGGGTAGTGATGATTCTCAGAGAGAGAGAGAGAGAGAGAGAGAGAGAGAGAGAGAGAGAGAGAGAGAGAGAGAGAGAGAGAGAGAGAGAGAGAGAGAGAGAGAGAGAGAGAGAGAGATCACCACAAAAATAACAAAATTAGTAAATGACAGGAATTTAATACAATTCAGTATACTTACTACTTTTTGTTACATGTTCCCATGAATGACTACATTAGGTTACAGATAATTTGCGTAGAAGTTTACATCAACCACACCTTGGTCATCAATGACTTGAGTTACAGATAAGTTACATGCAAGTGTACATTACACATACCTAGGTCATTAATTGAATGATATTTAATGAGACACTAGCCGATACAACACTATTTGGTATGGATGCAATTGGAGAAAGCGTCTCATTGATTGTGATTGCGCTTCCGACAGTGCCAGGCTGGCTTCTAATAGTTCAGGCAAAGCTCGTTTGTTTATTCAACCCATAGTGGCTGTTGTTTCCAGTGAATCATATCCAGTCACCAGACAACTAAAGAATTAAGCCATCCTTTAATACCTCCAGATAGTTTTAAGACAATAAATTCACTTAACATGTTAACATGCATACAAATAAAACAAACTATCGAAACAAAAAATGTGACATGTAAAAGAAAATAAACACTAGCTACACTATAAATATTATTTTGATCTTATGTTTTAATGTTATTAAAAATTGAAATGAAGCAATGTTGTGTTCGCTTTTTTACATAGTTCAAAGTAATTGAAGCGTAGTTTGAGGTGATTCATTCAATTTACTTGACCGAGATTTTACTATTTTACTTTACACACAGTTATGCAGTAATTCTGCTGGTACTACGAATTATAGCCCCTCAACCAACAACAAAAAATTGTTGAACTCACTATGAAATATGCAAAGCTATCACTGCTATAGCAAAGACTTAGTACCGGATTTTTAAAATATTTACTTTGTTTCAAAACATTTCCACATTGTTAATCAATTAATGATAATTTACTAAGTAAAATTTAAAGAATTCGGTAATGGAAATAAATGGTGCCATATGAGACCTCAAATTTGATATTATATGGAGATTGAAATAAATGTTGTCATGTTAAGACTTAAGTGTTGACAACGTAGATTGAAATAAATATTGTCATGTTAACACTTAATTTATGACGGATGGAGATTGAAATAAATGTTGTCATATTAAGACTTAATTTGTGACGGATGGAGATTGAAATAAATGTTGTCATATTAAGACTTAATTTGTGACGGATGGAGATTGAAATAAATGTTGTCATGTTAAGACTTAATTTGTGACGGATTGAGATTGAAATAAATGTTGTCATATTAAGACTTAATTTGTGACGGATGGAGATTGAAATAATGTTGTCATATTAAGACTTACTTTGTGACGGATGGAGATTGAAATAAATGTTGTCATATCAAGACTTAATTTATGACGGATGGAGATTGAAATAAATGTTGTCATGTTAAGACTTAATTTATGACGGATGGAAATTGAACTGAATGTTGTCATATTAAGACTTAATTTATGACAGATGAAACAAATAAATGTTGTCATACTAAGACTTAATTTGTGACGGATGGAGATTGAAATAAATGTTGTCATGTTAAAACTTAATTTATGACAGATGGAGATTTAAATAAATGTTGTCATATTAAGACTTAATTTATGACGGATGGAGATTGAAATAAATGTTTTGATATTAAGACTTAATTGATGACAGATGGAGATGAAATATTTACATATTTAGACTTCTTAATGTAAGACAATTGAGACTGAAATAAATGTTGTGATATTAAGACTTAATTGACGACAGATGGACATTTAAATAAATTGTCATATTAAGACTAAATTATAACAGAAGGAAATTGAAATAAGACTTAATTTATGACAGATGGAAATTGAACTGAATGTTGTCATATAAAGACTTAATTTATGACAGATGGAAATTGAACTGAATGTTGTCATATTAAGACTTAATTTATGACAGATGAAACAAATAAATGGTGTCATATTAAGACTTAATTTGTGACGGATGGAGATTGAAATAAATGTTGTCATGTTAAGACTTAATTTGTGACGGATGGAGATTGAAATAAATGTTGTCATATTAAGACTTAATTTATGACGGATGGAGATTGAAATAATGTTGTGATATTAAGACTTAATTTGTGACGGATGGAGATTGAAATAAATGTTGTCATATTAAGACTTAATTTGTGACGGATGGAGATTGAAATAAATGTTGTCATGTTAAAACTTAATTTATGACAGATGGAGATTGAAATAAATGTTGTCATATTAAGACTTAATTTATGACGGATGGAGATTGAAATAAATGTTGTGATATTAAGACTTAATTGATGACAGATGGAGATGAAATGTTTACATATTTAGACTTAATGTAAGACAATTGAGACTGAAATAAATGTTGTGATATTAAGACTTAATTGACGACAGATGGACATTTAAATAAATTGTCATATTAGGACTAAATTATAACAGAAGGAAATTGAAATAAAGACTTAATTTATGACAGATGGAAATTGAACTGAATGTTGTCATATTAAGACTTAATTTGTGACAGATGGAAATTGAACTGAATGTTGTCATATTAGGACTTAATTTATGACAGATGAAACAAATAAATGGTGTCATATTAAGACTTAATTTGTGACGGATGGAGATTGAAATAATGTTGTCATATTAAGACTTAATTTGTGACGGATGGAGATTGAAATAAATGTTGTCATATTAAGACTTAATTTGTGACGGATGGAGATTGAAATAAATGTTGTCATGTTAAAACTTAATTTATGACAGATGGAGATTGAAATAAATGTTGTCATATTAAGACCTAATTTATGACGGATGGAGATTGAAATAAATGTTGTGATATTAAGACTTAATTGATGACAGATGGAGATGAAATGTTTACATATTTAGACTTAATGTAAGACAATTGAGACTGAAATAAATGTTGTGATATTAAGACTTAATTGACGACAGATGGACATTTAAATAAATTGTCATATTAGGACTAAATTATGACAGATGGAAATTGAAATAAAGACTTAATTTATGACAGATGGAAATTGAACTGAATGTTGTCATATTAAGACTTAATTTAGGACAGATGGAAATTGAACTGAATGATGTCATATTAAGACTTAATTTATTACAGATGGAAATTGAACTGAATGTTGTCATATTAAGACTTAATTGATGACAGATGGAAATTGAACTGAATGTTGTCATATAAAGACTTAATTTATGACAGATGAAACAAATAAATGGTGTCATATTAAGAGTTAATTTGTGACGGATGGAGATTGAAATAAATGTTGTCATATTAAGACTTAATTTATGACGGATGGAGATTGAAATAATGTTGTCATATTAAGACTTAATTTGTGACGGATGGAGATTGAAATAAATGTTGTCATATTAAGACTTAATTTGTGACGGATGGAGATTGAAATAAATGTTGTCATGTTAAAACTTAATTTATGACAGATGGAGATTGAAATAAATGTCATATTAAGACTTAATTTATGACGGATTGAGATTGAAATAAATGTTGTGATATTAAGACTTAATTGACGACAGATGGACATTTAAATAAATTGTCATATTAGAACTAAATTATGACAGATGGAAATTGAAATAAAGACTTAATTTATAACAGATGGAAATTGAACTGATGTTGTCATATTAAGATTTAATTTATGACAGATGGAAATTGAACTGAATGTTGTCATATTAAGACTTAATTTATGACAGATGGAAATTGAACTGAATGTTGTCATATTAAGACTTAATTTATGACAGATGAAACAAATAAATGTTGTCATATTAAGACTTAATTTATGACAGATAAAACAAATAAATGTTGTCATGTTAAGACTTAATTGATGACAGGTCGATATATGTTGTCATACAAATGACTCTAAGATGATGTCACATGGAGAATGAAATAAACGCTGCCATATTGTTGTGCTCAAAGATAATGACATAGAGGTTGAAAGAAAATGTTCCCATACGAGGACTCGAACTTGATACAACATGGAAAATATCTTTCGTATCAGTCATATAAAGATAGCAATGCCACGTGGGGATTAAAAAATGTTATATGAGGACTAAAACTTAATTGTGCATGGGCAATGAAGTAATTATTGTTTTTTAAGGATTCAAAGACGATGACTCAATGGGAATTGAAATTAACCAGATAATATGAGGACTCAAACATTGTGGCATATAGGGATTGAACTGTCAATATTCTACATCAGAAGATGAGGACACGTGAAGGCTGAGTTAAAAATATTAATAATATATCTCACGGTAGCATTAACAGCATTCTTCGTAATGACCAACCATTGTTCTTGAAATGCTTTTCAGGTGGCACTCTGGCTTCTCTCGAAACGTCACAGCCACCACAGTTTGATTTCGTCGTCTGTCTTTCCTAAACACGTATTGTTGCTTGTTTTTAACTTTTCATTATGTATGGGAGTTTTCAAAACGTAACAGCAAAATTACAGATTTAAAGATTTAAGTCAAATCTCCCGCTATTATTATCAACGTAGCAGCTTTTTGTGGTCAAATTTCAAACTGAAATGACAACACAAAAGACGAGGATGTCCAAGGGTCAAACCATCTGTACAGGCTGTGGCGTTGATTACAAATTCATCTGCAGAGATTAGACGCCTTTCTGCAATATTCTTTCATTTGAAAATGTGTTTGTCCCTCATATTCCAGCCACGTTAGTGCCAAATATAACACTGAAACAGATCTACATTTGTGTATGCTCAAAATACGTACCATGAAAGGGCACGATATATTATATTTCCGATATTTTCTGAGGTCAAATTTTCAAAATAATTCTAAAATTTCTGATGTTAAATTTTCAATAATGTTGATGATTTTGGAGATAAAGCGAATGTCTTTTTTAACTTCATCGTGAAGTTATAGGTCTAAAAACAAAACAAATCAGTAAAATATTTTAGCACAAGTGCACGTGTAAAGCAATGAATAAGTGAGCTATGTCACGGTCAAATACATTTAAAAAGCCCATATATAAATGTTGGACAAAGTATAGTAATAGTTTCATTAAGTATTTGGTGCATCTACCCTACATATAAAAACATTTTTTTACTTTAATTTGATACGAACTCAAGTAAAAATATGCATTAAGTATAATTAAAGCAGATTTTCAATATTGTACAGCATATCTAACTTTAATTACATATATATAATTGTATACATGTGCACGAGGAACCCACGCAGACATCAAAACAGTCACACACTAAAAGACAAAAAAAGCTTGAGCAATCGATTTATCGACTGGACCATTCGATCAATTAAGACAACAAAAATAAACAACAATAACAACAACAAAGCTAATGACTTTATATTGATATATGAAGAATGAAAGATTTATGTCTACAGAATCTTGCTGTTGTACCTAAGTGTAACCAGAATCCTTTGAGACTGATTAGGTATCACAGAACATTTCGTAGATAATTCAATTGTCTCCAAGAGTATTTATTATTCTCTTCTATATAGCATTGTACATCTACCTAGGTCTTTTTATTTTATATTTTAAACACCTTCCCTTTTTTGACGTATTTTGGTAGGTTCTAGAAATAAAGGCAGAACCATAAGAAATTGTCCTTGCCAAGAACGACAGAAATAGAAACTCAAAAATGGCGGGTGTGGTAATGGACTAAAGAGACGCGATAATCCGCCCCCACCTCATCCTGTCGCCATCTTTTGCACGCGCGTCCACCAACCGTGTATGGAGACGGATATTTACTACCCTCAGCATTTCGGTGTCTATTTCCCACAGGGTAAGTAAACTTTATACATGTGATTATTTGTGTGCGTTCTCTTTGCGTCTCTCCTTATGTGTCACGTGGTTACATTTGCTTTATATTGCTTACTGTGCTTGGTACTGTACTTGTTTGTATTATTGTCCATGCATGAGTGTGTGATAGTCATTGAGGGAGTCAGGCATGGTTAAATTTCAAGCAAGTCATTTTATTTGTTATAATTGGTGTATATGTGAGTAAATTTCCGATCTAGTGGTAGGGACGACATGGAAAATATAAACAAAAGCAAGCAAAACCAGTTCCATAACGTAGTTTTCTATATCATTTTTCTTTTGTCAGTTATTTTATTTATTTATTTTATACTACGTGCAAGTCTGATTACATAGCACTTCTTTAAATAAAAAGAGAAAAAGTTATCAAGTGCTAGCGATTAAGAAAAAAGTTATCACGAGGTGAGAGAAACGTTAGAGTGCAGATCAATAATTCAATCCCCTAAGCATGCACCCACTCATAGAGTGTATGTGACAAAAAGTGCATGGTAATACAATGTTATACTTACAACTGTACGAATATATTTGCTCATAGAATGTATGTGACAAACAGTGCATGGTAATACAATGTTATACTTACAACTGTACGAATATATTTACTCATAGAGTGTATGTGACAAACAGTGCATGGTAATACAATGTTATACTTACAACTGTACGAATATATTTACTCATAGAGAGTATGTGACAAACAGTGCATGGTAATACAATGTTATACTTACAACTGTACGAATATATTACTCATAGAGTGTATGTGACAAACAGTGCATGGTAATACAATGTTATACTTACAACTGTACGAATATATTTACTCATAGAGAGTATGTGACAAACAGTGCATGGTAATACAATGTTATACTTACAACTGTACGAATATATTACTCATAGAGTGTATGTGACAAACAGTGCATGGTAATACAATGTTATACTTACAACTGTACGAATATATTACTCATAGAGTGTATGTGACAAACAGTGCATGGTAATACAATGTTATACTTACAACTGTACGAATATATTTACTCATAGAGTATTATACAGCTATAAATAAAAATTTTAAAATATTTAATTAACAAACACTGGAAAGAAACGGAGCGACAAACATAAGCAGTTTTTCTGACAATTGCCTTTAATAATAGCACTCGATCTCTTATTTCAAATGCGTCAAACACCAATTTAACTTGTGTACAGTTTGTTTTCCTATTTCTTCAAGTTAACAATTGCCAACACGTATACATTGATGATTTGTTCCAGAAATTATTTAGTATATATATATATATATATATATATATATATATATATATATATATATATATATATATATATATAGTATATAAAGAAAGCGATCTTCATCTTCAATATCATAGCTATCACGTGGTACATGTAATTTCTCTTGATTGCACCGATTCGATATCGCCAAGTTTTCTTCTATCGATTGTAAAGCTTCGATATCCCCCAGTTTAGTTATATCGATTGCACTGCTTTGATGTCGTCCTGTCTTATTTCTTACACTGTGAGAACACTGGGTTTCATCAAAGATTATATATGTTTATGACAACACAGAATATAAATTAATAATGGAGACCAATGTCAGGATATTTTACACACAGAGAGCTTGTCAGAATTTTACAATTTTATGTTTTCCTGTCTTTTGATAAAACTTGTTTAGCTCGTTGTTGAAATCTTGGAATCAACTTTAAATGTCTAGAATGAGGATAGGTCCATTTCTCACCAAAGTCTAATCGGTTTAAAGTATTTTAAGCAATGTAATCCATATAATATTAGCTTTTGATTCACTTACCGTAAATAACTATCTATATGCAGTATTCAAAAGAATAGTTCAGAAATTTTAATTCTAAACCAATACTTAGCAAACGCAACAAGACATATATTTAGGAAGAATTCTTCCATGATCACTTGCCGTAGTAGCTAGCAGAGAGTTTGACTCATAATCTAAGAGTCGTGGACTCGATACTCTCTCAGGCCAGCTAGGGTAGGCTGCTTCAGCATCTCTTTTTAAAATGATACTTGTGTCTCATTTTCTCGGTAGTATATAATCATCAGTGTATTGAATGTACCGCAAAAAGTAAAATACCCACCGCTCCACGGGTTCACCGTATGCAGCAACATCAAAACTACACATTTTTAAATTTAGGAAGCATTTTGAAAACGTTTGTTGTACACGTTTAACGTTGTCAACCTAGAACAAATCCGATAGCTGTGATGAGTAATTACTCTAAACTTTCCATATACAGTGCATCATATGAGAATATTCATCCACGAAGTCACTGAGAAATGTCAGAAAGTCCATCTCACGCTCGTCTTTGATCGATAGTTCTTTGATAATATGGGTTCGAATTTTGAATGCTTCTCTGCTTTGAAATAAGGAAGTGTTATCGGGTATTCCGTATTTGAAACAGTAACGCAGAACAAAAGTGCAAACGTCAAGAGTTTCAGACGCGTGTTACCTCCACGTGCAGGAAATTGTCTCGTCGCTTGGGCACGCGGAAAGACCGTCATTACAATCATAACTGTTTGCCTCATAATTCATGGCGTCTGCTTTGAAACTATAAACTCTCGGTGCATTGAACAATGGAGAGTGAAGTTTTTTTGTTCTTCTTACAAATATAGATTTATTCTGTCACGAAGAAAAATACCTACAGAATACGTCAAACTACCCTACTCCCCCAAAATATCACTTATTTATCACGTCGCGCGCTGGATGATAATTTTATATATAACAAATTTCATAACTAAAGAGTTTTGGACTCCAGCTTTTGAAAATCAGAAAATAGTCGACTTGATGATTTACAAACACCAAATATAATTTTTAGCCCCATTAATATCTGAAAAGATTATTGGATGACCCGTTCTTCGTCTGTCCAAACTTGTTGTCGCTACTTACCATGTATATATTGAACAACAATAACTCAGCTGACTTCAGTTAAACTATTAAAGTCCATCTGACATATTAGCATCGCTGTTGTCGAAAATTGGTAGACGAATAACAGTACAAACTTGATTACTGCCAGGTTTGTGAATCAGTTACAGTTAGTAGGTTATCGTAACATTGTGTCACACCTTATTATCGACGTACATTAGAATAATTTACAAATAAAGTGTTTGTCGATGCCAGTGATACGGCTGACAGAAAGAACACTATCAGCTGTCGATGAGATCGACTGACACTTTTATTTGGCATATGCATATATATTTATCATATAGGCTTGTTTAATTAACGGCTGGGTCTTATGATAATTGGTGAGTCCAGTTTCCAGTTAGCTGTGGGTGTGAAGATGTATCAAATACTCTTGAAAATATATCGTATGGGGATTTTAATTCGGCAGTAATTAATTGGGAAAAGGTCGGTTATCTGAAAAGTGTATATTAAGAGTAAGCTTTATTATTTTCGGAAAGAGGAGTTAATTGTACTTTTCTTTACATATATTCTTTATGTGTGAATTTCAAGTTTTTAGACTTTTTCTGTTTAATCAAATTGCAGAATGAAATGAAATAAGTTGTCCATGTGTGAATCTATGACTATTTCGAAATGTAACAAGGAAATAATATACAGATTTAAGTTATGACACTAAAATTATGTGTGCATCGAAACACATTCCGCCAGACTTCATTATTTTCCGCTAGATGAGATGATTTTCTAATACATAAAATCTGTTAGCCCAAATACAAACACCTGCAAATTGACTTCATTAGTTATTTGGACTGGTTCAATACCTTTCTTTATGTTTTTTTTTTTAATATATATACAATTTCTTGAGGAAATTCCGTTAATGCTCAAAAGGAGACAAGCTTTTTTCTTGAGCGCAAGTGAGCACCTGTGTTCATTGTGAAACGGTGAGTGGATTAGTCCGCCTGGTTGCGCGGTGCCCGGATGTTCGCCCCGCCTCCTTTGATCTCACAAGCAACGCCATCACTGTAACTAGAGATTTAGCATTGCATCTTGTCAAACAAGTGATCTTATGACATTTTTCATATTGATATTGGCCCCGCAAGACCTTCTCTCCTCAGAATTTGAATCAGCCTGAATTGGCTAATATTATCAGACAATGCCTTATTGAGGTGGTGGAATGAAGCCATAGAAGTTTTTCACAGAGCTACGCGTGAATGTGTTTCTGAAAAAGACGTGCTTATACACGAATTCTGCAAGCAAGAAAAGTCCCGCATCAAATGATTATTTTCTGCTTTAGAGGAGGAAGATCTGATTTTATCTTTCACTGAGTTTCAAAGGAGAAAACATTGAAATTCAATTATAATTTCGCGGTAAACCTTCCATTGAAAATGCCTCTCCTAATGCTTGTTGTTATCTTTTCTTGGGTATAAGCATAAGTAAACATAACTTTGAACTGGAGAAGCAGTAACCTATTTCATTCACAGCAACGTAATTTTGAGCTGGAGAAGTAGTAACCTATTTCATTCACAGCAACGTAATTTTGAGCTGGAGAAGCAGTAACCTATTTCATTCACAGCAACGTAATTTGGAACTGGAGAAGCAGTAACATATTTCATTCACAGCAACGTAATTTTGAGCTGGAGAAGCAGTAACCTATTTCATTCACAGCAACGTAATTTTGAGCTGGAGAAGCAGTAACCTATTTCATTCACAGCAACGTAATTTTGAGCTGGAGAAGCAGTAACCCATTCAGTCACAGTAACGTAATTTCAAAGACCTGTGTACTGCACTCGTGTTAAAATTTAGATAACTAACTTAAATAACTACCATAAAGCAGAAAAGTAGGAGACAGAAGACAAAAAATACAACTTGATGGGCAAACATTAGATCTAATAAACACTTTTTCACATACCTTTTTTCGTGTCTTCAAATCTTTTATTTACGCTCTCTCTCTCTCTCTCTCTCTCTCTCTCTCTCTCTCACACACACACACACACACACACACACACACACACAATGAGACTACATATATTCCATGTTTGAATATATATGTTTTGTGCGGCCTAATGAATAACTAATGTTTGCCAGAGTGAGTGACCACAGTATGGTTGTGTACAACGTTTAGTTTAATCTCGCGGTCATTTTTGATAAATTAAGGTCTTCTGTCTCTACAAAACTGCATAACTAATTTCGGCCAGATGACAATGGTACATCTAGATAAATCTAAACAAGGTCTTCGGAGAGATTTTCCCCTTATAATTTTACTAGTGCAATATAGCTAATATTTAACTAATGTGAACCCGATGTTTGTAAATAACGCTGTCAGCAATAAATATCGCATGACATCATTATCAGTCTTTACTTAAGTTATTTCTTTAACTTGCATTATATTTAATATATTGATATATTAACAATTTCAGTGCTAAATGTTTTGGTTCATTCCCAAATTTATTTAATAATTTACTCAACTATTTTTGCGAATTACTTCGAAAATGATCTAATTACATGTAAGGTATTCCAGCTCAATTCTTAAATTTCAACCTCTGATGGCAGTTGCGTATCAAACTAGTAACAGCGCCATCTGGGAATAAGTTTGGAATTGCATGTTCATTGGAAATGTGATATAAACTCTGCATTCTAGGTCATTTGACTTTTTGAAAAAGAACAAAATTATTCTAGTCTGGCATTACCATTTTTGCACTGAATTATATCGTAAATATATTACGAATAGGGTAATTGATGAAGCTGAATTCAAAGTGTGAATTGTTTTTGTTTAATTGGAAATAACTCATGAACATTTTATTATGCTTGTTTATCATTCTTGCAAAAATGATAATACAATGGAATAAAATTGGTTAACATTTTTAACTCAATGACATTAGGGGAAAATGCATTATTTATATATTTAAAATTAAATTGAAATTTAATTCGCTTGTAGGACGTGTGTTCATACCAAAACCAACAACAATGAAATATCAAAGCATGCAGCTAGGATGCATTCTTAAAGTTATTTTTTTAGAGTAGCTAATGATCTCTAGTCATTTCGATTCAAGGACTTGACAAAAGCGATAGGATACAATACACGAGGCGAAAAAATTATAAATAAATGCAATAGAAAAAATGAATAAAATAAAAAAAATAAATTAATACAAAACAGGAAACAAATATTGGTCAGTTGCCGATGTTACACATAATCATGACACTGGCAATATTATTAAACAAACTCAGAAAAATCGTTTCACAAATTGTATCAGACAAATTATTTAAGAAACTGTATCAGATAAAATGGAAATAGCTTAAAATTTAACATTTAGCATTAGGAACATGAGCAAATTTGCATTTTCTTCTGTATCTCATAGTCGTGTTACACATGCGAGACGGCATGAAGTTATTTATTAAGAAAAATAAATGATAAAATAGAAAGTTGATAAGGAAAAAATGAGAAAAAATAATAATAAAGAAAAGAAAACATCAATATAACATTTAAAGAAACAGTTCTCCACGCGACAATAGCTTTTGTGGAACGAAATACCTTGGAGACTTTTGGAATGACATGTTGGGAGTATCAACATAGAACCTTTAAATCGGCAATTTATATAACAGAAAAGGAAAATAACAAACGTTCACACGAACATTGCTTGCTCATTGCGTATACAGCAAGAAACTACAACACAATGCAATAATTTTTGTTTAAAATTGTAAATCGATAACAAGACCAGGGGAGGGCTATCTTCCGGAGGGCCTCAAAAGGCGAAGCTCCACCTATCCACTCTGATGGCGTCTTCGCGAGGAAGCCAATAAAAGAGAATATTTAAACTAATTGTTTGATTTTAATGCCCAGAGCAAAGGAAATGATTAGAGACAATTATCTGAAATACTTAGCTCAACCCTTAGCGCTCAGGGAGAAACGAAAGCAAAAGATCATGACCTCGACGAAATAGAGACGTGAATATTAGACGATACAAAACCGCGTCGAAAATATTCTCCACATTTGTGAATATTAGCCTGTAATTGTGTACACTCGATACTCTTAAGTGGGCCTTTTCGAGTCCTCAACGTCCATGGTGATATGTAGGTAGCCGTGTTGTGGCGGTAA
The DNA here is from genome assembly GCA_016746295.1 of Potamilus streckersoni. Classification (NCBI taxonomy): domain Eukaryota; kingdom Metazoa; phylum Mollusca; class Bivalvia; order Unionida; family Unionidae; genus Potamilus; species Potamilus streckersoni. Next base: position 708,750 of record JAEAOA010000137.1, read on the forward strand.
ACAGCAGTTGGAGGGGGAGTCCTTGAGGCAATACGTTCCACAATGGCTATTGTCGCGTGGAGAACTGTTTGTTTAGATGTTAGCCGTTTATAATTTGTCTCTCTTTAGTATTGTCGGAAGGAATTCGCCGTGAAATATGAATATCGAAATTTTTGTGGCAAGTTGAGAAAAAACTAGCAGTATCTGTTTCACCCTAAGGGGATTTGTTTCAAGTTGAAAATTTAAAATAGTATTCTATTATTGTCCGAGTTTCTTTCTTTTCATTCCCCACAGAAGCGCTTTGCCTCTTCTGTTCCCAGGGGTTTCTCCAAAACTCACAGTGTAACAGACATGAATGTTGTTATGCGCTATTTTCTTAAACTCGTCTAAATGTTAAAAGAACAAATTTTAATCACGTGTTTTTTTCCTGAATGAAGATCTTTGATTTTTTCGTCTAGTGCCTCAATGTTCCACAATCGGTCATTGCAAAGAGTAAAGGAGAATTTGGGGAGTCTTGGGTTAATATTTAGAGTGTTCTCAGGTTAAATTACGGCTTTATTGAAAACTTAGCCCTCATGTGAAGCTCATTGTAACTATCATATAGCTAAAAGTAAAAACATTAATTCATCCTGTCAAATTTAGATTATTTGACATATAAAACCGTGTGTGTTTATCATTTGAAAAAGAACTACATATTGTTTAATACCAAGAGTGATTTTTCGGTAAATATTACACCCTTTTCGCTGAGGGAGGCGGGGCAGATTTATTAGTGCATAGAAGGAATTGTACATATAATTCCAAAATAGTGAAGACTTATTTGAAAGCAAACAGGTGGTAAGTTGTAAAGAGAAAATCTCACTTTATACAAAATTCTACTGGATAATTTTGGACATTTTTTTACAGTTATATGTATACTATTGATAGATCAGTTATCTGTATTTTTCACTAATCATAACCAGTCAATTATCCTTGGTACTATTAATATAGTCTTACCTTCACTCTACATCATGCAGGTGATCGCTGTGCATACGGAATCAGTTTACATCAGAGTTTTTTTTTTAATAATAGATATTTACTTACGTTGTTTGTTTTTATTTGTAAACACATTTGTCACTGGTTGGTATTCCTCTTGTTTGGTGATAATCATCCAATTTGTTAATTTTACTTATAAATGGTAGCTGCAGTAAAATTAGTAACAGTAGTAGTTAATGTTGCTGGTGGTGTTTTAATGGTAATAATAACAAAGTAGTTGTTATATAAATTGTTTTAATGGTAATAATAACAAAGTAGTTGTTATATAAATTGTTTTAATGGTAATAATAACAAAGTAGTTGTTATATAAATTGTTTTAATGGTAATAATAACAAAGTAGTTGTTATATAAATTGTGTTAATGGTAATAATAACAAAGTAGTTGTTATATAAATTGCTGTTATTTTTTGTTGCTTCTTTTATTGTTGAGCAATGATAATACATAATACAAGTGTGTGTGTGTGTGACTGTGTGTGCCTGTGTGTGCGTATGTGTGTGTAATTTGGATTTTCAACGTAGCTTTAATAATTTTTCAGTCATATCGCTGCGATGTCTGATTTGTAGCAGTTCATAGTGATGTCTAGCACTGGTGCATCATGATGCAGACATGTAGCATCATGTTCCACCCAGCCATATTATCCTAACACCAGGCCTACGAGTCGTAACACCAACCACTTATGCTGCTTGTATAATTTTTTTTTTTGTAAGTCTTTCGTATGACTTGGCCAGGTTTAGAACTCGCGATCTCACGCATCCGAAACGGACTTTCTAACTACTTAGAGCGGAGCGGTCATTTTACAGGTAGAAGTAACACAGATTATTGTGGTGATTTTAGTAGTAGTAGTAGTAGTAGTAGTAGTAGTAGTAGTAGTAGTAGTAGTAGTAGTAGTAGTCCATTGAGTCTCTTACTAAATACGTTTAACCTGCAGTAATTGCCTATCCAAAGTGGATTCAAATGTTTTATTTATACATTATATTTATAAACACCTTTCGTACACGATACTATTAACTTAGCAGACAGACTGACAGAAGTGGGAGACTGGAGGCAGAAGGTCACAAAGTATGCAAGCAGTTTAAAATAGAATTACATTTGTAAGGTTTCATCACTTTCAACAAAAAATTTTATAAACCCCATTAGAGCATATTAACGTTAGCAAAATGAGATTGAGGAGGGGGAAGAGTTTTATTGGAAGCTAATGAGCTGTCTTACTCATTTATGTGATGTGAGAACGGTGTCTTTGATCTTTGCCATTACTACTGTGGAGATGTAGGTTAGCTGAATACATGCCTATCAAATCTCTGACTCATCTACGGCCATATTTCAGTTTTAAAGGTGATCACTTTTTTTCGCATTCTTTACGTAATGAGAAATAGATCTAATTTCTGCAGAAATCGTTGAGAGGAAAAATAAATTTAATACATGCTTTTTATTACCTTCCTTCAAACATTTAATGCAGTCTCTTCAGATACAAGTCTCACGATTTCACGTATTAATCAGACTTTATACCCGTATGTCACCGCAAACTTGAATGGAAATCAAAATGGCCGGTTGCCAATAAATTGGGTTCTTTAGTGATTTCCGACACGGTGAACGCTGCAGATGAACGTAAGCAAAATGCCGTAAACATGCGGACAATAGTGGTTCACCAATTTGTAATATTAATGATGTTGTCGATGAATTTCCAGACAATTATTCCATAAATTTTGAAGGTGTAAAAGGTTTGCATTCGAAATTGAAAGTCATTATCGTCCGCAAGTGTCTCAGTAATGCTCGCCGATTTTCATCGTTCTTCGGTTTATGTCCTCGCATCTTTGACCGTTGTCCATAAAACCACGGGTGTATTAACTGGGCGAGGCAAGAGCGAGTCGGAGCGATGGGGGTTTTGTTACAGAGTTATTTATTGCCCATGTTTTTCTCAACATGATACCTAAAACTCTCCATTAAATTGTAACTTCTATTAAGTTGTATGAAGTCGTAATAAGTTGTATTATAATTAAGTTTTGCCGTGATTCGAGTCCAAGGTATCTCAGCCATGTGTGTGTGTGTTTGTGTGTGTGTGTGTGTGTGTGTGTGTGTGTGTGTGTGTTTGTGTGTGTGTGTGTGTGTGTGTGTGTGAGAGAGAGAGAGAGTTTTATACCATGGTGCATTTGTTAAAATAAATGTCAGCATCTACTTTGTTCAATCGATAACTTACACACCACGAATGAAATTGAAACCTTACAAAAACTAAATTTATCAGCTCTTTCTAGCGGTACTATTTATTCTCAGTAACTATCAAGGAGACTGACGAATGGTACAGCCCACCCGGACAAATATTTGTTATAATAACCCAAACATAATCTTATATAGTATAATACTCGGACAGACTCTCGTGTATCGTCATACGCAGTCAGAAACCTGTATATAATAATACAAGGACGGAAACTTGTCCATGAAGATACTCGGACAGAAATAAACTTGTCCATGATAATACTCGGACAAAACTTGTATATCAAAATATTCAAATTACAGCTTCATGCAGACATCCTGTCTACACTAACATGATTTTTTAAAAAAAAAAAGAAATAAAATATATACTAATATTAAAATTATGTAGGAGTTAAAGTCCTTTGGTATGTGATGATAGTATCAAATTCGGGAAGGGGAATACTGAAAGAACACTAATGAATTATATAGAAGATTGCATCTTGGAAAAATAACAATGCGGTCTAAAAATAGTGACTGTCCTAATATATATATATATATATATATATATATATATATATATATATATATATATATATATATATATATATATATATATATATATATTGTCATATAACAATAAAAAGCATCATACAGGTTAGAGAATGTGTAATTCGTACAAATTATACATTTTCTAACCAGTATAATAGAATTCTTTTTATTAAATATTAATTATGCCTTGTATTATCGCATATTTCTGTCGAATTCAGGGATAGTACTTTCCGTTCTGTTTTTCTGTTTGGTGTATATTTGTAATTCTTTCTTTGTGTGTGTGATTGTCTGTATATATATATATATATATATATATATATATATATATATATATATATATATATATATATATATATATATATATATATATATATATTGTATTAGGATTAATGACGTGACGGATTGTTAAAGATCGACTGATTGATGAATATGATTGATAACACATGTTACAAAATGAGATGAAATAGTATGCAATAAAAATGGAAAAAGTATATTGTGGACTGTTTGTGATGAATGTATACCTTTCTTTAAAAAACATTAAAAATGATTTTGGGGATTTAATGCATTGCTGTGCAGTTTTGTTTTTGTTTGTACAAAATGAGTATTTCAGATATTCTTTTCCACATATTGTATTAATTTAGTAATATCCATCTTACTTCTTTTATACACTCGCGTTACATATTGAGACACATCAGTATAAATAACAAAACAAGTTGGACATACATATTTACCTTTCAATAACTTTATATTTTATCCAAACAATTTTATATGCGAATACAAAACCCGCATTTTTTTGTGCAAATCGGTTTTGTTGCTTATTTGTTTTATTTTATTATTTTTTATTTTTATGAGTGAGTTTTTATAAAACAATCCAATAATAAACATTATACCTTCAAAAATATCCAAATGGCATTCCATGAAAATATCGTCTGCTTCAAGTGGTATTTTATGATGTTATTGTCTTCTTCAATATCATATCCCAAAGGCCCACTATTTCCGAGTGGTCGAAAACAATTATCATTACAAACCACTAACATCTCACTCCTGTCCTCGTGGGTTCGAGTCTCGGGCTCGGAGAACGAGAGTATGTGAGAAAGCTGTCAGTTTCTTCCTCCACAAAAATATACATGTCGCCATGTATAGCATATCATATGCAATAAAATGGCGCTAAACCTACATTATTGTCTGCTTCTCTGTCCATAATTCAGCTGACTACAGTGTTAAAGTTAGACATATCTGAATTTTAGATATTACACTACATTCGATTAATTTTTGTTCTTAAATTTGGCAAAAGTACTAGAAAATGTATTTGTCTTGTTTCTATGTTTCTTCCATTAATACGTATTTATTACTACATTTACTAGCATTTAGGGTGATTAATGTAGCATGTTTTATTGGTCATCTCCATGGAAATGTGATTTCTTGCACGATGACTACAACCATTACGACTACCTAAAACTTCACTTTTATTTAAAAACAAGAGAAACAAAAATAAACAATAATTACAGCAACAACGTTTAGACAACAAATATATCGTGTGTTGATAGCTTGTGATTGCAGACAAGCGATCGGTATTTGTTCTTTGCCTGTTGTTTCGATGTGACATCTGCCTTCGATCCAAGTCCGTTTTACCTCATATCGTTAATGTCGATAGATGTGTGTGTGTGTGTGTGTGTTTGTGTGTGTGAGAGAGAGAGAGAGAGAGAGAGAGAGAGAGAGAGAGAGAGAGAAGAGAGAGAGAGAGAGAGAGAGAGAGAGAGAGAGAGAGAGAGAGAGAGAGAGAGAGAGAGAGAGAGAGAGAGAGAGAGAGAGAGTCCCGTTATTCACGAGTCAAAAGGTTTGAATAGAGACTACCGATGTTGATTTCCGATGTACGTGCCAATTATACGAGTGGTAATTACATGTATGCTGTGTATCACTGGGCACAGAAGTTTCAGCCCAAATGTCTCAAAGCTTTTCACACATTTAAGCGTTTGATATAATTTATTTTGCTTCTCACGTTGTAAGTATCGAAATAAATGCAATATTTTAACTTATAATCGCGAGCAAAAAATCCAGCGAACGATTGTTTTGAATTATCACAACTGATGGTGTTATTAACAATGCTTAAGGATATTGACGTTTGTTTCAATATCATAAAATCTGACCAGTTCATAAAAATTAATGACTGATTGCTTCATAGATATTTGTCAGCAAACATTTGTTCTCGTTTTATTCTCGAATTTCTGCAAATGATTACGTTTTCATATGAACGAATAAATTTAGTCCGGATAATTTGAAATATTTGTCGGTATTAATTCATAGAGTAGCCAAATTCTTTATTTAAATCTGCGTGAGAGATTACTGTTGTTTCCCTTCTGACATTAAAGTCAAAAACATACATGTAAATATCCCTTCACAAAAGACATTTTTTTAAAATTTAAAAATACCCATTTGTTATAGACCTCTTATGACGAATTAGCGTTCACATATCTTCCATGTGGCCAGCTCTATGTCAAAATAATCATCGCACGAGAATATCCTTATAAAATATCATAATACAATCTTTCAAAAGTTAGTAGATGCGCTGGAAGTGCTAGTTATTACGGGAAATTTTAGAATGTATTACACTAATAAATAAAAAAAAAAAATTATTTTATTTTGCTATTCAATTAATTTCAATATGACGTTTTCAATTATGCTACATGATTTGGTTTTTATAAATAAATAAATAAATAAATAAATAAATGTAACAGCGGTATTAACGGCGTTACAATGTCTCGGTACTTGAGGTCGGAGTTGAGTGTTTGACTAGGCCCTGACATACCACTCACGCGGGATAATGGGCACTTGAAACCGTCAATGAGGGCATTATCAAACCCCGTGGGCCCGCAGACATACACCCTCTGATCTAGACAGTTAAAAAGCCATTTTTCATAAAATCTGGACGGAGGAATAAGGCAAGGATTAAAGTATTATTTTCTTCGAGATTCGATTTAAATGAAGTGGAAACGTTATTTTTCTGCGGCACATTTCACATTCTCACGCCTGCGCTCCAAACAGGATACCAGTCGTTCCAGTGGAGAACTGTTTCTTTTGTTTTTCTGAATTTTAAAATGTAGATGCACACGTGCCTAATGAAACGAATGGCCCCAAAATGGACATTATGGAAAATAACACCGGAAGCTGGCATGACTTCAATCAATAAAATATCGGAGTGTCTTAGAGTCATTCTGCATTGAATGTAAGGCAAAATATCATAACAGTTAAATCTTTAGGGCAAATTAATCTCTCGCACAATAATTCTACTGAACATTACACAGTTATATTTAAGTGACACTATTTTTAGGCACAAAAAAACTTTATGATGTATTAATACAAATGAAATTGGACGTTTTTAAAACAAAATCAGCAAATCAATGAACGCGCGCTGAGTAATGTTTCAGCAATGATTAGGTTTGTGGAGTTTAATGCCATTTTCCATCATACGATAGACTATACATAATTGGAATACCCTGGCATAACACAGAGAAGAATAATCTGCTCACAATAATCTACTGGCATGCTTTTCACATACCTACGTTATTTGAACCCGAGACTCGAACCCACGTGGACAGAGGTGAGACGGCAGTGACAGGTAAAGGGAGAGCGCCTTAGACCATTGAGCCAACCTGGGGCTAGCGTCATCTTTGAAATGACCGTCTTGTATGGTTTGTTGTAATAGAACTACGTGTAAATGATGTGGTCCACGTTGTCAGGGTATAAATGTTCCACATGACTTGTCTTCTTTAGGTTGTTAAGATAGAACACGTGACTATCGTATTTAGTTTATATTGTAATAATAATTTTTTTTTAGACGTGCATTTGGTTATAGCGCCACGTTTAAACAATTCTTAGATTTGTTCCATTACTTGCTTGATTATTAGAATTCGGTGGAATGAAAATATTCCTTAGCCCGAAATAATTAGTCAATTGCTAGGAGCAAACGTCACGGAGAGAAAGTACTAGTGAGTTTCAGTGATGTTGTTGTCAATCAGTAGTGAATTTAAACCCAAACTGCATGTATGTAGTCCCTATTCAAATCTAGTGCTATACGTTGACGTTCTGACTGCAATTGCAGTATTTACAGTAGGAACCCGGTAAATTACACAATGGAATAAACAAGTGGGGACTCGGCAGATACCGTTTATGTCGCCATGGTGGCAAATGTGATGCATTTGTACTGGCGTGATGTGCCTTGAAACCATAGGTTGACTGGCCTAAGGTAGCTTAGTTAAAGTAGTTCCTGTGTTAGGGGATAGTTTCTAAGGTGTGAACTGCTGACGGTACGGGAAGTTGATTAAGAGAAACTATGCAGATGTATGGTCTAATAGATATTTAGCAAGTTGTGAATAACGTGCTCTTGCATTGATTAGAGTAAAACTTATGTATAGAAAGAACATGTCGGGCTTTCTAATTTAAAATTGAGGTTGTATAGAAGTCTTTGGAAATTTGGGGTAAACTTATGACTTCTAGCGGGAATCGCGCCAGGGTTTCGACACCGCTCGGTCAAGCAAATACCCCTTGCTTGTAACAATCTGATAGATGTCTGTGCCACATGTTCTGGCTGTCTTCTTCATGTTGTTATGGTAACACTGTGCTTCAAGATGTGACGGTCTTCTTCAGGTTGCTGTGATAGAATACTTACCCACATGATGCGACCGTCTTTGGGTTGTATATAAAATTGTGACATATGTTGTGACCGTCTTCTTCAGGTTGTTATGGTAACATTGTGCTACATGATGCGATCGTCAACTTCAGGTTGCATAATATAAATCTGTGTCACATGATGTGACCGTCTTCTTCCGGCTGCTTTGCTGAACTCTGGATTATTTTTCGAAATAATCAGTAAAAATATCTTGTTCTTGACAGAGCAGCATAAAAAATATCAAGAGTTTTTAATTAATCAAAATGTTTTTCTTTTTATTCAGGCATGGCTTGTGCTAAAAACTACACTTAGGAAATATATAGAATAAAGTGCATCTTTTATCTGAAAATATAAAAAAATGGTTGTTTTTTTTTGTAAATATATTTTATATCTGTCTCAAAATCTGTGTTTAAAAGCCATCTTGGTGTGGGTATCAAATGATCATATTAAATCATTCCTCGAACAATCATGTAAACACTATTTTACGTATTCACTTAGGCGGAAATTCAGATAGATTCGGTCAAGTGTAGTATAATTTGCTTGATTTGCCATTTCCACATTTGTATACCAAATCATACAGTCAGGATGTGCATTTTGAAGGATCATGGTTTCTAGACTGGTACTCAAAGAAGATCCACTGCTGGCTTCTTTTCATGTAGGAGGGCGACCTGGCATTAACTCAAAAACACCTCCATAATCTCCATTTGGCATTTTCTCCGTGAAAAATGAAAGAAACATTGAAGACTTAAATCGCCTTTACCGCTTCACAATTCATACACAGTCAAGGAATCCTAAAATCCGCTCTATCCTCAGTTACAATATGCATACGTTTATTTAAGCGTTATCAACAAGGGTACGTCCTAGCTACCTTTGTATATACAATGAATCGGCTGCTAGAAGATGTATTTGTCATGACGTGTTGCGTTTCGATTTCCTTTCTGGTTGCACTTTAGGCGAGATCAACATGGCCTTTCAACTGAAAATTGTGAACATTTTCGAGCGAAAGGGTCAGCAGAAATTCTAAAAGATTCTGCCATAAAACTGTCTTCGTAAATGACCCAAATACAAGTTATTTATCACACTCTGCTAATGCGAACCGCAGGTACATCGATCAGGGAAGGGTAAACCACTGTATACGGGTGGAGAACAGGTAGTTGTAATATTTACTTCAGAAAGAAAAGCTGGGTGACAGTTCGGGGTAATAGTATACCGACAGTTATAGAGATCAGGTGGTATAGGAGAGCTCAAGAAGTTTGCACCTGAGTGTTTTGTTTCTGTACCTGGAATACCTGGATAGGCGTACACAAGTAGAAATCCCAGTAGGTTCTCTCTCTCTCTCTCTCTCTCTCTCTCTCTCTCTCTCTCTCTCTCTCTCTCTCTCTCTCTCTCTCTCTCTCTCTCTCTCTCTCTCTCATAGATGTTTTATTCTGTTTAGAGCTAACTTTCTAGCTTAATAGGTAGGTATGTAGGCAGAGAGAGAGAGAGAGAAAGAGAGAGAGAGAGAGAGAGAGAGAGAGAGAGAGATTCAAAATAACATTTGTCATGTGTAGTCACGTTAAATTGGGTTTATGAACATAATCCACGATTTATGGTTTATGAATCATTTTCCTCGTAAATATATGTATCCACATGGATTTCTGTATCTTTGAACACATATGACTTTGGTTTGATTTATATACGTTCATTAAATTGTAAGAATATGTAATAAATTTATCTTGTAGGATTTTTAGAGTCATTCTGCTGTGATTTGTTGTGATTTGCTTACGCACCCAAGCTAAAACACATTATTTTATAGAAAAGGCATTAAAGTATTAAATAAACCTATCATTTTCATTATCGGACATTTGGCACACACACGCACATACACACACACATACATACATACATACATACATACATACATACATACATACATACATACATACATACATACATACATACATACATACATACATATACAGACAGACAGAGCAAAGTCAAGCATGCTGTTAATAAAGTAAAGAAATTGTAAAATTCAATGGCGTACTACTGGCAAATTGCGCCCATAGCGACGACGAAGGTCCAAATGGTTTTGGGCGTCCCATGATCTCTGGCGCCCGTAGGTTTTGACGCCTCACACCTTAGGCGTCCTGGAGAACTGCCCTGTTCCGTCCCCTACCCCCTCAGTTAGTACGCTACTGTTAAGATTAACACCTGAAATTGGGTGGGAGATATATTTTATAACCAGGTGGTAGGTGAACAACATTCTTATCCCGTTATTCAACCTAGAAGCAGTTTTGTGTTATTGGTAATTAAATTTTAAGAGGATAGATAGAGGTTTTACTGCATCTACGAAACATGACAACAGCTTTTCGACAACCTAACTAAGTTTGAATGAAGAAAAATAAATGTATAATAACAGAAACTTGATCGTTTTATATCACTATCCATTAATTATCCATGACTTTAAAAGACAGGTTAGGACCTATGGTTTCTGGTAGCAGAAGACATTCGGTTTACTGAGGCTTTTATCCTTTTTTTTTTGTTCTTTGTAAAAAAATTCCTTCCTTGGAAATGTGTGATACAGAATTCATAAAAGAAACAACATGGGGATAAATATTATAATGATTTCTCTGACAAATATTTCGAAATATCAAAGCCGTGGATTTTATGAATTATAATGCTCGCCTAAGTTTCGGGCGTCAAGCGATAAATACAGAGTAAATCAATGAACGAATAAGGGTGATGCATGGGTGAAGACTACGATAAAAATACAGATATGTTTACTCGATTTCTTTGCAAGCTGAAACTGTATTATATCACCCAACCATGAATTCGTCACGGATTAAAAAAAGGGTTTTAAGGATGAGTCTTCCGTGTTCAATGAGGCATAAAGAGGTAATTCGTTCCTGTAGACGATTGAACACCATGATCGTAGACCAATCATTCGAGGTAAGCGTGTAGCTGTTCTGTTTATTATAAGCAGAAGAGGAACTCGGATTTGGTCATTCGACTTAAATGTAGAAGATTGCATTAGTTATGCTCGACACCTGTAATAACTTTTTCATGTTTAGTATGGTCAGCTGTTACCGTGAATATATTCAGATAACAGTGTAAGTAAATGAGTAAATATGCAAATATGCATACTCAGGTCCAGGCCGGAAATCTGGGGGTAGCAAACGGAGATATATCCCCAGGAGCCAGACCGAACAACACTTTTTAACTTTATTAAAGAAAAACTTTGAACAAGAACTGGGAGAGGCCCGGGTGTTTCTGATCCCAGGGCACGTGCTCGCTTTATACGGCCCTCAGTGTACCGTTAATTTGGAGAGGTACAGTAATTAAAGTGTTAGATAATAACATGAATCAATAGGCGTCGACATGAATTTGTTTATGTGTCGTTATATCCATGTCGACCTTGTCTTGCTGAAGATCATAGGATAACGTTAAGATATGATAAAGGCATTCACAGCGGGATTTCAGCCAATAACGTATGACTTAGAGTTATTTTTTGTGATATAAATTGTGTAGTATTATTGTGGCAGCAGGTACCCCTATGTTGTGATAAAACAACCCACTTAGGGTTCACGTTCATCATACATGTACAATATTTCTATAATAAGTTAATAACCGTTTTCTTTGTATAATTGTCTATTTATATTGTTACAAAGAGATGTTTGTACATGTAATTTGGTTTGCTGATAACTTGAATATTTTAAGTTACAGAACTGTTAGCTATTGTGATGAAGTAATCTGCTTCCCTCCAATTTTGTATGTGATCTCATCCGCACTTATGTTATTGTTGTTTACTTGATGTCACCCAAGTTACCTTTCAGCTTGCCATCATTTTGTGGTTGATAATGAAAGTATGTATGTATGTATGTATGTATGTATGTATGTATGTATGTATGTATGTATGTATGTATGTATGTATGTATGTATGTATGTATGTATGTATGTATGTATGTATGTATGTATGTATGTGTGTATGTGTGTGTGTGTGTGCGTGCGTGCGTGTGTATGGATGGATAGATGAATACGCACTACTTTTCACAACACTTGTACATTCAACACATCAGTTCTTATCTCGCGGATCAGTTTTCATTTTTAAAATTGCCACACATAATTGTCAATCGCGGTTGTAACAAATAATTGCTGTTTTCATACAATTTGCTTGATTTTGGCACAGAAGTGTTTATATAAGACTCGGCAGTACATACATTGTTATTTACGACTTAATTCCCTTTTCTCTTTGACTTTCTTATAATAGTCCAGAGATTGTGCTACTCCGTGTGACATCTACTGGTTGTTTGGCCCTGTTTTTGATTGTTATTTGCCCCCCCCCCATTATTTTCGAGTTTTCAGACTAGTCTTGATCTACAGTAAGACTTGTTTGTTTACTCTAGTTTTTACTGAAGTGTCATCAGATTCTATAATACAGTACGCCTACGAGATTTTCATTTTTCTACTAACTTTACTATGGAAAGTTGACCTGTCGGCAAGTTACACTTGTTAGGTGCATGCATGAAAATTTAAAGCGTATAATTTGGCTTACGCTGGATTATTGGTTTAGCTCGTTCCCGGTCTAAATTTGACTAGTTTGATCATAAAGGCGTTCTCTGTCTCTGGGAAGGTGACCAGCATAGTGATAGAAAGAAAAGATCACCCTATTTTCAGATAGAGCCTGAAATCAAGACGATACTCTAGGTCAGATGGTAATGTTGATGCGATTAGTTTGGTTTGAACTACCAAATATTGTTGAAGGGTATCGAAATTAATTGGATGAAAATAAATATGCGTTCCAGCAATTATAGGAAATCTTTGAAACATTTTTTTTTAAAGAAAACAATCTACGCCGACGCTGTACATGCCAGATAAGATTAACAAGATTTGAGAGAAATCCAGGGTTATTTTCACGTACAACGTGTACAGCAACCAAAACGATTGATCATGCATAGTTAGGATGCAATGATGTTCAAAGAACTGTGTGATTTCGAAGAGAATTATATGTTCCAAATACATACGTTTGTACTATGCATTTTAAACAAAACGGCACAGAAAATAAAAAAATATGGGACAGTGGTTAGCTTGTGTAAACTATTGTTTGGCGGTTGTGTTTTCTCTATTTTCTTCTTACGTAGATCGGTCTTTAAATTCTTAGTTGTTGCAGCCACGAAATTATCACTAAATGAGACCTATCGAGTAAGTCAATCCAAAGTAATTACGATATTCATTTAAAATATGTCCGCCGCTTTGTTTCAACTCACTTAGATGACTTACATATCTTTTTTTCCTGATATAATCCTCTATTTCATATTTTTTTTCAGTCACTCGAGGTACCTATGTATATTTTTAGAAGTCATATATATATATATATATATATATATATATATATATATATATATATATATATATATATATATATATATATATATGTGTGTGTGTGTGTGTGTGTGTGTGTTCTCATACATTAAGCCAGTGTTTACGTTATTTGATATCACGTAAACACTCTTCAATGTCACGTGACAAATCTGAATGTTATTCCCGAAGTGGGTACAATGTTCTCTCTCTCTCTCTCTCTCTCTCTCTCTCTCTCTCTCTCTCTCTCTCTCTCTCTCTCTCTCTCTCTCTCTCTCTCTGTGGCGATATACCTGACTGTATTCCTTTCCATTTAATAATTTACCGACGGTGATTGCTTCTTTTATATAATGATGACTTGTATTTTCTCTTTCCATTATCATACTTGTGTCTCTTTCAGATATCATACTCACTTGTATCTTTCTCTGATATCACACTCACTTGTATCTCTTTCCACTATAATACTCATTCAAATCTCTTTCCGATACCTTGATGCCATAGACACGTTTACATATTTCCAACATCATTCACACTTGTATCACTTTCCAGTATTACAGTTTTATATATTTCCGATATTATATTCACTTATATGTATTTCAAAGATCATACAGTATTATTCCCACTTGTATCTCTATGCAATACTATAACCATTTGTATTTCTTTCCAGTATAATACTTGTATCTCTTTCCAATAGTATACTCACTGTATCTTTCTATAGTATATACTCACTTATCTCTTTCCGATACTCTTCCGCCTGTATCTCGTTATAGTATTATACACATTTGTATCACATTCCAGTACCATACATATTTGTATCTTATTCAAATACCATACAAATTGTTGTCTCCTTATAATACCACACACCTGTATCTTTCTGATGCAACACTCACGTTAATCTCTTTCCATATCCACCTGTATCTCTCTTCCATACCATACTCACGAGTAATCTCTTTTCGATGCCAAATACACTTGTTGTCTTTTTAATGTCTCTCACACGTATATCTCTTTCCAACAAAATACATACTTGTATACATGTATCTCTTTTTAATATCATACACATTTGTATAAGTTTCCAGTGTCATATACATTTTGATCTCTTTCTAATATCATATATATTTTCATCTCTCATCAGGATCGTATCCACTTGTATCTCCATCTGATACCATAGCTATTTGTATCCTTTTCCAATATCAGACTCACTTGTATATCTTTCCAGGAGACCCAGATTGTCGGGTCTAAAGTGCACCTTTATTTCTTTATCATACCATGCTCATTTTATCTCATTCCGATACCTATTCACTTATATCTCTTTCTGATATTATGCTCACGTATATCTCTTTTTGATACCGTACTCACTTGATCTCTTTCCAATGCAATATTTATTGGTTATATCTTGTCTTCATCTATACCTTTGACAGATAAAATGTAAAACTTAGTCCATAGACTGAATGCTCTACTTTTGTATTCGAATATCCTTAGATCAGACATCCAATCTACTGTTCTGTTAGCTTTCACGAATAACATGTGTCTGCTATATCTCGGTCCTTTTATTTTCTTTTCTAGATATCATGCCAACTCTGCACCGCGAGATCTGCGCGGGATGCCAGACCCTTATCGAGGACAGATACTTAATGCGCGTTATGAACTTGTCGTGGCACGAGCAGTGTCTGCAGTGCAGTGTCTGTCAGATGCCACTTGCCGGTTCCTGTTACTCCCGTGAGAGAAAACTATTCTGCAAGATTGACTATGAAAAGTAAGTTTTACTTATTACTTTTAAACCTCTACACAAATACAGTATAATAAAAGTTTGAGAAAAAGTAAAAGTCTTTCAAAGACTTAAACAGCAGTTAAATATCAACAATATTTAGTCCTTGTCTGCCTCTTACCCTCTGACGTAAGCAAAATATTCGCTTATAGGGCGCAGGGGACGGATGTTAAACGACTCCGCCAATCAGGTGTGTTTAATATGAAACGACATACGGACAGTTATATGAAACAAAATGAAAGAGCCAAAATCTTAGGGTCATTATCAATTATACAAGTAAAACACATCAATTTTAGAAGTGTATAAATAATAGAATCGCTTTACACTAGTTACTATGGACACGCTTGGATGGATGTTATTTGTTGTTATGTTTTTTACATGGCGGCCAGCATATCCAACTGCATAGAAATATATATTTCAGCAAGGTGCACTGCATCTGAAGTTGCCAAGATTGCCATCAAGCTGTTATTGAAATTATAGCACGTAATTTTGTATTTATTTTCCCGATTTATTTTGGTAGAAAACAAAGCCTACAACGTGTCTATATTTCATCAGGATGTTCGTCGTCTTGGATAAACTGAATGTAGATTTTTCAGATATTATTTTAAACAGATTTTATTGCAATGTTCAACACATTTCGCGGACTTTCCATAATCCATCAATCAAACTTGAAGCAGAGACGTTATTTGGACACCATATGCTAAACGACCTCACGACGATGTTAGCGTTGTCTTACAACTGCAACTTTGGCTCAGAATAAATTTAATCTTTGTGCAAGGTACCACATAATATTTTAACACCACAAAATATTCATATATCTAACTTTTTGTGTCTGCAGAACCAGTAAAAAAATGCCACTCGTTTTTTTTTGTGGGGTGTGGGTGAAGTGAATTTGTAAGTTAATTACAAAAAGAATTTAACCAGATCAAAATTTGTTTCACCGTCATTGCATATTATAGCATCTTTGACTATTTCTTCTTGTTTTTGTTCTATTTCTTCTTGTTCTTGTTCTCCTTCTTCTTCTTGTTCTTGTTCTTCTTGTTCTTGTTCTATTTCTTCTTGTTCTTCTTGTTCTTGTTCTTCTTGTTTTTGTTCTCCTTCTTCTTTTTGTTCTTGTTGTTGTTGTTGTTGTTGTTGTTGTTGTTGTTCTTCTTCTTCTTCTTCTTCTTCTTCTTCTTCTTCTTCTTCTTCTTCTTCTTCTTCTTCTTCTTCTTCTTCTTGGTTCTTATTGTTCTTGTTCTTGTTGTTCATGTTCTTGTTTTACTTGTTCTCGTTCTTGTTCTTTTTGGTTCTTCTTGTTCTTGTTGCTCTTCTTGTTCTTCTTCGTCTCATTATTATTATTATTATTATTATTATTATTATTATTATTATTATTATTATTATTATTATTATTATTATTATTATTATTATTTGCATTTTTTAAAAATATTTAGACAACCTCTATATTAGGTTGTATAAATTATATCTCTCATCACTTTACACTAAGAAGACATAAAACACAACTGTGTGGGGAAAGTGGCATGACTAAAAAGTGAGAATGAACAAAAAATTCCGGTGCTCTTTAGTTTGTCATGGGTCATTATTATTGACTTCATACACTTGGCATGGTTGATGGGGAAAACATCTATTCTAACGGGGAAGAGAAAAATCCAAATAATGAAGTAATGATCTGCTTTCAAATATTCAGCGTGACAATAACATTTTAAAAGGTATCATAAACAATAAACATTTTGATCCCCTTCTTGGATATGACAGCTCTCTCTCTCTCTCTCTCTCTCTCTCTCTCTCTCTCTCTCTCTCTCTCTCTCTCTCTCTCTCTCTCTCTCTCTCTCTCTCTCACACACACACACACACACACACACACACACACACATTTTTATTGCACTCTTGGTTTTGCCCTAGCTTGTCTATTCGAGTATGCATGACACAATACGTCCTTTTAGAATACCACCCATAAAAGTGCTTTTCTTTGCTTTTGTATTGTCTTAGAATATAAAAAAGCAACTTCAAAATAAATGCTGTCTTATATTTTCTGTATTCGAGAGATCCTCCCATATGTGATGTGATAAAACCAGATGTTCAAAGCTAAGCATTTATTCTCTAAAAAAAGTATCCCACGGCTGCCACCAAAAAAAGCACAAAAAAAGAAAAAAGGAAAGCATCCCTTTGAGTGACCTGAGTTAGATGGATTCATTGTTTCTCTTCTTGGGTGGGAATTTACTGGGCTCTCTATGACAAATCTTAACTTCCTTTATATCAGAGATCTTGTCCTTGACAGATTTTCTCAACAGTGCCTAATAAACAATCTTCAGTAAAGGGATTACGTTAAAACCGGCACGGTTGTAATTGGATGGAAGTATGGGTCGGCATGCGCGATAGGCAGCTTCTGTGTTGAATCTATTAGGTTGGATTACAGCTGACATAATACAATTGGGCCTGTCAAATGTGTTTTTATACACCCATCAGTGCTCATTACCCAAATAAACAGCTTTTCCTTTGGACAAGCAAGATAAAAATAAATTTCTATTTAAGATACATGTATATGTTAATGCACATGTTTGTACACATACTTATGTACATGTTAATTTGTCCTCGATGAATATTTAGATAGATAGATAGAGATATGGATAAATAATAATAATAATAATAATAATAATAATAATAATAATAATAATAATAATAATAATAGCAGTAGTAGTAGTAGTAGTAGTAGTAGGAGGAGGAGGAGGAGGAGGAGGAGGAGGAGGAGGAGTATTTCTAATTGATATGTTGAACTTAACAAACTTGCATCAATAACGCGTGTATATTTCCAAATCTTTAGTTCTGTGCATATATTCTTGACTAGGTCTTACTCGTTGTTCATTAGTCTCATTGTTTCTTTTCATTAATTTTGTTTTAAACCACTGTAATACATCTTTCTTTAATACACAGAGTAGCAGGCTACTTTTGCTATAGTTCCAATAGACCAGTTTCGCAAAATAAACATTGTACGTGAATATTTCAAGAAAAATTAACCACAGGAGCATAATGATATCCAATTGAGAGCAGCACCAAATTAAAATACCTAGAAAACTTTCTACGATCGAAAGAGTTACATTTCGGCATTGCCGAAATACATCGCTACACGGTGTTGCATATGAAATGTTTCCTTATATTTTCCTGCTATCTGAGAGATCTCTGATTTTATTGGATAACTTCCAGGATATGTTACAGTAAAAGAACGTGTCTTCGTATAAAAATAAATATTGATGACAGCTTGTGGTAAAACTTCAACATACGATGCGAAGCTTATGTCTGAATATAAGAAAATATGTACTTGAATTTAATTTCAAGATTTTATTTCGCTCAAGACCCATATTCAAGAATGTGAGTAACGGAGTCATTTGAGGGATATGCGCCAGAGGAGATATTATACTGAAAATTAATTAAGAAATTAAGAAAATTCATCATTTTTACAACTTTGCAATCTGTATCAATGCACATTTATTTCGTACTATAAATAAGGTACAACTATCTACAACTACAGAAAATTAAATACCACCTTAGAAAAAAGAAGTTTATGAGAAAAAGGCATCTTCCTATCAGAATATACAAATACCTAATGATGTGCATTGTTACGTCTTATTTATAATTTATTTTTTACGATGTGAATGACTGATTGATTAATTGCAAACCAGCACATTAAAGGCAATGTTGTGCAATGAACTGGTCAGAATGAACTAAGATAATAAAATTATTAGTGGAAAACAACCTTCACAGTGTATTTAGGCCAAAATTTCTTTGAGAGAACCGAAAGGTTATTAAATAAGTTATCAAAAAATGGCGAAAATTTATAAAGATTGGGCATGCATATGTTACAATTTAAATGCGCAGGGAAATTGTTTTTGTGTAAAGCAAGGAGTGCATGCACGTGGAATAGTCTGTAAATGTAAATACTACCAGAGATTTCTTGGTAGCTATAAATGAAATTATTCATTCATTTATTTCGTTTTTTTTAAAGACGTTCCACATTTCAAATGTATTATTTGCTGATCCGATGAAGAAGGTTGTATTAATTACCTGGCAATTTCATTTTTCTTTGTTAAAATCTCTACAAATCTCATAAATATACAGTGTTAGAAAAATTCGGAAATTGCCGGCTGTAAAATTAAAATCTGACACAAAAACTGCTATAGCGCGAAATAAAGGATATGAATGAATTTAAACTCTTCTTTTTTATTGTAATATTTTTATATATCCATCATTATTAATCAAATCTTTCATGGAAATCTATACGAATCTTAGTAAATTATTTGGGGAAATTGCGTTAAAATGGTCCTTTTTACTAGCAGGTTCTGGTATGTCTGACATTATTCGGTCCAAATGAATTTCCATACCTATTGCAACACAATTTGAAAAAAGAAAGGAATATCTGAAGACTGTTCTCCTGAATTGATGAAGATCACAGGTTAAATACTTTCATGTAAAAAAAAATCATTTTTAAAAGACAAATTTACGTAATTTATTCAATAAAACCACAGGACTTGCCTTTTTTCTGATGAAACAAAGGGGAAAAACTAACCCCCTTTCCCCACCAAGCTCTTTCTGCATAAAATTCCGGAGCAGCGTCGTAATTGAAAGACAGATTAAGCTAATCGTGTGCGGTTTGTTTCCATAATCACTTCATTCGCTCTCCCTGATGCCGACCAGATCATTTTCTCTCGCGCTTTATTGGATTTGGCGAGTTTTACAAACAATTTAATTGCGAAATCGCTACTTTCTTGACACAAGTTTAATAACAAAATAGTCCCAGGCCAAGGAGCAATGGTTGAATTGATTTACAAACTCGAAATTGACCGAAGCTTTCGACAGTAAGATTAATACGATTCGCCTTAAAATACATCGAAACATCAGAAGCAAGTGTACGATAGCACGAGGAAATATCTCGTTGTGTGTGTGTGTGTGTGTGTGTGTGTGTGTGTGTGTGTGTGTTTGCATGTATGTTTGAAATTTATGGATGTGATAAACGCTTATTTATTAAATTTTTTCATTCATTCATTTTTTAAAAAGAGGTTACGCAGAAGGCAATGTTTCCTTACGCTTATTATCATACAATACCCGTTGCTTTAGTGAAAGTTAAATTTTCTTCCAAACTGTAGGAAATGTTCATAAAAATATTTTCACTTGTCTCGGATTTAACAGCACCAAAATTTTGCATTTTTTCGCACTTTTGAAGTCTTTCTCTCTTTCTTTATTTTTGTATATTGTTAACACTAGCCGGTTGTTGTTTTTATGTGGGTTTTTTTTTTTTGGCTGTGCAATATTGTTATGCATAAAAATTGATATTGTTCTAGGAGTGAACTAAATAGCTTGTCAGAACTAATCCTATTATAAACCAACAAACACTAAAATATATTGAAACCAAATCTGTTAGAAAGCTATGATAGTGTATAAACCCTATTTAATATTACGTACAAAAATTATAATAATATTCCGATGAACCTTGTCACATAAATATAACATATTTGTTTATTTATTCAACCCCTTTACCCTCAAGTACGATCACATAATTTAAATTGTGCATGGAAACGTTTTAAATATCATGAAAACTACTGACCCTAATATTAAATGTTCACCGCATTATATAATAAATGTTCAAAATGCATGCTAACTGATATACAAGCTTGTCCTGAAAAAGTTTTATCTGTGTACATTTTTGGGGATCTGATAATTTGCATTCCATTAAAAAAAAATTTTTACACAAAAGGTCTGGATTGAGTAATGGTCATTTTCTATAAGTGCGTCATCCCAAGCGCATAATCTACCTTATAGGATTGACAATATATTAGGTAATATTACTAAACAATGTATATTCATATTACTGACAATATTACATATAACTATAATATAATAATTTGAAAAACTATGGCTTTCTGTAATAAACGTTTTGGTAAAATTATAACTTTTGAAAGAAACAAATGTTATAAATGATATTTAAACATCAAGTAAAAACATGCCATCAGCCAATAGAATCTTTAAATTGTTTAAAATATTTGTATATAATAAAATTTACAACAATCTTTAGTATCCATGAAATTAAAGAAACTGAATATTTTTGGAACAGGCTCAAAACGTATGTATTAGTTACTTGCATATATATATATATATATATATATATATATATATATATATATATATATATATATATATATATATATATATATATATATATATATATATATATATATATATATATATATATATATATAAAGATAAGGATTTTATACCTGCAAGAAGTCTTGAGATTCTTGTATATCTTATACAAAAATGGGAATGTTCTGTTCAATGTCCCACTTCCCCCACGTCTGTTTATACGTCTTGTTTTCGAAGGGCTCATTTACGTGTACACTGGAGGTTGAATGCCATGCTATTTGCAAATGATTTTCCTTTTCTTGTTAACAAGCGGATTTTTTTAAATTAGATTTTATCTGTCCAATTTTAGCTCACATATTATAACATCGGATTGATTGAAGTTATGTGCTTTTGTGCATGGCAATGTACTCTGTTTGCCTCATCACAATATAACCTTCAATGTGTAGATGTGCTTTAAAATACCAAAATAATCAGCACTAATTCAACACATCGTTTATTGCGATGTTGTCTTCTTTATCTTTTGATCAATTATACTTTATTGTTTTACCTCTTCAGGAGTTATGACACAGAGGGTCTTTAATGTATACTGTATTTTCTTTATCTGTTATTTATTTTCTAATTATTTTTCCAAAGGATACAGTTTAGTATGCATTCCTTTTGTCCAGGACGAGGTGTAAAGTAAAGGAACATATATACAGATTGATAATCCTTCAAACATTTAAAATACATGGAATTTCGGTGGCCTAGACCGAAGGGTGGTTGTTCTTGTTGCTCTGGTTGAACGCCATTTTCAGCACACGATATGCTTGCTGTACGTGGCGGCCAATATAACTGGTAGAGGAAGAACCCGGGTAAACTTCGGTAAGAATCACCAACCCACGGGAAGTTACTGGCAAGTTTTCTGGCACATCCACATAAGCCAAGGCCGAGACTA
This sequence comes from Potamilus streckersoni, assembly GCA_016746295.1. NCBI lineage: Eukaryota > Metazoa > Mollusca > Bivalvia > Unionida > Unionidae > Potamilus > Potamilus streckersoni. The sequence continues at coordinate 731,331 of JAEAOA010000137.1, forward strand.
AAAAACGCGGACAGAAGTGAGATTGCAGTGATCTGTAAAGGCGAGGGATTTCGACCCACGCCCCTACCCCCAATGGTCAAAAGGAGAAACCAGCAGTGACCACTTCGGACAGTGGTTGATATTGGTTTCACACCTGTCCTGCAACGTACGTTTGGATGTCAGGTGTGAAAAGGACAGTGAATATGACTTGGACTATTTCGAAAGCAAGTGAGATGAGATCCATGTTTCGTCAAATATTCGAATTAAAAAAGGATCAAGTAAGGAGTATTAACATTGCAGATCTGTCAATTCGAATGAAAGATTCGAGATACTTATGGTCGAATTCCTTACAAAAGAGATCATATCCTCACAAAGATAGAACATCATTCTTTTGTATACTGTGTGTGTGATCTGGATTTTTAACATAGGTTTAAAATTTTTAGTCACATGACTACGATGTCTGCATTGTGGTAGTTTATAGTGATGCCAATCACTTGGGCATCATGCAGCAGACATATAGCATCATGTCCCACCCTGTCTCATTATCCTGACACCAGATCGACCAGTCCTAACACTGGTCGCTTAATGTTGAGCGTAAAGCGAGGCAGCTGCTGCCACTACTTTAATAAGTCTTTCATATATCTCGACCGGTGTTCGAACCCGCGACCTTTCGCATTCGAGGCGGACGCTTTTGTATATTTAGAAACACACACACACACACACACTACATGCAGAGAGATAAAAAATACACAGCTTGACTATTGGGTAACTATCAATACAAGCATCGAGAACTTCAAAGCGGTGTTATTAAACAGCATATACATGTTTTAGATATAAAAAAAATGTAAAAATGAAAGCTTATCTTCGACTTTGAAAGGTCGTTATTATTCTAAAATGCTTCTTTCTTTCATTTTCACCAGCTTTATGTGTTTCACACGCGGTAAAAACTCAGATCAAAGTATGATTTTTCTGTACGAGATGCATTCAACTGATTGCCCCAGAAATGACGTATTGGGAAAGGCAACATAACAAACTAATCCTCGAATGTGTCGTTTTTTTTTTCTCCAAGGTTGATGTATGATTTGCCAAATTGCCGATTGATTTATACGCTATCAGTTGGATTTCAGACAGAATATGGGATATCTCATGACATCCTTATGTAAGAATTCAACCATATTTTCATTCAGCACTGAACACATAACAGGTGTTGATTTATTTTATTTTTTTTTAAGTTTAATTTTGTAGGTGACATCGTATTTTGGACTGGTGTTTAAAACTTGTACCATGCCAAATTACAAAGATCTGTCTTGACTTAAAGCTATTTATTTCTCGATAAAGCTTAATAAACTTGTTTGTACCTTAATAGAAAATAATACTGTCGTGAGAAAAAAAAAATAAAGATAACGAAATGAATAAACATTCAAAAGACGAGGCTGGACTGTTGACAGCTTTCGCGTTTTACAACACTCGTCACAGGCACCAGGCAATAAAAAGTGAAGATATTAATTCAAAAAAAAGATATCTAAGTCTTATATAGAGGAAAAACTGGGAAAAAGAGAAGAAAAAAAGAAGAAAGATATAGGACAAATTTCCATGGATCCAATTCACCTATTTTTTTTACAAGTGCACACATTTTAAAAAGTTTTTAGTATTAAGGACGGAACCTGTTTTCTCTCTCTCTCTCTCTCTCTCTCTATCACACACACACACACACACACACACACACACACACACACACACACACACACACACACACACACACATACCAAAGCGAGCGCACACACCTGTGCTCCCTTCATTTTTTTCATGTTCTTATTTGTACTTAACAAGTCCAACACTATAAAGAGGACCAATAGTTCTAACTTTATACCAACTATATTTCATTTTGCAATGTAATAATAGTTCCATTAACAGAGTTTGTTTTAGAATGCGCGCGCCTACACACACACACACACACACACATTTTCATTCTGCAGCAAGTTTGCTATATGGGAATCTATTCGACTGTTTTTCTTTCATAACGGACGCAGCTATACATTAAGCCCTCTGAGTGATTTAAAACTTCCAAAGTTCCATTTCATTTGACTTTCACCGTCAGCCTTTTATTGTGCAATTTTAAAGCCGACTGTAAGGGAATAAAGACTCGGCATGGATTAACACATTAACGGTTAATTACCATATCGTGCCTTAATGGAGGCCAATTTAAGCCCCAGTGCGCTGAAGGTCGTGAAAAGAACCCGTAGATCGGTCCATTATATTTGTGTAATGGTTAAAAGCAGTATTTTCGGCTCAGTTTCACACAAATGGTTATATTTGTAGCTCAGCAGATACGATGAATTACGGCCAACCCTACACGAGATTCTCGTACAGTCCCGCGCTGTTCAATTATCAGTTATTGTTTGGCAGATAAAGATACAGTGTATTCCGTTGTGGCCGCGGTTCGAACATCGTAAATCAATTAAAGCGTGTATTTTGTGCAGCTAGAAACAAGCAGTTTTCGACTTTTGTTTATGACACACAGTTAGGTGTTTGCTGTAACCCGTACATAATAAGGACCATCAAAGACTCAATGCCATGCTTGCTTGGCATCATCTAACGGTTTTATTGCGCTGCCTTTTGTTATGAAGAAGTCTTTCCTGGTATCCCATGGCGGTGTCCAAATACCTAAGCAGAGTAGACAACGACCTAAAAACGAATTATTCCGTCAAAGAGTATAGTGCTATAGATTTTAGATCTTTCACTGCTACAAAACACGATATTTACATCGGATACTCAGCGAAATAGAACGCTCACTCGTCTGGTTAAAATCCTTCCTTCCTCACTTTCTCCGTTCCACAAATAGAAGTCATTGACAAACTCGTTTAATTGAAAAAAGATACATATAGAATAATAAAATTATCGTAGAGAGGCATATTTTAAAATATTATCATTTTATTTGATTTGTGAACTTCAGACAACATATTTTGCAGCAATTAAATATATTTCACGTTTATTTATGAAAAGCATTTTTTGTGGTATAATTAGAATGGTGAAAGAAAAGCAACTTTTGTAGTCGTAGAGAGCAATATATTTTAATGTTTTAAAGACAGGTGTCCATTTCTTAATAATAAAATTTCATAGGGTTAGTTCCAATAATTGGGAGACAAGTAACTTTTCAGAGTTTAAAAAAATACTACTCATTTGGGAGACAGATCAGTTACTGGGAAAGATTAAACACACAAAAATGTATAATAAATATCACTGTTTAAAAATGTGAATATCTTAAATTTTACTTGGATACTCTTTCGTGCAGCCACCACACTGTATTTTACCTATTAAATATGTGTTTGTACCTAAGCTTGTCACAGAGCAGAAGAAGATTATCAAATCTAGCAACGAAAAGATAATTTTATAGATTATAAATATTTGCGGAATTAAATCATTTTCCTGATCTTAAGAACGAAAACTGTTTCTCCACCAAAAATTAGATCTGATCAGAATAGCTACGGTTGAAACGTTTAAGTAACTACATGAATACAAATATGCACATTTTCTAGAGTATGAATATTAATTGACCGGTTTGAAATCCAGATGTAAACATGGAGAGGCAAAGCACGTGCCATGTCATCCAAGAGAACAAACACACACTCGCTGCCATGGCAACTCAAGATAATGTCAGACTTTCTTTACATAGCAACGAGCAAAGCTCTTGCAGGAGAACAGATGGACGGGTTTCACTAACACGACATCAGCAACTCCGCACCCGTTGATGGAATGCAAAATAATTGTCTTTCAAACAAAACTATAGGAGGGAAAAATCTCATCAAATTGAAGTTACACTTTATGTAAACTATGAAATTCCCACATATCAATCAGGGTTTTAATCTTACGAGAGCTTCCTTTCTAGAAATAAAACTAGTTATATAAGAGGTTGCATGGCCGACAAATTGACCCCGCCTTTTTAGAGGTCTTCCATCGAGTAGCTACACTTGGCCAGCGATGGTCATTCTTGTTTAGGCATTGACCATGGCTTGCGCCATTCAAATAACTGTCAGATCGAATTTGTCAGAATCAATCAGACTTTGTGAGAACACTTTGCTCAGACAGTTGTCGAAAAGTTACAATCACTGAGAAATTAATCTGGTTTCTTTGTCATCGCTTATTTTTTCCAGAGAAGGGTCATGAAAGAAGACAGTCAAAAAATAAGCATTTGTGTAAAAGGAGTTATCCCGAAAGATATAAAAAATAACCAAAAGAAGAAGACAAAGAAATAATGGAACTCAGTATAGCTTGGAAGGCGAAATGTTAGAAGCAGAATAATTAATTTTAGTGCTAATATCTGATGCAAGATTTTAATTTTGGCATTTGTGCAATTAAAATAAAGTTGATTGAGTATTAGTATATATGTATTTGTGGACTTAAATTACAATGGCAGTATACATTCATATTTATAATGAAGAAAAGTGCATGTACTAGCGGTGCATAAAGGAATGAAACGTATCACAGTGCTCTTTTCTAGTCAAATTGGACGTGCAGTATACAGTTCCTGCCTTGTTTTTAATGACAGTCGTGACTTTTTTTTTGCACTGTATTCTGAGTATTCGTGACAAATTCCCTGGTGTCCGATCCGAATATTCGAACGCAACTTTATCATGTCGGTTTATCTATCGTCTGACATATGTTGTCGGTGATTCGGTCATTTCCTGTCGTTGTAACCATCCGCCAGAGATAAAGCATCAACCTTCATGGCCACAGGACATTTGTCATTGCGTGTGTCGAATTCATTCACCTGGTCTAACCTTCACAACTTTTATCTTAAACGCGCTGTTTCTTAATAAAAGAAACATTGTGTCTTATGTCTTGATCGTCTTCAACATGTTTAAATGAGGAAAAACGATGCAATATAGAAGCGGGTATCTTCTTTGTATATCATCCTACCCATAATTTGCTATTAGAAAATAGCTATCAGTGTGCAGAGAAAATAAAATCTAAAGTGGAACGGGTTTCCATTTGACCGTAAGAAGATGCATCATAGACACATACTTATAAATACAGTCTTGCTTTGATCTTGACTCCACAGAAAACCCGATTCAAGGGTCCATATATTTATAGCCTCTTTGCGGACATGTAGTGCTTTTAGTACCAGAGATAAAAACGTTTGATTTTGTTGTCATTACAGAATCTATGTGAGGTGCAACGTATACATCATAAATAAAACATTTTACAACTATTAGGACAGTACAGTCTGCAAACCGTCCTAAATGTTTTAAAATGTAAAGGAAACACAAATTCAAATCAGAAATAAAATCAAAAGGTCCATTTTTATTGTTGTATTTAGCGTACCTTTGCTATGTTTCTTACTATATCTACTGTTTGTTTTTGTTTTCGTACGTCTCCTATTGTGCTCAGTATTCATTTTGTATATTTCACAGTGCACTTGCATTTGGTCCACTCAAATACAACTTATAAATCCATTTTATTCGGAAGGGGTGAGATTTTTACAATCCAGGATATAAAGTGATATATGTATTACCATTTCTCTAGAAATACGCGTAAATGGCATTAATATTCATATATATATATATATATATATATATATATATATATATATATATATATATATATATATATATATATACATATATACATATACATATACATATATATATATATATATATATATATATATATATATATATATATATATATATATATATATATATATATATATATATATATTCAAATCTTCAGACTGACCTATTTTAGGATATGTTTATATACGTTTGTTTTATAACACCCTGATGAAACTTCTACTGCAATAACTATTATACCCATAGAACATTCCACCGCAACAACTATTTTACAACACCCGGAGAAATATTCCACCGCCAAAACTACTTTGTGATACCAGGATTAATATTCCTCCCTTACAACACCCGGATGAATATTCCGCTCCAATAACCAATTTATAACACCCGAATAAATATTCCACTCCAGTAACTATTTTACAACACCCGGATGAACATTCCACCGCAATAACTATTTATAACACCCGGATGAACATTCCACCACAATAACTATTTTACAACACCCGGGTGAACATTTCACCGCAAAAACTATTTTACAACACCCGGATGAACATTCCACCGCAATAACTATTTTACAACACCCGGATGAACATTCCACCGCAATAACTATTTTACAACACCCGGATGAACATTCCACCGCAATAACTATTTTACACCACCCGTATGAATATTCCATCGCAGTAACTATTTAATAACACTCGTATGGCTATTCCGCTGCAATAACCATTTATAACACCTGGATGATTATTCCACTGCAATAATCAATTTGAAACAACCGAATCAATATTCCACCGCAATAACAAATTTAAACACACGATAAATATCCCACCGTAGCAACTATTTCATAACAGTTTTAGAAAACAAGGAATAACACCAAAAGGATAGCTTAAACAAAGTATATAGTTTATTTTCATCGAGCTTTTGACAGCAGCAGGAGCAGCAATAATAATAATAATAATAATAATAATAATAATAATAATAATAATAATAATAATAATTATAATAATAATATTGACTTATTATTGATTATTATTAATTTGAAGATCATTTATTAAAACTATATTTTATCCAGGATTCCCAATAATAAGCATGCATAATTATTGAGCCATGTTAGCTATGGACAGTTACATCTCACCCTATGTACAGACACACCATTTGTAGTTGCGTAGTTTTATCCTTACGTAGATTCGAAGTCTTTCCGTTGCTATGATTTGGCTGAAGAAATCGACCATAAATACGTTTGTGTTATTTTTCTCTTTTTATGGTAACTACAGATTTTTACTGACACATTTTTACTATCAAATTTGACCAAATTCTTTTGGTTTTGCAAAACGAGTCATGTTCATTGCGTGGGTTGGGCACAAGATGGCTGCGTTACCACGAGATCTAAAGCATGTACAGAAGTAGTGTTTTGTCTTTCCAGAGGACTTCGCCTCCATACGTATTGACTAACTCGTTAACTGGGATTTCCCGCCTTTGAACTCGCTCGTTTGATCGGCCATAAATATGTCACCGGAGCTGCCTGAAATTTACACGGCTGAGCCACAAAGCAGCACGAGCCCGTTACACGGTGAGCGCAGAGTAGGGTTTTAGTAAATTATTAATTTATCTACAATTGCCCGTATAAATCACGTTTTGAACGATTTATCCCGAGATTTGAAACGATCGTCTGCTTGCTTGTTTTAGTATTTATTGATAACAGCCTCTTTGAATGTCTTAACATCAAAGCCGGGCAATTGTTTAAAAATGGCCGTTATGTTAAGGATGTATGTGTCTTTTTGTCAAATCGTTTATGACACTTGAGCGGTGAGAAAATAAAACCTGGAATCAAAGAACGGTCTATATCTAAAAATATGAACGCGAGGGATGTTACCTCTCCCGCAAGGATAGGAACGACTCTTCTTATCTGGACTGGACAACAATTCGAGTACCCGTCACATTTTAGGTTCATGTGGTCATCCGAAAAATACGGTTATCCCCATGAAAGGTTCTGGTGTAATAATAAAATCAAGTCAGAAGGTTCTGTAAGTTTAGAATTTTGCACAAAAAAAATGAACAAGTCAAACAAACGAAAATTTAAAAAAAGCGCATACACATACAAAAACACAAGTTACAAATCAACAAAACAAATAAAAAGGCCATGCTATTTAATTTTCTAGAAGGGGGTGGGTACTGGTATTTTGTTTATAACAAATATACAGCTCCAAATTAACTTACTATTCTTCCTCTGATTTTAAGGAAAAAAGAACAAATCCTATCAACAATATAAGTTGAAGCAAATTTTCCTGATGTAGACCGAGTTTTTTCTTTATCCCAGTTCAATCGTGTAATTTTTAAATGTTTTTAATTATTGAAGTAAAAAGTACTGCCTCATTGATTTAACTTTCTTAGCTTCATACAAGAAAGATTGAATCTAACAGGTAAAAGTCAATCCTACATGCACAATGTAACAAAAGCAGTGTAGCTCAGCAGAATTTATTTATTTATTTATTTATTTATTTATTTATTTATTTATTTATTTATTTATTCATATACCCATTCAGTTTCCTGCACATGAAATGTTAAGGGAGTGGTGATTGGCGGGACCAGTTTTAACATAAAATGGTCTGAATATAGAAAACAATAGCATGCTTGCAGTAATTGTGTATGCTCCTTGGACATCCTTTTTAAGGCAGACATGGATTTTATAGTCTTACCAATTGCTATCTTTTGTTCAAAGTTTGTCTGAAACGAAGTGGTTCGTGGAAATTATTATCTTGAATGAGAGTACTTCTTTCGATTAAAGTTTGTTACAGTGACCTACATTCAAGGTTAATTTAGCATAAAACATGTTTGAATATATGGTCATGATATTTGATGGGTGTGTCTACAATAAAAATCGCCACAGGAGGAAAGTACATGTAGGTATATGTAACTTGCTGGTTCCTACTCTATCATTTGTTGCCTTTGCATAAAATTCAGCTTTTTTCATGCAGTGTGACATGTAATCAATTTATCATGTATAATAACCTAAGCAAAGTAAATTATACTTATCGTGACTTACTTTTCTTGCTAAATTAGTTTTTCGGAATCAATTATGGGCGTAGTAGGAAAGACATCATTCAATATAATTTCCTTTTGGGTCATACTTAGCACAAAAAATCATTAAAGAGAGAAAGAAGAGAGAATGGTAACTACAGCAAACAATTTCATTTGCGTTCTCCCTTGTTTTTATTTTATTTGTTTGAAGTACCGATGCTATTCTTGCTTTATGTTTTAGACACTTTATCGTCCGTTTTTGCAGATGTATCTTCATTTACTGAAGGAATAGTTCACGTTCTTCTTAAAATTGTGCAGATCGTCAGTGCAAGATACATATGACACATTAAGGACTGTATGTTATCTTCAGAAATTAGGGACATACTCGCGCAATGATAAAATGACGCATTGTTTTGTTTTAGATGTCTGACAAGAAATCAATGCTTATCGAGATTTCTTGACCAAAACTGGTTCTTGTTTACGGACGACAACCGCGCTGATTCTTCAAAAAACAAATAGTTGTATGTGTTTTTGATTTTTAACGTAGCTTTAAAAGTTTGAATAATATTACTACGATGTTTGCAATGCAACAGTTTATAGTTATGTCAAGCACGGGGGCATCATGTCGCAGACATGAGTCATCATGTCCCATCCAGTCACGTTATCCTGACACCAGGCCGACCAGTCCTAACACTAACCTCATAATACCAAGCGACAAGCGAGGCAGCCATTAGTTCCATTTTCATCAGTCTTTGTAATGACTCGACTGGGGTTCGAACCTGCGACCGAGAGTACGCTCTTGCCGCTTAGGCAACCAGAGCGGTCTCAAACCAGATAGTAAGATATTGGGCTTTTTTTTCTTTCTTTTTTTTACAAAGTTCTGAACATTAGTACATTGTACAAAAAAGTTCTTTATTAATAAACAGTATGCCATTGCATCCATTCAAAGTACTCTCGTGCACCTCTACACAATTTTTCAGTCTGGTTATCCAGTTTTGATTCGCTGTTTGGTTCATACACAGGAAAACTGCACTTCCAGCCAAAAGGCGGCTTTCTAATCGTCTGCCCCTCAGTGAATCTTTGATAACGGTATTCGACCCAAAACCTCATGAAGCTTAATCAGTGTTTGATATAGGACATCGAAAAGTTTGGATGCTATGCTCATTCAGGATTTATGCTCCGATGCGTTGTCATGTAACAAATGAATACCTTGGGTACCTGTGAGTTGACTGGTTGTCCGGTAATGTTTCATAACATATGACAACACTTTGGACGTACGAAAATGTCCAGTGACACCAGTAGAATCTGACACAGGTACCTGGATTACAGGACATTTTGCATCAAGAAATAATGCTTATAACACTCACTTGATAGTTCTACTACGAGGAGCGATTTGTAGTTTCTGTTCATTTTCTACGATCAAATTTTAATTATTTTAGAGTCAGATTAGAAACAGTAAAATCCATATTTCATCACCTGAGACAATTTCATTCAAACGTCTCTGGTCACACTTTTCATATTTGTCGAATAGCGATTTCGACTCGAGTCTGACTTTGATGCGAGGCCAACAAATGCAGGACCCATCTTGCAGAAAGCATTCTGAGCTTCAGATGATTCTCGAATATATTTAAAACTGCTGATGAATTTATATAAACCGGTGATAATATAAAAAAAAAATTTAAAACGGTGTATCGAGCATCTTCATCAGTCGCTGATTTCACAGAAGCCACTTGCTAGTGACCAGTCCCGGACATGGTCATCCATAACATGGGTCATTTGATACAGATTTTAATATGACAAAGATTTACACCCATAAACCTCATTCAGGTAGATTTTGATATCAGTCAGTAAGAGATTTTGCATTATGCTATTTGCTCATCAGCAGAAATGTGTTGTTTTTTTTTTCTCCACCATTTATAGAGCTCTGTCATTTACCTAAGTTACGTCACACACTTATGTTTGCAGGTGTCTGGCGTGCTATTGCAGATCGTTTTATAGAACTTTTTTATCTATCGATTGGCGTTAAATTCATTGACATGTTCAATGAAACAAACAAGCTATAACAAACTATTTACAATCTTTTTTTTAAATATCTATCTTATATTATATTATTTAATGTTGAAATTATACTTTTGGCCACTAAACTTAATATTGCTTGTGTCCAGGACGCGCTCATGGAGGCTGAATATGTAATTTAAATTTGTTGTGGCTCTAGTGAGTCAGTTTTCTCCATCAGTATCTGAGATTTCAGAGTGATTAACATTGATGTACAGTGTGTGTGTGTCTGTGAGAGAGAGAGAGAGAGAGAGAGAGAGAGAGAGAGAGAGAGAGAGAGAGAGAGAGAGAGAGAGAGTTTAATTTTTTATTTCGACATATAGTTAAAAGTGAAGAATCATCGTAAACGAAAGGAAGTAAGAACATTTTGTAAAAAAAACGAAAGAAAAAGAAAGAAAAAGGAAAGATCGTATCTAGTGAAACTTTCTCAAGTTCTTAGGAATAATAGACAATGATCGCAGAAACAAATTGATTAGTTTATCTAAAAACGCTTACGTTATGAGGCTTTGTGCAGATATCCCCACTGATTTTATTTTCAAAATATAAATTTTGTTTATGATTATTATTTTAAGAGAGAGAGAGAGAGAGAGAGAGAGAGAGAGAGAGAGAGAGAGAGAGAGAGAGAGAGAGAGAGAGAGAGAGAGAGAGAGAGAGAGAGAGAGAGAGAGAGTTTGTGCACTATTGTCAGGATGGATAAGAGAGAATCTAGGTGATTTATCATAGCTAAGTATATGTGAGTCGTCACTTTTTCAACAGGAGGTGTAAAATGCCACCGTCGTTGTATCTAGTGCGGAAGATAAATCCGAACTTAATTCGTCTCCTATTGTTCCGGGGTTTCCATTAATGACCAACCCAAGGCTTGGTGCCGGTCTAGAGCGTGCCGGAAACCCTCAACTCGGGTATGGGTAGGCTGAATCACCGTGGCAAAATGGGCAAAAACAATTCAGATCTCGATCTGTCATCTGGGGAGAATTTTTGTATCCAGGGTGGACATAAGAGAAAGAAAAATGTCAGAATACAGCCTTACTAAATGATAATCGGGGCAGAAAATTGATTATAGTTTATGAAAAGCCAGCGTGATTATGCTCTTTACATGTCTTACTGATATCAATTGCTCATATTAACCTCCTGGGGACAAACCTGAATGAAAATAGACACGCATTTACATGCACACGCAAGATTACGTTCGTTTACGCCACACATAGATCAAACAAACAAAATTCAATTATGATATTGCAGCTACCAAGCATTGTAATAAAAAGAAAAATAACGTACCTATTAATATTGGGATCCATATTTCGTAACTTTACTCCTCGTCGTAAAATTTTCAATCTAGTCAAATCGTCAAATCAGAAGAACAAATTCGACGAAGTCCTTGTAGGGCTAGGGAAGTCGCCAGTCATCTCCGGTCGGATCATTTAATTTCAAAATCATATAATGGCCCAAAATGTTAAGTAAATATCACTTTTAAATAATAGAAAATATAACACTGTAAAGTATTGACATATATGAAAAACAGTAAATAAGTATCAGTTAGTTCATTTACAATAAAACGCTTAGATTTACAATTATCATTATTGTGTATTTAGCAGTATGCGCAAGACAGATGTTTTTTTTTTTTCAAGAGAGAGAGAGAGAGAGAGAGAGAGAGAGAGAGAGAGAGAGAGAGAGAGAGAGAGAGAGAGAGAGAGAGAGGGTGTCTGAAATACCTATCGATGCATTAATTGTGTTATGTGCATGATGTGTAACAATATTTTTATTTCAATGTATTTTTTTCTCAGCAATGATATTTGCTGTTTAGGTTGATTACATTTAGAGAAAGCGGCATTAGAAGCAGCATGTTCAGTGTTGTTCCTAAAATATATTGAACAAAATAAAACATTTTGCATTTTTTATTCAACTTTTAGATATGTGGAGTAAAAAAAAATTGACAGGGTATTCGAGACATTTAAGCCAGGGAAGTGTTGAAGATCTCTCACATCTCTCAGTAAAATAAAAATAAAAAAAAACAAGATCGGGAAGTATCCAACTCGAGATGACTCACGTATAATATCTTACACACACACACACACACACACACACACACACACACACATACATATATATATATATATATATATATATATATATATATATATATATATATATATATATATATATATATATATATATATATATATATATATATATATAGAGAGAGAGAGAGAGAGAGAGAGAGAGAGAGAGAGAGAGAGAGAGAGAGAGAGCAGTGTTATCCTTGGATTCTATAGTAGAATCTTGATAATAGTGGGCAGAATTAATAGTTTAATAAAAACAATACTATCATACAGGTTAGATAAATTAAATTCTTACTCTACGGAGTTTTGAACCCAGGTTTGCGAATAAATGACACTCATCGCCTTGCCTGCACGCACCAGTCCATATACCGTCACGACTAAGCACGCGTCACCAAAACAATGAAGGTACTGAGTCGGTGTTATATGAGTTCGTGCGTAGCAGACACACTCGCATGACGACTTAGTAAATAATTCTCTCATATATACAGTCGTTCCAGATTCCTATGAAAAAAAATCAAGGTATATAGGATTTTTTTTATTACAAAGAATTATTAATATATGCCAGACAGAACAGACAGTGATATTCCTGGATTCATATATATATATATATATATATATATATATATATATATATATATATATATATATATATATATATATATATATATATATATATATATATATATATATATATATATATATATATATTACCTCATTATTCTATAGTCTAGCACCATCATTGATTATTATATAATAGCGATTCATGAACTATACCTGTATATTTTTCTTTTATAGAATATATATTTTTATATTAGGTCATCCATGTTCAAATTAGATCTGATTAGTATTGTACAATAGACGATAGTTGTCAATTGTGAGGTTTTTCTTTGAGGTCATTTGTATCGCATTGTTCTATCAAACACAAATGATATTCAGTTTTAGACAATATATTGCTTTTTCATATATTTTGGCCGAACCACCTGCAACCCACACTTCAAACTGAAGACCGCTGTGCCTTCAAGTAATTAGCAGAACTCTTTTCGCAGATAGATGTTATGCGAAACGAATTTTACTTACAAAATGTAAATTACCTCGTTGAACCATTTGCAGAAAGCGCCTTTCAGCAGATATCATATCACAGCTGGATGTTTAGCCAAGAACCGATACAGCAAGATTTATGAGTTAATAACAGAAGTCTAGGCATCATACTGTCATATTGGACGGCGGTATTGGTTTCCATCCCCGCGGCGGAGACTGAATCTGAGAATGCATACCTCCAACCTGTGATTCAAAAACTAATATTAGATGCTGAAGCAGTTAATAACGGTTAACTAATTACTTGCGTATTGATATTTGAGTGTAGACCAGGAAAACAGTCTTTGAAAATCTGGTCTTTATTGCTTTTCCAAGTGTAGCATTACAGGTAATGAGTAGGAAGGTCGGTGCGTAAGACTGCGAGAAAAAAACGTATGTGCCCGAAGTCAAATGACAACGATAACATTATACATGGATCGCACAAACATATATCATCGTTGTATTCGTTTCTTTAGGAACTGGAAATCATTAAAATGAAATGTGAAATATCCGAAAAATAATCACTGCACCACAATTAGTTGCTTGCTTATCTCTTTTCTTTTTGAAACGATATTTCTCTAGGCCCTCAGAAATTATCTCACTGGATAGAATTTTCTCTATGCTTCATTTTGTTTGCTTTATCGGTAAAAATTAAATTCGCTCTTAAGTTTTGTTGCGGGATATATGTCTAAAATATGTGTTATATAGAAGTGTGTGTGTATGTGTGTGTGTGTTGTGTGTGTGTGTGTGTGTGTGTGTGTGTGTGTGTGATTGACTAAAATAATTGTAACAAAAAGTAACAACAAAGAGAGAGAAAAAGTTTGATTTTCTTATTTTAACTTACCTAAGCAATTTTCCATACATAAAAGATAAAAATTTGAAGAACAGTCACTATACAACAATGAGTTAATTATTTTCTTTATTTGAAAATTGTGTTTCTCTAAGTCCTATGATGTTATCTGACTGGATATAAGTTTCTCGATGTTACAATTTTTCACTTTATCGCTGAAACTTTAATTGTGTCCAAAGTTCTATTACAGGATAATATATGTAAAAACTAAGTGTTATATATATATATATATATATATATATATATATATATATATATATATATATATATATATATATATATATATATAAATGCACACACAAACATTGAATGTGTTTTTGCGTGTGTGTGAATAACTAATTTAAGTGTAACCCCCCCCAAAATAATAACAAACAGTGGACTACTAGCGTGTTTCGTTTTAATTATCCTAAGCAATTTCGACTTTCATTGTGTCAAAGGCAAAAGTACAAAACAGATAGAAACAAGACAACCAATCAATCAGCACAAAATAAAACAAATAAAACTTTATATATATATATATATATATATATATATATATATATATATATATATATATATATATATATATATATATATATATATATATATATATATATATATATATATATATATATATATTGAAATTTGATATTGATTTATAGATCAGATCGAGATGTTAGCATCAGAAAATCGCGATTAATTTCTAATGTTGAGAATATGATTCATGATCCAAATACTATGATAGTGCTATTTGTCACCTATGGAATAATGTTTTAAATACTTCAGTAAAATCACTATACGTAACTGAAGAAAACAATTGGTTAATATTTCAACTTCATCTTGAATCATAAACTCCTTTTTAATCAGATAATATACATATGAATATCAGAAATTAGGTAACGTACTGACAGATATATCATAAACTTTAATATATGTATCACAATTAGATATTTGGCAAGACTGGTCACTTTTATAAAATAATAATCAAGCCGGTTTAAAACCAGTTTAATATTATTTTATGCCCTGAGCGACTTGCAACAAGTGTAATAAAATGTATCATATTTTATTTTATTTTATTTATATGCAGATCAATTTGTTACTCTAGCAAAAGCCAGCATTTTACCATCATTTCCTAGAAGTCGGAAAATGATATGATAGGTGAATATTAAAAATAATCATAAATATCACAGTAACGTGATACAAATTGCTAAATCAGGCCTTGTTGCCTGCATCAGAAAATCGGGATCATGACGATGCACGAAGCGTCTCGTCAACATTCACAATGACTGCTGCTGACAATTCAGTTTGATCTCACAATTACCTTATTAGTAATGTTACAATTTTACGCAATGACGCCATGAGTACTGGCTGTGGGCGTTATATAAAAAATCAAGGTAAATTCTTTATAAAAAAATATGAACAATATTTCATAAATCAATCCAACCTCTCGGGTGGTCTAGTGGTTAGAGCGTCCGCTTCGGAAACGGGAGGTCGTGTGTTCGATCCCCGGTCGAATCATACCAAAGACTTACAAAAATGGTACTAACAGATGCCTCGCTTGGCACTCAGCATTAAGAGGTTAGTGTTAGGACTGGTCGGCCTGGTGTCAGGATAATGTGACTGGGTGGGACATCTTGCTATATGTCTGCGACATAATGCCCCAGTGATAGACATTACTATAAACAGCCACACTGCATACATCGTAGCGATATGACTAAAAATTGTTAAAGCTACGTTACAAATCAGATTACATCACATCACATCCTAAATCCATCATAAGTATCGGTTACTCCTTCAGTTCTCACTCCCAGAAGTCTTCCTTCAAGTTAATTCTTTTATTGAATTAAAATATTCATTTTAATTTAGATTGTGTCAATTAAAAATGACGTAACTTGTTTTTAATACGTATGTCAGAGTGATGGGATTTCAGTTGCATATTTCATATTATTAGATTTCTTTCTTTATGATTTTTTTTTTAAAAAAATTGTGATTGGATTTTTAAAAAATTCTGACTGCAACTGAAGACTTATTTGTTAAGTATGTCAGATTGAACAGTTTCCCTTGATTGTATTTGACAGACGGTAGGCGCCATTGTTATATTTCGTTTAGGAAGCTTGGTTCATTCATTGCTCTTTTCATGTAGCGGTATTACTGGAAATGTTCAATAATAGAAACCCAGAGAACCGTAATATGGGACTTTTCATAACATCTGCTCTTTTTCCTGTAGTGGAAACGTTTCATCTGCCGTGAATATATTTCTAAAAACTTGTAGTTATTTTTGCTTGAAACTATGATGGTGAAAATGTGTTTTCGATTCAAGTAGTGAAAATGGTATACTACATTCGGAACTTCCCCATCTGTCCCCATTGTAAGTATGATGAATTCCTCTAAGATGCGATAGAAAGGACTAAGATTTTCTGTTTATGGTAAACCAGTCTGCTTATAATAGTTACAGTCTGAAACAAACTAAATAACTGTAGAATATAATATTTTTATGAATTATTCTAGAAATGTTCGGGAAGGTTTGTTGCAGATGCGTTACCTTTTATGCATAAGACATATATTTAGTTATAAATTGAATATTTAAATTGACACATGTATTGTATTTTATTTATCAGTACCAATTAATCAGAAGTAAAGAATTATTATATTATCTTGTTAATTTAATTGTTAATTCTAATGATGATTCGGTTTTGTTTTCATGCACTTAATTATATAATGATCATAAAAGCGTTGTCGCCTGCTAATTTAGACTTCGCCATGCTTGTAAACCGATATATATATATATATATATATATATATATATATATATATATATATATATATATATATATATATATATATCGTCTGGTTAAGAGTTGTTAAGGTTATGTGAATTAAATACATTGCCAGTTCAAGAAAAGAAAAACTTACAATGGTTGTTAGTTTTTCTTGTACAATTTTCAGTTAAATGAGAGCTTCCATGATGTTTGAAAACAAATTTCTACCTGACACAAAAATATTTAATTCATAAATGCATTGGATAATATATTCTAAGTTCCTTAAATAAATGCACATTACTTCTCATAATTGAAGCATTAAATCATGGATTTAGTCAAAAAGTCGATAGTTAGATGTATGTATGTATGTATGTATGTATGTATGTATGTATGTATGTATGTATGTATGTATGTATGTATGTATGTATGTATGTATGTATGTATGTATGTATGTATGTATGTATGTATGTATGTATGTATGTATGTATGTATGTATGTATGTATGTATGCATGCATACACACATAGCTCATTGGGTTTTTTCTCAGAAAATATATAAGTATTATGATAATTATATGAAAGTAATAGATGCGTTATTGACCATATCGAGCTCACATTGATACGTAACAGGTACTTCGGAACAAGTCTCGGCCTGCCCCGGTAACCAAGCTCTGCTTGAGATGACATAGGCAGCCGGACGATCTGAACACCTCCTTATCACTCTGATTATTTCGCTTATCTCTCGTACATCCGATAATCAGAAGAGCTTGAGAGTTTGTGAAACCGATACAAATATTTAGCAAACTCGACAAATAGGACAATAGCGAGCGGCCTTAATTTCCCCGAGTTTGGATGTGCTTGATCCGCACGTACAACCAGGCAGAGAAATATGTGAAGAGGATTTAAGCCGAAAGAGATTAGCTATATCAGTGATTGGCTGGCGAAATTAAAACATTCCTCCATCACTTTCACTTATCGGGAAGACTAATTACGCACAGATTCGAGACTTCTACATAACGTTTCTATGAGAAAACACCAGACAATAAATATTGTTTTACTTGTTGCTGAAGTTGTACAATTATCTCAGATTGTTTTAGCACAACATATGATTCAATTTGTCATGGAAACCACTTATCTTGTAGCTACATCAGATATTTGAGCTTTTATTATCGCGATTTAATCAAAAGAAACAGCTATTATGCTCCACAGACGATGCTTCTCCCTCCCCCAAACGAAAAATGAGACAAAGAGAGACGTCTACAAGAAAAAAACAATATAAAATGTAGTTGAGCAGAGATTTATACTGTTGATAGTGGCTTTAAAGGTTGAGATTATTACTTGGTTCCTATTTGTTATACGAATTAAAACCCGAACCCCACATGCAAATCATAGAAAATTTGAACTTAAATTTTTGTGTACAATTTTATATCAACAAATAAGAAAGAAATTCACTTATGTCGGGTTAACATTTATGTTTGTTATAGCTAGTTACGTATCATACGTAGCCACGTTCAGTATGACTCTCGAGTTGCTACGTGATATAATTGCCGTACAAGGAGTCCCCCATACCTCGACGATCTCACGGAGTTACGCGAGAGTTTGGTTGAATGGTACAGGGATCGTACAAGAACATTTTAATACGTGAATTTTTTTTTTTTATAAATGTTAAACCATATGGCAGACAATAGAAATGGGTCATTGTATTGGAATTTGTAATCACTCAACAGTCCAGAATATTCCTTTTAGTATACCGTGTAATCACTGTAATTATTAACCCGTCCGGCAGATTACCGAAATGATTCCATTGTTTTGGACCTTATTATCAATAAATTATTAAACCGTCCGGCAGACTACAGAACTGGTTCCTTGTATTGCACCTTGTAAACACTAAACCTTCCGGAAGATTCCTTGTATTATACAATGTAATCACTGTAATTATTAAACCGTCCGGCAGATTATACAAATTATTCCTTGTATTGAAGCTTGTAATTATATACCGTCCGGCAGACCATATAAATGATTCCATGTATTGAACCTGGTCATTACAAACGGTCTGGCAGACTATAGAAATGATTCCTTGTAGCTTGTAATTACTAAACCGTCCGGCAGACTATAGAAATGATTCATTGTATTGAAGCTTTTAATTACTAAACCGTCCGGCAGACTATAGAAATAATTCATTGTATTGAAGCTTTTAATTACTAAACCGTCCGGCAGACTATAGAAATAATTCATTGTATTGAAACTTAATTACTAAACCGTCCGGCAGACTATAGAAATGATTCATTGTATTGAAGCTTTTAATTACTAAACCGTCCGGCAGACTATAGAAATGATTCCTCATATTGAACCATGTTACCACTAAACCGTCCGGCAGACTATAGAAATAATTCATTGTATTGAAGCTTTTAACTACTAAACCGTCCGGCAGAGTATAGAAATGATTCGTCGTTTTTGACATTTTCATCACGAAATTGTTTATGTGCCGTTTTCATTATTCACGCTATCACAAAATGCTAAATTCTGTTTTCTACTTGCCATTAAAAGCTGTAAATATGCTAAATGTATGATTGGACAAAACAAAACAGACAACAAAAAAAACAACCAAAAAACAAATTACCTGAAACATATATGGCATAAAAATAAAATTCTCAGAGAGAGAGAGAGAGAGAGAGAGAGAGAGAGAGAGAGAGAGAGAGAGAGAGAGAGAGAGAGAGAGAGAGAGAGAGAGAGAGAGAGAGAGAGAGATGGATGGCGGGGTAGTTCTTATTTGGGTTAACATTTAATTAACAAAATATAAAAAGGCACACGGTACAAATTAAATAAAGAAAATCAAATGGGATGAAGGCGGAATCATTGACTGTTTATGATTTATATGTTTCTGAATATTGTTCTTTTGTTTGTAAAAGCCTATGTTAACATTAGACACACACACACGCACACACACACACACACACATATATATTGTGTGTGTGTATGTAGGTAGGTATGTATGTAGGTAGGTAGGTAGGTAGGTAGGTAGGTAGGTAGGTAGGTAGGTAGGTTGGTATGTATGTATGTATGTATGTATGTATGTATGTATGTATGTATGTATGTATGTATGTATGTATGTATGTATGTATGTATGCATGCATGCATGCATGCATGCATGCATGCATGCATGCATGTATGTATGTATGTATGTATGTATGTATGTATGTATGTATGTATGTATGTATGTATGTATGTATGTATGTATGTATGTGTGTATGTGTGTGTATGTGTGAATAAACACAAACAACAGAGCACAGGGAGATAACGAAAAACGTGTTATAAACGACAATTAGACGGTATATTTGAAAAAAAAGGCTGCACATATTTTTTATAATAACTGAATATATTGGTTATATCTTATGAAGGAACTGGCATCAACAATGATTTGTATATTTTTCCGCAGAAATAAATAAGCTTGATAACTAATGTTTGAGTAGTAAATAGACACTTTTGTATATCCATAGTATTGATTTTATATAGATTCACAAAGGAAATATTTGAGAATGTCTCTCGTTAAAATGTGAAACTATTTATGCCAAGCACCACACCCCTATCAAAACAAAAGAAAAGTAAAACAGCAACAACCGCCAACCAACCAAACAAAAACCAGAAAGTTTGCATACAAAAACAGACAAAATCAATGCAAAACATCTTAAAAGTGGTAGAATCTGAAGGAACTATTTTGTTTATTTTTCAACATTATATTTCCATGAGTTTTCCATGGAAATTTTTCATTTGTATTTGTCATTTGCAGAATATTCGGTGCTAAGTGCAGCGCATGCTTACAGACTATTCCAGCAAATCAGCTGGTGATGCGGGCGCTGGACCACGTGTATCACCTGCAGTGTTTTGTGTGTGTGGCCTGCGGTCATCAGTTACAGAAAGGAGATCAGTTTGTGGTAAAGCATGGACAGCTTCTTTGCCGCATAGACTATGAAAAAGAATTAAACCTCCTCCCTCTCAGTCCCAAAAGTAAGATTTGTTGATTTATTAGTTGATTGCTGGAACGGAGGAAGGATGAATGAGTGGTTGTATTGATGAGTGGATGGATTATTTACTTGCTTGTCTATACTGAGTTTGATTACACATGTATGACATATAGACCTTTTATTTTAAGCATTCTATGAGTTACACATGTACACAAAATATTTAATCAAGCATTTAAAACAGTATTGTTAAGGAAGCCGTCTAGTATCTTGAAGTGTTGCGATATTTCAAGAATAAATTAAATAAATGAAAGTTCAACCAAAATGCTGCTCATCTTAATCACACATCTGTCTCCCTCCAGGTGATGACAGCGATAGTTATGAAGATGAGAGTGACAGCGGGAAACCACCAAAACGACCAAGGACGATATTAACAACCAGTCAGAGACGGAAGTTTAAAGCGGCATTCGAACTCAATCCAAAACCTTGTCGGAAGGTCCGAGAGTCGCTAGCATCTGAGACAGGCCTTAGTGTACGGGTCGTGCAGGTGTGGTTCCAAAATCAAAGGGCAAAGGTCAGTGCCACAGATCATACACATTTAGTCTACAAAACAATAACTAGGTCAAATTGAATGGAAGAGATTGTCTTTAGTTTGCATTGTTTTCAGGCTAAATAAGCTTATGGCAGGATCCCTTATGTATTTTTTTAAAAACACTTAATATTCAACTTCTCCAAAAAAAAAATCCGAGCCATTTTAAATCAACCAAAAAGATGTGGTTCCCCTTTCAAAGGCGTGGTTTCCATAACAATCAAAATGGAAAATATTTTTCGACCACATCTCCAGAACGGCTTAGCCTACTTTAATCAAATAATGAAGAGTTTTTCTAATATGCTCTCTCAAAATTGTTTCCGGTTTGACTTCCATAAAATGGTGTCGATTCCATGGCAACCATATGGAAAACCTGTTTTAAGCATATTCTCCACAGCGGCTGAGCTAATTTCTTTCAAACTTGATTGGAATGTTTGCTAGGAAACATAGAGCTTAGCTAGCAACAGTGTAGATTTCATAACATTTATGTTGATAACCTGTCTTCGAACTTGTATATAGAAAGGATATGAAAAACATTATAACATGCTCCATCAAAAGTTTATTTTGGGTGATTTCCCTCAGTAAGAATTTCTGGCTTTTGTTTTTAAGAAAAGGGTGACTAAAAGCTATTTTCGACTTCTTCTCTAGACCTGCTGAGCCAATTTTAATTAAGATTGTTTGTGTGGGCATATTCAATTAAAATTTTCAAGGGTGGCTCCCATGCAACAGTTTGGTTTCCATAGCAATCTATATTTTTATCAACACACTCACAAGAACGACTTGCAAATGTCGATCAGACCTATTTGAAATGCTTCTTATGACGAGCTGTATCAGAGTATTATTGAGGTGTCTCCTCTTACAAATCCGTGGTTGCCTTAGCAACAAGATAGTGAAATGTTGTTTTTTTTTCACCTTCATACCTAGAAGAGCTGAGCAAATTGTAAACGTAGCGGGTGCATTTCTTAGGACATATTCCATCAAAATTGTTTCCAATTGGCTCCAGAATCCACACTATCGAAATACCAAAGCGCCAGATTAATAGTCATAAACGCTGACGTTCTGCAATTGTAATAGGGATGAAATTAGAGGGGGATTTGAACTCAGGTTGGATTTCTTGCTAAAAATAGTAAGATAACAAGAGGCATGTTTTCTATTCTAGATGGCCCGTTAGAATTAAAACAAGAGTAAGAAAAATTCAAACAGCAATTAAAAATGTGAACCTCACTAAAATACCAGAGTTTATGTTCGGCGATCAATTCTGTTTGACATCGGAACTTTAGGATGTGTCAAAAATAGATTTGAAAATCGAAATCAAAGACACCTTCTTGACTTTTATTTGTATAGATCTGGACACCATCACAATACTTTTTTGATCAAGTCGTACGGGTAACCTGTTTTAACATGGTCGTAAAATGGAATTGGTCATGTCAATTTGTTATCAAACGTAAAAGTCTCAAGGTGATGTTGTTCAGACTTGCACATATATTGAAATATATCCCTGTTAAACTGGTTCAGTGATTTTTTATGTTTGTACTCATATTGAAATCTATCCCTGTTAAACTCGTTCAGTGTTTTTTTATGTTTGTACTCATATTGAAATCTATCCCTGTTAAACTGGTTCATTGTTTTTTATGTTTCTACTCATATTCCTGTTAAACTGGTCCAGTTTCTACACGTATTGAAATGTATCCATGTTAAACTGGTTCAGTAGTTTTTGTTTCTACACGTATTGAAATGTATCCATGTTAAACTTGTTCAGTATTTTTTTTGTTTCTATACGTATTGAAATGTATCCAGGTTAAACTGGTTCAGTATTTTTTTTCTATACGTATTGAAATGTATCCAGGTTAAACTGGTTTAGTATTTTATATTTTGCTTCAGGTCAAAAAGATAAACAGACGACAAAATCAAGAAAATCAAAGTAAAAACGGGAAGAAGGATGGAGACAGCAGCCCTGATAACAAGAAAAACTCACAAAAATCTTTGAAAAAGGAGGACGAGAGCGAATCAGGTAACATTCTCAATGTGCGTAATGAAAATGTTAGAAAAGGCAAAGGCGAAATTGATGCTAAAAGTGGCAACATAAATATAAAAAAAAACAATACCCACCCACACCTCCGTTGAAGATTGTAAAATCGTTTTTGCCATTTACAATCCACGCAGTCTTTGTTCTGCGCATCTCGCTTGAGTAAGTGAACTCGCCGCATGTGTAATTCCCGAAGTGATTTATACACTGCACTTCATTTTCTGCGCTGATTTTATAAAATTGCCTGGCATAAGAGTTAGAATCGATATAGCATTCACTGTCAAAATATCTGCAGATGATGGTAATACAAGTTCTTGGCAGCAAATACAAACACGGATAGCTATTTTATGCAGGATTTTGACAATCGACCGATCGAGTTTAAATATTGGTTCTGTGTCGACACATTACACACAGAAATTTAACATTAGATAGTGTCTACATTACATTTTACTGGATCTAACCCATTGTATAATAAAAGACAAGAAAAGCATATCTGTCATCGTTGCTTCTTATGGCAGAATCACACCTGTGGTTAATTTTCATTTTCAGGATTTTGTTTTCATACGAGCTGACTTCACTTTTAATAGCCATGCCATGTGTTAAATAGTTTCATCAGCTATTAGTGAAAATATGATGTATCACCTAAACAGGGAAAGGAAATTTACAATAGAGAATTTTAATCCAAAATTACAAAAATATTTCTTAGTAATCATCAAACTAAAGTTTATCATAGGGATTCGATCATATGGAAGACAAGATGGCGGCTATCCTTTCCTATACTTTTTTTAAAAGAAGGACAGAACGATCCGGGAAAAATGAAAGCAGTTTCCAACGACAAGTTCGTGTGATACCACACACCTGTAATAGCATTTTATCGTGATATAGTCATATTTGTTGAACCTTAGTACACCTTTAGTGCATAACAATTAGTCTGCTAATGAGTTATTTTTACAACACCATAAAGATTTAGTTTGTTTACCTCAACCAACCCGTTTCTCCTATTCTTGTTGACATAAACCCGTCTGTATTTGTACACTTGGACTCGCCACCATATTACTGTAGTCTAAATAGCATCTGGGTAATGCATAGTAATTCATAGAAAACAAAAAAAAATGTTCATTACATTTAGACTTTTTAATGGCATTTGACGTTTTTGGTTGCAGACAATAGTTGTGGCGGGAACCAGGACTCGACTTGTCTGACCTCCATGTCGGACAACCAGCTTTACGGGGACAAGGTTAGCGCCCCTGATACTGACCGCTCAGGTATGAGATATGTATTATGATATAAAAGTCACAGATTGTTGGTCGAGGACTACTACTGCTACTACTACTGCTACTACTACTACTATTCTTTTAGGTTAATTTATTAAGATGGCATATGTATTATTTTACGTTGTCTGTTTTTTAAATTAACATTTTGATAGGTGTTTATCAGTGCAAAAATATTTTCAACAACATAAATATTAAAATCCATATTGTAGAAAGATGCGATTTAAATAACACTGCATCTGTGCAGCATTGCTTAAATATTAGCATGCTTTTATATTTCTTATATATTTCAGATTACTCCAGTACACCAGCAATTTATTCAGATGGCTCTATGTCCTTAGATGACAAAATGGAACCCATGGACCAATTTCTAGCGAACGATAAATCCTCCAATGGAAATGGAGTTTCAAATGGTTCCGTTATAAACCCCATTGACAAACTGTACTCAATGCAAAATTCATACTTCAGTTCGGATTAGCACGGCCTGATTTGTTCAGGTGTATTTATTGTTGCACGGAAAACATTCAGTCTTGTTTCCAGAAACAGTCTGGCACGCCAAAAGAATTGGGTACAGAGGCTGATGGACCCGTGGGCTAAATATTTGCTATAAATTACGTTATGTCCACACCTCTCAGAAATACAAGGAACAATAGATTTCAAGAAAAGAGTAGAAAAGAGACTCTCCAAATGACACTGGTAAAAAGAGGCAAGAATTCATGCCGGAAGAAATGACGAATACTTGAATTAATATAAACACAACACCGTCTCTCTCTCTCTCTCTCTCTCTCTCTCTCTCTCTCTCTCTCTCTCTCTCTCTCTCTCTCTCTCTCTCTCTCAATATAAAAGTCACAATACCTACTAATCACTTTCATTGAATATAATTACTTATATAATTATATAATGGTGTAAATTGTAGATTTGATGCTTGAAAGTTGGATCTTAAGATCTGTTGATTGTACTAATACTGGGTATTATGAGCGTGTTCACCTTTTGTTGTGAACTTTTCGTGTTTCTTGTTTGTGTAAATCATTACACTGCTGTCTCTTAGAATTATTGAGTTACTCCACATGTTCATTCATATATTTATTGAAAATTTAGATCAATTGTAAACTTTCTTTAGTCACATGTTCGTACTTGTGAATGTTCTTTTATCAGTTCGAGTGTGACATGTATATAATGTATATAAAGAAGATTTATTACATACTCAGCGGAAAGTACAATGTTATGGAGTACTAAATTCGTATGTGCAGAAAAGTCAGTACATATGGTAACGATGTTTTCAATGTATGGAGGGTTTGAGGTGGGTGGCATGTTACGCTTTGGGCTAAAGATCTATTTTCGTTACATGAAAATATTCGATTTCATTGCGTGTGATCTTTAGCTGTTTTAAAATTCCCACAGCCACTGAATTTGCCACAATTGACCATACAAAAAGTTTTAGAATACATTTGAACATACCATTTATACCTCATTTTAGGTCCAACTGTAAAAATGAAACAAACACACACATACACAAACACATACACAAATACACACAGACACACACTTGGAAGCATTTTAATCATCCTCAAGATAATGGTGCTAATGAGATTAAAACACAATTTCACATCTTCAGCAAAGACACAAAACGCAAGCGTCTTCTGATTGGTTCAGTGTAAATGATAAATGATAATGATAGGTTACATTTTATAATGAATAAAGGAAAGTTCCTCTGTTAGAAACAACTGGATAGTATTGCAAGAGTCTGCTCACAGCCGTGTTTACTGAGGAAACAATTGAACATTTATTGGAGTCCGCTGTTGTAAAACAGCTCTACTGCCAGCTGTTTACCGAGAAAACAATTGAACGCTTTTTGAGTCTACTGATAGTGGTGCTTATCGAGACAACAAGTCTACTACTGGCAGTTGTGCTGATCGGGAAACAAGTATCATGGCAGTCCTGTTTATCGGGGAAACAAGTGTATTGGTAGTCGCTCTTATCGGAGAAACAAGTCTCCTGGCAGTCGTGCTCGTCGGCAAATAAGTCTACCGGCAGTCGTGCTTATCGGGGAAACAAGTCTCCTGGTTGTTATGCTTGTCGGGCAAATAAGTCTACTGGTAGTCGTGCTTGTAAGGGAAACAAGTCTACTGGTAGTCGTGCTTATAGGGGAAACAAGTCTACTGGTAGTTGTGCATATAGGGGAAACAAGTCTACTGGTAGTTGTGCATATAGGGGAAACGAGTCTACTGGTAGTTGTGCATATAGGGGAAACGAGTCTACTGGTAGTTGTGCATATAGGGGAAACGAGTCTACTGGTAGTCGAACTTGTTGGGGAAACAAGTCTGCTGTTAGACGTGCTTGTCGGGGAAACAAGTTTATTGGTAGTCGTGCAGATAGGGGAAACAATTTTACTGGTAGTCGTGCAATAGGGGAAGCAAACCTCCGTAATCATCAGAATGCACTTCTGACATGATTTGGAGTTGGCGCAATTGTCGCCAGTGTTATCCTGTTAATTCGGACCCAAACGTGAGATCTCCATGAAATGAGTCTCCATGAGTTTAGTTGTATAGAACTAGTATTATGTTGCTTGTTGGTTTTCACAGAATGTTTATTGCTTTTCTTCATTATATGCCCGTCGTAAGTCCTAGCGTATCGTGTTATGGTGTTGGTCCGTCTCTGGTAAGACAATGCTGTCTGCAAGATATATTGTGTTCCTTATCGCCTACTTTGACCAAAATTTACTAGTAGCTCGCCTTTGAATCATGGAAGACACATATTCATTTCGAGGTTAAAAGTTCTTAAGTCAAACACACAGTGACCGAAAGAAGGACAAACAATTTATACAAAAACTATTTTTAGGTCTATACCACATGCGCTGAGTAAACTTTGTAGATAGCTTGTATTTGAGATAAGGAAGACACACTGATTTCGAGGTTAAAGTGCAAAGGTCAATGTCATTGACACTCTAAGAGGGTTTAACCCTTTCCACAAAATAACTTAAGTCCTATGCAGCAAACACCCCATGGTCAAACTTTGTGGAGGTCTTGCATTTGAGACAAGAAAGACTCTGTTTTATTTTGGATCAATAAGTGCAAGGCTCAGTTCATCGAGAACAAAGTGGTTTCCACAAAATTACGATTGAAATGTCAAAATAGACATGATACTCGAATGTGTAACACATGTTGTTAAAACGCTCGCTGGCATTATCGGTAAATGAAATAGTTCTATTTTTTGGAATATTGCTATGTAACGATGCGCCATCATGAGCTTAACGGGTACTACGTCTTTCTATATAATTGTATTTGACAGGAAAAGAGTTTTTTACACAAATGATATATACTTATAATAATTAGTACTAAATAGCACGTGACAGACATTTAAGGTAGTTTGAGACATCAATTGGGTCCAGATAGCAAATTGAAAATCTTGTTAACTAGAAGTTCAAACATGTAATTTCCGAATTTTTTAAAAATATATTTGTGTCTTCTTCAGTTTCCACTGTTATTGGATTTCAGCGGGATTCAATTACTATTGTGTATTAGTGAGTTTCCACAACTATTGTGTATCAAGGGATTTCCACTACTAGTGGGTCTCAACGTGTTCCACTACTATTGGGTATCATAGGGCTTCTACTACTACTGGGTTTCAACGGGTTCAGTGATATTATTTTTTTTTTATTGAGAAGATTTTGTTTGGTACAAAATTATAATAATCGATATTCACTTGACTTTCTGCTTAAGGACATTGAATTATATCTTTTGTTGAATATCGTGTATGGTCTTTGAAAAAGAAGTCTTTCGTCACATACTAATCTTTTGCAAGGGAAAGTATAGAAAATGTTGCATTTTTTAACTGCATCACTACGAATCCTCTGTAAGTGCAAGAACATTGTTTGCGGGGTGAGGGTAGGCTGGGATGGGAGCAAAAAGAGAAGTAAATAGTTGTGAAAAATTGGTGTAAAATTATAGCATATTGGAATTAAGGAATGGTTTTATTGCACTGATGCCTGACTTCACAGAGCTGAATTTCGCTCTAAATTGTTTGAAAAGTCATTTATTTAACTCAGACTAATATCGGGAAGATTTGAAACCCTGCCTTAATGACGTGAATTACTGCTAGAAAAATGTTTTATTTTTAATGTTGAAGACGTGGCTTTACCCTTTCCTTCTGCAGTTTGAGCTAAATAAAAAGCACGAAACAATGTTTGTATGTATGAAACATTATGTTACCTTTCATCCATATATTACGATAAAAGATGAAGCTTCACCTCTCTAGTTAATGCATTCACAATGTACGAATAAGCGTTGTCTGAATGTAATAACTGTAATAGTTTTGATAACCCTGCAAGATTAGGGAACGCTCTTTTGTCCTTTTTAGAATGAAGTTGTTTTCATTATGCCTATTTGCGTTGGGAAAAATATCACTGATAGATGGGAAAGAATTTTATATAGAGCAAACATAAATGCCTGTTAAAACCAGAGACCAGGAATATGCCATCTCCAGTTTATACATATGGCTTCGAAGTTAGAGGGTTTGCTCAGACTGACTCTCGCATGGCTCTGTGAAATATGTTCGTTTGGTAAGAATCTCTTGGAGCTATACGAGTCAATGTGAACGTGACTAAAGTAAAATAATGATAAGTAACACCACAGGTAATATCCATACTTTTTTTTAGCAATGCCAACTTGTTTGTTAAAGTACTGGGTACAAGAGGTAGATTTCAAAACTTTATCTCAGTGTGGAAAGTTTAGGGAAACACGCTCGAACTTGTCCTTGTATATTGAACATTGTTGTTTCTACAGTCGTGTTATTTGAGCATTGATCAAGAGGTTGTACAATAAAGCTGTGATAAAATATGTTTTGATATTTTGTGCAGATCTGTCTAGCAACTGACCAGTGTATTGTAGTGAGTTAGGTCTTTGTATTGTTTTGTTGCTCTTATTCGTTCTTATTTACGTTCTGAGTATGTTTTCATTTCAATATCATTGCCATAAATACATGTTTTTTCTTACCATTTTCTTCTTTCTTGTTTTTTTAGATATATTGATAATGTTAATAATGCACATTACACATGATTAAAATACGGGTCACAGTTATTTATCTCTTTTGGAGGTGTAAAACTAAGGATAGTACTTTCCAACATGTTTTTAGTTTCTAGGAATAGTATCTACACAATAATAACAGTAAGCCACTGCCCCCCTCATTTCGTTACAGTCATTGTCCAGTTACCCTCTCCACCAAAAGACATTATTTGTACAGAAAGCTATCAGCCACTAAACCCTATTCCCGATAAAATGAATTTGAAAAGTCATGCACAGCCTTTCAACACTTCCCATACGAAAATTCGACAAGTCATGCCCATCCTTTCAAACAGATGCTATGGCAAAATTTGTTTTGCAGACATTACTCTGCCACTTAACACTGAACACTCTGCCACATCAGCCAAATGTTAACGCCTTTATTACAGAAATTTGAGTCAAGACGAGGTTGGTCAGGTGTCTCGCACGAGCTCTTGTACACTTGAACTTAGTACACTGGCTACTGAGCACTTGTACACTTGAACTTAGTACACCTACCCTAAACTCACTTCTTTCCATAAGAAAGACCAAAGCAAAAACAAACAGAAAGTAAGAGAAAAAGGTATAAAAATAACCACTAAATTAAAAAGGGAAACAGAAAGTCACTAAACAAAGAAAAACTAAACAAATGAATGAAACCCTCAACCTTACAGACAATTCCCCACCTCCAAATTTCGAGATAATGAAGTCGATGATTAGGATTTAGCTGGGGTTAAAAATATTTCAAATCAAATTTGAAACATAAGAAATATTCTCTTCATTATGGCGATTACTCAACGAGTATAAAGACAAGTTTTCGTATGGCGATTACTCAAGGAAGTATACAGACTAATTATTGTATGTCGATTACTCAAGGAGTATAAAGACTGGTTATCGTATTGCGATTGCTCAAAGAAGCATACAAACTACATTATCATACGGCGATTACTCAAACGAGCATATAGACTAATTATCGTATAGCGATTACTCAAGCAAGCATCAAACTAGTTATCATATAGGGATTATTCAAGGAAGTATAAATACTAGTTATCGTATTGCGATTACTCAAGCAAGTATACAGACTAGTTATCGTACGGCGATTACTCAAACAAGTATAACTACTAGTTATTGTATGGCGATTACTCAAGCAAGTATAAATACTAGTTATCGTATTGCGATTACTCAAGCAAGTATACAGACTAGTTATCGTACGGCGATTACTCAAACAAGTATAACTACTAGTTATTGTATGGCGATTACTCAAGCAAGTATAAATACTAGTTATCGTATAGCGATTACTCAAGCAAGTATAAGGACTAGTTATCGTACGGCGATTACTCAAGCAAGTATAAATACTAGTTATGGCGATTACCCAAGGAAGTATAAATATTAGTTATGGCGATTACTCAAGCAAGTATAAAGATTAATTATCGTATGGCGATTGCTTAAGCAAGTATAAATACAAATACTAGTTATTGTATGGCGATTAGTCAAACACATTAAATACAAGTTATCGTATGGCGATTGCTCAGGCAAGTATAAATACTAGTTATGGCGATTACCTAAGCAAGTAGTTATCGTATGGCGATTACTCGAGCAAGTATAAATATTAGTTATCGTATGGCGATTACTCAAACAAGTATACGGACTAATTATCGTATGGCTATTGCTCAAGAAAGTATAAAGAGTAGCTATCGTATTGCGATTACTCAAGCAAGCATAAAGACTAGTTTTCGTATGGTGATTACTCAAGCAAGTATAAATGCTAGTTATGGCGATTACCCAAGCAAGTAGCTATCGTATGGCGATTACTCAAGCAAGTATAAATACTAGTTATCGATTGCTGATTACTCAAGCAAGTATACAGACTAATTTTCGTATGGCTATTGCTCAAGAAAGTATAAAGTGTAGCTATCGTATTGCGGTTACTCAAGCAATCATAACGACTAGTTATCATACGGCGATTACTCAAGCAAATATAAAGACTAGTTATGGCGATTACTCAAGCAAGTATGCAGACTTGTTACTGTGATGTATTTTACACATGCGCGTTTGTAGTGAAAGAAAAGTTGGCATTGTCCCTTTCTTTAATGATCGTTTATAAATGTATTGAGTAAATTGTAATGGATTGTAGACATGCACATTGCAAAAAAAGGCAGAAAAATGGTGTTTGGATATTTCTGATTATAAATAGAACTGTTGGAGTTGAACATAAAACAACTACCTGAATCGTATAAGTATATGTTTGCTTTATTCGCGAGGAAGAATCAAAGAGCTACTGATTTTCACTTTATTCTCACTGACAATTAAATGGACTTCTCCAGTCTTTCTAAATACGTAATACCATCTCTTTGATCCTATGGATGGGAAGATTATTGCTTTTATTCTCTCGCACGTTGTGTTTCCAGGCCACTATGTGACATCACTCTTGTACAACCTCCAAAGTTGAAATTAAACAACAATACTTTCAGACACCAGCATCGTTGTCTTAAGCAAAAGTTAAAAAATGAACATACTGTTACAAGCCAGGGGTCTTTTGCTTGACCGAGCGGTATCAAAACCCTGGCGCAAATCCCGCTAGAAGTCATCAGTTTACTTCATATTTCAAAAAAGACTTCTATACAACTTCAGTTTTAAGTTGGAAAGCCCTACGTGTCCATTTTATACATACATTTTACTCTAATCAATGTAAGACCACATTATTTACCACTTGCCAAATATCATCAACCGCACATCTGCATAGTTTCTCTACATTAACTTTCTGTTCCGCTAGTAGTTCACACTGTAGAAACTTTACAACTATCCCTAACACGGGGGACTATTTTAACTGCCCACCTGAGGCCAGTCGACGTACCGTTTCAAGGTACATCAAACCAGTCAACCTACATCACATTTTCCACTTTGGCGATATAAACAGTATCTACCGAGTCCTTCCTCATTTATTCTATTGTGTAATTTACCGGTTTCCTACCATAAACACTGCCGCTGCAGTCAAAACACCGATGTACACCATTAGCTTTTTTAAAGTGCTACATCACGACAGGGTCACTCATGCGGATTGGGTCTGAGTTCGCTACTCATTGACCAAGGCCTCTTAGAAACTCACTAACACTTTCTCTCCATGACGTTTGCTCCTAATAATTGACTAATTATTTCGTGCTAAGGAATATTTCCCATTGCACTGAATTCCAATAATCAAACATGTAATCACACAAACCTACAAATTGCTTAAACTAAATGCGCATCTCCTTAATTTTACTACAATACAAATTTCTCAACTTTATTTGAATTAAATACAGTATATTTCGTTTGAAACGTGAGAATACCTTTAAAATAAATGACTGATAGAGAAGAGATTTTGTGATATATGTACTTGACCCAGAGAATCAATTTGCTTTTATGCAAATATCAATCAATTGTGCCAGTATGTTATACATCACAAACTCGAAATACAGTATGCTGAATTAAAAGATTGCCTAACCAAACATTCTAGATACAAATTACACAAGCAAGCTTCAAACATATTTTCGTACAACAGAGTTAATGTTAGTAACATGCATGATCAGTGACAGCCAGATATTGTTGACATGCAATCTAACTATGCAAGGGCAAACATGAAAAGTGCAAAAGATGCAATGAATGTATGCCTCAATTTGAGAAATATTTAATGAGCGAAACCGTAACAGATATAATTTGATGAAAGGAAGTAATTTTACAGTGGGCAAGGAGATATTACAGAAAATATACACTTCATTTTTTTTATAAACCCCCTTCCCATCAACAAGGGATTAAGAAAACTTTGAAAATAATGTGTAAATACTTCACTGAAAACAAAAATAATCAAATGCATAAATTTACCATAACTTTAATAGTCAAGATTACAAGCTGTATTAGTTATTTGAAAGCGATTAACATCATAATTGAGCTTAAATATTTTTTAAAAAATCAGACAGGTCATATTAGACGAATCTGATGTAAAAAAGAAATACAGAGAGAATATTGGTAGGATACATTAAGAGAATGAATAATCTCAATTGGACAAACAAGTTTGTAAAGTGCAAAGGATTTTGAAGGCAAACAAATAGATGCAAAATGAAATGTGCAAATAAAAAGGACAGGGTGTGAGGATTGTTTAAATTTTACGGCTAAGATAAATGGAAGCTTTATAATTGGTCAATAAACTATTTATTGAGTCACCCTAAAAGACAACTAAGATAAATTCTAAAGAACACACACACACACACACACACACACACACACACACACACACATATATATATATATATATATATATATATATATATATATATATATATATATATATATATATATATATATATATATATATATATATATATATATATATATATATATATATATATATCCCAGAAATTCGCAAGCAGATAAGAATATGACTGAGAAAGTACAATATAATTGTTGCCGATGGAAAAAAGGTTTTGTACCTCGCAATTTTTCAAATCTGCCAAAAGAGACGAAAATAAACAGAAATAACTAACGTCTTAAAAGTTGATATGGTTTGCAGGGAAATATACTTTTATTGAGATAAAACAGCGCCAGGTTCACTTGTTAAATAGTTTTGAAGTAAATAAGTAGATAAATTGAGACTATTAGATGTTATCAAACAGTGAAGCAAAGCCAGTCTTCCAGATGGAATGTTAAAACACACAATGCCGTATGTACAAGCAGTGCCTCAAGTTATAAAGCTAAACTTGGGAGGTGATCAAATTAAAAAAAAAAACAGAAAAGAAATATTTCTAAGGTAAAAATCCTGTAACAAATGGATCGATATATAATTACAAGAAAAGTGAATTTCATACAAATTTTAATTGACAAAAATAATGCTATTATAAACTGCTCCGATACATCAATAAACATAAACTCAAAAAGAAGAAAATTACAGGACTCCTATTTTTTTAAACCTTAAAGGTAAGCAAAAATATAATTTGTTGCAAAATAAAAATAAAAATGAACGCAGCAAGCCTATAGGACATGTTTGACAGATTTTTAAACATGTCGGTACCTCTTCTGTTAAAGAAATAATCAGGACTTTTATTTTCTTTTTAACAAAATGGAACATTACCTGAGGATAATAAATAGGAAAGTTGATAACAATTATAATTGACAAAATTGTACCCTAACTCAGTTAAAAAAAATTTCAAAACATTGTATTTCATGAAGACAGAGAACACAAAATGACTGGGAAAAAAAACGAAACACTTCCTGAAAAAGGTTTTCTTTTAATATGATGCCCTATAATATTGTTTAATATCCTGGCACTTTAAGGGGTTTTAAGGGGTTTCCATTCCGGATTCCGGGGTTTTAAGGGGTTACAATTGCGGATTCCGTCTCACAAACCCCTCGTCCACTTGTAGTTCCCCCAATATTTCTTGATCAGTTTTAGGGATTAAGGATTTATTAAAACTGATATCTAAAGAAAATAAAAAAACTAAAAACAAAACAAATACTATAAAAAAACTCGTTGAATCATTCTAACATGCCGAGTAAGAAATTAAAGAACAGAAAAGAAAATGCAAATAAGTTTAAAGTTCCTAAATTTTTAAACACCAACATAAGTTCAATTTTTATAATGTATTGTATATGTGTGTATGTGTGTGTGAGTGTGTGTGTGTGTGTGTGTGTGTGTGTTCGTATGTATACATACATACTCAAATATGGAAAGAAGGAAAAAGCTGATAGGATACCATTTATCCTGATCTACCAAACAGACAACCCAAAAGTAGGCAAAATCATCTCGAAACACTGGCTCATCGTGGAATCATCAGACAAACTAAAGTTAATCCTCCCAAACAAACCCGTAGTAGCTTACTGGAAACCAAAAAAACTCAAGGACATCCTAGTCATGGCAACGCTAACTCCAACCACTAGTCAGGACCATCCTAGTCAATCTGATCTGGCCCTTGTGGCGATAAAAGATGCAAAACCATACGATAGAGACCGGGACATTGACTAGCACAGTGACTAGAGAAAAACTAAACATACATGATCCAAACAAAACGTGCAAAACAAAGAATGTAACTTATCTCATCAGATGAAAGATCTGTAGCCTTCAGTACGTCGGGGAAACTGAAAAGTTATTCAAAAGGATAAACCTTCACAGATCTGATTGGATGACAAAGAAGCTGTACAGAAGCCCGGTCGCAGAACACTTTTCCTCCCCTGGCACACTTTCAGTGATATAACACTTATTGCAATTGCTAACAACCACAGCTGGAGTTCTGAAACCAAGAAGGAAAAGGAATCTTACTGGATACGCCACCTTAGAACATTGAAACCAAGAGGTCTAAACCAAAACTAGAAGAAAAAAAAAAATATATGGACTAGTAGAATTATCAATGAAGCTGACACATATTCTTTTCAAACTTTTCTAAATCTTCGTAGCATCTTTTAATTACTACTATAAGAATAAAATATAAATATAATTTGCATTACACAAATGTACACGAAGTAATAGATGTCGCAATAACTCATAGATTTCTAGGTAAATAAAAATATTTCTCAGTATCCTGAACAAGTTTTTATAGGATGGTTGAAACATAATGCATCTATAGATTTAATTCAAATTGAAACAGCCATTTAGAGTTTTACAAACACAACACTTCTATATTTTATTTGTTTATTTTGTCTATGATTTGTATATGCCTTTGAAAAAGACTCATTAAGAGTCGAAAGCGGTCAGGCTATTTAGATATTAGTTTTTCACTATTAGTTATCATCTGTGTATATCTTCTGTGTGTATGTATGTGTGTATGTATGTATGTATGTATGTATGTATGTATGTATGTATGTATGTATGTATGTATGTATGTATGTATGTATGTATGTATGTATGTATGTATGTATGTATGTATGTATGTATGTATGTATGTATGTATGTATGTATGTATATTATATATATATATATATATATATATATATATATATATATATATATAGTGTCTCCTGGTGAATGCTTTATAACACGTTTTATTTAGCAGTTTAGGAATATACGAATAAATAATTTTGCAAACTAAATCCAGCACATTATACTTTTGCACCTGGACTAACTCACGATGAAAGTTTGAGAATAAGTAAAGTTGAATTAATAATATACACTAATGTTCCTGATGACTGACTGCAGAATCAAACGAGGAATTAGCATTATATCAAGTAAAACAAATCACGAGTGCGACATAGATATCGACCAATATGATATATCACAGTCAAATACATTTATTATAGACAAAAATAATTTAAAGAAACTATTTGGCTGAGCAAATTGTCAGCGAATGCCTGTCAGACAGGTAATCATGTCACACAACTAAAAAAGTCTAAATAAAATCGTAAATCTTGGAATGATGAAATAAGTTATGGTTGTATTTTCGAAGTTAAAGTTGATTTATCGACAGCAACACACTTGTGCAAACATGTTTAGCACCTGAAAAATTTAATTCACAAAAATATAAATTATTAACATTGCAGAAGAAAGAGACTGAGGAGAACAGAACACAATCTTTAGTATAAAATATATTGTGCACACCAAAGAACAAAAATAGATGGGTTACCTGTCGCCTTTGGTGGAGGATATTTATTGAGTTAGATTTGAAACTGTAGAGGATTAATTGGATTGTGCTATTTGATCAAGATTCGAGGCTAATATCTGCCATTGAATTGAATACCACTTAAAGGCACGAAGTAAAAAATGACGTTTTAAATGAATTTCTTCTAACTCATGAATAAGTCTGTTTTAAATAATCAGATGTGAATAAATGTTGTATCAGATGTCAAATGGACGTATAATTTGCAAAAAGGACGAAATTATACAGTTTAGAGAAGAATACAATCAAAGTATTCATACTCATTTTAGTGGTCTTACAATGTAAGAGAACCGAGTATGGCTTCTATTTCAACAAGCTTTTAAACCAAATAAGGTGAGAAAATGAGACTTCTTAATGACATCTGCATATTTGTTTTGTATTGATCTGGAAGCTATTTCAAATGATATAAATAATATCTTCCTGTTTTATGACACAAATGATTACGAGAAATATAATCATTTCCTATTGTACAAAATGAATAAAGGATGCCAGGCCTTTTCTAAGATGTAAACTTTTTGGATTGACAAATATGAAGAGATATTTCTCACGTAAATTTTGTCTCTCTGGGAACACCCCCACCACCACCACAACCACTGTGCTTCTTTAGCTGAAAATATCTTAGCTTGTTTACACCAATCTATAGTCTTACAGTTTCTTTTAGCGTCTTATCAATTGAGTTGATTTTTTAATATTTTTTCGTATTATTCGTCGAAGAAATACTTCGTTTCTTAAACTGATGTTTCAATTTATATCCTTAATGATAATATGCGTTTGGTAATCTTTCCACAGTTGTCATTATTATTCTATCGCTTAATGTAAAAACTTATCTTTAATAGCTTTTCTTCGTTCTAACATAGTTTCAAGACTTGTTTTGCAAACTGAAGGATGAAATTTATTTAAGTTGTATTAATTGCTGTACCAAGGTTTCTCCCTGTTCTGATCTAAATTGAGAAGGAAAAATACATTCTTGTACTGTTTGTTACTGTTTGTTAATGGATTAAGCTGTTGCATCTGAATTAATTGTGTCCTTCTGGAGAAATATTTTCTTTTTCATAATTATGGTTAGCACCTTTTTTCACTTCGTAGACTATTTAAAATGTAATGGTTAATTTCAACTCACTAGGCAGAACACAATGACGCAATTGATAATGATTCGTACGTATTCAATAGTATTCAGGTATTCAATAGACTTAATAGTTTCTGTACCATTCGTACGTATTCAATAGTATTCAGGTATTCAATAGACTTAATAGTTTCTGTACCATCATGCTCTATCATTATTCTGTACCATTATTCAGTACCACAATTCTGTACCATCATTCTGTACCATCATTTTGTATCATCATTATGTACCATTTTTCTGTGCCCTCCATCTTAACTCTCTAAATGTTTAATTCAAGTTATCTTACTCATTCTTAGTTCAACATTTGCTGGCAATCACAAATCTGAAAATGTT
This sequence comes from Potamilus streckersoni, assembly GCA_016746295.1. NCBI lineage: Eukaryota > Metazoa > Mollusca > Bivalvia > Unionida > Unionidae > Potamilus > Potamilus streckersoni. The sequence goes on from JAEAOA010000137.1 coordinate 770,620, forward strand.
AGCCAATCTACTCGAAACCATAGCATTGACGGTCATCTACTCGAAAGCATTCTTTTTAAATTGTTTATCACTACATCATTACTATATCTTTTAACCTTACATCTAAAGATGCGCAAATTAGTCAGGTACATTCATATATATTCGTGTATGCTAATTAATATCTATATTTTAAAAAAACTTATAACGGACACTCATTGGGAATTCATATAGTCTGATTTCTTAACATTCGATTTTGTTGCTAAATCAGTAACAGAAAAATCATAAATTATTTTCATTGTTCTTTTTACTTACATTTATTTGGCATTCGTTTTGACATTTCTGTTTTGATTATTTTGGTAAAATTATTTTTCTTTTTCTAACAGTGACAAAGAATTAGAATTATCGATTCTTTTATATTACAAATTTAATACACTGCCTTTAAAATGACGAATAACATATTTAATGCTGCATTGTTTCCATGCTTTCACTTTTTATTTTTTAAAATATAAATTTGTTCAAACGATGACCGTCAATTATTGAATTCTTCCTGAGTTTTATTTATTCCCCTTTATAATCTAATATATATATATATATATATATATATATATATATATATATATATATATATATATATATATATATATATATATATATATATATATATATATATATATATATATATATATATTTTGTTCAGACAGTTAAAATTGAAGGTATTTCATGTACTCTTTTTTTCTTAGAGCTTGTAAGGCTTTTTTTAAATTAACATAAAGACATTATATTTATTTTCACTTTAAAAAAGCTTGCTCATCGACGAAATAATTCTTGTTTTCGGAAATCGGATTTTGAAAGTGATCAATTCTAAAAGATATTTCAATATCTGCTTGTTCTCTCCGTGTTTTCATATCTTTAAATATAGTTTCTCAAATATCTTATAAGTATAATATCTTATAATCTTATAAGTATTTGTGCACAAACAGGACAATGCATAAACATGTTTTGTAACTGCAACAGATAATGATATCGAATGACCTAGACATGAAATACGATTATTAATGAAGTTCACGTAATTGTGTATTGATTTGTATAGCATTTTTCTCATGTAATGTTTCTCCGCTGACATTTATATATCAAAGTTCAAATTCATGGCTCTCACTAACGATATATCTACAGCCATACGCTATTTACAAGTGTTACGTGACAAGGGCTCGTACTCAGTAACAAAGAAAAGAGTGAAAGCCAACAAGCTTTGTAAATTTTAGCAAAATTTATTTCCCTAGACAACAATGTAAAATTGGTAAATAGGACTTACAGTTGGTGAATATAATCCAAATATGATTCTAAGAATAAAAACACAAGTCCTATCAATAAATAGTCCTGTAAGAATTAGGTTCGAGCCCGGACGATGTACGAATATAGAGGGCGATGATGTCAGATGTAGTCCAATATATGAATAACAATAATTCCTCACTTAAATCACAGTCTTTGTTTCCGAATAATTCCAGAATTAATTTTCTTTAATATGTTTCAGATTTTTTTTTTATATAAGAAAGTCAACTTGTTGAGTGAGCAGGAGAATATATTATTGAATCAAAAAGTCAGACCAAGAATAAAATATTCTTGCAACAAATAAACATACACCTTGTTCCTTCGAGGTTTTGAATGACTCTGCGTAAACAAATATTAAGAATGCGTATTTAACCTCGAAACAACACTTCAAATCTCAAAAGATTAGTCATGTGGTCTCTTAGTAGGCTTATTTTGTCATGTCGTCCAGTAAAGACCGACTTAAAAACCAATCATAAAAAGGTTGTTCTCAAATATTGATCATGTGAAAAAAGTATGATGCTGACCAATCATTTTAACTTCCTGTTGATTTTGTTGCCAAGGTAAGACGAACTCAATGTCAGGTATTACTATTTCGTCTTAAGTAAACAAACTTTGTGATAAAAATATACCTCACTACTAAAAATAGAATTCCGTATCTGAGAAAAATATTCATTGCAATTAATTACAATAAAACAAAAAATAACACGAAGTTTTTTAAAACCTTGCACGCACAAGCAATATGACATTAAAATCACACGCATCATTCATCGCATGGAAATATATTTGTGTTGAGTCTTCCTCTTAAATGCTAATATTTGATATGTTTATGGCATTGAAGATGCTTATAATCATCATTAAAACTGCACGAGACAAATTCTCATTGAATAGCAATAATAACGAAATATAGAGCCATTAGAGTAATTTTTTAAATTTTTTAATTTTCTGAAAAAAGGGAAACAAGTTGTTTATAAGAGCAACCGTTCCTGATTCTGTATATATATATATATATATATATATATATATATATATATATATATATATATATATATATATATATATATATATATATATATAGATGCAATAAACTGACGACGAACAGTACGAAACTAGTAACTAACTAGCCTAAGCGCTTTCGACTCCCAATGAGTCTTTTTCAAAGGCAAATACAAAACATAGTTACGACAAACAAATAAACACAAAAACGTTGCGTTTGTAAACCTCTACATGAAGATAGAAATGTAGAGGTTTACAAACGCAACGTTTTTGTGTTTATTTGTTTGTCGTAACTATGTTTTGTATTTGCCTTTGAAAAAGACTCATTGGGAGTCGAAAGCGCTTAGGCTAGTTAGTTACTAGTTTCGTACTGTTCGTCGTCAGTTTATTGCATCTATTTTAATTAATCCCTGACAGACTTGATCCCTTGGTGGATCCAGTACGCTTGAGAGGGTTGTTATTCGCCATATGATTTGTATTCTTTATATATATATATATATATATATATATATATGTAGATATGTATATATATTTATATATTTATATATTTATATATATATGTATATATGTATATATATGTATATGTATATATATTTATATATATATATATATATATATGTATATATATATATATATATATGTATATGTATATATATGTATATGTATATATATATATATATATATATATATATATAGATGCAATAAACTGACGACGAACAGTACGAAACTAGTAACTAACTAGCCTAAGCGCTTTCGACTCCCAATGAGTCTTTTTCAAAGGCAAATACAAAACATAGTTACGACAAACAAGCTAACAACAATCCAGTTATTTTAGTTAGTTATATGAATCCAGTTATTTTTGAGTTGTAGTTGATTATATACTCTGTAATGTGTTCTTCATTCTTAATGCTTTATTGACTGTAAATATTAGCAGTCATTCATTCTTTGAATTTGTTCGTCTACAATTCAAGTTGTAAAATCCATCCCAAAGTACAGCAGTTTTTGTTTAGTTTGTATATTTTTCAGTTCATCTGAAATTTTATAATTAACAGCAAAAGGTCTAAAATCTAATTAAATGGATAAATTGCAGCTTGTTTTAAGTTTGAGTTGTCAACATTAACCATCGTTTCAGCAGGTTTGTCGATTATAATAATGACTTCTAATAGTATATGATAAATATATAAAGTGAAGAGTTAAAAGGTTTCTATTAAAATTGCACCTTTTGTTATGGACATGCATTGCACTTTCTTCGTCATCTATGCTATAATAATAAAATTCATATTTGTTATAAACGTCTCTTGTATTTATTTTCTCTTTACTTTTTCCTCCTGTAAATCATTCTTGTTGATTGCATTCTCTGTTTCGTTGTATATTTTATGTTCAGTAACTATAATACTAAAATACTCTATTGAATTTCTTATGCTTTATTTACTTATTTCGTTTTTTCATCTTACCATACTCACCAAATCTTCATCTTGACAAATTTCTTATTGCGGAAGTTACTATGCCATTGTTTTTAAAAACTTTATTCGGCATCAACTTATTCTTGAAAGTTTTATCCATAAACCACATTACAAATGTACAAAAACCCTACAACCCGTATATGGCCGATGAAACCTGCTGCCATTCCTGTAACTCATAAACTAGCAGATGGAATAACAATGTCATCTGATGCAGATGCCATGCTAACGTCTACCCAGCTTCAAAACAGGCATGATGGTTTGATATTTTTCCGTCTTTTGTGTGATGTTCAGTCTATAGAATCAAATCATTCTTAATTTTGTTTAACGATTAGAACCGTGAATTAATGCCATTGCCTGTAGCCAGTTTAGATACAACGGTTGGACTATTTTTCATGTCATTTATACGCATTAAATATATAATTTATAATTTGCAATTTATCCTATGAATTTGGTTGTTGTGGTATGTGTTAAGAGTTTGTGTTTTCTACTCGAGTTTCCTTCGGGTCACCTTTTAACATTAAAATTTATATAGATCCAATAGAATTAATTTTTCACTTACGTATTCAGGGCTTATGTTATAATCGAAGATACAGTGGCTCAAAGACATTGTAAAACAATATTGTGATTTTTTTTTCTACATTTGTGTTATGTGGTGGACCCACGTTATTTTAATATTTGCTTCAAGAGCAAACTTTTAGATGCTTCAGTTGAAATAAAACTGTACTATCCATATTTTTTATTTATGCATGCTTATTTCAACTTGTGATTGGCATTTTTTTGGGATCTGCTTTTTACAACTCATGCCTGGCAAATTTGTATACATGCTTCTTACAATTCATGCTTGGCAAGTTTTATTAATGCTTTTTTTCAACTCGTGTTACAGCTCATACACGGAAAATTTCTAACAATTCATGCTTGGCAAACTTTATTAATGCTTCTTATAATTCACGTTTGTCAAGCATTTATCCATTGTTCTTAAACGTCATGCTTGGTAACATTGTATGCTTGTGCATACAGCTTGTGCCTGGCAAGTTAGGCATGCTTCTTACGCCTGGCTGAAAACAAAATTGAGTTTTTCTTATGCATACGTTGCCTTTATCTTTCAAATTAGTTGCTTTCAATTGTTTTAGAGCTTAAAGTTTCATACAGTCGAATGTTTTGATTATCATCTAACATGTATGTTTGCTTAAATGCCTGTCTATATATACATGTGCAGTTTATAACCTTTTCTGTCAATATAAGTCCTTTATTTCATACAAATGTATATATAAAGGCCACAATATGTAAAAATGAAAGAGACTCTCTCTCTCTCTCTCTCTCTCTCTCTCTCTCTCTCTCTCTCTCTCTCTCTCTCTCTCTCTCTCTCTCTCTCAATATTCATAACTTTAAGCATAGCAATTAATGAAAACAAATGCCATTAGTCTGCCCTGAATACATATGGTTGTTGGCAGCTGGGCAGAAAGTGATTTTAAATGTTGTACAAAACTGATTACAGACCTCTTTCTCGTAGATGAAAAGCTTTAAAACTAGTTTACTTAAACCAGGGGTACACAATATGTCGATCGCGATCGACCGGTCGATCGCGAGGGTAGTGTGAGTAGATCGCGTAGCATTAAAATAAATAGACGTCAGCCTATGTATGTTTTGCATTTTTGTGGTAGGTAGATCATTTTGGCTTGGTCATTTTATAAGCCGGTCGCATGCTGAAAAAGTGTGTGCACCCCTGACTTAGACCATCTTCAGATACGAATTCAACTCAGAAAGTTCAAGAAATTATTATTATCATAATGTATATTTAGAATGTTTACGCCATATTAAATTCATTCAAGAAGTCATTTATGTAAATGGTTTCTATTTAACATCCACAGTAAGACATTGGTTACTGGTTTCCCTATATTTAAGTAATAATCTCTCACGTCTACAGTGCGATATGGGTCACTGGTTTCTGAATATATAAGCAATCATTGGTCGTATCGGCAACGGGATATGTGTTACTTTTGGTCAGTTAGGTGAAAATATAAATGATCAGTCATGTGGAAACGGTATGCTTCCAAGACCAACGGTTAATATTCATTGGTAAGTGAATCCAACTGTAAATATCTTAGACCCGTATCTGATGTCCCATGATGCCTCGGGAGATCTTTGTTGATGCCCTTTGTTCTGCTGAATCCTGATAATCTGTATACACCCATAGCTACCAGTGCATTATGCTACGGCCGATCTGGGTGTGTACAGTTGCTGTATACACCTATAGCTACCAGTGCATTATGCTACGGCCGATCTGGGTGTGTACTGTTGGCAGTTGGACTCGATTGATGAGAGAGTACACACTGGTATTCTGGATTCAGCTCATTTACATAAGAATTTAGAATTAGAACAAAATTGTAAATTATTTGCCTTTGTCCCCACTCAAAGCAAGCAATGCTGAAAAACGATTATCTGCAATTTAACATGGTAAACATAGTCGGAGTTCCCTTTGACCTTTCCCACCCTATTTTAAATTTACGGATAGTTGTGTTGGGATATGAGGTCAGACTGTATTCATTTGTGATTTTTTTTTAATGTTGGAATCCCTCATCCCTAAGACATATAAATAAAATCAATTACTACCTACCTGTTACAGGTAAGTAGAGCATTTATCTTCATTCATGACAATTAAAACGAAAGGTTGACTGTTCGTACATCTGGGATTAGTCGGCTCATTTGTCTCTCGTTAAAGTTACAAATTGTGTTTTAATTGCTTCGTCTGAAAAGACAAATCATCTTCCTATCGATTGTACGCGTAGTGTTCAATGTAAAGTCGTTTAAATTTGCTAGGACCGGTAGAAACCTTACGGCTACACCTCGCGTTTTCGGCGAATTTCAACTTTTCAATACGGAATGAGCTCTGACCTCACCGGAAGGAACTTCCTGAAAGTGCAGTGACAACTCCCAGTCTGAATAGATTATATAGTAAAATTATTTTTGCCTCCACACTTCCGTCCATTTGATTAATTTGCTTACTCTGAACGCAGGCGTAATGTACTGTCAAACTAATTTTCACCGAGTATCGAAGTAACTGTACAGATATCTAAAATGTATGGGTAATGTCTGATGAACATTGAACTGCAAGAAAACAGTTCAGTTGAAATAATTACTTGTTTAGTAATATAAGGTAAAAATACAGGCTTCTTTTTAAGAAAACAGTTTAGTTGAAATAATTACTTTTTTGGTAATTTAAAGTAAAAAGAACAGAGGCTTCTTTTTAAGAAAACAGTTCAATTAAAATAATCACTTCTTTAGTAATTTAAAATAAAATAAACCCAGAAACTTCATTAGCTTACTTTAGAATCTTCCATACCTGAATTTGCTCACATTACATATTCAGAATCCATATTTGAAAACTTCTTATTTCTTGTTCTAGATTCACTAACGTCTTAGTCTGGGGGTGATAGAAAGAAACTTTCAACATAAAAATATAAAAAGTAATTAAACAAAATAAAACAATATTGGGATGAACGAGTTTAAAAGAAATTTTGAAAATAAAGTACCAAGAAAGTATAAAATATATATATAAAAACTGCGATGCCGCTGCGAGTTTCGAACTTAAGAACTCTTGTTTGGCAGTCAGGTCAAAAGTAGGTGTTTATGTATAAAATACATGAAACCCCCGAATATAGCACGTGATGTCACAAAATAATGCCTATCAGGGATTACAAATCTGGGAACACACAATCTAAGAATTAAAACTTTTCATGTATGTAATTTGTGCTGGATTTGTCCATATAATCAATATACTTCTATGCTAGTCGATGCACGATTCGTTCTAGAATGACGTCATACGTACCAGAAAATCGAACCTTAGTCAAAGAAAGGAATGATGTCAGTAATATTATACAATTCTTCAATAATGTTAACAGTATTTTATTGGATAACTTGATTCTTTCATTAACTGCAAGTTTCGCGAACTTGGCTGAAGTAAATTAGCTGAAGAAAAGTAATGTTAATCTGAGTAACGTGATCCAAAAGCATGATAAATGAACATTTTGAAGATTTTGTCCATAATCGACCTTTGCGGATTACTTTCAAAGGAAGAAGCGATGTCCTGGTTCAAATGCCAGTCCGAGGTCAGAGATTCCCTACAGTTTTGTGTATCCAGAATGTCCTAGAAGAAAATAATGAATAAAACAGACAACTAATACAAATAACATTGTAGATTTAAAAATATAAGAATGAATCTCAAATAAACTGCCAAAATTTAGGTGAAAAATGAACTCTATATCAGTGACTTTTTGTTCTGACAACCAAATTGATGTGCATAACGTAAAAGAATCCAATCATTTTAATCTGAAAAATTATTTGAACTACCAAAAAATATTTGGGATTCGCCTTTGTCCAGTGCTGGATTAAAGGTGGAGCAAACAGAGCATTTGCCTCAGGCCACTAGGCGAGGTGGTGGTTTAACACAGTAAAGTAAGTTATTTATTTACTGGGGGGATTTGAAAATGCTTCAGGACCTCCCACTGCTTTAATCCAGACGTGCCATTGCCATTTTGTTTATGATAGCTTTGATGGGTGCAGTCTTTATACCCCAACCCCTCAATTCCACCCCTAACTGTAACAACCACAATATCTGCAGTAATAACACTAAATCATTATTCTAACAGCCATTTCAATTCCAAATCTTAAATGAAAGATACATATAAATATATTATAATTAAATTTAGGATTGCAGTGTTATTCAAATTAATATTCACAAAAATAGCATATTACACACGTGTCATAACATCTGGAGCCACATTGATTAGTTATCCATGTTACACTAATTAATATAATTGTGCATGTAAGTATATGCACCTTCAGCGCAATTGGCCAAGTTCAAGAAATGTAAAATGAATCGCACGAAAAATTTAGGAAGATAAACCCTTTAAAATAAACGTAAACACGACGAACGTGATAAATATAAAACGGAGAAATGCACCAATTCTGTAAAATGAATATAGCATGAAAAATAACATTACATCTTTTAAAATTCTTGATATATGTGGTACAGTTTTCTTAAATAAACTGCAATTCACCCCAACAAAAAAAGGTCAAAGATTTTCTTGTGTGGTATGTAATACACTTTCTTCATGAAGTTAACGTCAAAATAATTGTCTCTGTGTGGAAATCGATATAAGTATACAAAAATATATTCCAATTAGTGGATAATGGCCGATTCAAGATTCTACAAGTCCTTCAATGTGGAAATTAAGATCTGCAGTAAAAATTAAGGTTCAATCAGACAACCGGCTCGAAATGGTATCATTGGGCGTTGTTACATCTCCAACTTTGTCTCGATCTTGAGAACCGTCTCAAATATATGTGGGTACGACAGGAGACTGATTTCATTGAATTTACTATGAAAAAGGAAGGGAATTAGCTGATGATTTTTTAATTCATATATTCCTCAAGGTCATTTTTTGGGAGTATTTGATAACCGCGGTGGTTATATATAGGGAACTCAGACATTTATAAGTCATTTTCGGTGCCTCATGGCGAGGACGAACTCGTATGCCAAATGGTGGAATGATGTTTGGTTTCTGAGCGTACAAAGTTGTCATTTGGGTGTAAAGACTACATCATACGCGGGCTTTTGATGAACTAGAGGTTATTTTGGTACTATACTTCAATTTCGTTCGTCGGAGTTATGGTCCGTGCTTCTCAAAATCGAACTTTCTGAAGGTGAAGGTCTAAATACAGCCAGACAAAGCAAGTCCACGACTGTGTATAGAATCAAATACAGCTAGACAAAGCAAGTCCACGACTGTGTATAGAATCAAATACAGCTAGACAAAGCAAGTCCACGACTGTGTATAGAATCAAATACAGCTAGACAAAGCAAGTCCACGACTGTGTATAGAATCAAATACAGCTAGACAAAGCAAGTCCACGACTGTGTATAGAATCAAATACAGCTAGACAAAGCAAGTCCACGACTGTGTATAGAATCAAATACAGCTAGACAAAGCAAGTCCACGACTGTGTATAGAATCAAATACAGCTAGACAAAGCAAGTCCACGACTGTGTATAGAATCAAATACAGCTAGACAAAGCAAGTCCACGACTGTGTATAGAATCAAATACAGCTAGACAAAGCAAGTCCACGACTGTGTATAGAATCAAATACAGCTAGACAAAGCAAATCCACGACTGTGTTATAGAATCAAATACAGCCAGACAAAGCAAGTCCACGACTGTGTATAGAATCAAATACAGCTAGACAAAGCAAGTCCACGACTGTGTATAGAATCAAATACAGCTAGACAAAGCAAGTCCACGACTGTGTATAGAATCAAATACAGCTAGACAAAGCAAGTCCACGACTGTGTTATAGAATCAAATACAGCTAGACAAAGCAAGTCCACGACTGTGTATAGAATCAAATACAGCTAGACAAAGCAAGTCCACGACTGTGTATAGAATCAAATACAGCCAGACAAAGCAAGTCCACGACTGTGTATAGAATCAAATACAGCTAGACAAAGCAAGTCCACGACTGTGTATAGAATCAAATACAGCTAGACGAAGCAAGTCCACGACTGTGTATAGAATCAAATACAGCTAGACAAAGCAAGTCCACGACTGTGTTATAGAATCAAATACAGCTAGACAAAGCAAGTCCACGACTGTGTATAGAATCAAATACAGCTAGACAAAGCAAGTCAACGACTGTGTATAGAATCAAATACAGCTAGACAAAGCAAGTCCACGACTGTGTATAGAATCAAATACAGCTAGACAAAGCAAGTCCACGACTGTGTATAGAATCAAATACAGCTAGACAAAGCAAGTCCACGACTGTGTATAGAATCAAATACAGCTAGACAAAGCAAATCCACGACTGTGTATAGAATCAAATACAGCCAGACAAAGCAAGTCCACGACTGTGTATAGAATCAAATACAGCTAGACAAAGCAAGTCCACGACTGTGTATAGAATCAAATACAGCTAGACAAAGCAAGTCCACGACTGTGTATAGAATCAAATACAGCTAGACAAAGCAAGTCCACGACTGTGTTATAGAATCAAATACAGCTAGACAAAGCAAGTCCACGACTGTGTATAGAATCAAATACAGCTAGACAAAGCAAGTCCACGACTGTGTATAGAATCAAATACAGCCAGACAAAGCAAGTCCACGACTGTGTATAGAATCAAATACAGCTAGACAAAGCAAGTCCACGACTGTGTATAGAATCAAATACAGCTAGACGAAGCAAGTCCACGACTGTGTATAGAATCAAATACAGCTAGACAAAGCAAGTCCACGACTGTGTTATAGAATCAAATACAGCTAGACAAAGCAAGTCCACGACTGTGTATAGAATCAAATACAGCTAGACAAAGCAAGTCCACGACTGTGTATAGAATCAAATACAGCTAGACAAAGCAAGTCCACGACTGTGTATAGAATCAAATACAGCTAGACAAAGCAAGTCCACGACTGTGTATAGAATCAAATACAGCTAGACAAAGCAAGTCCACGACTGTGTATAGAATCAAGTACAGCTAGACAAACAAGTCCACGACTGTGTATAGAATCAAGCATCTGCATGTATGATTTATAAGCTGAGCCATATTCATGTAATTTTATTACTATACTTTTATTTTATTGTGAACTGTATAAACTAAGCAAGATCTTCTGACATGACATGTAATCCATATTTGTCACAATTTTTATTATTCGTCCTTCCTTGGGGTGTCTACTTTGTAGATAGATGTAAAGTTAGTTTACGGTCGGAAATAAGCCATAAGCAAATGGTCCTCTCTACGCCAAAAATAAGACATAAGCAGTACAGTTTTTGGTCATAAATTAAATTCAATCGGCTGATGTGCATACAGGTTTAGATTTCCAGAATTTCGACTCGCTTTCTTCTGTCCATTTCTGAACCCTATTTAAACCAGTCTTTCGTTGATTTTGAACAGTATGCACCTTTCTGATCTATAGCAGAGCAAAAAAAAAAATCGTCAACATAATAAATATAACTACTTTAACGGATCGCAAAGTTGTAAAATTGTCGAAATGCTCACTTGCATGATAAGACAGGCCACAAATTATGCAGAGGCAGAACCCTACAGAAAGTGACTGTAGGCAAACCTAAGATGGGGTTAAATGCAGAAGTAGGCCTAAGCATTGCCCAGTCAACATGAACGGACAATCAAACGTCAACCAATACGTGTAAACAAACTCTTTTCATCAGAAGGGCTAGACCGGCAGGACTACATTAAAATAATCTTTCCAGTCACAGTTCATATAAATAAATTCTACAAAAACCCCACAAAATATCTCTGCAGATCAAATAATGCAGCTAACTGGCTATCCAAGCATCCGGTCTGAAAACACGTCTAGCTACCTGGCCATCGAAATATCCAATCAGTAAACAATTATAGCTTCCTGGCCAGTACAACATCCAATATGTAAATAATTATAGCTTCATATCCAGTACAACATCCAATCTGTACACCATTATAGCCTCCTGGCCAGTACAACATCCAATCTGTACACCATTATAGCTTCCTGGCCAGTACAACATCCAATCTGTACACCATATTATAGCTTCCTGGCCAGTACAACATCCAATCTGTACACCATATTATAGCTTCCTGGCCCGTACAACATCCAATGTGTACACCATTATAGCCTCCTGGCCAGTACAACATCCAATCTGTACACCATATTATAGCTTCCTGGCCAGCACAACATCCAATCTGTACACCATATTATAGCTTCCTGGCCAGTACAACATCCAATATGTAAATAATTATAGCTTTCTATCCAGTACAACATCCAATCTGTACACCATATTATAGCTTCCTGGCCAGCACAACATCCAATCTCTACACCATATTATAGTTTCCTGGCCAGTACAACATCCAATATGTAAATAATTATAGCTTTCTATCCAGTACAACATCCAATCTGTACACCATTATATAGCTTCCTGGCCAGTACAACATCCAATATGTAAATAATTATAGCTTTCTATCCAGTACAACATCCAATCTGTACACCATACTATAGCTTCCTGGCCAGCACAACATCCAATCTCTACACCATATTATAGCTTCCTGGCCAGTACAACATCCAATATGTAAATAATTATAGCTTTCTATCCAGTACAACATCCAATCTGTACACCATTATATAGCTTCCTGGTCAGTACAACATCCAATCTGTACACCATTATAGCCTCCTGGCCAGCACAACATCCAATCTGTACACCATTATAGCCTCCTGGCCAGCACAACATCCAATCTGTACACCATATTATAGCTTCCTGGTCAGTACAACATCCAATCTGTACACCATTATAGCCTCCTGGCCAGCACAACATCCAATCTGTACACCATTATAGCCTCCTGGCCAGCACAACATCCAATCTGTACACCATATTATAGCTTCCTGGCCAGCACAACATCCAATCTGTACACCATATTATAGCTTCCTGGCCAGTACAACATCCAATATGTAAATAATTATAGCTTTCTATCCAGTACAACATCCAATCTGTACACCATTATATAGCTTCCTGGCCAGTACAACATCCAATATGTAAATAATTATAGCTTTCTATCCAGTACAACATCCAATCTGTACACCATATTATAGCTTCCTGGCCAGCACAACATCCAATCTGTACACCATATTATAGCTTCCTGGCCAGTACAACATCCAATATGTAAATAATTATAGCTTTCTATCCAGTACAACATCCAATCTGTACACCATTATATAGCTTCCTGGTCAGTACAACATCCAATGTGTACACCATTATAGCCTCCTGGCCAGCACAACATCCAATCTGTACACCATTATAGCCTCCTGGCCAGCACAACATCCAATCTGTACACCATATTATAGCTTCCTGGCCAGTACAACATCCAATCTGTACACCATTATAGCCTCCTGGCCAGCACAACATCCAATCTGTACACCATATTATAGCTTCCTGGCCAGCACAACATCCAATCTGTACACCATATTATAGCTTCCTGGCCAGTACAACATCCAATCTGTACACCATTATAGCCTCCTGACCAGCACAACATCCAATCTGTACACCATATTATAGCTTCCTGGCCAGCACAACATCCAATCTGTTCACCATATTATAGCTTCCTGGCCAGTACAACATCTAATCTGTAAATAATTATAGACTGACAGACAGACTATTGACCTTACACACATAAAAATTCTGAATCAGTCAAGATTTTCTTGAAATAATATTTCTTAATCATGCCATGTTAGTTATGATCCCCTCCCACTAAATGCACTACCTCAAAAAAATACAGAAATAATATTTTCAATAAAATATCCTCAAATGATGTTTTGTTTCATCTTTCAGGCACAATTTTGGCACAAATATTTGTTTGGAATATAATTTTGGCAGTGAGGTGCATATACTTGGCCAACTCTGACAGGCTATGTTTGGATTTGGAATACTTCTGGCACATGTGTTATACAAAACAGACCAAAGTATCTTCCAGGACACTTGTGGCATGCAACTGCTGTGTTCAGGAATACTAGAGGCCAATTCCTGTGTACATTTGACACAAAAATGTGTGTGCCGCAACCATGTGGCAATGTTTAGACGTCCGTAGGTGTACCATTGTTTTTGCCTTTCCTGCTAATATATTCCATACACTTATGAAAAAGATACAAACAATATTTAACAATTACTTTAAAGATTTATTTTTGTGGCTGTTTTATTGCTTTATGAAAGAGCTTTAAGCAATTCCTCAAGCAAATGAACAGACGCAAAATTCAATTTTGCAATGCACACATCAAAATTTAAACTATAAAAATAAATTTTTATTTGAAAAATTAACTTTTTTGCAGCATCAATTCTAGCAGCATGATGGAAAGATACTTTATGGCTATATTCTTTTAGAAAAGTATATTTTATGTATATGTACAACTTCATTGAATGTAATATTTTATCATCAAAATGATTTAGATACTGAATTTGACAATTTTAAAATCAATCAGGATTTTCAATGAAGAATAAAAATCATGAAATAGGCAAGTTTGGACACAGTAGCAATATTGAAATATGACACATCATTCTGACATGCTTGTAGTCGCTTCTTTAGGTGTCCGATCCGACCAACTGATTGAGAAAGATCTATATGGACCTGTTGCATTTATACACTGTGCATGAAGACGTCCAATATGACCTGCCATGGAATTTACCACTGTTGAGCATGCCAAGTCATTCAAGTACCATATTTTTTGGTGCACATAATGTGTAATGTATACCAGGATTTGCAACCTAGAATAAGATAAAATGCAGTTTGCCAAAAAAGCATGTGATAGAATTCATTATGAAATCATAATTTTGTTTAATGGTGCATCAATTATTGACCATTTTATATTGTATACTGATAATTACTTCATGCATAGCATTTGAATCCTTATAATAAATCAGTGCTTGATTGTTTCTTTGTTCTTTCCTGCCAGTATATGATACCCATTCAAGACAAATAAATTAAAAAAAAAAAATGGAACAAAAATATGTCAGTACTAAAAGTATTATTATCCCAACTTTTTTATCAGCCCTGGAAAGGGCAGTTTTAAGATTTGCTTATTTGATGGAATTCAGCCTGTTGTATCAAATCCCTCTTTGGTGATCATGCTCAAAAAGTTGCAATTGTCATCTGTTATTCTTTTCAACTCCATAACAAATGACTCTTCTACAATAAATATTCATCAGGAGGCTTTTTTTTCCATTTGTTTATGCAATAGGCAATTTATATTTATAGATTCACAATATCCATATAAACTCCATTTATTTAAATCCTATAAATTATCATTCAGAATGCTGTCTTTGTTTTTCCTGCAACTCAAATAATATCTACATTTCCACCAAAGAACAGTATCCATTGTCAGTATGTTGCATGTACACTCCTGGAGATTTGTTTTGTTCTTCTATAAAACACAATGCCCCTCCCGGACATAGGAAATTAGGGCAATTAAGTATGCACTATACACATCATAATAATAATAACATGCTCTTTAGCGACTTCACAAACATAAACTAAAAGATGAAAATGAAACACTACCTAGAAATTTTTAAGGTTTAAAATACAGCTATGAGGTGTCACTAATGGAAATTATGCCTGTGCAGTGGTGTGTGTGACATACTTAATCATGGAATATTTATAAACGATACAAAAATCAATATGTACAAATCACTTTATGTACAGTTAGTTATACCTGTATTCTAAACATCTGAACAATCTGTACAATTTTCAGGATTATCACCAACATTTATCTCCAAAGTTATGAAAGTCAGTTCCATGTTCCTTTGTAAAAGTAACACGGACGGTTCACATATGACTATGTATTCAACAAATTACACAAAGACGGTGAACAGTGAAAAGCTTTTATTTCAGAGAATACTGTGACAAAACTGAAGCTTGACAAGTAAAGCAAATACACGGGGCACAAAGAAAAAAAAATTAGCTAATAAATTCAACATCACAGGAAGAAACCATGTCAGAATGGAGTATTACAGACAAATTTACCAATATTTAAACATTTTTTTAAAACACACTGGCTTCCAGCACTCTGTAAAACAACATAAGGATGAAAAGGAATTTCCAAAAAACTAAATTTAGTAAAGGTGTTTTGCAGAGGATTATAACTTAAACAGATATATAAACAAATTCAGACTTGAAATTAGTAACATTACTAACAACTAATCTCTCAAGTTGTAATAATTTTTATTCTTGCTGATAAAAAAATGTAAATTAATTTTAATCATGTACATGCAATTCATTGCCAATTTGATAATACTGACCCCTTTGGCAACATTTACCACTGTCATAATACTGACCCCTTTGACAACATTGACCACTTTCATAATATTGACCACTTTGACAACATTGACCACTTTCATAATATTGACCACTTTGACAACACGGGCCACTTCATAATATTGACCAATTTGATATTTTTTTAACACTTTTAGGCAAGCTAGCTAACAAGTTTAGCCAAAGTTCTTTCAATTTTTACAAGATTTATTAACAAGTTTAAATTCTAGTTCAGGATTGGGCTTCGTAAAAAAAAGTTTTGTGAGCAAATGTTCAAACCGAGAAAGGGTTCTAGCTGGTGTTCAGGCATGTCCAAAGACTCTAGTTCATCATTAAATGGTATAGTGACATTTAAATGAGATAACACAGCAGCTCTTGATTGCCATTCCATTCCGAGTCTATGAGGACAGTACATTTTATGTATATGCAATCCACTTAAATTTTATTATCAAACTGATGTTATCACTATTAAATGGACAAGCTTGAATGCCAAGTTTTATTAAGTATGGTACATTATAATGACACAAGGTGTCTCATTGTTCCTCATTTATTTCCTATTAACATAACTTGTACTGAGTGGTATATAGCAGCCAGATATCTGAATGCAAGAAATCCTTGAAATTTCTGAATAAAAGTAAAATTAAACAAATGAAAAGCACAAATTATGGATAGATTTTTAATTACAACTGTAGGCAAGAAGTATGACGGATAAAAATTTACTTAATTTTGAGATTAATTTTAGGGAGACTAAAGTCAAAAGGCAGTTTTGTGATCCATTGTTTACCATAAAAGTCAATGAAAAAATGATGGAAATTTTTTTCATTTGATTACAACAGCTAACTTACAACAAAACTAAAACTTTATTACATACTAAAATTGTAGTGGCCTAATTTTGTGTTTTAAAAAACCAAACTAAGTAATCAAGGATGATACTGAGTTTTTTTTATACATATCAAAATGCAAATAACTATGGAATTTTAAATTAATTTTTTCCTAAAAATAAATACTTGAAACAGGACCTTGAATTATCATTTGAAACAAACCATATCATATTTGTGACCATAGACTTTTACTGGGAAAAGTTCCAAGGTATAAATTACCAATAACTTTAACAGAGTTCAAGCCAAGAATTAACAACATCAGATGGGTTTTAAATTTGAAAATTTATGTACAAAAAAAGAATATTAACAAGCTATGAAAATGTATTTTAAAACAAATGTCTCAGAGGTATAAATTAACCATAGTTTTATCCAAATGTATGTTTTTAACTGAGTTGGAGCCAAGAATGAAGGTCAACAGGTGGATATAAAATTTGAAAACTTTGGTGTACAAAAGGAATATCAACAAGCCATGAATATTATAATAGTATTTTATGCCTTGTGGTATCCAAGGTACATTTATTCTGAGGAATTCTGCGAAAAATATGGTTGTAGTATTGAAAAGTGATCATTGAAAAAAGACTGGCAAAAACAAATACAAATTGATTATGAATGCAAACTGGTCTAACTAGAAAGTCCAGATAATGAGTATCAATAAATTTTTCTTAACTTAAAATATCAGACAAATTTTCCTTCAACATTTTAATACAATCTGAGGATAGTGAACTGCATAAATTTCCTCTTTGCTATGATACTGTGGATCAGGAGTCATGTAACATTACATTTCATAGAATTACAAAAGTAAGCAATCCCTCATTTGTATGCACATTGCAAACTGCAAGCAACACCAATTCAAAATAGACATAACAGGAGCATAAGCTGTTGGTCTGAAGGTTAAAATCCAATCTAAGGAAGAGATGTCAGAAGCTGGGTTACAAATTTGTCTGGTTCTGGGACTTCCTCCAGCAGACCTGAAGAGATTAAGTAATAAATGTAAATACCACTTGTATTACAGACCTGAATAAGTGATAAAAAGCAAATGTTTAGTCTCCATCCAGGACTGGCCTTAAGTCAAGGTGAGCAAGGCATTTACCTTGAGCCCCATGCCTTCCGGGCCCTGTTCTCCAAATGACCAAAGTATTATGCATACTACAGTAACTCCAATGGCCTGACCCTGCTGCCAGCATTGTCTTGGGCCTCACAAACTATAAGGCTGGACCTGACTCCATCAACCAGATGTGAATTTGTCTAGACAATTAGCAGTCTGATGAAAACTTTATTTTAGACAGACCTTGATAACTGCCTTACTTGGACTGTGCAATAAGCCTAAATTAAATGCCAGCAATACCACTGACAAATACTGCTAACAAGACTGGTAAATAACTTTTGTGATCTCTCCATTATACATGGAAGGTTCAAATGCTGCTTCTATGACACAAAATTTAGTTGTAAAGATTTGTAATAGATACTTAATAGCAATGGTAGTATTTATATAATTAACAACTCTTTTTATTTAAAATATTAATTCTATCCAATATAATACAATTTTTTAAATTTTCAGGTTAATGTCAACACAGAAATCTCTGGGAGTAGAAATTTTAACAAATATGCGAACTAAGCAAATTATCCAATCACTGGGGAAGAATATGGACTGACTATTTAATCATTTTTAACAAATAAATACTAATTTGTATGGTTTATGAAAGACTCCATCATACAAGAAGTTGAGTATTCTCACTGTCAATGCTAGTATAGTTGATTTATAAAAATTACATAGCTGTAGGATCCATCAAGTACAAAAATGGTTTCACTTGACCAAAACTGTGTGAAAAATCTGGTTCAGCGCAAGATTTTTTTTGCTTCAATAATTTTTCTTTGCTAAAGAAATATTTTATTGTGCTAAAATATCATCTATCTGAAAATGCGGAGAGAATAAAAATGATGGATTCAATATGTACCAATGACATCAAGAAATTCCGCAATGGACTCGCACAGCAGCATTTCCTCCTCGTACATGTTCAGCACATGGTCAAATGCCTCAATGATTGGCCTGTCATTATTACGGATATACTCAGCCAGGGCCTTGCTCCAGCCTCCATCTCCATCAACTGTGACCTTCTAGAATATAAAAAAAAAACAAAAAACCCCATTACATCAGTAAGTTTTGACATAATAAAGCTTTCGAAGCAAATGACTTGCTCTCAGAATCAAAACTCAGTTGTTATAAATCACAGTTCCACATGAGTGAAATCTTTCAAAACTCTAAAGCAATATTTTATATGAGTAAAGTTGAGCAAAACATTGCATGCATGTATATGATGTTCCAATTTGGATCAATTATACCCACTTAGAACCTGCAAAGATATAAATAAGTCAACTGATCTAGTTCAAATTTGTTATTAACAAGAGCCGTTGAAGGACACTCTTTTGCCCAAAAAGAATTTCCAAGAATTCATGATAAAACCATTTTTTCTGCTGTGTGTTGAAACCACCTCTTATATTATTGATCAATAACACTGTCAATGTAGCCAATGTGGCACAACCATATTACATGCAAGATCAACACAATTTTCATTTAGGAAAAACAAGATGTTATTGGAAGAGTTGATGAAAACCTCATGTTGATATGACCATCCATTCAAAGCTTGTTTTTTTGTGGTTCAATGACATTTTCAGCCCTAGTTAGGCTATATGTGGTGGCAAGTATATTTAGTGAAAAAAGATCCTGGGAGGAACAAATGATGCATGGAATCTACTGGCTAGGTATCTCACATAATCATGTTTCTCAAACTGTGACTTGAACTGTGGAGAGAGAGGTGAGATGTATGAGTGACCTGTAAAATCTCAGACCACTTGGCCATCCAGGGCCAGCATCAATCAATTCATGAGAATTAGAGAAAAGATTTTCAATATGTTCATTGTGGCATTCATATTTGATATGAAATCAGCACCATTGTCATTTAGGATCAAAAAGATATGATAATTAGTTTTTTGATGACACCCCCATTTTGATATGACTCCCATTTAGGAGAAGTAACATTGAAAAACTTTTCAAGATGGTTACTATGGTTGCCACATTGAATACCAGATCAATACTATTTTCATTTAGTAGCAACCAGACATCACAATAAGTCTTCTCGTGAAAAACCAATTTTGATATGATTTCCCATCTAAGATTTTCAAGATTACAATAATGATTGCCAAATTAAGTATCAATACTATACAATTTTTGTTTAAGACCAACACAACACTGTAAGAAGTCTTATGGTGCAAACCCCATGCTGATATGACTTTCTGTTCCGAAAGAGTAGCAATACCGCAGCAAGACTGTCATGATGGCAGCTTGTGGCCATATTGTACAGAAAATCAGCATCATTTTCATCAGGACATTATACGAAGTCATTGAGTAAAAACCCTACTTTCAATACACCATTCATTTGAAAGGAGTAGCAATTATAAAATTTTTAAGATGGCTGCTGCAGTGGTTGTACTGAATGTCCTGGCAGCACTGTTTTCATTTGAAACCAAGCAGACCAAGGGATGAATGTGTGTGTGTGTGTGTGTGTAGTTTCATAGAAATCCTCCAAGCAGTTTAAGGGTAGCAATAACAAAATTGTGCTAACAAATGGATGGACAATGGATGATAGACAAAAGGTCGTCTTTTAAGTTCTACTAGTCTGTAATCAGCAGAGATAAAAAATGAATTCATGTTGGAATTTCAAATAAAATACAACAAAACTGGTCTTGAAAGACCACTGCTATGTGAGACCACCTGTCCTGAAAGAAAATATTCTTCAAGGCACAGATTTCTGGATTTTATAGTGGAATAACCTGTTATGAGACCATATCTTAATGGCAGAAGGGGTGGTCTTTCAAAAGACATTCTACTGTACTATTTAATATTTAATGTTATTGCTTTGTATTCTTTTCAGTGTGAAATGCTCTTTCTTTGCATCTGTATCAAGTGAAAGTAGATAAAATAATGGTGGGTGTATTGCAAACAAATGTACATTTTTTTGTGAAAAATGTCCTTTCTTTTCATACATTTTAAGTGAAAGCACAGCAAATCCAACAAACCCTATTAAAATTATGCTGTGAAAACCAATTAAGAGGATGGCAAACTAGGTGGCATAATTCCTGTAAATGATGTCATAAAGTGACAGAATATGAACTCATTCAATGTTTCATTGATATAGAACTGCTTTCATAATTTGGTTGCAAGAATAAATGTTAGGGTGATAGGCAAGCAGGGGTTGTAACTCCTCTAAAAAATAACTAAAAATATCTCTCTTCAACTTAACACTACATCCCAAGTTTGATCAACAGTTCCCAGTAGTTGTGGTAACTAAAATGGCAATGGATGGATGGATGGTCTGATCTATGGAAAAACATTACTACATGGCTCTGCCAACTTTCTTAAGCAGGGTTAAATTACAAACATATGCTGATATATAGTAAAGAATTTTTGATTGTAACACAGATGTAGAGACTTATCAATGGTCATGATGTTTTAGGAACCTAAATGTTGATGATTTTTGTTTCATATTAATGGTATTCACAGGTTTTGTTTAAAACTATCATACTATGTAATAAATAGAACAACTCTGATGTTAGACCACATAGTGAAAGGAGTTGACTGCTGACCTCTACATGTTGAAAAACCATCATGTAAAATTATTACAACACATTAGTGATGTTTGTTGTGAGGATATAGCAAAGAAAACAAACACTGTACAAGTTTCTGTTCTTTAACATTTTCATCCTGTTTCAAATGAAGCTTGAAGAATTTGTAAGTGGAACTTGCTAAGCATCCATGAACATTAATTTCATGGTACCAACAATTGGTCATTCACAGACTCCACAATAGTTTTGTTTCAAATCATAAAAATCACAATGACATTCAACAACCTATGATAGACCCATTTACTTAAATATAAATTCAGTGAAATCAACACTGAGATTATATCCTTAAAGAAAAACCTAGCAGAGGAAATGGCGTGACTTCCAAATCTGTTTAAAACCCATTTTGTCTACCAAGAGATTACAGTTGATTCCTGCTGCCACTGCTTGTCATACCTCCTATTATTTTGACGCACTTTATACAATTCTGATCAATAAGTAAGCCATTAAAGCACAGATATATCAGTGTCAGGGAAGCCTAAGGTTTGCTGTCTAAGGGCACTCAGGGTCAATGTGGGAATATAAATTTCAAAATAAACATGTACTGCATTGATAAATTGTGTACATCTCTGAGCTTATCACATTTTTTAAATCTGTTAACACTGGATCATCAGAGAACAAAAAGAAGGGATTTGGCCATGTTTCATTGACACACAAGATAGAAAAGCTAGATTCTCATAATGTTGACCTCTCCTTTGCTGTAATTCACCATAGTATCTGTACAATTAAGATCATAGTTTCTCAACAAGGGTGTGAACAAAAACTGTTTTCAACAGGTAGGACTTTAATGTTTAAGGATCTCACTATGGGCAAATAATCTCAAGGAAAGCCAATGTAATATTGATAAATAATCTGTACCCACACAACTTACATAATTTAAAACAAGAGTACAGTAAATGGTACAATATATGCCTGTTCTGTGTTTAATAGTCTTCTCTGCATATAACTTAAATCTTTGTGCAAAAATCACTTTTATTCTTCTCTCCGTCAGTGACCTTTACCTTATGACTGATTCCCCCCATACCCCAAGTGTAACCCATTCACAAAGTTTGGTTTAGGTAAGTGATGTAGAACTAATGCTATGATGCAGAATTTACAATAACCTTGACCTTTAATCCTTCAATAAATAGCTTTTCTTTACTGCAAGAGCAAGCCAGTTAGTGACCTTGACCTCTGCAAAATTGCTAAGTTTCCTCCTTAGCCCAATTGCAAAGCAAACATACAGTTTTATGACCATAGATGGTGGAGAACAAATTAATGGGCATAAAACATTCTAAATTAGTCACAATGACCTTGACCACTAAACAAACAGTTTTAAAATTTAAACAACTTAAAAAAGCTTGCTTCCTTGCTCTGGATAATTCATGATGATTAGTAATTTCCCAAAAAAAAGAGCACAAATATATTCGGGTGTAAAAATTTTTGGCAATATCACACTGCCTTAATCAGTGACTAATCTTGATCACATGACCTATAATATTCATGTGATATGAGGCGACTGGTGTAAATGAGTGATAATTCAAGCCCCTCATTCCTGTTTAGTCATTATAGATCATGTACAATATTGCTGAAGATTTTGAACTCTTTAAGATATTTATGTTCTGAGCACGGGAGATTACTAATGATTATAAAATTCAGTAGATAACCCTAAGTGCAAGTTACCAACACTGTGTGATAACTGATGATGGAGTGCAACTTGAGCTGTTATGCAGGAAATAAATTGGTAACAGATATTAAATAATTGTGGCTGTATGATGACAAGCTATGCTTTATGGTGAGCATACCCCCTTACACAAACTGAACCAACACTAAAATTATACCTCTGTATGCATAGTACATGTATGTAGTTATATGATGGGAATCTCAAACCTTTCCAGCTTATTTCTCTGGCAGCAAGTGCCCTTGGAGACAGATGAACCCTGGATAAATGTCAGTTACAAATGACTGGCTGTACATATTTCCCTGGCAGTAAGTGCCTTGGAGACAGAGATGAACCCTGGATTGATGTCAGTTACAAATGACCGACTGTACATATTTCACTGGCAGTAAGTGCCTTGGGGACATAAATGATTCCTGGATGATGTGAGTTACAAATGACCAACTGTACATATTTCATTGGCAGTAAGTGCCATGGAGACAGATGACTGATTGTACAAATTTCCTGGCAGTAAGTGCCTTGGGGACAGAGATGAACCCTGGATCAATGTCAGTTACAAATGACTGACTGTACATATTTTACTGGCAGTAAGTGCTATGGGTACACAGAACCCTGGATTGATGTCAGTTACAAATGACTTATTATACATATTTCCCTGGCAGTAAGTGCCTTGGAGACAGAGATGAACCCTGGATCAATGTCAGTTACAAATGACTGACTGTAAATATTTCACTGGCAGTAAGTGAAATGGGGACAGATGAACCCTGGTTCAATGTCAGTTACAAATGACTGACTGTACTTATGGACTTTACCCCTTCACTGGTAAAATGTTAATTAAACTGCAGAGATAATTAAAGAACAATGACGAGGAAGCCATTTTAAGTACCCCCCACAAAGTATCTCAGGACAGATACATGCAACATTACATAGATTCTAAAAAAAAATAAACAAGAATAAACAGGGATTTATTTTTGAATGCAAAACCATCTTCCCCTTCAAGACAATTAATGTCATTCCATAACACCAAGGTGAAAAAATTAAACTTTATTATTAGTGTGATAAAGAATGTATCTGATTTTTAAGGTCTAAATTTTAGTCTTCCTCTTATAAGACTAAAACAGGTCAGTAAATTCAGGTAGCATAGATAAAACTTCAGCTTTGCAAATATAAGGTAACAATGACATACATTAATTACAAATGGCTCTAGGCATGGGCGTCCACACATAGGTGCAAGGAGGGGGATGGGGTTGGCTTGTACCCCCATGGATTTCACCTCTATACATGTTCTGGCCTACATTCATAAAACTGTACAGATGACCACTCCAAGTTTCCCCCTTTTCACCTACCCCCACAGCTTAAATCCTGCAACTATAAAAGAAGATTTGTGTTCATAAAAGCACTACTGACCAAGTAAAAAATAAAAGAAATAATTTTAATTTTTTTTTATAATGTCATTAAAATCTAATCAGATCATGTAAATTCATGCCATATTTTATTTCCCATCTTCAGTGGTGTTGCTGAATTTAGTTAGTAAGATTTTGTCCCAAAAAATGTACATTGGAACCAGTATTGTAAAGACCTGAAAACCTAATCAGGTCCTACAAGTAAGCATACCATATTTCATAGCAATGGATTAACAGATAGATGGATGGAGGGACACAATGACAGTATAACCTTTCACAACAAATATGTAAATGTGCACATATAAGATTTATGTATATGCGATCTGTCTGATAGAACAATTATGAATGAAGTCAAATTAGAATGCTGTACATTAGCAATGGGAAGTGGAATAGCTGTGTAACTACTGTCACTGCGTTCATGCTATGAGTGATTTACAATACCTGATCCCCAAATCTGAGCCATTTACACTGTGTGAGTTAGCCTTACTGATTGAGCATCTGCTAATGATTTACACCTGTGAATGCAGCAGATAAGCCTTTGCAGCAAGGGAGACAAGCTGAGATGTATGCCCGAAGTGATGACACAGGGATTAGTGGGATTGCCTGTGTGTAAATCCAGGCTGAAGGGGATCACACAGATCAGAATGTGATAGATGTTCGACAAGACAAGAACTCCCACTTACAGCAATCTTAACACTGTACAAGATAAAGACAATTTCTCTGTCAACACTAATGCTGTAGCCTTTTTTGCCCTCCCCCAACACCACATAGAAAATATGATTCTCTCGCACTGACTTATCTGGTCCTTAGATATATTTGTGATAAATCTTTGTAGAAACTGAGCCAAGTCTTGTTGAAATTGTAAATATTTACAGAATATGTAGATCTAAGTAAACATCATGAACAAATGTAGTAGTCTTTTAAACGATTTCAGGAACATCTGATAAAATAAACAGACCAGATCAGAATCCTATTTCTCAGGTATTATCTCCATTATTTGTTGAAAGTGTCTAGCATTTTACACACTGAGAAGATAAATGGTTGCCCTTAACACCAGAACACATTTAGTAATATCTTTAAAATGTATTTTTCAACTGTACGAGGTCTAATTTTAAAACAAGTAAAGCAAAGGCATTAAAAAGAATATATATCAATATCACTGATCAGACCTAGCATATCCAGAAAGATTATATGAATGTGAAAATAAGACTTTCCTACAGAATCTGCTTAACACCAATAACTGTGCTGCTGAGTTCTGACCCAAAAGATACAATTTTCCTGTCCAATATAATTATTTAGAGTTTCACAAAGACCTTTCCAACATGTAAATCTGTCTTTCCCTGCACCTTAGTTTTAATTACCTTGTGATATGTATTCTGAAGGCATGGTTTCATGATTAAAATCAATTCTCACACTCAAACTCTGTATGAAAAATCCAGATGTCTGATTGGTCTATGGTTTGGCATTAGCCATTCATATGAAAGAATATTGGATCAAGTCTGAGCTATATTGTTGGTAGTTTTGGGACCTGATCTGGAGATCATAAACTCTAAGTCTGAGTTTAAGATTGAGATCTGACTATCAATCAAATAGGAACAATGTTTCAAAAGACCTCTTGTAATTGGTCAAAAGAATTTTTAAGTTCAAACTAAAGCTTTTCAAGGGCACTGGGTGGCAGAAAAAAGTCTAAAGACTTGCCTTTACTTGTCAGTAGCTACCCGTGGGTTGGTGGTCCACAGCAGTTTCCCAGAATCAACCTCTACCAGTTATACTGGCCACGATGTAAACCTATCATGTGTTGAAAAACTGCATTAGACACAAAACAACAACAACAACAAACTAATGCTTAGAGTTGAATAATTTCCAGACCTGGTGTTACAAGTTATTATTTCCAATCCTTTTAGAGAAAGGTGGTGATTTATTATCCTCCATTCATTTTGGACCATAGTAATGTTCTGCCCCTATACTGTTTACAATTATAGGAATTTAGACTCTGGAATATAATGGATGGTCTGCAGAAGTGCACAAAAGTTTTAGAATCTGGATCCTTACCTGATTGCAGAATTAAGTGTAGAAACATGTGCATATATACAAGGGTTTGTTCTAAAAATGAAAATTTGTGGAAAATTCAACCCTTCATTTCAAAAAAAGGAATTTTTCTAAGAAATGGATTGTAATGAAAACAAATGCAGGGCTTGAAATGATGATGCATAATTCTAACACATTTTATCGATTTTTAGCATGAATTTTGAGAAATCTGCAACTACACTGCCTAAAATAGACATTGCATACATGTATGTGTGGAGGTAGTGACAACTGAAAAAAAATGAAGGGATAATACTGTTTTGTTGCAGATTTTTTGTTATATAATATTATATAATGTAGGGTCATGTGTACAGACTCATCAAAAAAACCTAACAAAAAAGACTAATCTTGTCTCAGGTACTACTCATTTAATTTTCCCCAAAATATGAACTTTAATCCATTTGCTTCAAGTGACAAGTGATCAAATTTAAAAAAAAATATTTAAATTTGAAAAAATGTTCAGGGCAAATTTATTAAAGGTCAATGGTCCTACAGAGTCAAGTTGAAACAATACATAGCAAGCACTAATTTGACAATAAAAATAATCCAAGGAGATATTAGATTGATTTATGTCTACCACACTGATTCATACAGAGTGTGCACCAAAGTGACAACTGTTGACTCATATCTACTACAAAAACAATGTGCCAGAAAATGTCAATGCAGTTTCTCTTGAAATCACAAGTTTAATTGACACCATAAACCCTGATTCACCATTATACAATCCACCAGATCTGGGTTGCTGTTGTTTGCATGAAAAAAAAGCAGAATGAACATCACAGACCTTACAATTTAAAAGTACACTATGTGATAGTAGATCTGGTTTATGTTATTCACAAAAAATAAGTACTGTAAAGAACATCACAGATCCTGATGTCATGGAAGTAATTCCCATTAAGGTAGATCTGAGTTTATTTGAGTATGTGAAGTGATTATTATTTTTAATGTACCATATTTTCCGGAGTATAAGTCGCTACTTTTTTTTAGTTTTTTTCTTACAAATGACGTGTGTGACTTATATGCAGGAGCAACTTATATGATAAATAATTTTTTTTAACGACTGTGACTGATGCGCAGTGATGCTGTGCTTTAGCAAAATGCATGCGTCAGTATACCGGCAAGCCAATTGCTGGAAACTTACATATGGTACACGTAAGTATTAGACTATAAGATTATCAAATTAAATAATCAAATAATATTTAGTTATATATGTGTTAAAATTTGTTTTTATTAATATATAAAAAAAATATTGAAATAACAATTGCCACTGTATTTCCTTTATTATTTGGCATGTAGATCTTAGGATCTTTCTGTCTCTAAATTCAGTCATTGTAAATTTCAGCACATTTTCCCACCCAAGCTGCTAGTCAAAGTCCTTTGAACTTGCCACCCAGCTATTGTGTCATGTTATTTTGATGAACTCAAATACAGCATGCAGAACTGGGATTATTTTGTTATTTTAAACTATGAATTATGTCCCTTGTAGCGCTTCATAATTTACTTCAATAGTAGTTTATAAAAACACACAATCATTTTTTTCGGTTGGTTTCGCAATGGCTTGTTATTAAAAAAACATAGCATGAATATTTCCTCTGATGATTGCTCTAGTTTTAAACTCTGGAAGACAGCTACGAAAATGAAGACACCAGCGGTGAAATTCCTGAACACATTTATCAGATATTCAACAGTGATACGGAAGACAAAGATTTTGACGTTTTTTCTGAGGCAGGTTAGTGACAACGTAAAGAAAAAACATTGGCACTATTATTTACTTAATAAATATTACTTATAAATCTTATTTGCTTTTATTTTCTATTTCTATTGTAATACTGACTTTTATATAACTCTTAAACAATTGTATAATATTTCTTACACGATGTTGGAAATTACCAAGTCGCATGCAATGGCCGGCGGTATCAAAGACGTGATTATGGTAAGTGTGGAGGAGCGATTTATATGCAGGAGCGACTTATATGCAGGAGTGACTTATCTGTTGAATTTTCCTAAATGTTCTGGTTTTTTCCTCCCACGACTTATATGCAGGAGCGACTTATAGGGCAGAAGATACTGTAGCTTTAACAATTTTTCAGTCATATTGCCATGATGTCTGCAGCATGGCAGTTTATAGTGATGTCTAGCACTGGGGCATCATGCTGTAGACATGTAGCATGATGTCCCACCCAGTCACATTATCCTGACACCAGGCCAACCAGTCCTAACACTAACATCTTAATGCTAAGTGCCAAGCAAGGCAGCTGTTAGTACCATTTTTTAAAGTCTTTGGTATGACTCGACCAGGGATTGAATTTATGACCTCCCGCATCTAAGGCGGATGCTGTAACCACTAGGCCACCGGATCGGTGAACTGAGTTTATGCTATTCAAAAACAAATAAGTATTGGAAAGATCACAGATCTTAATCTTATGGTAGTAATTCACATTAAGATATTTCTGAGTTTGTTATTCACAAACAAAGAAGTACTGGAATGAACATTTGATAGTACATCATGTAATGGTATGTTTGGATCTCTGTTTTTCACAAGAATTTAGTAACAGAATGATGTTGCTTTTTAAAACTACATCATGCCAATGAATTGGGAGCAAAGTGCCTTTCACAAACGGCACAGAAAGGCAGCTGACACCTGCTGGCCTGACTGGGTATTTAACCTGTGACTCCCTAACTTCAAGTCTGATGCTCTACTAACTGGGCTGTCATGTTTTTTTTTTTTTTCAGCATCCAGTATATCTGGTACAGGAAGAACCTTCGAAAACCCAGAAGAAACCCACTGACCAATGGGAACCTACTGGCAAGCTTTCTCACTACCCACATTGACAGAGCCCACAACAAGAATTCTTGTGGACTGAGGTGACATGTCAGCAATCTGTAAAGTCAAGTGCCTTGTATATCTGGGTCACCAAGGGCACTAAGTGAACATCAGCCCAACTCTGATGGTACAATCTGGGTCTATCCCATTCACAAGTAGTCATGTGACCATCACAGACCCAGTGATAACTACTTTGTACAAAGATACATATTTGGAACTTTGTTAAGTGTTGGTGACTGTATATCTAAGGATGTGCAAAATGATGAATTTTGAATATTGTCACAATCTCATTCTTAGATGACATAACTGATAAGATGTCTCTCCCACAAAGACTACTATGAATAGCATATTATATTC
The DNA here is from genome assembly GCA_016746295.1 of Potamilus streckersoni. Taxonomy (NCBI): domain Eukaryota; kingdom Metazoa; phylum Mollusca; class Bivalvia; order Unionida; family Unionidae; genus Potamilus; species Potamilus streckersoni. Next base: position 801,107 of record JAEAOA010000137.1, read on the forward strand.
CCACACTGTGTTTAATATTCCTCTATTTAGATTCCTTAACTTTTTTTAAAAGCAGAAAGGTTTTATTTTTTAAAAAAATTGAGAAATATATTTTTTCTTTCAGTTACAGTGATCCTGACATCTGACATTTTTGACTCCCAAGTCAATATACTTCTTCCTTACCTCAGTCTAAGCCATTAATAAACAATGAAACCATTTTCTTGTATTTGTCAGTGACTTTGATCTTTATAGGTCTCACCCCAAAACCAATAAGCTTCTTCCTTTTCTTTAAGAGCAAGCCATCACATGTATTCACTTATAAGTCAAGTCACAAACAACAAACATCCTGATCTGTCTTATCATAATGTGCCTGCAGATCAGGGTCTATATTATCTGTTCTACTGATAACTACTAACAAAGTAAACTGCATAGACCCAGCTCTGCTGGTGCATTATGTGATGGTAGATCTGGGTCTGTGCAGTTTGCACTTGGACTCAACTTACAAGCCAGTACATATCGTATGTACTATAGAACTGATGTCATTATGCAGAAACCAGTTTTCTTTTCTTAACCACAACAACCATAACCTATGACCTTTGGATCATAACACTGATTGGGTTCATCCTATCTCAAGTGTACACAGGGTTCATCCTATCTCAAGTTTGCATAGAGTTCATCCTATCTCAATTGTGCACAGGGTTCATCCTATCTCAAGTGTGCACAGGGTTCATCCTTTCTCAAGTGAGCACAGGGTTCATCCTATCTCAAGTGAGCACAGGGTTCATCCTATCTCAAGTGAGCACAGGGTTCATCCTAACTCAAGTGTGCACAGGGTTCATCCTTTCTCAAGTGAGCACAGGGTTCATCCTATCTCAAGTGAGCACAGGGTTCATCCTAACTCAAGTGTGCACAGGGATCATCCTATCTCAAGTGTGCACAGGGTTCATCCTATTTCAAGTGAGCACAGGTTTCATCCTATCCCAAGTGTGCACAGGGTTCATCTTTTCTCAAGTGTGCACAGGGTTCATCCTATCTCAAGTGCACAGAAACTGGTAATTGTAGATAGTGGACAACTCAAACTTTTGTTTAGGAACAAAAGTTTTGCAATTGATTTTTTGTGTGCATATTTCCAAATGTTGGCATCATAAAGCCACTATTCTACTACACATATATAAGAATAGTAATCACAAGAGTTTCAAGATAGCAGCCATGGTGGTCAAATTGGATGTCAGATTAGCACTATATGTAAATAGAAGTAGACATAAATCTTTTGGTGAAAATCCCATGTTAATATTTCCATCCATCTAGGAGGACAACTTTAAAAATGGCAATCATGGTGGCCATATTGGAGGCCAAATTAACACAATTTATTTTTAGAACCATGTAGGCATCAAGAAGTCTTTTAATGAAAAATACCAATGTCAATGAGAAGTAGGAATAATAAGAGTTCCAAGATGGCTACCATGGCAGAAAGATGAAGGTCAGATAGGCACCAATTTCATTTAGGACCAAGCAGATATCATGAGAAGTCTTTCAGTAAAATATATCCTGTTGACATGACCATCCATTCAGGAGAAGTAGTGATAACATGGTTTGTAATATGCAAGATGTTTATGTCCACACAGCATTCTGGACCAGCAACACTTTTGGGATAAATGTGTGTATGTAAAGATTGATGACAATCCCCCTTCGAGTTTTGGAGAAGTAGCTGATAACAAACTTGTGCTAATAGATAGATGACACACAACATGCAATCCTATAAGTCCTTTTGGCCTATAACCAGTAGAGCTAATGACCGTAGCATCTTTATGAAGACTGTGGTATCTATGTTTTTAGAAGAACAGGCAGGCATTTTGATGGGCTGCTAAAAATATAAATACAGTACTACTCTATATATATGAACATAAATGAATATCATGGAAGCCATCATATTGGGTGGTCATATTATCAAGGTACCCTTATCTTGAGGTATTCTGTACACAATGCTTTTAAAAAATAATAGAGGATCAATGCCCATACCTGCATTATAAAAGGACCCATAGTAAGGTACTTTATACTACGATGCCTTACAGTGAGGGAATACTATACCACATTCAGTTGCTATTTATGAGCCAAGTAATCCATAACAGTATAGGTACAAGTTATGTATAAATCTCTATTATGTATATACTTACTTATAATTCAAACTACACACAACAAAGATCCTGATCTGCTATAGCATAATGCATCAGCAGATCATGGTCTATGTTGTTTGTTCTATTAATTATTCCTAACAAACTGCACAGACCCAGATCTACCAGTGAATTATGCAATGGCAGATCTGGGTTTGTGCAGTTTGCAGTTGGACTCTTTAAGCGTGTATATACAGCATTTTTAGGACATCTTTCTCCTCAGTGCAAGGATGGTTGTAAATCTGTCACTTGTCTGGGTGTGATTTGAACTGTCAGCAATATGGTGATACACTATTGTAGATGATTGGTTTTATCAGGATTCCTTTCTTACTATCAGGGCACTATTTACCCTGCCTTTGCCATCCAATTCCAAAGCAAAGATACCTTCCCATATTGGGTCAACCATATCTGCTTACCATTTCCACAATTAGAATGATCAAGTCTTTGATTAATTTTGGCTTTCTGATGTAAACCTCACCACTTATATAGAATTTATTTCTTAGAGAGTAACTCATATAGAATCTATCTCTTATAGAGTAATTTGAGCAAACCAATCAATTATCAATGAGGGAAACTGCCAGTTCAATTAGTCAGATAAAACAATGGTAACACTACTTCTACCAATAATCAAAATTGTCCCAAATCTGGTGGTCTGAAACTGGGAATTTTTCAGCTGACCATAATTTTAAAAAAAAATCTAATTATTTCAAAAGTTGCATGCTGCAACTCAATCTGACTCAACTTATTATTATTAATTCTAAACATTGCCCATGGCAAAAATGACTGGTATAGGTGGAGTGATGAAGTAACAGGTCACTGAAGTTTACCTGATTAATGGTCTATTGATAGACTTGATTTTCTTTCAATACTGAAGAAACTACTGATCATTTTAAGATCAAATTATGATTTTGTCTTCATAAAAAAAGTGGTAAATAGATGATAATTATGTATGGACATAACCATTAATTTCTTTCTGTTTCAATTTTACACAATGTTGGCCCCATTCTCCCACCCCCAAACCTCAGTGTAGCATACATCATTAAGCTCTCTCTAATTATGCTTTCATTCTCAAGCAGGAGAAAAAAAATAAATATTTTTGTATTTTTCTGGTTTACTGAAAATCAAATAAAATGGAAAAATGACTGGAAACAATGATGGCTATTTTCACAGAATTTGAAACAAGAATCCCTCAAAGGGGCTGATGCTCTTCTACTGGGTCAAAAGAATTTCAAGGAATTCAAGATAAATCCATAAAAGATTGTCACAATTTTCATTAAGTGCTGACTAGACATCTCTGGTAAAAAGCACAATGTTAATATGGTCAGCCAGCTTTGAGAAATGGTGATAAGAAGATTTTTAAGATGGCCGTTGTGGCAGCCATATTGGAAATTGGGTTGCCACCATCTTTATGAAGGACCAACCAGACATAGGTATGAGGATGATGTATCAAATGTTTTAAAGAAAACAAAAATGTTATTTTCTTTTTTTCAGATTTAAATTATCAAAAATATTGTCTAGGCTCATATGAAGAAAATCATATCTTTTTCTCAATTGGACAATACCATTTTTATGGTGATGCACACTGATCCCTTTGGGACCTCAAAACATTTTCAGTCTTAAACCCCTCCCCCCATTGTCTGTGAATATGGCCAGTTTGAAAGTAAAACCCCATGTTGATATTACTACTCATTCTGGAGTAGTAGTGATAATAATGTTTTCTTATTGAAAATCAGATCAGTACCATTTTCATTTTAGGACTAAGCAGACTGAATACAGTAAAATGTCTTCTGTTGAAATATCCTTGAAAATATTACCCTTCATTCTGGATTACAGTATTTTCAAGATGTCCATGTGAATGGTATCATTTTCATTAGCTCCAAATAGGCATCATAATAAATCTGTTTGGTAAAAATCCTATCTTGATACAACCACCTATTCAACAGGAGTACTTATAACATGATTTTCAAGATGGCAACTGTGGTGGCCATATTGGACATCTGGATGGCACAACAATCATTTAGGATAAACTACATCACCAGATCAATGCATGTGTAAAGATTCATGGCAATTTACCAAGTAGTTAAGGAGTAGCTGTGCTAATGAACTGATGGGTGACAGACAATGCACTACCCCAAACCTCTTCTGGTTTACAACAAGCAAAATGAAATAAGATGTTCAACTGTGTCCATTCAAACATGCATTCCTTCCACCCATCCACCCCTCAATGTAACTGACTTTAAAGAAACTTAAGCACACAACTTAAACAGTGCTGCTATCTTTTCCTTGCCATAGGCTTCAAAAATGAAGCAAATGAAAGATTTACAAGATGTCAACTCTCCAGACATATTGAAGATGAGGTATCTTATGGAATTTTGTTTATCTTCTTTAGTTAGCAAAGCAAGAACAAAACCTTTACAAGTCACCGTGGCAGCAATATGAATACTGACACAGTAAAATATTTTTAAATGAGAACAGACTACATTGTAAAAGGTAATGTTTCTTTAGAAAACAAGCAAATTTCAGTGAATCTGCCACCATTTACCATAATGAGATTACAAAAGGTCTCGACAATGATACCTTATAATAACCTTTAGGGCAGAGCTGTAAAAGCTGTCGTACTACTGAGCAGACATTGAAAGCAATTAAGTTTCAATAGTGCATTGCTCAATCTCATGAAAAGGTGCATGGGTTAACAAACATATTGACTTGTGACTCTAAATTTACAATGCAATATTTTCTAGTGATAAATATACAAGAATGTCAAGCTTAATTCATCCATGTTTAACAGACTTTTAAATCTTAAAGCAGATGGGCAAAGTGACTGAAAGCTTTAAAAGAAACAAAAAGCTTGTATCCCTGACTGTTGTTACAACTCCAAATGTTGTATATTACACCTTTTTGTGACAATATATAATGTAATAAACCAAGTTTCATAAGTTCATCTCAAATGGGTATAAAATTATACAGTAGAAAGGAAAGTGTAGTGAACAAAATTAGCAGTTTACCTCACAATGATGCCATTAACAAAGTTATCTCTGTTTATCTCATGCAGATCTAGTTATTTAGTGGAAATTTTAAAAGAAGTGTGATGGAAAACAATATTATGAGCTATAACCTTGACCTTGAATTTCATAAAACAGCTTCAAAAGATGATCAAATTATACCAGGTTTTATCCTTTAATATCAAAAGGTTTTAAAATTTTAGAGGAAAGCAAAAGTAAGATGGAAAAATTAAAATATTGAGCTGTAACCTGGAGCTTGATGACAAAATGTCTGTGTGATATGTTACATGCCTTGTAATAAAGTATAAAAATCTGTTTCACAGTTCTTGTGAAGTCATTTAAAGAGTAATAATAGTCATAGTAATGGTGGCTATATTTGACGGTGAATCGGCAACATGTGAAGTCCATCATGCCAAGACAGTTCCAAAGTTGGTCTTGTGGTTTTTGAGAATGTATTTCAAATAAAAATTATTGATAGTGACACTATAAATGCAATGCCATACCATAAGCTCACATGAGCTAAAACAGATTGTTCATGAGTCCATCTAAAATGAATGGAACTAAACCCATAGAAAATACGTGTAGGTCTAAACATGGTTCATACAAAACTGCATCAGACTCTATTTAATGGTTCTTGAACTATGCAGCTTACAGACTGAGAATAGTGTTGTCAAGGGCCATAACACTTTTCAAAATGGCATTAATAAGCTCCAACCCTAATCTTTATCATCATATAAATTCTGCTAACTCTGACAACTGCTGAAGATAGAGATTCCTGTATTATACAACTCTTAGTCTTGGCTGCCTATCTTATAATGGTCATCACTGATAAACCTGTAAAATCCTTAAAATATGAAAATGCCAGAGGGGAAAAGTCACTTAGGGCTAGGTTTAATTAGACCTTGTAGCATGCAATACTAGCAACATGGGAAAAACTATACCAACTAATGAACACTTTTTCTGTTATTTTTGAAGTGTGACATCATTGTATATGGTAATAAACAGTGTACACTGTCACAGTGCTTTTCATACTAACATGGTTTTCTTTTTTTAGTGTTGTGTGGTTTAATGTCATTTTGCAGCACATGACACAATAGGCTATACATGGCAACTAGTTTATTTGGTGGAGGAAAAACCTGGAATGAACCTATATATCTGATTACTTGATTGACCTACAATAACTAGGGTGATGATGTGTCAAGTCCTATGAATAATGCTGTTGTCAAGTCCTATGAATAATGCTGTTGTCAAGTCCTATGAACAATGCTGTTGTCAAGTCCTATGAATAATGCTGTTGTCAAGTCCTATGAACAATGCTGTTGTCAAGTCCTATGAACAATGCTGTTGTCAAGTCCTATGAATAATGCTGTTGTCAAGTCCTATGAATAATGCTGTTGTCAAGTCCTTTGAATAATGCTGTTGTCAAGTTCTATGAACAATGCTGTTGTCAAGTCCTATAAACAATGCTGTTGTCAAGTCCTATGAACAATGCTGTTGTCAAGTCCTATGAACAATGCTGTTGTCAAGTCCCATGAACAATGCTGTTGTCAAGTCCTATGAACAATACTGTTGTCAAGTCCTATGAACAATGCTGTTGTCAAGTCCTTTGAATAATGCTGTTGTCAAGTTCTATGAACAATGCTGTTGTCAAGTCCTATGAACAATGCTGTTGTCAAGACCTATGAACAATGCTGTTGTCAAGTCCCATGAACAATGCTGTTGTCAAGTCCTATGAACAATGCTGTTGTCAAGTCCTATGAACAATGCTGTTGTCAAGTCCCATGAACAATGCTGTTGTCAAGCCCATTAGTCTAAATTGGATAGGTAAAGTATACTTTGGAACCAACTATTAACATTTATAGGGGTGGTGGTGGGATGTTGCAAGTTGAGATGTTTTTCTTTTTTTTAAACCTCAAGTTAGTTTTATCAACTAATATAATGTATATAATTGAATAAAAGAGGTCTTTGTAAAGCAAGAATATTTTTTCAAGCTATTTAATACTTTTTTCATTCTATCTGAGGCAAAAATAAAAAATATCCCCCAAATTAAATGGTCAGCCACACAGCATCCTAATTTGTCTCTAGTTTGTAATTTAAAGTGATACAGGCTGAAGAACAAATGTTAGTACACATCACTGCCCAAAATGACAATGTTTTTAAGCCATCTTTATTAAAGAGTACTGGTAAGGTCCTTAAGTAGGCTTTTACTTCACATATAAATAAAAAACACTATTATTTCCATAGTGTACAAATATGGTTAATTTTTAAGGCAACATGCAGATGTGTTTCAGGGAAGGCTGAGATACTGGCATAGTGAGTTACATCCAGCAAAACCAAACTTTACAATTCCTGGATATAGTTTAATATACACTTAATGAATATAACAGCATGCTGGCACAATCTATTCTTTGTACTTGCTATACTGAGATTAGTCATTCTGGAGTGTACAAAATCTGTTGACACCATCTAGTGTCAAGGAAACAATGTACAAATGCAGAGCTAAATTCCAAGTAACATTTTAACTTTGAACATTTAATAATCCCTGACATTTTCTATCTTAAAAAAAATTCAACATAATCTGAACTACAGTATCATCCTTTGTTGAGTGCCATGATAAACTCTAATGTCATTAGTAATGAGACCTACATATCTTCAATCCACCCACAGAGCTATTTAGAATATTCTAAAGACTGCATCTACACAGTTTAGTGAACATTTTAAGATGGAAACTTGGGAAATTTTTTTTTTTATTTATATACATTAAAAGTCTATCTGGTTATGATTGTGCAAAGTTTCCATATGTGTAGTCTATCTGGTTATGATTATGTGTGTTTCCATATGTGTGTGGTTAGAACAATGATTATCTGCCAATGTGAAGGGTTTAGAATATTCTAAAGACTGCATCTACACAGTCTAGTGAACATTTTTAGATGGAAACTTGGAAAAATTTTTTTTTATTTATATACATCAAAGTCTATCTGGTTATGATTGTGCAAAGTTTCCATATGTGTAGTCTATCTGGTTATGATTATGTGTGTTTCCATATGTGTAGTCTATCTGGTTATGATTATGTGTGTTTCCATATGTGTAGTCTATCTGGTTATGATTATGTGTGTTTCCATATGTGTAGTCTATCTGGTTATGATTATGTATGATTCCATATGTGTGTGGTCAGCACAATGATTATCTGCCAATGTGAAGGGTTTGACCATTTAATGTGTGGGGGGATTTGGCTATTATTGAAGAAAAAATTTCAAGACCCCAAATAAATGGAAAAATGTTTTCTTGGCCTCATTTGAAGACAAAGGAAAACCTGATCAGATTCATCATCATGCCCCCTCCAAAAATGAAATTGTTGGTTCCCAAGTCTACCAACAATATTTAGCTTGAGAATGTATTGAATGCTTCAAACACCAATATTTCATATTCCTTTATTCAAACTTGAATTTCCATTCAGTTTCTAGTGACTTATATGAGTAGACAATACATGACACTTTTCTTTTCAGTAAATGGGCCTTCAAATAAACTTTTTTTTGTCTCTGAAACCCCACAACACCGTCTGTATGGTTGTGCACTTTAGAAAGAGATGGTAAATTTACATAAAGATTTACCTTGAGGACCTTGCTGTAGATGGCGTTGATCAGGCCCAAGAAGACCAGATACGGTTTGTACACAGAATACTCCTTCACAGCCTTATCACTCACACTAAAATAAAAATACAGGCAGAAATGACATGTAAACATATTAACATTCAGCGGAAAAAAAGAATTAGAAAATTTTAAGTTTGAACCAATCTGGTTTTAGAGTAATATGTAAATCCAAACTGATTACACTGGCTGCAATTAGTATCAAAATCCAAAACTGATCATATTTGTCTGTAATGAGATTATAAATCCAAGCTGACAGCACTGTCTAAAATAAGTATTAAATTTCTAATATGATTACACTGTCTGTAAACAGAAGGTAAACGCAAACTATCAAATTCTGTAATTACCATTGAATCCAAAATGATCAAATTATTTGCAATTACTATGTAAATTCAAACTGACTGCATTGTTTGTAGTATGTAAACCCATGATTGGAAAATCACTTGGCCATATCCATTATGTGATGAAATAACCCTGAAAGGATGTCTATGAAAATACATTAATTTGATCAGTCTAGTGACTTGCCTTTGGAGTTCATCAAATATAATACAATGGCAAAGGCCGGGAATGTCCTGATTTTGATTTTTCTTCCATCCACCACCACATATCTCCACCTGAATGAAAGCAGTAATTCCCAATGGCAAATAATTAAATCACTGCCTTCATTCTAGACTTGAGAGAAACATTCATGTGTTGGATGTGCTGGATAGTAAATCCAAACTGAGTGTGTCTTCTTTAATTATTATGTGAATCCAAACTGATCGCATTGTCTGTAACTAATGTAAATCCAAATGGACATGGGAGAAAATTGTTTTTCTCAACACATCAGCAGAACCAGGCTGAACAGGGTGGGATATTAAAACTGCAACCCTCGGGTTGCAACTCCACTTCTGCTCCAAACATTACCCAAAAAATTCAAGGAAACACTGCAGACCCACCCTTATCTATCATTACAACATTCACTGTTTGTATTTTAATATGTATTGTACATTGGTATATTCTTCTCTAGTGTTACATCATCCAAAGGTCTTAGCTGTTTTATTTGGGTATGTGTTGAACAGTGACACAGCCTTATCAAAAATTACAGATGCAAAGGTCTATGCTGTTTTCATTTGGGTATGTGTTGAACAATGATATAATCTTATCAATAATTACATTATCCATAGGTCTTGGCTGTTTTCATTTGGGTATGTGTTGAACAGTGACATAGCCTTATCAATAATTACATCATGCAAAGGTCTATGCTGTTTTCATTTGGGTATGTGTTGAGCAGTGTCATAGCCTTATCACTAATTACATCATTACAAGGTCTGTTCTCTTTGCATTTTGATGTGTATCATTTGATGATCAATTTGTGAATGGCAGCAACCACAAGAGAGTGAAATCACACTTTTCTAATGTTTATAAATATTCAAAGTTATAAATATTCACAGAGCTAATGTATTTCTCTTGCTTGATTTTGATTAACAAGCTCTTGTCAGGTCCAGTGGTTAGCATGTCAGACTTGTGACGGAAAGGATGTGGGTTCAAATTGATCATGGGATCAGAAAGAGGTGGCTCCTATAGAATTTCCTTTGGCAAGGCACCTTACTCACAATGCTTTGGAAGTAAATAATCTACTCTTGATGCTATGCCATAAAACATTAGACCAAATCAAAACCAAAAATAAATTTTCCTATGAATTCCTGACTTTATATACATTTTTTTTTCAAACTTATTAAAAGATCTTTTACCACATAAATAACATTTACTTTTTTTTCTGGATGTGAACACTAACAACAAATCTACTGAAATACAAGTGGCTTAATTTATCTTTACAGTCCATAGATAAACCAGTCATTCTGTACTGTCTGACACACAAAAATTTACTTACGTTTTTGTTCCATTAGGATTGACACTTCTGGTGTGGGCCATAACCAGAATTTGTTCAAAAAAGCGAAGGCGATGTTCTTTCCATTTTTCTGGTGGCATGATGTGTAGTGCCATGGAACACCAGTACAAAACTCCCTCAGTCTGATGGGAAAATAACATTAATAGGTTTAGTTGTTTGCATTAAGTGCTTTATAAAAGAATACTTTATGTAACAAGAGATCCAAGATAGTATGAGAGCACTCACCTGCTGACATCTGCCTATTAACCAAATGCAAAAAAAGACAAGAAATCTGGATCAGTAGGACACCCTCTAAAGAAATTGTTCTAATGTGGTTGACTGCATATATTATGAAAACAACAGCTATAGATTTTTCAAGTTTTGTATCTTCATCCATATTTGATGGAACACCTGCAGCTTTTATCAATACTGGAAGTCTTCTATGACAGGATGCTGTCAAGTCTTGTCAAATTCTCATCAGCCTTTTCTTTTCTCCGATAAAGTTGTGGAAATATGTTTCAAATTTTAGTACTAGCAGCTATAAATTTATTTATATGAACTTGGAAGACCTTCCACATTGGTAGCTCTCTTTCAAATTTAGTTAAGTCCTGATAAGTAACCCTTTTTTCAAAATATACTGGTTTGGTTGTGTGTTTTATGGTACAGCAAACCAAGTAGGACATCATTTGCACAGATATGAATCCCTCTATGCAAGGATGGTTTCTTCAAAATTTGTCAAATTGTGTTGATCCATTTTTGAAAAGTCATTTAAAGGTTTTGCTAGTGGCAGCAATATCTGAAGGCATATCTGCATAAGTTGTACAAATCTGCAAAGTTTCCTTGTCAAATGAGTCAAATTCTGTCTGGCAGTTATTGAGAAGTTATTTATATTTTTCAATGTTTAACAACAGTGGCTATAATGGATGGATTGGCAGCTACTTCACAAATATGAGGCACTGATCACTGATGCCAGAATACTCCCTGTAAATTAGATGCAAATTTGTCACATGCTTTTTGTAAATCAAATGCATGAATTGACAAATCATATCTGATGATTTATAAAGGATCATTCAAAAAGCTAATGTGGCCTTACGGCTAGGTGAACTACACATCTAACAAAAATTCTGTTCCGCAGTTTTGAAAAGTAAATTCATTTTTATAAAAGAGTTTAAGTAACAACAGCCTTAATCGGAAGAGGATCAGTCCCATTTATATAAACTTGAAAGGCCTTCACGTTTCTGCCAAACTGGTTGAATTTGACTGGATGTATGGCTATATCATAACCTCACTTGTCCTCACAGACAGTTATTACAACTAAACAAAAACAAGCAAGCACAAAAATATGTAAAAAAAAATAAATATTAGATGAAGACATAATAATTATTCACATTCATATTAGATGCTCACTTTTTAACAATAAAAGTGTTTATTCAGCATGATTTCTTTCCCTGTCAAGAATATTTCTTTACCTCGAAACTGGTTTCAATCCACTTTTCTTTAGGAGACTCCAAGAAGGTAGATAGATTCTTCTCTTCTCTAGCTACGGACCTGGTCCTATAAAATAAAATGAGTGGTAGAGTGGATGCATAAACATGAATGACCTACACTTCATAATAAATGTATAACAATTGCTTTTAAAAATATGTTTTATCTTAAATTATTTATGACTGTTAAGTTCACTTTTATTCCTAGAGAACTGGTACTTGTATATTGCTCACTTTTGCTTTCGCAGTCTCTAATGGTCATTGCAAAAATTATCATGTAGAAAATAAGTTCAGACATAAATGATATTTACAATGAAATTTTGGTCTCTGTGACAGGCCATAATGGCAATCAAAGAATTATAATATCAAAGTAGATTTATTCCAATGAACTTATAAAAACTAGAGCTCATTAAATTTAAAAAGATCATTGTTCATCAAATCTACTTCCAGTTGCTATAATCATTGTCCACACAATGAAGAAGAAAGATTTTGACAGAGTCAATAGAATTTGAAAAATATATTTAAAACACAAAAGTCAGTGAAACATAAATTTTATGGGTCACATTGGCCTACTTTGTCATGAGGGTGTAATAATCGTCAAGATGTGATCCCTCACAAAGTTTTTTGATTCCAGATAGAACAGAATGTTAATGGACACAAAAGCTAACTAAATGCAAAACTTAGTCAAGAATGTACAACCAGTGTACATGTAGAGTTAGCTCCCTAATCCCCTCCCATGGATTAGGCATTATGAAACTCATTCCAAACTGTTGCCTTGGACTCTGAAGAAAGAATGGTTGAGATGAAATGAGTTTGTACATACATGTACATTTTAATATATGAAGATGTCAATGCTGGGGGATGGTGGGTGTAATAGAACAGATGTCCTCCATAGGAGTATTAATAATGCTTCTGGATGTGTCACTTACGTGTTGATAACGTAGAGTGCCATGTGCATCATGAAGGGCATTAGATGCATGTTGCTCTGCCGTCCCCCACCCCCACTCTCATCGCTGAATGACTTCTCCTCACAGAACCGCCACAGTAACATCTTGATATCTTGAATTGTGAAGGGATAACTGGGGTCCCTCACTCCTGTGCACTCTTGTAAGTAGGTGTTGTGTCTAGGAGAGAAAAAGATAAAATTGTAATGTGAAATTTCTTGCCTATAAAACACTAAAATAAAATTGGTGAGAGGCAAAAAAAAAGGTCATAAAAAAGAATTTATAAACTGAAATAAGAATTAAAATTTTATTCTGAGGTTAATTCTTTCCTGCAAAAATAATGATTCTGTTGTCTTTAGAACAGTACCTTATGTTTGGAGAATCAGAGATAGAGCCATCTATGTTTTGTGTTGGCATAAAAGACTGACAGTAAAACTGAGAGAGACAGAGTTATAGGCCTGGTCAGGAAGGTGTAAACAAATTCCTCATACTGGGTTCTAATAGAGAAAAAAAACTGAGATCTGGTGTTGAAATATGCCAAAAACTGATGTGTTCCAAACTATTTCTTTCTGCAGGACCAATGACTGTATGAATCCCTCTTAAGAATGAACAGGTGCAAATTGTGCACAATCAATTTGCTGTGAGCATAAATGAAACCTGAAACATTTATCAATATTGATAAGTATCAATCTTATGTAATCTCTTGCCTTCCAGATCAACCATCATCATCAATGACTTACTGAGATTCGGTAAATAAGACACTTTTATCATTTAGATACTAAAAGCCCTGTACCATTTTCACAATGCAAAAATATATGACAGACATGCTGTTTATTCTCTGCTGTTGCATACAGTTTCAATGCATACTGTTTTATTGCTATTGTCATTTATCATGACACAGAAAAACTGCCACTATGCCACTCTGTCAAGTTCTATCTTTATTCATTTACAGCTAGTTCTCACTTACATTTGTTGAAACATACTACAAATGGTCTATCCAATAATATAGTTCTCATACAAAACTGCTCCCCACTTTTAACAAACTAAAAATATACCATGTAACAAAAAAACCCTGAGAAAGCACTTCAAACTGCATGCCCCTATAAAGGAAGCACTGTTATACATAACTGCAAAAATCAGAACATTAAAGCATATGTCTGCATAAAGAACATAGAGAATGCAAAAGTCTATTTCTAGACTTAGGTATCCTGGTATTGGTACACAACAGTCAGGCAGACAGATGTTACACACCTGGCCAAACAGGTAGCAAAGGCCGATTCCTGGACCTGGGGTCCCCAGAGGGGAAGCAGACCATTACATTTGGTATTTGCATTTTGCAGTGCTGCACTCTCCCACTCCTCACGGCCTCGAGCATGTCTGCAATAAAAAAGTTTATTTTATAGAGCATCTGCAAAATTTTCATGTGAAAGTAAAATGTATGACGTTGAAAAGTGGATTTAAGGAAGATGGAAAAATTAACTATTGTGTTTTATGCAATATTCAAGAGAATATGAAATATTATTGTTAAAGGCTGTCAAAATACTGTGGAACTCATATAAACACCAAGGAGAACATGATATACTCTCAGCTGCAGGATGCATACTGTGGCATTTGTCTGATATAAACACCAAGGAGAACATGATATACTCTGAGTTGCTGATAGTATACAGTGAAACTCACCCATATAAACACCAAGAAGAAAATGATATACTATCAGCTGTTGGCAATATACAATGAAACTGACCCCTATAAATACCAAGCCAAACATGATATACTCTTTGCAGCAGGCAGTATACTATAAAATACATCTGGTATAAACACCAAGGAGAACATGATATACTCTTGGCTGCAGGCAGTATACTATAAAATACATCTGGTATAAACACCAAGGAGAACATGATATACTCTTGGCTGCAGGCAGTATACTATAAAATACATCTGGTATAAACACCAAGGAGAACATGATATACTCTTGGCTGCAGGCAGTATACTATAAAATACATCTGGTATAAACACCAAGGAGAACATGATATACTCTTGGCTGCAGGCAGTATACTATAAAATACATCTGGTATAAACACCAAGGAGAACATGATATACTCTTGGCTGCAGGCAGTATACTATAAAATACATCTGGTATAAACACCAAGGAGAACATGATATACTCTTGGCTGCAGGCAGTATACTATAAAATACATCTGGTATAAACACCAAGGAGAACATGATATACTCTTGGCTGCAGGCAGTATACTATAAAATACATCTGGTATAAACACCAAGGAGAACATGATATACTCTTGGCTGCAGGCAGTATACTATAAAATACATCTGGTATAAACACCAAGGAGAACATGATATACTCTTGGCTGTAGGCAGTATACTATAAAATACATCTGGTATAAACACCAGGGAGAACATGATATACTTTATGTTATGCTGGATTTGTACACACACAAAGCTAAAGACATCTCATACTGTGAACATAATGTGAAATTCATCAAACAACAAGATGGACATTATTTACTGTCAGTGATAATAATATTTTGTTTGTTATGTTGGCAATATTCTGTGGAACTGACCTTGCAAAACAACAAGGAATCAGTAAACAAATTTAAATAAAAAACTGGAAACAAGGGAGCATTGTGCATTACATGCTATGATATATTCTTCCTATTTATTTCTTTAAAAACAACCTCACAAAATCTTAATACAATCTTTCAAGCTGTATGCCAGCATTTTCCCATTATCCCACAAAATCAACGTAACATTACACAATGTGCCACCCCGTGTTTAATAGTCCTCTATGTAGGCACTATCAGGGAATGGGTGATCAGAAGATTACTGACCAAAGGTCTTCAATTATCTCAACCTTTGTTCTTTGATTAAGGTATATGCTGTAACCATTTTCTTGTTACTCATACCAAGACCTTGAGTTTTAGATCCCAAATCATTAGGTGTATTTTTTTGCCCCAAATACTTTGTTCAATCCTGAATAAAGTTATTGTTCCAACCCATTTTACCAAGACCTTGATAGTCAGATCCAAAAGTGTGATCAACTAAAGTTATTGTTCCAACCCTTTTTCTTGTTAGACATAACAAGACCTTGACCTTCAGATCTCAAATAGTGTGATCAATCCTGAATAAAGTTATTGTTCCAACCCATTTTCTTGTTAGACATAACAAGACCTTGACCTTCAGACCCCAAATAGTGTGGTCAACCCTATTGTTATTATTATTATTATTGTTATTAAGTTATTGTTCCAACCCATTTTCTTGTTAGACATACCAATACCTTGACCTTTAGACCCTAAATAGTGTGGTGTCAAGCCTGAATAAAGTTATTGTTCCAACCCATTTTCTTGTTACACATACCAAGACCTTGACCGTCAAACCCCAAATAGTGTGGTCAAGCCTGAATAAAGTTACTCTTCCAACCCATTTTCTTTGAGTGACCACTGCCATGGCCATTTGACCTCAAAACTTTACAGGCCTCTTAGTTACATCAAGTGTAAACCCTTCACTAACTCCAGTCAGGGTCTAGAACTAATGTTATTATGCACAAAAAAGAAAAAAGTATTCAGTGACCCTGAGCTATGACCATTTCACTCCCTAATCAATTGGCCTTTCTATTACGCAAAGTTTAAGCCAGCCACACACTTTTTTGAATATTCATGTTTGAAAATTGCCATTTTTTGCAGAAACCATTTTTAGTTGTGTTTTTTGTGACCTTGAACTCTTTTAATTCTTTCTATTTCATTTCACTTTTATATCATTAAATATAATTAGTATTACGATGATTATGTTTGCAGGATCTGTTATTTTGTTAGAAGCATTTTGTTTATTTAAATTGTAAATGTGACTCTTGTCAGCATAATTTTTGTATGAGTTTTTTTGTATTAAGTAAACAGTCGGAAAGAGCTATGTAAATGATTGGCTGCGACCAAGGTCATTTCTACTTGTTCATGCTTTTGTAATGCATGGTGTGATTTTGAAATCATCACATGTCCTTTGTGAATGTGTTCATGAAATGACAAATAGTTTGCTTTAAATACTCAGTTACCAGTAAGAAATAGTCAGTCATAGTTGAGATTCAGATCAGAACATCTTATAGAGCTTCTAATACCATAAGAACGTATTCCTGTGCTGGAAAGAGTTGTTCATTTGTACGTATGAAGAACAATGTGTGTTTTGTTATTGATGATAGATGTACTTCATCTACCTTTTAAAGACTTAACAGTGAAAATTCTGGACATTAGTTCTAGCCTTCGTCTGACATCATCATCCACCATCTTGGAATGGGATTGAGATTCAGACTACGTCAATTTAGAACTATTTATTCAAAGACTTATGTGTTTTTCACAATTTTCGGAATTTTTTTGAGTTCTTTTGCATAAATATTTAAAGTCTTGTTTCATATTTTTACCTTTTCACCATGTTTCCAAGGGAAAAAAATTATTTTTGTTAAAATTTACAAAGCTTATTGTAGTCACTTTTTTCTTTGTGTTACTTTAAACGAGCCTATAGGTAACACCACTTATATTGGGACTATTTATATGGGGACAACAGCTATTTGAGTCAATGGTGGAAAAATTTCTTAGTCAAAAAGCCCACCACTTTAATTGCATATCAAGGGAAGTAGCAAGATTTCTCACAGCAGTAAAAGTGGAAACATATCACTCTTTTTAAAACCTTTGATATCACAAATAACCAACCTCTTTCTTTAACTCCTTGAAGAGAATAAGTTAACCCCAGTCACCATTAAAAGCTACCATTCCATGATGTCAGGGATGTTTATTCATTGTGGAAGGAAGAATACAGGCCATTAACAATGACCTTTTTGATACAGGCCATTAACAATGACCTCTTTGATATAGGCCATTAACAATGACCTTTTTGATACATGCCATTAACAATGACTTCTTTGATACAGGCCATTAACAATGACCTCTTTGATACAGGCCATTAACAATGACCTCTTTGACCTTCAAAACTTAATTTGACATGCCTGTGTCTGAAATGGAATCTATCAAGGGTTTAAACATGACTATATAAAGCACCAAATGAATCTATATCTGGAATTTGCTCAACTCACCTCCTACATAAAACCTGCTTCCTAGCATTTCTAGTTACAGCAATCAGAATCAATGATTACATGCCTTGTTGGTTGACCTGAATTATCTTGAGTTCTGCAAAAATGGTTTGATTTGAAACCTGATGGCTCATAATTTTCTTGAGAAATCAATCTTTTGTAGTGTGCATGAAAATGTACAATGCATTGTGCATTTTCAAGAGAGATGAAAACATATTTTATATGCACTTTCTTGATATATCAGATTTCATTAAGGTAGTTCCATTTAAACATACATGGCACCAAGGGAAGGTAGATTTTAAACAAATATAAGCCAGGGTACTTTGATTTTATTGAGTTCATTTTAAAATTATATGAAAATTCTTAATTCTATATATTGATGAACACTCCACTTAAAAGTGCCTTCCCTGGGTCCAAGGTATGTTTTACTGGAGCAGCCATTACATGTAAAGTTTACTGTATGCATGGTTTATCAAAATACTTGAAGCAAGTCTGTATAAAATACAGCTTACCTAACAGCTGCTGTGTGACAGTCCACATGAATCACATTAAAATGGGACACAGTACAGTATCCCACAGTCTTACGTTGCTTGTTTTCATATTCATCTAAGTTCACTCGCTTTGTATAGGTGTAGATGGCCAAAACCTGAAAAGAGAAGAAGTTCTAAAAGTGGCATGTTGATATATAGGCATTTTATTGAAAAATAACTTACTAAATATTATACAAGACACTTTTAAACATCTGTACTTACAAGCCAAGTAAAAACTGGTTTAACATTTTTATCTAATGTATGGAATTATTGAATAATTTCCTTATTTTGTGACTGACATAGCATAAAGTACAATGTTACATCATTTGCCTAGTACAAATAACAACTAAGGACTTAAAATCCCATCAGCAAAATCTTTTCCATCATGATGAGACAACTCTTTAAAACTAAACAAACAATACATAATTTTCTTTATATTAATTATCAATCATAATGAATGGCACAATGAGTATCATATCTACTGTTCAGAAAATCTTGGTTTCATCTTATGCTTTGAATTGATTTGTATATAGATTATGTTGTTCAAATTGCTTTACCATAGGTCATGGATTTTTTAATATAAAAAATTTCTCCAAATGTGTAAAAATAGTTACCATTTTGGGGAAGAGATCATGCATGAAAAATTATAGTACCTGACATTTAGAGGGATCTAAAATATATACACCTGTATCAGTATTGTTTAGTTACATGATGAATGTGATCTTGTTCATGTACAAGGACAATACTATCTTCCATTATCAATTAATACCATTCAGTAAACAGTTTGCTCTAGTCTTAGTTAGGGTTTCCATTGCCAAACCATATGGCTTTGCAGTGTGATTTACATGCTAATTAAATATGCTACAGCTGTGTTCAGATATTTCCATTCTGAGAGCAAGTTTCCTCAGACCAGATCAAATTAGTAAGGCTACCAAGAGGGAAATGAGGCTATCCATTGGGTATTGTGAATATGGTACTGTGTAATGCAAGAAAATGTCAGGTGCTTACTTAACTAGTGACATCTTTTGTAAATGCCAATAAAAATGTCAGAGCAATTTAAACCAATAGCAAGCAAGAGCAAAGATAAGGCCAAATGCAGATTAAGTACATTAAGTGTACTTGCCCTGAGTCTCAATGAAAGAATAATCTTATTTGTTTGGAATGGAGAGGTTGCAGTACTTGCAAAGATAAATTACACAGCACGCTACAGTCAATAGAGTCTGTATGGACATAAATATTGTGAATATTTAAAATCTGACACCAAAGGAATATGGTATGTATTTTAACAGTTTTCATTTACTATTTAATATACTGTTTTCTCTCTTGTGAAAATCTTCATCTAAACAGGGGCAGTAAGGTACAAAATAGCATGAAGAATGGCCAAGGGCAGTAAGGTACAAAATAGCATGAAGAATGGCCAATGGCAGTAAGGTACAAAATAGCATGAAGAAATGGCCAGGGGCAGTAATGTACAAAATAGCATGAAGAATGGCCAGGAGCAGTAATGTACAAAATAGCATGAAGAATGGCCAAGGGCAGTAAGGTACAAAATAGCATGAAGAAATGGCCAGGGGCAGTAATGTACAAAATAGCATGAAGAAATGGCCAGGGGCAGTAAGGTACAAAATAGCATGAAGAATGGCCAAGGGCAGTAAGGTACAAAATAGCATGAAGAATGGCCAAGGGCAGTAAGGTACAAAATAGCATGAAGAAATGGCCAGGGGCAGTAAGGTACAAAATAGCATGAAGAATGGCCAAGGGCAGTAAGGTACAAAATAGCATGAAGAATGGCCAGGAGCAGTAAGGTACAAAATAGCATAAAGAATGGCCAAGGGCAGTAAGGTACAAAATAGCATGAAGAATGGCCTGGAGCAGTAAGGTACAAAATAGCATGAAGAATGGCCAAGGGCAGTAAGGTACAAAATAGCATGAAGAATGGCCTGGAGCAGTAAGGTACAAAATAGCATGAAGAATGGCCAAGGGCAGTAAGGTTTAAAATAGCATGAAGAATGGCCAGGAGCAGTTCTAGTTGTTGCGCTTAACGCCATTTTTCAGCATACAGTAGGCTATTCATGGCGGCCAGTAGTAATGGTGGAGGAAGAAACCGGGAAATCACCGGAAAGAACCACCGACCCACGAGAAGCTACTGGCAAGCTTTCTCACATATCCACATTCGCCGAATCCTAGACTCGAACCCACGCAGACAGAGGTGAGATGGCAGTGATCCGTAACGGACAGCGCTTTAGACCACTCGGCCACTCGGGGCCCCCGCCAGGAGCAGTAAGGTACAAAATAGCATGAAGAATGGCCAAGGGCAGTAAGGTACAAAATAGCATGAAGAATGGCCAGGAGCAGTAAGGTACAAAATAGCATGACGAAATGGCCAGGGGCAGTAAGGTACAAAATAGCATGAAGAATGGCCAAGGGCAGTAAGGTACAAAATAGCATGAAGAATGGCCAGGAGCAGTAAGGTACAAAATAGCATGAAGAATGGCCATGGGCAGTAAGGTACAAAATAGCATGAAGAATGGCCTGGAGCAGTAAGGTACAAAATAGCATGAAGAATGGCCACTCTCTTGTATCAGGGCATATTTTTTTATTATCTTGAATTGCAAGAAGAATACTAGAATACATATGCCTCCCTCGCTCTCTTTTCAGAACAAAACAGGAAAAAGCATTTTAGCAGTGATGCAACTTTCTTATTGTCAGTAATCTGAAATAGCATACCATTAATATTCATGAAATCGGAAGTTAATGATGGTCTCATTCAACTCAGCATATTAAATTTTATCTTGTCTGTAACTCTAAATTTTCAGACCAGCTTAATTAAATGTAAGTAAAAGTATCTAATTCATACAAAATACTTGGTGTGAAACAAATCAAGTACTTTCAGTTACATGAAATGATCCTGACTTGAAAGTTTACTGAGTTGCAGATAGATAAAATTTGTGATGCTGTGTGGAATGTATTATGGTGAAGAGACTAAGCAGAGGCATTGACCTGTCCTTGTCTTATACTCTGCATCAACTTATTTGCAAATTTGTCATATACTCTGCATCAACTTATAGGCAAATATGGTACATATGACTTATAAAAAGTATACTAACAGGAGGTGTAGTTTACTAGCTATCTGACAACATGGTTATGATGAAACTCTGCCAAATGGTGACAAATGTGTTGAAATATTATCTGATTACAGTTTGACTAAACAGAAAATATCCATGCACTGAAATTTTGCTCAAGAATCTGAGTCACAATGAAACGTATCAAATAAATTGCAAATGAGCATATACCATAGTTATTTTTTTACACATGGCTGGAATAATGTTTCAGTTTACAAAAAATCATAAGTTAAATTACCAATTACAATTTTACACAATTTTTTCCGACACTTTTTAAATCCATACATTTTTGTCCTCAAGTTTGCTTCCTGTAAACTAAAAAATTATAATCACAGACAAATGAAACACATACGTATGCCATTAGGTAAAGTTTCTTGTTTTTATTAATACCAGAAAAAATAAAAAAGAACCAGATACCATAACTTGGCATGTATCATTTGATAAATCTGTGTCACTCTTAACATAGAAACTATTGTTAGAATCTGGTTTATTGAAAGAGTAATCTCCTTTACCTTTTGTGGCTGGTAGCGGTATCCTTCCCTACATATACAACAGGTCAGGCCTGTTTCATCCTTCAATTCTTCCATCTGCTTTAGCACAGAACTCTGCACTGTCACCTGACCCTTCTCATTGGTCTGTAAATAGTAAAGAAAATCAATTCAACTATTACTGTAGCCAGTGTATCACATTCAAATTTGTAAACAAAAATCAGCCACATTGATGGAGAATTAGTCACTTTAAACATGTCGTCTGTACATACAGGGAAACGTATCAAATTAATTAATATGAGAATTATTTATCTTTATTATTGGTAGCCAAACTGTTGACATACATGTAACATCCTCCAAGCCTAAAATATGGAAATCTTTGGTCCAAAACCTAGAATTTTCAGGAAAAATCTGAAACTTTTATAAGTCAATATCTTAATATAACTAGTTATGTGAAATAGTCTTTTTGCCTTGGGGAAATTAACATTATTCTTACATTAAATTTATTTGGAACTGTTCAACTCGCATAATTTCCCTAAACAGTCAATTTAAGTTAGAGTATGCACATTTCAATAATTAATTTTAAATATAAATGCCCCCCACCTCCCTAGTATCATACTCCTTACCGATTGTCACCTGTTTCATATGTCTAGAATCCACCCGCCTAAAAAAAGTTAAGTACTATTGCTTTGCAATTCAAGTTCAAAAGATAGTTAGAGTGGAACTAATACTGCACAACTGGAATCATGTTATTTTTCTTTATGATGATAAATGACCTTGACCTTTGTCCTTTTCACCTCACAACTCCGAAGCATGGGCTTACCTTCATACCCAGTGCTCCTAGTTGTTTCTTCCTGACAGCCATGGCCAGCCTCTTCTTTTCTGCCTTAGTCTGCTGTCTCACCTCCTCAATCTAAAAATACACACATGGATATGATGTTATGGTACAGTTGTCCCTCTCTATAAAGTACTTTGCTATAATGCAGACCTTAGCTAACATTTCAGATACTGTGGCAGTAGCTACACTTGTTAAACATGAAATTTAAAACTTTGGACAATCTTTGCAGCGTACCTACCGCATAAAACATATTAAAATGTGTGAACCTATGTTAAAAATAACTAATAAGATTCAATGTAAATAACACTGGCCAATGCAGCTAAATGACATGGAAATATTGTGAGCTTTAAAGTGCACTTCCAAGTTAAATAAGCAGGAATAGTATAGAACAGGACATCTTTGCAACTGGAATTATGTTTGTTTCATTGTGCAATTCAGATAAAAATAAGCTGAAACAGAACAAAGGCCATCTTTGCAACAGGAATGCTGCTTCCTTCCTTCATTTCTGACATGAGCATCATAAATCTCCACTAGTGCAGTACATCAGCATTGTGTCAATATACATGTTGTAACTTGTGATGGCTATTTTGGGTCAGTTTTACAAAGGACACCAAATACTTGTTAGTATTCTGGAGTTGCACTGTGGCTTTTAGTTTACCAGACTGTAGTTTATTTTAAAAAAAGCTAATGAAATTTTTTTTTCTTTGTTTGGTCCCTGAAATGTTTGTTATTAGTGGTAACTGCAATCCAAACAGCTATATTGTAAAAAAAATGTTTCTCTTTTACAATTTTCTTTTCTTATACCATTTTTCTCTGGGATCCAGAATTTCAAAGCACAGTGTCCAATTATCACAGTCCTGCAAAACATACCTAGACTTGAATGAATCATGAAGAATTTTGGTATACAAATATGACCATCGTTGTCAGTGAGCATCTAAGCAAATTTAACATTTGAGAAGGCCACATTTGAACTAAAAGTGCAATTACAACTTGGTTCTGCTTCCATATGTTAGAGACAGGATACTTCCAACTGTATTTTGAGTATCATAAAAGATTATTCTAAATATTAGCAACTTCTGTCATATCCAAGAAGATAACTGTAAGAACAATAAGAAAAGATACAGTAAGGATTATTCCAGATATTAGTAAGTTCTGTCCTCTTCTATCAATGCCTTTCATTAGATTTAAGGATGGAGGGTGAACTGCCAAAGTAGGCAGGAAGTTTGAGGGACCTCTCCCAGCTGCGATAGTTTTGTTTTTTAAATTAGATGGGTGTAAAGTAAAAGTAGCCAGGTAAATCACACCACTCCTAGCTGATAAGCCCTGTTCCATGCAGAAAACAGTAACACCAATTACTACCAGGATTATTCTAGATATTGACAAGTTCTGTTCTATTCTGTGCAGATGACAGAAAAACCAATTACAGAAAGGATTATTCCAAATATTGACAAGTTCTGTTCTATTCTGTGCAGATGACAATAAGAGCAATTAGTAAGGATTATTCCAGAAATTGGCAAGTTCAGTCTGTCCAGGCAGATGAAATAAGATCAGTTACAGTAAGAAGTACTGCAGATACTGGTACAGCAACACCAATTACAGCAAGAATTATTCCAAATACTGACAAGTTTTGTCATATTCTGTGCAGACATTAGCAAGATCGGTAACAGTAAATATTTTCTTCTTTATGGCACGTTCTGTCATATTCCATGCAGACATGATCAACAACTCTGTGCTCTGTGCTTTATTTTTATACACTAGAATACCTGTGACATGATCAAAAACCCTTTAATCTGTGCTATTACCATGGATTACCTCTACCAGTGACACGATCAAGGACTTTGTAGTATGTGTTACAGGGATTACCTCTACCTGTGACATGATCAAAAACCCTTTAATCTGTGTTATTACCATGGATTACCTCTACCTGTGACATGATCAAGGACTTTGTAGTCTGTGTTACAGGGATTACTTCTACCTGTGACATGATCAAGGACTTTGTAGTCTGTGTTACTGGGATTACTTCTACCTGTGACATGATCAAGAACCCTGTAGTCTGTGTTATATGGATTGCCTCTACCTGTGACATGATCAAGAACTTTGTAGTCTGTGTTACTGGGATTACTTCTACCTGTGACATGATCAAGAACCCTGTAGTCTGTGTTACATGGATTACCTCTACCTGTGACATGATCAAGGACTTTGTAGTCTGTGTTACTGGGATTACCTCTACCTGTGACATGATCAAAAATCTTGTAATCTGTGTTGTTACCATTGATTACTCCTATCTGAGACAGGATCAAAGACCATATAAACTTTGTTATTACCATGGATTATACCTGTATCAGGAATAAAGACCTGAAATCTGATTTTTATATCTCACCTTTTCTTTAATATTCTCATTCTCCCTCAATGCCTCCAGGAGATTTTCTGCCATAGTGCCAATATGTCGGTCTGATGAGACTTGCTCCAGTTTGTGAAGAATCTGTATGAGACTACCACCTATCATCGTCTGGGGATCAAGAATAAAAACGTTAGGACTAAACATGATGTACCTGTCATTCTATCAAAATTATCCTTAGTGTTAGTGTATACTCCTCTTTATCAATCATTCAATCCATCAACATCACCATTATCACTGTCATCCTGATCATCATTAATATTTTACTTTATATATTCAATTAATGCTTGTGAACCAAGCAGAACTCAGGAAAATCTCAAATTAACAGAACTGCTTTATTAGTAAAATTCCCATTTACATGAAAACGATACATTTTTTAATCACAATTCAAACATTATTATTAATCGAAAGAATTAACATTATACATGGCAAATTGATTGAAAACAAATTCTCCATCTTGCTTGTTCTTCTCAATTAAAGACCCGTTCAAATTGGGGCAATATTCAGATAAAGAGAGAGACTGCCATCTCCATTATGAACTTGGTCAAATTAGGGCAATGTTCAGAAGAGAGACTGCCATCTCCATTATTAACTATGCCAAATTAGGGCAAAATTCAGAATAAGAGACTCTCTTAACCATTATAGACTAGGTTAAATTAGGGCAATATTCAGATAAAGAGAGACTGTCATCTCCATTACTGACTAGGTCAAATTAGGGCAATATTCAGAAGAGAGACTGCCATCTCCATTATTAACTATGCCAAATTAGGGCAATATTCAGAATAAGAGACTCTCTTAACCATTATAGACTAGGTCAAATTAGGGCAATATTCAGATAAAGAGATACTGTCATCTCCATTATTGACTAGGTCGAATTAGGGTAATATTCAGATAAAGTGAGAATGTCCTGTCCATGACAATCTAGGTCAAATTAGGGCAATATTCAGATAAAAAGATGGTTGGTTGTGTGGGTATTAGAGACATTTTCCAGCTCATGATACTTATACATGATGACCAGTATATTTGGTGAAGAAAGATACTATTCGCAAGCTTTCTTACATATCCATATGGGCAGAGTCAAGACTCCAACTCATAGGGACATAGGTGAGATGTCAGCAAAGATAAGCACTTTGACCACCTGTCCAGTAAGAAATGATTTCCAGACAGCTAACGCATTTAACATTAACAATATTGCTGCTTAAATGATCAATACAAAATGGTGTTAGGTTTTTATATTTTCAGTAAAGTTCAAGGCTGATATCATAACAAGCATTCGTGGGTGTCATTGTGATCACTTTATGTTCCAGTCAAGGTCAAGGTTGTTACCTTTTAAAATGAATGCCCTTACATGGGTTTTACTGTGATCACTTTAGATTCTGTCAAAAATCAAGGTCACCATAAGAATGCAGATTTTATTAAATTCAAAGTTTCCTTATTACCATAAGAATGCTTTAATATAGGTGTTAATATGATTACTGCAGATTCCAATAAAATTCAAGTTACCATAATACTGTAAGAATGCCTTACACTGGAGTCACTGTAATCACTGAAGATTCCATTAAAAATCAACGTTACCATATTACCATAAGAATGCCCTAACATTGGTATCACTGTGATTACTGCAGATTGCATTAAAATTCAGGTTACCATATTATTGTAAGAATGCCTTACTGGAGTCACTGTAATCACTATAATTCCATTAAAAATGAAGGTTACCATATTACCATAAGAATGCCCTTACCTGGGTGTCATTGTGACCACTACATATTCCAGTAAGCAACCTTAGGACATAGTTCAGCGAGGGTTTACCAAGGAATTCCTTCCAGTTATCACTGTCAGTTCTAATTAAACAAAAACATAAAAATGAAAATGATCTGCAGCTGGCTAATTAATGTTTACTTGTGCAAAACATATAAATTCTGATAGTAAACTGGATTTGTGAAAGTTACATTGGTTGCAAACAATATCAAACTTTAAAACCCATTGTTTTCAAAAAAGGCTGAAGCATCATATTTTTACAATAGCAACAAATACACATTCAAATTTTGACACTGTATGCTACAGTTAGTCCAATATCGTGTTCATTGTTTTTAAAAAGGCACAATTTCTGTGCTGCTATACTTTACTAGAAATTTATTCAGGAGAAAAATTGGAAAAACTGCTGTAACGGCATAAGAATTTAAGTGGGTCATCTAATTATGCATATCAAATTTCATTTGTCTGTCTCTCATGTTTAATAAACTGTGTCCCAAAAACTTGTGTAAAAAATCCAGAAGTTAAAAAAATGTTCTTAAAAAATTTAAACCGTTAAAATGATCTTCAGATTGTACACCAAAACACACAAGGACTAAAACCATCGTAAATATTATCTAAGGTGTCAGGAAATTATCAGAATGTTTTGTTTTCTCCAAGAGGCATTTTAACAACAAATTTACAGCATTGTGGAAGCAGTACTATCCTACCATTGGGAGGTAACACACTATGAGGAATGTACCCCATCTGTTCTAGAGACACCTTCCTAATTTTGGGGTGGGGAAGGGAATTTAAAAAGAATAATTTTGAGGTTTAAAGTAATAAACTTGTTCTGTGAATTTATAATTAGCCCATTAAATTATGGACTGACAATATCACCAATGCAAAAATGGTTGACGTCATTTGTTTCTCTCTACCAAGTTAAAAAACATCCAAATACAGTAAGTCAAGTTAATCTTCTACTACTAACTGCTCATTCATCTATTTTTAATACTTTGTTTTAGACAGGACTGTTTCCAAAAATCAAGATAACACCCTTACTGTTAATATCATGCTTACTGTTAATCTCATAATTGTGCCCAACCTGAACATATAAATACAAGTTAACTTTGGAAGTTATCTCATTTGATGCAACAACCGTGTTATAATGACAACTGCATTATGAACCAAACTGGGATATACTAAGAACCTCATCACTGACTTTAACATTAAAAAAAAATTTAATGTATAAAGTAACGATCATCATCACCATAATCTATATATCATAAACACACAAAAAGCATTCATACTACCAGAATAATCATCTAAGCGTGTACAATTATTTGTGCTAATTAGAAAAAAATAAAATTAAATGGAATAACTATCTACTTGACTGAAGTTCTTGATTAGGTCCAGTTTAAAATTACTTTGCCCAAGCCTGCCAAGATATATCTACCAGTATAAATTAATCAAAATGTTTGTTTTGAAGATTAAAAAAAATTCCTATGGACATGTGATCTTTCATATTTTCTCAGATATATCTAAAGGGACAACTTAGCTTCCCTTGCTACAATACACACAGTGCTGTATTCACTATTATGCACTACCATGATAAATGAAGTGCATTTCTAGCTTAAATACTGTGCATGAGAAGTGCATTTCTGTATGGTTTATGTGGAACTTTGACGAACATTAAATGCCACCAACCATACATCCAGTAATATGGCATGAGTAGCCTGAATCTAAAATTAACTTGGATGAACAGACATACATGTACAGACATCTGTATTTGGATGTACTTACAGGTAGATGTACAGATAAACAGACAGATATGTGCAACCCTATCTCCCTTCTTCAGTTGGATGTACAGACAAACGTGGAAGGATGTACAGGTTAACAGACAGAGATGTGAAACCCGAAGCTACTTCTGCATTTGTAAGAGGCTTTTAAATCAAAGTTCAAATAAACTGATATATTTCAAAATGATAATAAGAAATGGAGTGTCTGACTAATCAAAGAAATATATCATCTGGTTCTTACGCTAGCAGAGTTTTGACTTCTGGTGAGTGTGTCTGGATGTAATCTACAGCCTGCCTTACAATTCCATGTTCTACCATCATGTCCTTTAGCAGTATTCCATTGGCATTGCTCTGAAGTGATAACAATAGTAGACAATAAGCTACTGTATAACAGCCAAAACAAATAAGAAATATGGCAAATAAAAGTAAGAAGGTGAAATTTGAACTTTCACATTTTCATCTTAAGATAAAATTATTGTGCAATTTGGTTACCATAAATATAGAAATTTGGAGCCCAGATATTTTTAGGTCAAGAAAAGAAGAGGTTTTGTCTTATCATAAACAATGCTGAGTTAGGAAATTATCTCCAGCATGTGGTTCTTTCACTGTGACAGCATATAGTATTTAATCCATTTTAAACTGGATCACACCTCGAGATTACTTCCAAAAATGTCCATAAATTTTAATACTGATCTTGTTGTAAGAGTTTCTCATGGCATTTATTGCAATGATTTGCAAGGAATACTAGTCTACGAGGAGTACAACAAAGTGAATAATCATGGTTTAATGGTATATGTTATTGAATACTAAAAAATGACACCCACTGCTGAAATAGTTCGTACCAAATGCCTTCATGTCCTGTCTAATTTGTACTTCTGTATTTATCTAATACAAGGTTATATTGATAAAGATTTTTTTCTAGACATACCTCAATTGCTCCAGCTATTGAGCAAAAACAATCCAAATGAACTTTTTCATCTTGTGTGTGCTCCAAATCAAACCTGCAACATAAACAATCTTTCATGCAAGGTAAACAAATTTTCTTTATATGCTGGTAAAAAAATCAGACAAAAATGAGAATAAAAAATCATAGTTTTAACAGCAATTTGAACTCAATAATTTGTTATATTATGCAGAAGAAATGGGGGCTAAGTTACATCATGCAATCAACCCAGGCTGGTTGCATATTGAACCCTGCAAAAAATGAATTATGGACCAGCCGCTCAACCAACTCTGCTACAGCAGCTCTTAAAGAGGAATCTGAGGCCTAATCTTACAAGATATTCCAATAAATGAATTGTAAAAATAATGAATTTCTATACATCAGGTCAAATAAATTTTCAGCTTGACCTAATTTATAATGAAACATTTGTTACTAAAAAAAATCTATACTAAATTGATACTTACCATTTAACCGGTGCATTCCAAGAAGCATGTGTGCAGATTCTAAGCAGAATGTGCACAAGAAGAACTACATTCATATCCAACTAGCAGGATAAAGTGCAAAACAAATAGACTGCAATTTAATCTATTAAATGAAACTGAATGCAACCTAAATGCTGGATGAACAGTAGAAATGCAAAATGGACATAAACAAAACGACAAATACATTTTGAAGAAACAGCACATGTGCAGAATGAAGAATAATGAATGAAACATGAAGCAGAACAAAACATGTATATTTCATGAATAGAATTGAAAATCAATTAGTTTTCAGCTGTTGTTCAATTTCCAAAGACTGAAAGCTCTTTTGAATTACAATTTTGGTTCAGATTCTTTGCACAGATTTTTTTAAAAACTTCTCACAAACTGACATTATCTACGTTAAAGCAGGCATAATTGCCATTCATTTGACATCATCATCAACTGTAATTTAATGTGAATATTTTATTTGACCGAAATGAAACAAATTTGGTGATAATACTTGAAAAACTATATCTTCTATCTATTGCATTTGCAGTTATACATTTATTTATTGTACAATTCAACACTGTCACATGCATCTGTACCTAGCAAAACAATAAATAAGAAAAGATATACAAGCAATAGTTCTGTCCATTTACCACTCTCAAATATAGAAATTACCACTCTTCAAACATGGAAAACTCAGCTGTGGTAGATGCATACATTTTCCATTTTATTCCAAACAAAACAAAGTGAAAGAAAATGATGAATAGAAGCAATAAAAAACAATGCAGTTTTCTGACAGCACAAATTAAAAAATATGTGATAAAAACTGAAATAAAAAAATGTGAATGAAATGCAAACAGTTTAGAAACAAAATGAATTTTAAGGCATTTCAAATGCAAATAAAGTGAAAATGAAATCAAACATAATGAAGATTTGGTAAAATTACCAGTTTCAGGGTCTATATAAGAAACCTACTTGTCAAAGTCCATGTAAGGTTTGAAATGGTTGATAAGTGTCAGCATTTTATCCTCTTCACCAAATGCCAGGAATGGGATCAGTCTCATCAACCCCTGCAGAACATTATTGTTAGTGCGAACAAAGGGGCTATTGATTCGTTCAAGTAGCATCATCAACTGGTCTTTATCACCACAATGTTTAGAAAATTTCTGAAATGAAAGGCAAAAACATCAACAAAGTTTGCCCCATAGTTAAATACATATACTGATATGGAAAACAGATAAAATTGGGATAGGATTTGTCTGCTGTTTGAAAGCATATTTACAGGTGAAAATGTTTTGTGCTGAAACAACTGGAATAAAGAGCTTTGCCCATGGACACAATTAATACAGCCTACTGGGTTCAGTCTTGGGGTCCATTTAGGACTCTTACCACTCAGTCACCATGTCTCCTTTACTCTATATAAAAGCATGGGGTATGAGAAAAGTATTTCACGATGTTATTCTGATTTTGCACTGAACAATGTGTACATTTCTAAATGTGCTATTCTGTATACATTATATAAA
Organism: Potamilus streckersoni; assembly: GCA_016746295.1. Taxonomy (NCBI): domain Eukaryota; kingdom Metazoa; phylum Mollusca; class Bivalvia; order Unionida; family Unionidae; genus Potamilus; species Potamilus streckersoni. The sequence goes on from JAEAOA010000137.1 coordinate 833,132, forward strand.
ATAGCAGAGGTGTGTCATGGAAGAGGGTTACTATATGACAAAAAGTTGAAACACAAAGGCCCAGTAAGGACATCAAGAGAATGTGACAACAAGTCTAGGGCTATTTAGATACTCCCATAGAGATGGATTACGTACGGTGTACAATTCTGGTGACTGACTGCTGGCCTCCAGTAGTATCACCTCCATGATTTGAAGGACCTGCTCTGTGATTGTCTGTCCCTTGGTGCCACCACTAGCACTACCACTCTCTTGCTCTGACCACAGTGCCTGAAACATTCACAAAAATTGTCAAATCTTGTAAAGATCTTCAGCATAATCTGTCCATTTTTAATTCTTTTTCTGGTCTTTAAAAAATGCCAGACTTAATGTCTACTTTAGTCTTTGAAGATGAATAGTACAAATGTAGATGAATTTTTATTATAAGAAGTTAAACATTAATTCAGGACACAAAAAATATATCTGAGTGAATCATGGTACACATACATGACGAGTGTTAATATTACTTCACTGTGTTTCTATGAATGGTCAATTTCAGCATATCTGCCATCTGTAACTGACTTTGCATTCTAAACATTTAACAAACTTAAACACATTTGGAAAAACAAAAAAAGGATGAAATGAAAGAACATAAAATATAATAGAGATTGTTCCCAACCTATTTTCTATCATTAAGAACATGATTATCTATTTCTGCATTGCCTGCCAAGAATGTCTCCACAACTCTGACCCTAATCTGTTTCTTAGGAAGCCATTTTGTAAAGTCTGTTGACAACATAAAGAAGCAAACAGGATTTACAGCTAATTAAAAGCACCTGTGATATTTAAGCATACAATTTTCATGAATTACCAGATGTTAATTTTACCTTATGTAAGGAAAAGCAATGTGATACACTATGAAAACTGAGTAAATGAAGTGAGGTTGTTAGATTTCTACAAAAGGTATTCTTAAAGTACATAAAGAATGTTGAAAATGATTGATAATTATACAATTAAGTATGGAACATCAATCAATGCATTTTTTAAAAAGTAATAGTCACAAGTTCATCTGTTCATGGCTATTAAATATTGATAACTGGATACACGCTTTCAGGACATCTGTCCAGGTAGACATTGGTATTTGATTTTCACTAGCATAAAATTTTAGCCAATGAGTTTAGGCGCAAAATTTGCTACAACATTTTGATTGTCATTACTTTCATGCCAGATGGAATAGGTCTAACTTAAACAGTATAGATCAACTCGACTGTATTTGTTGCCATCCTAAATGACTAAATGAATCTAAAGGAGGTAAATCATCTGACCATACATCTGCATATTAAGAAGTATGAACAGGAAGCAGATGCTGCAAGTTTTCATATCACAAGTAGAAGGAGTTAACTCACCAGATTGAGGGCTCCCAGCATAACATTGATGGTGTTAAGTTCTGGTTTGATTAGCTCCAGACGGTTGGCTTTAACATTCACTGTAAAGCTTAAGAGTTTCAGCAAGACTAACATCAATGGTTTGCCAAGAACTAAGTCTCGTATTGATACCAGCCTGACAATAGAAATTGTAAAAGCAGCTTAATTTCTAAACAAGCTAGACTGTTATCTGTGATTACATAGTTCATATCCCAACTCTATCTTCACTTATCTCCAATAGCTACTGTGAACATTATCATGAAGAAAATATTACTGTAATAATTTATTGTGAAACATCTACCTACCTACCTCCTTTCCAACCGTCCCAAATAACTACACTGTAACAAGGCATGTAAGACACAAAATGATATTCTTTTCTAGCATAACAAAGTAGAGGTAATAGTTGAAAAAAACCCCACAGATTATTTCTATTTTTGTATTACTTTAAAGAAATGATGTTCTTATAATCTGCTTGGAAAGCTATTATTACTATCAATTCCTCAGGCCAAATATTAGTGAGTGAATGTCACCGGCTTTGAGTAGTAAACTTGTACCAATAATTTTCTTGATTAATCACAGGTGAAGACTCACATAAAAAACATGCAGGATGTTCATTAAGTATTACTAATTGGTTACATGTCCACCTCAATGAGAATAAATATTTAGTTACATGTCAAACAAGCACAGCCTGATACCGATATGCCAAACAAGCAAATACAAAAATGATGTCTGACCTGTCTAACATGGCCTTCAGTCCATCTCCTTCCCCTAGAACGGCTGCCATGTGGAACACTTCTTCCTTGTCCACATCCTCTTCTGAAAAATAAGTACAATGAAATATGCAAGAATACTGTGCTGTATACTATGGTTTTACACAAAAAATTTAATGTAAATGTAAACAGTAATCAAGATTTTGTCAATTGCCTTTCTGTAGAAAGCTCAAGTAAAGTTTGACTTAGTCTGTGGATGGGACAGAATTGCTAATATATGCAAATGGGTTGAACAAGAAGTTCTCAAACATTAAATAAGACCTTCTCCTTTTCTTTAGCACTTTGACTATTGTGTGATTTATTTTTGATGTAAAACAGCAGCTGTCTCTTATTTTCACTCAAAAGCACACTTTTTAACTGGAGAAGATGTGGCAATAGTTTAAACTCAGTTCTGGATGCACTATTTAGGAGAGGGTACAATTCCCATCCAATAGTTTTTGGCCTCAGTACCAATTAACTCTTGAACAATGAGCCTTGATTTCGATCAAACTGATGGGTATGTTGTTTACGTCTTAAATTAAAAGTATTATTATTATTAAAATGTTATTTCTTTGAGTGTCTGTAGGTCTGTCTTAATGTACTGTACTTCAAAACTAGTTTTCTTGGACTTTCTGAACTTTGCTGCAGAATTGAATTTAATTATTTTCTTACTTTAAAAAATTAAATTCAGTTTCAAGAGAGACCATTTTCTATGAGTAAAAAATGTTTCTTTTTTTAATACTTACTCATTTACAATATGTAAAGAAAACATTCATTACTTTGCAAATCCATCAATCTGAAGTGAAACATGAGTACCATGAATGGCACACTGTACACATTCCTATGTTAAATTGTCCTTTATGTAGGTTCTAATAAGGTATGGTTGAGTCTGGAGATTATTGATCAATGAGCTTCAAAGACCTCATTTACTGATCAAAATATGCAGTCTTAAACTAAACAATATGCAAAATGAATTATTTCTTACTAAACTTACCACAGAATCTACATGTTTCTTTATTACTCTGAGTGCAAAACATCAACAAAGATTGGTCAAGGAATTTACTCTATAACAAAAGTTAATCTGCAAAACTTGAGTCAAGTTATGGATCTAGAAGAACAATTATTGTGCCAAAACCATTTTACTTTTCATTCAGTCATAATGCTTTTGCCCCCCCCCATCAATAGATTTCTTTTTTATCCAATGTATAATTAATCCTCATACATTTTCATTTTTCACTCAGTGACCTTGACATTTGGACTTCAAATTGATAGTTTTCTTTCTTACCCAATATGAATGCCATTTTTAAAGTTTTATTACTGGAGATGTGGACAGACTTCGCTATTGTGTGGAAATGAAAATGGTAAGAAACAGATAGATGGATGAATGTAATTAAATAATCTTTGCCTCATGATAGGTGCAAAAATGAAAATAATGAAGTAAATTTTTTAGACCAAATCAAAGCATCTAAATATAAAATCTGGTCAGGACTGCCTGAATATTTCAAATGTCACTATGCTAATAAGAATTTGTGCGGGACAGACAAAGGGATCACTGAAAACCAAAAGGTCTTCAAGGAAAACATACATGATATTTACTTGACACAACTTACAATGAGGTTGAGTTTTTAGATGTAGTGCAAGTACTATTAACCAAAGAAAATTAATATAGCAGCTCTTAGCTTAATGTATGAAGAAAAAGATGACCGAGATTAAACATTGAAATCCAATGTAAACTGATAAAGTGTGCTTCTCTTGTAATCAGAAAACTCACAGGACTTGAAAAACTTAAGGAATGGCAAAAAAATGGAAGACATTTGCAAGGAATCTTGAAAGTGCATACTAGAAAGAAATTTATGTAATGAAATGCCAGGCTCTTCTATCGAAGAGGAAGCCACTCTTGTCCGTCTTCTGTCTTACAGGGTTCCTGCACACTTAATAAAAATAAATTCCATGACTTTTCCAAAATTTTTCCAGGGCCATTTCATAAAACTCAAGGACCACACTATCTTTCATTGTCAAGTAAATGAACATAAATAATGACATCTTTCAATCTAAAATAACAAAGTTAACAACAAATATTTTTAATATGTACATTTTAAATTTACCTGGCTAGCACACTTTGACTTTATGTAGTAATTTTTGTCATAATCCAATGTTCAATGTAATTTGTATTCAAAAGAAAAAAGGAAACAATCCTATGTAGTCTTTGTATGTGTTCCTATTTACAATATTAATAAAACATTACTTTCCAGTTGCTTTTTTTATTTAGTGAACTACACCAGAAATCATGTGATACTTCCATTAGGAGAACTTATTCTTGTTATATGAACTGAAACCATTTATCGATAGTAATTTTATCATTTTATATAATCGGTAATCAGTGCTCTATGAAATTTGAAGTAATCAATTTCTTTAACTCCATTGTCACAAATTCCATGACTTTTCCAAAACTTTGCAAGGTTTTGACAAATTCCATAACTTTTCGAGGCACTTGAAATTTATTTTTTAAATTACAAAACTTTTCCAGGATTCCATGACCTGCAGGAACCCTGGTCTCAGAAACCAGATGATGTCTGAGCTATTCTGTTGCTAAAACAAGCCAAAGCTGAGGTCTATCATACCATGTAATGATAAAACAGGCAAATTCTGACAACATTAAGAGATTCTACAAATCAGCAGATATGAGATGATGGTTTTCTTTACCAGATTTACTTTCCAGCGAGTTGACCATATCCTCTGTGGCATCCCCCAAGAGTCCTCTCATTCTGTAGATTATCTGCATTGGCTCACCCTGAAAAACGCAATGCAAATGATAGCATGGTATAGATTAATTAACAAACATTCCAGATAATATGCGGTCAGCAGGTTCTTTCATATAACCCTTAATATTTTGGAAAAGATCAAATAAGAAAAAGGAATAACAATATGCATATGTATGCTCACAAAATACCATGCAAACATAATGTATTAACACTACCACATTCTGTGGGTGTCTTCATATGGCAAAACAAATAATTTTTTTCTGCAACAAAGCTTAAAAAAAATACTACATTCTGTTTGAAAATGTGTAAATGAACAAAAAGCTCAACACAATCTTTTAAAGTCACACATCAAAGTAATTACACTTTATGTGTGCATTAAAAACGGAACTTTGTACCTTGGTTCTAATTTATTTCCGTACATAAGAAAATGCATGCAAATGCTAAATTTTGATGATGAAGCAAAATAAACCACCATGTTTTAGTTCTTTCCATTTTCTAACTGTCCATAAAAATCTTAATAATTTAACTTATTTGTCATGGAGTTTGTCATTAAACAAAAATCAAATAAGAGCAGACATTACTAGAATTTAATTTTCAATCTAGTTAAAGCAATTTGTATTTAAGCTACTGGTTAGAGGGGTAAAGACTGGTCTCATTACTAAATGAACCAAAGAAAGTATCCAAGTTTGTGTGATTTGTTATGTAAAGTATACTACATTCCAGTACTTGTAAAGTCATAACAGTACATAAAACACTTACAATAAGATTTTGTTTTGTGTAGGATATCTATAAAAAAATGCACTTTATGGTTTATCCACACTGGAATTGATACATAAAATTTGCACACAAACACTTTTAACAATTTTCTCCTTTATTAATAGAATATAAAATCTAATGTATTTATGATTTAAATGTTATGGTTTGAAAAAAGTGCTACTTGTTATATCATTATCAGTGAGATAACGAATAGTGAGACCGGGTTCTCCCGCCACTCTTAAATTGGAGTCATACATATAACTTGCTGAGGCCATTTTCAATGACAAGCATGTCATTTCTTCAGCATATTAAAACATTCTTAGTTGGCCTTACTTATCAATTCAAAACAACATTTGTGCTGGAAAATATCCATGCATAAATAAGTTTTCTTTTAAAAAATCAACATGTGAAAATGACAAGGTATTACATAAATAGTTTGGCCAAAAAATGTTTTGGTTTCCATAAACAAACAACTTCTGAAGTTTTACAGAAGATGTGGTAGCACTTATTTTACTAGTAGTCTCGTTTCTCATAAAATTCCACAGAAAGTCAAGAATAAATTGTTGATCTCTGTGTAAGTGTCAAATTGAGTCAAGGGTGTGTATACATGCATGCATTGATTAGTAAGTGTAAAAGGGTATAAGGGTGTGTATGCAATGGTTTTTCACAGACTACATGAAAGCTATAACTGTAATCATCCTAGACAAGTTCTCAGAATGTAAATACAAAAAAACTCATAAATATCAAACATGTTAAAAAATATTTCACAATTGTATATTTACATGAAAATATTTGATATATTTTGCAAAAAAATCTGATAAAATCAATTCAGAATATATTATTCTCTCCTTATGTTTGATTTACATATATGTGTAACCTGACCTTGATGCATTCTTGATAATCTTTTTAGTTCCATTCATTGTCTTCTGAAGCCAGATAGATACATGGACCCCTTCTTTTGAGGATTTAGTATGAAAACTGAACAAAAACATGAGCTGCTCCATTTTCAATAAACAAAAATATTAAAATAAAAAAGCATGACTTACCTCCCCATGATCTTGGGCCCAAATTTTCCTGTAGACCTCCTTTACCTCCAGGTCGAGACTAATGATCTTCTTATTTACCAACAGCTGAAACAATCCATACATTGAAACATGATCCGACTCATCAGTAATAGCTAAACAATCCATACACTGTAACATGATTCAACTCATCAGTAATAGCTAAACAATCCATACATTGAAACATGATCCGACTCATCAGTAATAGCTAAACAATCCATACATTGAAACATGATCCGACTCATCAGTAATAGCTAAACAATCCATACATTGAAACATGATCCGACTCATCAGTAATAGCTAAACAATCCATACATTGAAACATGATCCGACTCATCAGTAATAGCTAAACAATCCATACATTGAAACATGATCCGACTCATCAGTAATAGCTAAACAATCCATACATTGAAACATGATCCGACTCATCAGTAATAGCTAAACAATCCATACATTGTAACATGATCCGACTCATCAGTAATAGCTAAACAATCCATACACTGTAACATGATTCAACTCATCAGTAATAGCTAAACAATCCATACACTGTAACATGATCTGACTCATCAATTGCTAAACAATCCATACATTGTAACATGATTCGACTCATCAATAATAGCTAAACAATCCATACATTGTAACTTGATCTGACTCATCAGTAATAGCTAAACAATTCATACAATGTAACATGATCTGACTAATCAGTAATAGCTGAAACAATCCATACATTGTAACATGATCTGACTCGTCAATTGCTAAACAATCCATACACTGTAACATGATCCGACTCATCAATAATAGCTAAACAATCCAAACATTGTAACACGATCTGACTCATCAGTAATAGCTAAACAATCCACACATTGTAACATGATCCAATTAATCAGTAATTACTAAACAATCCATACATTGTAACATAATCCGACTCATCAGTAATAGCTAAACAATCCAGACATTGTAACATGATCCAACTCATCAGTAATAGCTAAACAATCCATACATTGTAACATGATCCGACTCTTCAATAATAGCTAAACAATCCATACATTGTAACATGATCCGACTCATCAGTAATAGCTAAACAATCCATACATTGTAACATGATCCGACTCATCAGTAATAGCTAAACAATCCAGACATTGTAACATGATCCGACTCATTAGTAATAGCTAAACAATCCATACACTGTAACATGATCTGACTCATCAATTGCTAAACAATCCATACATTGTAACATGATCTGACTCATCAATAATAGCTAAACAATCCATACACTGTAACATGATCCGACTCATCAGTAATAGCTAAACAATCCATACATTGTAACATGATTAGATTCATCAGTAATAGCTAAACAATCCATACATTGTAACATGATCCGACTCATTAGTAATAGCTAAACAATCCATACATTGTAACTTGATTAGATTCATCAGTAATAGCTAAACAATCCATACATTGTAACATGATCCAACTCATTAGTAATAGCTAAACAATCCATACATTGTAACTTGATCCAACTCATCAGTAATAGCTAAACAATCCACACATTGTAACATGATCCAACTCATCAGTAATAGGGAAACAATCCACACATTGTAACATGATCAGTAACAGCCATAACAATCCATATACTGTAACATGATTAGACTCATCAATAATAGCTAAACAATCCATACACTGTAACATGATCCGACTCATCAGTAATAGCTAAACAATCCATACATTGTAACTTGATCCAACTCATCAGTAATAGCTAAACAATCCACACATTGTAACATGATCCAACTCATCAGTAATAGGGAAACAATCCACACATTGTAACATGATCAGTAACAGCCATAACAATCCATATACTGTAACATGATTAGACTCATCAATAATAGCTAAACAATCCATACATTGTAACATGATCAGCAACAGCTGTAACAATCCATATACTGTAACATGATCAGCAACAGCTGAAAAACAATCCACACATTGCAATATGATCAGACTCATCAGCAACCTTATTTAACATTCTTAAATTGTTTTCAAATAATTTTTATGTTTTCGAAGTTTAAACAGAACACTACATTGTGTATCTGGGTGACATTCAGTGTTTCATGCAGGTTTGCCTTTGAATGGGTCCAATTGATCATAACCTTAACAAAAAAATGTGAGCCATCTATTTGGTATTTATATTGGGGCTAATGAGAGATATTTCTTTAAACAGAATACAAGCCTTTTTAAATTGTTTCCTCACTTAATGTACAGTTTTCAACAGTGCTAATAATGATTTCAGTACATGCTGATTTGATGATGGATTTGTTACCATCCATAAATAACAATAAAACAACTTTAGTGACTGAAAATTTAAAAAATACATTTAAACAATCTCTTCATACTTGGCTTTTTTTTTTTTACATCTGTGTCACTGAAACATGTCCGTTTTTCCAAGGTTGACATGTATATCAAATATACACCTCTCCCATGACAACTTGTGCACAACTGAATTCCTAAACAGAGACTACACTATAAGTGAGGTCTATTGTTACATAACAATATGAAAAGATACTATTCTCACTGGACACTGAGAAAACAGCAGACTGGAAATGGGGTGGGTGGGAGAAAGGGGGTAGAAATTGTCTGTTTAATGGCAGAATACTCGTTTTAAAATTGCCTTGGGAATAATTGTCAATAAAGTGCTTTTTCAAATGAAGTTATTCATTTTTATGTAAAAATGACCTTTATTTTCAAAATGTCCAACTGTTGAGAAATTGTTAACATTATACCAACTGGTTTCAACAACCTTCATGCAGATTGTTATTTAACATCTGTGTGCCAATATTCTTAGGGGCACCAAAATTTGCTTTTATAAATCACAATTTTTAAATCCAATTATTATTTAAAGCATAAATATATGAGGATGCAAATTAAAGATCAGAACAGAAACTAATCTGATTTGTGATATAAATGTATCTCTGTCTGACAGATTCAATACATCCCCATACTGTTACAAACTCATTCTTTTTGTCAAATATTTATTTGTGTGTATACCTCCATCCCAGTGTCATCCTCTAGAAGTGCCACCAACTCACAATCTAGGGAAAAAAAGGAATAAATGGCAGTAAAAAGTAATGCACATATAAATTTGTAATAAAACCTAAAGTAATCATGACCTAAAAATCTACCACACAAGTCCAAACAACTTTTTTTTGCATGCAAATGTCTGAAGCAAATTGCTATAAACAAGGCAAATAGATACAAAGTTGTTACCAATTTTGTATGTGCAATATTATCATTGTTCTTATGCAAACATAACGTGAAAATTTTGAATCTTGCAACTGGCCTATGAAAGTCTCTAATAACGTCAGTAAAAATTTAAATCTGCCCCTTTTTTATTCTTAAGGCAATAAATATTATTGACATACAGTTTTTGGTTTCCATTACTGACTTGGTTGCCATAGAGGCTTTCTATATAATTCTTTTACCTTTCCATGAACTTTCTTAAATCTCAACTAGATTTCCTAAAGATACATTATTGCAGTGACTGGCACAGATGTTCATGATTAATGTATATTTTTATGAATTATGTTAACTAAATACCATTTATAAACAACAGTAAACTATGCAGAGTTCCTAATGGGCCTGTATAAATTATAAACATTTATACTTGATGATGAATCTTGAAATAATGTAGAACTGGCAACATGTGAAAAGCCTCCATTACTACTTTAACAGCATATTCTTCCTTGCTGTTATTTAATAATTTTCACTGCAACATTCAAGACCATTATTACTTCATAATAAGGCAGCTGTTACCCTGTCAGCTAAATGATGACATACCTTGGCAGATTTTGTTCTTGACATCTCGCATAAGTGGTCCAAGACCTGGCTCGTTAGAGCTGTAGGGATTTCCCAGCATCCTCCCCTGCAGGAAGTCCTCTTGCTGTGGGTCTTTTTCCAAGATCATAAAAAATTCTCCAATGTCATTCTCCTCCTGTGAAATAAAAAAAAAAAATGATTTATAAAAATGATCAAGCTGCATCATACTGGATCAAGAGAAAGTGAGAGTGAGAGAGATTTTAAATTTCCTGCCAATATTTTGTCAAAAATGTAAACAATTGTTTTTACACATCATGATTTACTTGGACTAGTCCTATATACCAATTTATAGAGATATGACTGGACATACAATAGCTAGTAAGGCATCAACACTTTCTGTTTGAAATTACAACCTCAAGAATCAAAACCATGTTCAGCCGTTTTAAAATGTCGCTTTATGGCCACTTTTAGTTTAAAGAAGCAGTTTTGAAGGTTTCAGGTCTATTATCTATAAATTTATACAGATTAGAGGTGTTTTTAGAGGAAATTCTGTTTGCAGATTGAGATCTAACCACTTTCATGGAAAGGTAACTAAACTTGACATATCTAAATGGACAAGTCTAGATTATCTTTTGCCATCCATCATGCTAATTTGTCAAGTCTGTAGTAGGGCTGGTTCCAGTTTTTTCTCACAAACATATTCTAACACATACACATGCAAACACTAATACAGATGTTTCAGATAATGACTGCTGATCCTGTCAGAAAATTTAAAGTCATTAATAATCCCAGGGACCTGATTAAATGTGCCCACTCAATGACCATTTTACTGATATGGACGATAAACATCATTTCCACTCTTAAATCCCTAATTTACAGTTTGCAAACTTTTATCCCTTTTTTTTAACAGGCTTGTCTTCAACCCATATAAAGGCTGATATTGGACTCACAATTCTGGCCATTAGTAGAAAGTTGTCACGATGTGAATATTGAAAAAAAAAATAGCATAATTTGTTTTCCAATTCTTTTTATCCATGAAGAGTTCGCAAATTTCCAATTAAATAATGACTCACTGACTCTGGTCTTGATAATAATGTAACAACTTTTGTCTCTAACATTTTGATCCACTACCATGTAAGGAGCTTTCTCTGCTCTACAATGAGTAAGCACAATAGATGAACCAGACTGTCTCATTAAAGTCCTAATTTCAGATCACTGTATGTTCCCTTAAAACTGCATAAATTACTGAAAAGAAAGCAGTGACAGGCAAGAAACATCTCCATAATGATTAGTACATATTATATGGACAAAAGAATGCCTCCAAGAAAGCACAAAAACTTGAAGAATAGTGAAACTGCAACCCAATAAAATAGCAGGAAAAAGTAGCGAATAGGGAACCTGTGTAGCCAGCTAGTTAAGTAGTGAAATGATGGAAGCCTAATGAAATATAAGGAAAATTTGTGAAAAGAAGAGTGCCTCATGAAACAGCAGGAAAAATTGGAGTAAACAAGAGAGCCTAACGAAAAGTAGCAACAAAAGTAGGGACAGGTAGGAAAAGTGGGGTTCTAGTAAGCATGTGATCTCAATAAATTTTGAAAGCTTGAAACAGAAAGGAATTTATTTATATAATATTCAAGGATGGTGGAGATACTTGCTCACCTAATAAATAAGCTTAGATTTTGGCAACTTTTAAATAAAACTGTTAATAATATAAGAAAATTTAAACTGATGTTAATGGTATGAATATCAGTGTGTTCTTCAATTTAATATCTTGAAAATTTAATTCCACATGCATCTTTTTAGCCTGAAATTTAGAAAGACCTTACAGGGACCTATGTCTGCTCTGATCTCCTTAGGATCCAAATTTCATCAAAAACCGAGTTTGTAGCAAAATCAGGACATGCTTAACTCTGATGAGAACATTTTGAAAGTATATATTTAAAAATGTTTGCTTTCAGTCTTACTGGGTAAATGATGCTGCAGAGTCTCTCGAATATGAAAACTGGGGACACGTAGTCGTCTTTTGGGTATTTCTGTATTGTCTTCACACACACCTGCATGAACTCTCGTGTCTCTGATTCAGTCCCTGTAAAGCAATTAGAACTTTTGAAAACCTTTCTTGCTTTGATGACATCAAGATAAATTTGAGGAAAAAACATCTTTGTACTCTAATGTAAACTTATTTGCTATATTCAGATAAACACATGCATCATAGATTTTCACAAATATATTACTGGGTACAAGAAATAAGAGGTTACTATTAAAAAAATTGATAAAGTTAATATTGGTTCATAATTGTTTTCTTCATAACTATAACACTGCCAGTATCCCTTCTTTAGATCTTCCATCTGTTCAAAAGAAGCTGAATACGTGTGGATATATTCCTGGATTTTAATTATGAAAATTTATCTCGTTAACTTTCTAATATCTGAATTTTCATGAAGATTAAACTGACATTTAAGTGATACATTAAAGTACTGATAAAATTAATTAAAAAACTGATGTATGTTACTTTAATTTCACCTACTCCAAATAAATGTGATTGCTAATTTGCATGTTCTCAGAGCCAATTTGTGAATGTTAAGTACTTCTGTTTGGAAAAAAATTAATATAAAAATGACATGTGCTTGCTTCCAAATCAAATGTTTATTTTATGCAATTTGTATACTTTGCAATGTTTGAAAGAAATATGTTTCAAACCAAAAATATAAAATTACATTTGTTAAAGACTCCAATCTCAATCATTAAATTTAAACAAGCTGGTCTGCAGTTTGTAATCATCTTTAAACAAGGTATTTAAGCTGCTCCACGATTTTGCACTCATCTTCTTAATAGTCTTTATCCTCCAAGCATAAAACTTATTTTCAAAGCTATGGAGTGGAAACACAATGAAATGCATATGTAAAGATGGGACAGAAAGGGACACATTTCACTAAATAGCCAGCCTGTCTCAAAAATATGCACCTATTCTGCCAGGTTTGAGAAAATTTGTCCTTCTTCATTTGAAAAAGTGGTCCAGAAGTGTGATCATAATTTTCCAACCTTATAATCAAATGAGATGTAATTTACATGTTACTGCATGAAAAAAACTAAATAACATAAACATCATTGACATAGTCTAGTTTACATGTTATGGCAAGAAAAACCAAATAAATAACCTTCTTTAACATTCTCCTCTTTGATGTCTCTGACCATACTCTAACAGCATGGAAGAAGTTGAAGTCAACAGTTGTAAGCCCTTCTAACAGTCTTTGTGAAGTTTCAGCTTTCATGCAATTTCTAGAGAGTCTGATAATGTCCATTGTTGTTTATGCCATTCTATAATCCACTTCTTTGTTGGAAGTTTCAATTTTTTTGTTTTGTTTTTTATTTTTTTTAACTGGTTAACTAATCATATCTACTTTTAATTGTATTGCTTTCATGATCTGAGCCTGATACTGGGTAAAGGTAATCCATTATCCACTGTTCACATCTACATTTTAGCAAACCTTTGTTGCCTGCAAATGATAGCACTACACAATGGTCACATCTTGTGACTGGACTGCAGAGACTACAATTTTTTCCTGCAAGATGTGGAAATTATCTCAATATGTTACTTGAATGATAGTAACATTTTGAGAGAGACTTTACAATTTGGTAACATGCGTGTAATATTTTGATAGAGACTTTACAATTCGGTAATGTGTAATATTTTGATGGAGACTACTATAATTCAGTAACATGTATGGAATATTTTGACTGACTTTACAATTCAATAACTTACTGAGCCTATTCTCAACAATGATACATATTGGGATATCCTGAGTACATAACTATATCTGTACAATCTTGAGTTTTGTCACACATGGGGTTAGGAGAATGGGGGGGGGAGAGCACAGCAATCAGTGGAATTGGAGAATATCATTGGATATTTTGTTCATTTTCATCAAAAAATCATTGAGAAATTTAGGCATTTTATGACTGGATGGAACATCTATATCAGATCTGAAGTAAAACAATATGCCTTATTTATTTTTTGGTGTGCCACTTTTTGGTACATTAAATCTCGTCCAGTACGGAACTTTTGTGTCTATTCTGTGCAAATCCCATGAAGGCATGTCCTGGATTAAACAATGAATATGGCAAGGGAGTTAACAAAACAAAAACAAAACAAATTAAATGATAAAATGTTATCTACCTGATGTGAGTTCCTCCAGCAGCTCAAGAAGTTTGTCTTGTGTGTCATCAATTAATTTAGTTCGCTGTACAAGGAGTTTCTTGAGAGACAGGTAGCCATTAAGCACATAGCCAACCAGTTTGTTCTTAAAATGCTGCTTGATTTTCTCTTCTTCAACAAAGGTTGACAGCAATTCTGAAGACAGACATCAGGCAATCAATACAAATATGGCTTCCTAAACACTTTACTAACTCAAGTTTATCTTCCAGTATATATAATTTTACACACAATTATAATTTGATGTTTCTATAAGAAGATAGTTTCTAAAATTTGTGTGAGTGAGTGTGTGTGTGTGTGTGTGTGAAAGAATTTTAAAAGTTGAAGTAAAATCTAAAATAGTTGACACAAATGAGAGCACTGATGTCTGCAAGAAGTATTTCTTGGTTTTCACTGGCCTAAATAATATATGCATCTCATACTCATACAGCAACATGGTATTTGGGGTCTGTAAATGTAAACTGCATCACATACCAATTTGTCACATAATGTGTTCCATCAAAAAAGCATGAAATATATACTGGTGTTTGTCTGTGTTTGTGTATGTTAAAAACTTAAAAAGTTCTGTTAAAATCTAAAATAGCTGACAAGCTCGGACGTCTGGGAATAGCGATTCTCAATTTTCATTGGCCTAAATAATATATATGCGGCTCTCTATCATGATAGCATGGTTATTTGTGGTTTGTAAACATCAGCTGTATTATGTACCAAACAGCCACATAATGCGTCCAATCAATAACTCTATGAAATATGTACCTGCATATGTGTATGGAGGTGGGTGGGTGGGAAACTGAATACATACCTCTTCTACCAAAAGCAGCAAGTATGATTTATGTGAACAAAACTATTTGTCATGTCATGGCAATTGTGCTCTTCAACTTTTACATTTAAAGAACTGTAAATGTGAAACTGAAAGATATGGTAGAGGCACATCTATAATGGGCAACATGGTACAGTACAATATGCACAGAGGCACAACTATACTGGGCAACCTGATACATTACAATATGCACAGAGGCACATCTATAATGGGCAACTTGGTACAGTACAATATGCACAGAGGCACAACTATACTGGGCAACCTGATACATTACAATATGCATAGAAACACAATTATACTGGGCAACCTGGTACATTACAATATGCATATATAAGATTTAACAACATTAACACAATTCTGGTTATACAGTACTGAGTAAAGGTACATATCCTCAAAAAGAAGCAGAAGAAAGAATAATCCCAAATGGGTAAAATGCTAAAGATTTGAAGTTCAATTTTCATCATTATGGACATGTTCCAGAGCAAGATAATGGCATCTATTGTGCTGACAAGAAATCTGGTCTTTTATAACTGGTTATATAGTGCTGACAAGAAATCTGGTCTTTTATAACTGGTTATATAGTGCTGACAAGAAATCTGGTCTTTTATAACTGGTTATATAGTGTTGACATGAAATCTGGTCTTTTATAGCTGGTTATATAGTATTGAAAAGAAATCTAGTCTTTTATAACTGGTTATATAGTGCTGACAAGAAATCTGGTCTTTTATAACTGGTTATATAGTGCTGACAAGAAATCTGGTCTTTTATAACTGGTTATATAGTGTTGACATGAAATCTGGTCTTTTATAGCTGGTTATATAGTATTGAAAAGAAATCTAGTCTTTTATAACTGGTTATATAGTGCTGACAAGAAATCTGGTCTTTTATAACTGGTTATATAGTGCTGACAAGAAATCTGGTCTTTTATAACTGGTTATATAGTGTTGACATGAAATCTGGTCTTTTATAGCTGGTTATATAGTATTGACAAGAAATCTAGTCTTTTATAACTAGTTATATAGTGCTGACAAGAAATCTGGTCTTTTATAACTGGTTATATAGTGCTGACAAGAAATCTGGTCTTTTATAACTGGTTATATAGTGCTGACAAGAAATCTGGTCTTTTATAACTGGTTATAGAAATCAACACTTGACAATGGTTGCATAAAACAGTGGCTAATTGTAAAGAAAAAAAGAGCAGACATGAGCTTAATAAAAAAAGAGCTACCAGAAGAATGGCTGATCCAACCAAGACTAGATATTACAAATGCAAATGCACATAATTTTGCATTTTCATGCTCAATGACATTTTTCAAATGGGGTCCTTGGCATGACCATGTTATATTTTGAATTGTGTAATCATGAATGAATGGTGTAATATGAACTGCATGTCAAAACTTGTATAAATCATAGATAAAAAAAGACACTTTAAGAGTGAAGCAGGAACAGACAAGACTGCTTAAGCTTATTACTGCATGTTGATAATATACTTTATATTGTACATATAATCATAATCCATGCTCTATTACTATTGTGTAACATTAAATATCAAAAGTTCTGGCCCCATATTCTTCAAAATGAACATAGAACGGAAGCCAAATCCACTAAATCTGACAATCCTTAACTTAAAATATTTTAAAGTTAGAACCACTGAACTTTCAAGGTATTCCTCCACTTTCATACTGACTTGCAACAATGCTGACAAAAAACCCATGAGTTCTGTGTTGAAACACATATTTGTTTTGGAACATGAGACCTGATATTGCTTTGCTGTCAAGCTTACCTACAAGTGCCTTTAGGCAAAACCTTGTGCTAGGTTCTAGGTTGGAGTTCAGCAAGCTTAACTACAGGGCAAAACCTTGTGCCAGGTCAGAGTTCAGAAAGCTTACCTACAAGTGCTTTAAGGGCAAAACCTTGTGCTAGGTCAGAGTTCAGTGTAGTCTCTTCCAGATACTGAAGATGTTCAACTTCCTGAAAGAAAAACAGATAATTAACCAATTAATGCTATTCATTCAAGCTTACAGCAATCAATATGAAGGCACAATCATGGGTCTCTTTAAACAACAGCCAATATGTATGCATAGCAGAGGTATCATTTAACAACAGCCAAAATGCATGCATAGCCAGAGGTCTCTTTTTTTCAACAGCCAATATGTATGCATAGCCACAAGTCTTTTTTATCAACAGCCAATATGTATCCTTAGACAGAGGTATCTTTTAACAACAAACAAAATGCATGCATAGCCAGAGGTCTCTTTTAACAACAGCCAATATGTATGTATAGCCAGAGGTCTCTTTTAACAACAGCCAATATGTATGCATAGCCAGAGATATCTTTTAACAACAAAATGTATGCATAGACAGAGGGCTCTTTTAACAACAGCCAATATGCATGCATAGACAGAGGGCTCTTTTAACAACAGCCAATATGCATGCATAGACAGAGTTCTCTTTTAACAACATCCAATATGCATGCATAGCCAGAGGTCCCTTTTAACAACAGCCAATATGCATGCATAGCCAGAGGGCTCTTTTAACAACAAACAATATCTTGACATCAAGATATCCATGAAAAAGTGACCTATGTCTTGATCTTTGATAACAATGATGTAATAATAATGAACTGACCTTGATGATGAGGTCTCCCAGGTGAAGCATAACACCTTTAATGGCCAGGTAATACTTCCACTGGACAGGGGAGATAAGGTTACGGTACAGCATCAGAAACTCATTGGCACACTCCCCACTCTTACCAACCAAGTCCAGACATCTACCAAATATACAGAAATACAATTCAAGATACAGACATTAATGAAGTTTGGTAGGTTGGTTCCTGTTTAATGGTGCATCAATGCATAGAAGATTACATGTTGCCAATGCCTTCTTCTTATCCTGAGTTAAGCACACAAACCATAAAGCACTGCAGTTCTTAATTGTACTGGAAAAAATGATTTTACTTAATGCAATGAACTTACGTGATCCAGCCCTAAAGGGCCCTAAAATGTTAGTGGTATTGATTAGTAAGATGGGATAATGAAATGAATTTAATAATAAGCTGCAGTGTAAATGGCATGGTGTCCAGAAAACAGGGCTGATAAAGCAGTTCCACTGTGTATAAAAGATAACATGCCTCGCATTTTCAGTAAACTGTCTTATTAAAGTTATCTACTATGACTTACATGCCAGGTGGCACATGCTTCAGGCTGGACATGTGAGTTATCATTAATGTTAACTGGCTAGCTCTGTGGTTAATGAACTGAGAGCATGATTAGATGGGCAAATATTGGAATGATATAATGTTCAGAGTTGTTGAGCCTTAAACCGTCTCTTTTCAATTATTTATGATGAAATCAAACTGTATTGTTCTTGTGGTTTTGATTCCATGTCCAACACAAAAGACTTGTGAAAAATTCATGTTTAAAAGTATTTCCTTTTATCCCCAAAACATCTGTCTGGTTTATGTCAAAAATTTATTAGGATATATAGCTGTCTATTCATGTAAATTTATGAAAGTGGGTGCTGACACTGTCTGGTATGCACAGAGCCCTAGCTGCTGAAAATCCAGTGCCCAAGTTGCACTTTAATGGTAAAACACATGCGGCTCAAGTAGACCTGATATTGTTCACTTACATACAACTAGTCTAAATGGCTGAATGTAAAAATAAAAATTTTAAATTAATTTTTGTTTATATAATGGTAACAAAAGTTTTCCACCCTGCAACAAAATGTTCTTACTTGATGTGAAATGATAATCATTTGCAAATATTTTGAACCTGCTTGCTTTGGAAGCTACACAAATGAAATGGGAGAAATCTTGGACACTATTTTATCGTTGCCTACTCTGAGGAACATTCCCCCAGTGTTTAATCAATACTGACCGAGCCATGCTATGGAAAGCAGGTTTACCTTTTTATAACAGAAGCCACACTATTGCAATGAATTTCAAAAGAGCAAATTCTGGAAAAGCATGTTTCTAAAAACCATTTATCTTAAGTTTTATCAAAACTGGCTCTACTGCTCTGTCGGAGAAGAATCAAAATGTTTTTTTTTTCTCACCATGCTGTTATGGAAGCCACACTGTAAATAAGGAAACCATTCTTAACCTAATTTTGGTAGAACATGTACTAGTGACAATTCCTAAAATATGAGATCAAAACAGACTCAAATCAGGAGAATTAAAAAACTAACTTTTCCACTTGCGTGTTATGAAAGACAATGTTGCAATGGGGCCACTATGGAAAACAACTCTGTAATGACTATTCAAATTGTTCCTAAAATGTCTAACTAAATAAACTGGTTTAGCTAATTCTAGGGAAAAATCTGAAAATTGGTTTTTCACCTGGTTGTTGTAAAAGTCACAATGTTCCACCTTTCAAAGATTTGAACACAACATAAACTATGAGACATTCCTTCTATGTTAAAGAAAAAACAGATTGGATCAAAATTGGAATTGCTATTCTAGCAAAAAAGTTGAAAAGTGATTTTCCATCTGGTTATTAAGAAAGGCATACCACTTGGGCAACCCATCTGGACACAAGTTTGATTAAGTATATCCTAAAGAACATTCAGTAGTAGTTGTTGTTGTTGTTGTTGTTCTGGGGATTAATGCTATCTTCAGCACACAATAGGCTATACCTGCTGGCCAGTATTAATGGTGGAGGAAGAAATCGCGAAATCCAGAAATCCGATGAAAGAACCACCAACCCACGAGAAGCTACTCGAAAGCTTTCTCACATATCCACTTTTGCCAAATCTTAGACTTAAACCCACACAGACACAGACAGAGGTGAGATGGCAGTGATCCGTAACAGAGAGTGCTTTAGATCACTTGGCCATTCGGGGCCCCACATTCAGTAGTTCATTAAAAATTGGTTTAACTGTTGCAGAGAGGTAAGCTGAAAATTAGTATTCCAAATGGTTGCTAAGGAAAGCTTCATCTGTGCAAACTGAGTAACCATTTACATAATTTTTGATAAGCTTTTCCAAATTTGATCAAACCTGCTCATCCCATTAAAGATAAGCTGAAAATAGGTTTTCTGTATGTAGCAGTTGATATAGAAGCCATACAATTGCCAGGAAAACCCCATGTACAAAAGTTTGATACACTTTACGGAAGAAACGATCCTACCAAGTCTGGCCAAGTGACCATAGAGAAACTGAAAACCGATTTTCTATAGAGCCCCTTGCCACCACTGCGTTTTCTAAGGCATTGGGTAAATAATTGGGTAGGTTGGTAGTTTTTTAAACATTGTAAACATGATATATATATATATATATATATATATATATATATATATATATATATATATATATATATAATAAGAAGAATCAGTATATATAATGTAATAAGTGCTTCATGTACTGGGCTAAACTGGCTCAATTAAATGCAAAAATCAATTATGGGACTTTTTTTGTTTAAAATTTAAAAAAAATGCAAAAAATTTTTTATTTAAACATTATATAAATATATACATATATTAAAATAATTAGTAGATATAATGTTTTAAGTGCTTCAAGTACTTGACTAAACCTGCTCAATTAGATACACAAATCAATTATGGAATTTTAGCGTTTTAAAAATATTTATCTTTTTTCATCTGTGAAAGAAAGTGCCAGGGATGGCAATGAAAAACAGGGATGGTCCACTGACTGAAAACCCACTTTTGATTTAGCCAAGTAACCTTGGAAATCACATTTGCTAGGTGAGTTACCCCAAACATAATTTTGGTAGTGTATGTCCTAAGGAACATTTCTGCAAAGTTTGATTCAAATTAATCCAGATGTTAAAAATAGAACATATGGAAGGATGGGCAGAATATGATGCATGCATGATCATGCTAAAAGCTTAAATGGGCCTTTAGCCAAGTGAGTGTATGATTTTAGAGATCTCTGTTTGAGGTCCATAGGGCTAGATTATACAATGAAAACAAATTTTAAAATCATGCTGAATTATCAATTATACAAATTTATGTGTATGAAATATTGTTCCAAAATATGTATATCTATCATTTTAAAAAATGATGTGTCCATGCCCCATTTTTGATCACCCTATAAAATTTTCTAGAGTTTACTGAAGGCCAGATTGAATGCCTTCTTTGGCTGAAATAGCAACATTATTTTCATTATTCAGTACATCTGAACTGTTTCCATTAAATAAGGAACTTACCTGGTCAGCATGTCAATAACTTCTTTCCTGCGTGTGGGAACCTGTGCAATGGACTCAATAATGCTGCAGGCTGTCACACGTGCTGAGCGTGATGATGCAGAGAACATAGCCTGCTGAAGCCATGTGGTTTGAGTCAGTTTTAGCTTTACTGCTGGGGTCTTCCATAGCTTGTAATGCCACCTGATGCCATATTTCTCCATTAGATAACGACTTCGGACAGCTTTTTTTCCTTCCTCTTTCCTTTCTTCCTCTTTTTTTCCCTCCTCCTTCTCTTCCTTGGATTGCTCTATGTCTGTGAGGAAAATGTAAAAGAATGATGGTGACAGTCTGAAAAATTCTACTGTTAATAGGACTAAAAATCTACAGTAATCAACTGTGTAAGGATCATTTTCATAAAATATGGTATAAACTAAAGATAATGTAGATTACTTTTTGATTGTTTATTGATTCTAGATAATATTTACAGATAATTATTACAAATATCGCTTTGTATATTATAATATTTAGTGGTATCTGTTGAGTAGATTCATCTAACACAAGAAGACTACAGCTTGCCCACAATCAAAACATTGCTGTAAAAT
The DNA here is from genome assembly GCA_016746295.1 of Potamilus streckersoni. Classification (NCBI taxonomy): domain Eukaryota; kingdom Metazoa; phylum Mollusca; class Bivalvia; order Unionida; family Unionidae; genus Potamilus; species Potamilus streckersoni. Next base: position 855,447 of record JAEAOA010000137.1, read on the forward strand.
GTGTGACCTTGACCTCTAATGTTTGTTTTCTTATTAACATTAATAGCGCTTTGAGCACATTACTGGATATAGCAAAGGAAATGAGAGACAAGTGCATTTCACAAAGACAAACCATGGCAGCTGACCTAGTCTGGGGAGCATTTCAAACCTTTAGATATAAAGTCTGTCATTCTGTTAATCATGGCTCTCAAAGCCAAACATGGTGAGTCAGTCAATTTTCAATGGCAGTGACCTACTCTACAAGATCAAAGGGGCAAGTGAATCCATTGATGGGTTAAAGAAAAGTAAGCAAATAATAAACATTAATCATAACCCGGATACAAATTTCAAGGACTATATGTTTTAACCCAAACATGTTCACGATACTGATAGATAAAATCTTGAGAAAAAGGAACTTTACATGAGTGCATCAAAATTATTTAGCAAACACTATCCCTGTCAACGTGTTACAAGGTTATTCAGCAGAGCACTGTCCTTGTCAACTTGTTACAAGGTTATTCAGCAAACACTATCCCTGTCAACTTGTTACAAGGTTATTCAACAGAGCACTGTCCTTGTCAATTCTTATTACAATGATATTCATTACATCAGAAAAATGATGGAAATTCAATAATAAATTTCCTATTTATAACAGGATATTTAGCTTTGGACTCCAGCAGATTCCAGGTAATAAACATGCATATTTCCCTTATGTGTTCTTAAACATAGTTATTCTCTGGCATTTTACATTCATCAAGACTTGTCAGAGGATAGTAAGCAAATACTGTTAGAAAAATTAATTTTAAATGAAGAAAGAGATGCCAGATTTAAAATCTATGATTCATATTAGATCAAGAAATTAGGGCTGACATTTCAGACTAATTTTTCTAATTTATACAAATGAAAGGCGAGTACTCTTATAAACTAAATTTACAATAAGATTCACTGGAATACAAATGAAGGTGTGTATACATGCATGTGCTTGCAATGCAGTTGTATTTAACAATATCTTGGACTGTATACCTATTTTGACATGTCATTTAATTATACACAATGGGATCTGAATCTATTGGTAAATGATTCCAATACTGCTCAAAAGTAATTATTCAAAATGGCAGATATTAGAATATTTTCAACATGGTAACAGATTATGTCTTTATATTTGGTGATTCATCTCAGCACAGCAAACACACAATGGGTGTTGATGAAGTCATATCAGCAATCCTGATTCAGCATACACGTCTAACAAAGGCATACAATTTATGGTTTCTAAATACAGCATTTACCTTGCTTGTGTTTAGGCAATAATTTCTTCCAGTTCTGATAAGAGTACTTGGGGTCTCCTGCCAGCCATTGTTTACAGTTGAGGTGAAGCTCTGAAGACAGTGAACTTAAGGGAGATAACTCAGTCACTTCAGTTGGCTTATTTTCATCTTCCTGAGACGGGAAGGACAAAAATATTAAAAATTAGCAAAAGAATTAAAAATATGTTTTCCTGAATTACATTAATCATGTATAGTTTACAAAACCTTTTGAAAAATGAAAAGCGATCTTTTACAGCACAGCATGCTGGTTCATATTTTCCTTCAGGTCACTTAGTCTGGGACTCCAAGCATATAAACTATAATTTCATAACTTTGGACATTATCTGTGAAATTTTTCACAACTGTCTACACAACATGGTATCTAAAGTATCTTCTCTTATTCAAACAGGTCACTGGAATAAAAATTCCCTGAGTTTTTCCTGAACACACATTTCATGTCTAACATAGGTACACACACTTCCAATGTTAAACATATAAAAAAAAAGAATTTACTGTGTTTCCTAATGATAAGATGAGATGTTGCAAAATGACAATAAAATAACATAATTAAAAATCAAACTGGAAAACAACCATTAAACAAAAGTTCCTTTGTGGAATTGACAGTCTACTGGATGAAAAGATTTCCTGGAATTCAAGATAAGACTATATCTTCTTTTCAACAGCCAAGAGTTGAGGCCATATTTGATATTTTTTCAGAAATAAATGATTTTCAAATTAGCTACTCTGGTGGTCTTATTGGATGCCAACTTGGCACCATTCTCATTTAGGCCCAATGCATCAAAAGAAGTTTTGGCGAGCATACCATGTTGGAGGGGTAATTATAACAAGAAATTTAAGATGGATACCATGGTAGTAATATTAAATATCAGATTGGCAACATTTTTTTAAAAGATCAACTAATCACTGTCAGAAATCATCTGTTGAAAATACCAATGCAATATTAAATTTAGTTCATTATGAATAGCAATAACAAGGAATAGCAATAACAAGATTATTTTCATTTTGGTATGACCTATTGGTATTATGACCTTTTGTATACAAATAGTAGCAAAAATGAGGTTTTCAAGATTGACATTCTTGTGGCCATACAAAACATAAGATTGGCTCAATTTTATCTGAGGACCAACAACACAAAATGCCATACAAAACATAAGATTGGCTCCATTTTCACTGAGGACCAACAACACAAAATGCCATTTAGTAAAAGCTTATACAAATATGACATGCTAAATAAAAAACAACATTCAACAGAATGTTTATGACTATTTCAACTATTGTACTCTGTCAATAAATTTTTTACAGACCTAACAACTAGTCTAGATGTTACTCATAACATCCACTAATGCATTTATTGTACATGTGTAAGTTGTTTTACTCCTCAATATTACAATATTGAGTAATGTGTAATGTATACCAGTTTGCAAGTATGACAAGTTTGAAACAGTTCTGGAATGAAATATTATAATTTTGGTACCATGTTGAAACATAGGGTAACAAATTTGAAGGAAAATATGCCATTGAAAAAATGTTTGTAAGTTCAACAGTGTTTGGATAGACAAATTTAAAAGTGTGAGACATAGTGAAAATAACTTATAAGAAAATTAATAAAGCTGATTAATTATTACTTACTGTAATTAATTTACTTAGTTTTGGTATAATGTGAACTGTAATGATTAAATTTATGACAAAAATATATCATTAAGCTAATCTCCCTGATCTGGACTCAAATCTTCTGGATTGTGAACACTGATCTCCCTGATTTGTTCCCAGAAAACTCTGTGTCTGTGTGTGTGTGTGTGTGTGTGTGTGTGTGTGTGTATGGATGCATGCAAGCATACATGTAAATATGTTTAAATCCACCTCAGCAGAAAAGTGGTAATGTAGTGACAATAAAAGACAGATAAAAAAAAATGGAAAACTGAATTGCATGAAAATATAAGAATATATAGCCTTCTAAATAAAATGTATAATTAAGTACAGTAAGAAAAAAAAAGAAAAAAAAACAAGAAAAAAAACTTTAATGTTACAATTCAACTAACCTTGGTTTTCTTGTTAGCATTGGGATCTGCAGGGGCTGTTGCAGCAGCAGGAGGGGTAGATATGTCAGTCTTAACAAGCTGCTGCAGAATGCGCAGGCAGGGGAGAGTTATGCTGTCCATGATAGCAGGATGGGTCATCTGCATGCCCATCAAAAACAGGCGTACCACTACAAAGAAAACAAAAAGATAATACTGACTTAGGGTATTCTGGGGAGACCATTATCAGAATATCTTCCTAAAAACTTTATCAGGTTAACTTCTAAACTATTTCAGTACTTTTAAATACTAATCACCATTGGAAAAGAAAACAACTATCTTTCACATTTTACATTATTCAACCCATTTAACTTAAAGAAACATTTCATGAGACAATCATCTATGCTGAGATGCATTCCCAACACAATAGTTAATATATGTGAAATAATGCTCTTTAGTTTATGAAGTATTCATTTCACTTGTTGCCATACTATCTTGATAATTCTGCTAGTCAGGTCAACACTTAGGTTCTCAGAGAAACGCTTACGTACACTGACACATTTTATGTTTAAATACAAGAGGACACATTGCATTTTTGGTAACTGCACTAGAACTAAAACACAAATTTCTTAATTGGTACTTATTCATTAAAGTACCGCTTCCATAAGGTGAGATAGACATTTTCATTGATTAAAATTAATTGGATATTGTTAATCATGGTGTACTAAGAATGTCATTTGAAAGAAAATGTAACAAATTATATGATTTCTTATTAAAAGTTGATAATTTTATAATGCTGATTAAAGTTTCCAGGTCCTATCTACTATTTTTGATGATATAACAAGTGATACATCAAGGTTTGTTACCAACTTTTATAGTGATTTTCTTAAAGTTCAACAAATATGGATCAGCTCTTTGCTATTTTCTAAATAAAAAAATGGGATCCACAGCTAACCCCTGTGTTATAAGTGGATTAATGAGTTATCAGGGTACGAGTTAATGAGTGGTGTACTTCATGCAGTTGTGGGTGTCTCTATTGTTGTCTCAGACTATCTGAAGAGTATTAAGAAACAGATGTACAGTGTGATCTCATTTGGTACCTACATTACTCAATTTAAATTGAAAATAGCCCTTTCTTGCTATGGTAATCAACCAAACTAAATGCCATTGACAGACACTGCATTTTGTTTGTCAGCTTTGATATACAACAGAACATCAACTTGTAGTTATTATGAATGGTACATTATATTTCCATCCAATATTTAAAAATCATATATGTAAGAATTAGGAGGGAAATGTTGGTCAATGACCTGATTATGGTTAAAGTATGCAATCTTAAACAACTCTTACTGTGGCAAAAAAACATTACTTTCTTATTAGACTTATCATGACTGTGACCTTTGAACTTCAGACTCAAATGCCTAAAGGCAAATTTATTACTTTATGCAAGCAATGTGCAAAGTTTGGTTACAGAACTACTCCATAACAAAGGTTATTATTAAAAACTTCTCTTTGTTTGTGTCATAATTACCTTATCTTTGACCTTTTGCCCAATCCCCAGTCATTAGGACTCTTATACCTTAAATGCAAGCCCTCCACAAACTAGAACTTAAGTTATGGTGCAAAAGCCATTGCTTCTTTCAGTTTTAGAGAACTTGACAGATGACTAATCAACAGGATTCTATTTTTGTTACCCACAGCACATGTGATACACCAATGCTGTTGAGTTCAACAGCAGAAACATTTTGAGTAGAAACCATTTTTCTTCTTTCAGTCACACTGACTTTGACTCTTGACCTTTTCATCCCACAATCAAAAGGTTTCTTCCTTATCTGAAGTGCAAGCCATCCACAACATTTGGTTCCAGTCTATGATGTAATGTAACTATTATTATTTTTTTTGTCAGTGACCTTGATCTCTGACCTTTAACCCTGAAACTGATATGCTTCTTCCTAACTCAAAATGCAAACCATGTATTAAGCATGATAACAACAGATCGTGGTGAACTGAAAATATTATGTGGAAGCAAAGCTGGATAGACAGGCATCATGATATGCTCTACCTAATGTCAGTATTACAAAACTGATATATTCAATATTTAATCATTATGGGAAGGCAGTAATTCAGTAAGCTAAGCCTCTCCTGTCCTCTTACCACATCTGACCCTTAGTTCCCAGCAGCTGTCATCTTGTTGTAAGGAATTCGCCAATAGCAGAATCTCATGGCGTACAGAGGATCCCTAAAGTAAAGGCATATAATTTACAACTTGTATAAACTGTGTTTTAACAAACTTAATCTACTTAATGAAAATAAGTTTGCTTCATCTGGCAGAAAAACTGAAGTTTGTTATTGAAAAACTGATATGGTTCATCTTTGCTTATCCTTGATCTGTTTATTAGACTCTTCTTTATTTGCTATAACATTTCTTATTATCTATCTGATAACACAAAAGTTTCAAAATATCTCATTTTGCTTTAGGAATATCCATACCAAAGATAAATCATCTTATCCCCATTACTTTTTTTTAAAAAAATGGCCTCATAAAAGTGATGACCTTTCCCGATATGGAATATGCTAAAACAATACTCTTTTAGTCTCAGGCAAGGTGTTCTCTGATTAGAGAGTGGCCTCTAAAGAGGGTGACAATTGCACTAGACTTATCAACAGTATCACTTGTAAAATATTAAATTTTTTTTGTATATGCAAAATGCTTTGGACTTTTTAATTTTGCTTTTAACTTGAGACTAATTTAATATCTCTTTCAAGTTGGAAAAGGAAGTCCAAGACAATTAAAACAGGAGAGATGAAAGAGATGAACATAACAGTGGTATAAGTATGATGTTATTTTATTTTAACCAAGTATAAAGTACCATACTTTTGAAGTCACTTTTGGTTGATTAGGCATTTGAAACTAAATCTCAAAATTGAGTTTTATGATCTTTTTTCAAAGTTTTCATTACAATTGAATGCTTTAGATTTGTTTGATGTTTTACGGCATCATGGAAGATATTTAGAGCTGAGGCTACTGGAGTAAAGTGCATCTCCCATGGATACGCCATGGAAACCACAACCAGCCCTATCCAATGTTAAACAGTTGAACCACATCCAGAATGTTAACCACTAAGACAAAATACTGTAACTCACATCATGGAATGAAGTTAACTACTAATTACCAGGTCTGGATTAGACAGGTGCCCCTTGACAGCTGCAGCAATTCTTGTCATAATCAAGTTGTTCATTTCCTCTGTACCACGACGACTGTCACGTGTCAGAAGGCATAGCAGGGAGCGAACCTCAGATCGAACTTGCAGAGTGCCATGTCGAAGATTATAGTCAATCAACTCTTGGATCATTCCCTACAAACATGACATGTTCAATATTCCATTTAACTTGTATATGTAGATAAGTTTTCCCGATGATATATGACACATATTCTTAAGACATATTTTATCCCAAAATAGACCTACCTCAAATGAAAGTTTTCTCCATAACATACTGAAGTTGCCACTAACAAGGCAACTGTTGTTCCTGCCAACATGAAAGGCTGTAGAATTAGGAACAGGGAAGCAAGTGTGGAGTCAGTCTTTGGCAATAACTTCAAGCAAATATGGTCAAAATCATTCTTGAAATTTATATCATCCAAAAGCTTGCTAAATGTAAAGCTTCACTGTTAACATTATTAAAAACAAAATAGTATGAATTCATTCAAAACAAAAAAGTATAAATGCTAGTTCACAAACATTAAGTCAATCATGGGCCATAAGTTTATAAAATAATGCCAAATCTGCTAATCAGCAACTCTGACATTTTAGTGATACAAACGTTTTCAGTAAATCTGGCTGACAACAAACAAAATTGAATGCTAGTGTGTTCAAATTTCATCGGAATGCATAGCTATTTGAAGAAGGTCAATGGCGGCCCTAACTTTGTAAAAAATAGTAAAATCTAGTTATCATCAAACTCATCCAACAAATGTGGTTAAATTCAACATGAAAATGAGAATGTGAATGAAACCAATAAGATGCTTAAGTCATTTAAAACTTATATCACCATGGAATATCATACAATTCTGGTAACTGCTGAAGTAAGAGGTGAATTGAAACTACATAGCCAATTTGGTTGGAAATGCCTGTGAATTAGCAACTCCAATAAGATGATAATGGATCATAATTCCACAATATATGCAGAACATTTTCATCATTGAATTTCTCTTCTGCTGAGATGGAGCTTCTCAGCAAATTTGAAAAAATCTTGCAATTTTAACAAAGGTGTGCATTGGCAATGCCAATACTAACATAATCAAGGGAAATAACTTTAAGAAATATGCACATGATGTACTCATTGTTTAACAATAAATGTGGATGCTTAATTATTCACAAGGCAGACACAGATAGGCATGGATAGATTGAGACTGTTTCTTTCTTGCCAGCATTATTTTAATCACTAATAAATAGAATGTGCTACTGTCTAATGAAACGTTTTACTGAGATTTCCTTTCAATGACAAATCACTGCTTAATTATTGGACTTTTGTAGGTATAAAGTACAATCTCAAAACCAAGGAAAACTAACCAGAAATTAATATAAAAGGAATAGGTATATAAATGGTATAACTGGATGGGAATGCTTTCTGTGACATATATTAAAGGAATTAGTATACAAGTGGTATAAATGATGGGAATATTTTTAATGACTAATATTAAAGGAATAGGTATAAAAATTGTATAAACTGAAGGAAATATTTTATTTTACTAATATTAAAGAAAATAGTATATAAATGGTATAACTGGATGGGAATATTTTTTTGACAAATATTAAATGAACAGTTGTACAAACAGCATAAATGGATGGGAATATTTTAATGACTAATATCAACAGAATAGGTATACAAATGGTATAAACTAAAGGGAATATTTTTTGACTAATATTGAAGGAATAGGTATACAAATGGTATAACTGGATGTGAATATTTTATTGACAAATATTAAAGGAATAGGTATAGAAATGGTATAAACTAAAGGGAATATTTTATTGACAAATATTAAAGGAATATGTATACAAATGGTATAACTGGATGTGAATATTTTAATGAAATGTCTTCTTACAATAGGAAGCATTTTTAGGTATTGTTCTGTGATACACAATTCATTTTTGTTAAATGTGGAAGTTTTATTCCATTTACACTGCTAGAATATTTCAACCATCTGATTATACAATATTCCTCACAAATATTCCATCTATTGTTTTATGTCCAAGGAAGGTATCTTCTTACCTGACTGCAGATAATCTGACGTAAGTTGGTGTTGGTGGTGAGGGCACGTAGCAGAGTGATGCAGTGTTGTACAGTTGCACTGGCACAGCCAAAACATTTTCGTGGTCGAACACTGAAAAAATAAAACATAAAATGAGACAAAGCACAGGCTGGTAGCAAGATTTGTTGCCCTGATAAATTTGCTGTAATGTACTTTGAAACAAAGTAGTTTATGATGTTATAAATGTATTAACAAAACTTCCACAAAATGAGAATTGCTATGGATTTCTACTAAGGAAAGATATAAAAGAAGCATCAAATAAAACTTCATTATGTTCCTCTTTTACATGGAGAAACAATAAATCATTGTTGCTGTTGATAAATGGAAATATTCTCGTTAAACAGATGTTGATATGGAAACAATCTATCTAAATGTTGTTGTTGATAATGGGAGGCATATTTATTAAATTATTGTTGTTTTTGATCAAAGGAAGACATTAAACAATTCTTGTTGATAAACAAAAAACTAGTTGTTCTTAAAAGGAGACATTCTTATTAAACTTTAGTTCCTGATACGGGGAGGTATTTTATCAAACTATTATTCTTGTTTAATGGAGATATTCTTATTACACTGCTGTTGCTGATAATGTGAAACATTCTATGGGCTGTTCCATTTAAAGATATTTGGTAACCAGGGAAGGGAGTTTTTTAAATATATGACAGGGTACGTTGATTTCACAGAGTTCATATTAAAATGATAAGAAAAATTCCAATTGCATTTACGGGTGAGTACTCTACTTTAAAATTGCCTTCCTTGGGTCCCAGATATGTTTTACTAGAATGGAACTTATTTAAACTGGTTTTTGATAATCGGAAACATTCTTATTAAACTGCTTAAGTTAAAAAAGGAGAATTCTTGTTAACTTGTTAATAAATGGCAATATTCTTATTATACTATTATTTGTTCAACAGTGACATTAAGCTGGTGTTGTCTTTTTGTTCTTGATAAATGTTACATACATTGGTTACTACATTATGTTCAAAAGAATGTCTTTTCACCATTAAGATATCATATTTGACGAGAAACTCTTTAGTTTCTGTAAAGGACAACATTTTTTGTGATGTCAAATTTTGGGTGTAAGCACGTCGTTTCATTCAATCTTGTCATATCATATCAAGAGTGAAATCCATGTCTGTTCACCATACCCTGTCATATTGCATCTAAGTTTAACCAATGTTTGTTCATTTCATCCTGTTCCATCACATGTCAGTTAAATCCATGTCTGTTCATTCCATCCTGTTCATCATATCTAGAGTGTAACCTGTATATGTTCATTCCATCCTGTTCATCATATCTAGAGTGTAACCTGTATATGTTCATTCCATCCTGTTCATCATATCTAGAGTGTAACCTGTATATGTTCATTCCATCCTGTTCATCATATCTAGAGTGTAACCTGTATATGTTCATTCCACCCTGTTCATCATATCTAGAGTGTAACCTGTATATGTTCACTCCATCCTGTTCATCATATCTAGTGTAACCTGTATATGTTCATTATGTTCATTCCATCCTGTTCATCATATCTAGAGTGTAACCTGTATATGTTTATTCCATCCTGTTCATCATATCTAGAGTGTAACCTGTATATGTTCATTCCATCCTGTTCATCATATCTAGAGTGTAACCTGTATATGTTCATTCCATCCTATTCATCATATCTAGAGTGTAACCTGTATATGTTCATTCCACCCTGTTCATCATATCTAGAGTGTAACCTGTATATGTTCATTCCATCCTGTTCATCATATCTAGAGTGTAACCTGTATATGTTCATTCCATCCTGTTCATCATATCTAGAGTGTAACCTGTATATGTTCATTCCATCCTGTTCATCATATTTAGAGTGTAACCTGTATATGTTCATTCCATCCTGTTCATCATATCTAGAGTGTAACCTGTATATGTTCATTCCATCCTGTTCATCATATCTAGAGTGTAACCTGTATATGTTCATTCCATCCTGGTCATCATATCTAGAGTGTAACCTGTATATGTTCATTCCATCCTGTTCATCAAATATAGAGTGTAACCTGTATATGTTCATTCCATCCTGTTCATCAAATCTAGAGTGTAACCTGTATATGTTCATTCCATCCTGTTCATCATATCTAGAGTGTAACTTGTATATGTTCATTCCATCCTGTTCATCATATTTAGAGTGTAACCTGTATATGTTCATTCCATCCTGTTCATCATATCTAGAGTGTAACCTGTATATGTTCATTCCATCCTGTTCATCATATCTAGAGTGTAACCTGTATATGTTCATTCCATCCTGTTCATCATATCTAGAGTGTAACCTGTATATGTTTATTCCATCTCGTTCATCATATCTAGAGTGTAACCTGTATATGTTCATTCCATCCTGTTCATCATATCTAGAGTGTTTATTCCATTTGTCCTGTAATATCTGGAGCTAAAGCTAGTGTACCAGTCTGTTCATTCCAACCTGTCCTGTCATATCTATAGTGTAACCCATATGCATTCATTCTACCCTGTCATATCATATCTATAGTGTACCATGTCTGTTCATTCCACCCTGTCCTGTCATATCTTTAGTGTAACCCATATGCATTCATTCTAGCCTGTCATATCATATCTATAGTGTACCATGTCTGTTCATTCCAACCTGTCCTGTCATATCTTTAGTGTAACCCATATGCATTCATTCTACCCTGTCCTGTCATATGTTTTGTGTAACCCATATGCATTCATTCTACCCTGTCGTATCATATCTATAGTGTACCATGTCTGTTCATTCCACCCTGTCCTGTCATATCTTTAGTGTAACCCATATGCATTCATTCTACCCTGTCATATCATATCTATAGTGTACCATGTCTGTTCATTCCACCCTGTCCTGTCATATCTTTAGTGTAACCCATATGCATTCATTCTACCCTGTCAAATCATATCTATAGTGTACCATGTCTGTTCATTCCACCCTGTCCTGTCATATCTTTAGTGTAACCCATATGCATTCATTCTACCCTGTCCTGTCATATGTTTTGTGTAACCCATATGCATTCATTCTACCCTGTCGTATCATATCTATAGTGTACCATGTCTGTTCATTCCACCCTGTCCTGTCATATCTTTAGTGTAACCCATATGCATTCATTCTACCCTGTCATATCATATCTATAGTGTACCATGTCTGTTCATTCCACCCTGTCCTGTCATATCTTTAGTGTAACCCATATGCATTCATTCTACCCTGTCAAATCATATCTATAGTGTACCATGTCTGTTCATTCCACCCTGTCCTGTCATATCTTTAGTGTAACCCATATGCATTCATTCTACCCTGTCCTGTCATATCTTTAGTGTAACCCATATGCATTCATTCTACCCTGTCATATCATATCTATAGTGTACCATGTCTGTTCATTCCACCCTGTCCTGTCATAACTTTAGTGTAACCCATATGCATTCATTCTACCCTGTCCTGTCATATCTTTTGTGTAACCCATACGCATTCATTCTACCCTGTCGTATCATATCTATAGTGTACCATGTCTGTTCATGCCACCCTGTCCTGTCATATCTGTAGTGTAACCCATGTGCATTCATTCTACCCTGTCGTACTATATCTATAGTGTACCATGTCTGTTCATTCTACCCTGTCCTGTCATATCTTTAGTGTAACCCATATGCATTCATTCTACCCTGTCCTGTCATATCTTTTGTGTAACCCATATGCATTCATTCTACCCTGTCGTATCATATCTATAGTGTACCATGTCTGTTCATTCCACCCTGTCCTGTCATATCTTTAGTGTAACCCATATGCATTCATTCTACCCTGTCGTATCATATCTATAGTGTACCATGTCTGTTCATTCCACCCTGTCCTGTCATATCTTTAGTGTAACTCATATGCATTCATTCTACCCTGTCGTATCATATCTATAGTGTACCATGTCTGTTCATTCCACCCTGTCCTGTCATATCTTTAGTGTAACCCATATGCATTCATTCTACCCTGTCATATCTATAGTGTACAATGTCTGTTCATTCCACCTTGTCCCATTATATCTAGTGTGTAACCTGTGTCTATTTAATCAGTACTGTCCCATCATCTCCAGTATATTGTGGACTTTATTTCTGGTCAATAACTTTTGAATTACTTCACTTATTGAAATCAAATTTAGTATGAAGCTTGCAATTTAAAAAGTCTATAAATTTTGATTTTCACCATTTTCTGACCAAATTAAAGTTATGGTCTGTTTGATTTAAAACTCTAACCTTCAATAACTGCATCATAGTGGTGGGGGAATCTATCATATGGACATATTTCTGGTTTCAGTGTTTAATCGACTTCATTTTAACATGTCACAAATTTAACTGTTAGAAATCAAAAATTTGTAAAATTCTTTACATACCAGATTTGGCAAAGAAATAACTTTTTCATATTCGCTTGAACATAAGAATTTAAAATACACTGTAGGTAAGAAAATTTATCATGTTCATGTATAATAGCACTACAATCCACTTCAAGAATCTATCCATTTGGTACTTTAGATTCTATTCAATGTGTGTCAAGGTGGTAATACATTTTCACCTGAAATACAAGCAAATAAATTGCAAATGGAAACTTTCTGGTTTACAGCAAATGTGTAATGACTCAAGTACCTCTCAGACTCTGGTCTATCCTTTTTGCAGGGTATGACCTCCACTGCCTTGAAAGGGTGTTCCCGAGGGCTTGTAATCGGGGAACTGCTTGCTGCCACCACTTCCCTTTGTTGTCTGTCATAATCCACCAGTTCTCTACGACATGCTAGCACTTTCTGCAAGCACATGATGTTCATGACACAATTACTAATTCTACTCATGAAAATAAAGACTTTGAAGCCATATTCCCTCATTAAGAAATACATTTATTGTTTGATGTTTACAATCTTGAGAATAGCAATCACCTGTACACAGAGAATGCATGTTTACAACCTGGAGAAATTAATCACCTGCACTCTGATTACATGTTTACAACCTGGGCAAAGCAATCATCTGCACAAATGCTGTATATGTTTACAAAATGGGAAACAGCAAATCATCTGGCACAATCATTTCATGTTTACAGTCTGGTTTACAGCAAACATTTGCCACACACATTTCATGTTTACAATCTGGGAAACAGCAAACATCTGGCACACACATTTCATGTTTACAATCTGGGAAAAACAATCCCAATGTTTTAGTTTAGAATGATGATAAATATTACAATCTTTGAGCTTAAAATGATGATAATTGCAATGATTTAGCTGAGAATGACAATTAAAATAATTTAGTTGAGAATGATGATAAAATTACAATGCTTTAGTTGAGAATGATGATACACTACAATGTTTTAGCTTAGAATGATTATCAATTACAATGATTTAGCTTAGAATGATGATAAATCACAACAATTACCTTAGAATGATAATCAGTTAATTTTATTTAGCATTATGGAGAGCTAAATATTGAATGTCAGAAAGAATAAGAACAACTTAAAGCATACACCTGTATGTCAAAATTGGAAACTTGTGTGTACTGAGATCTTTTTCTAGACTATTTTGTAGATTTTTTTGTCAAGCCACTGGGACATAATCTGACACATGCACAAACCTCTGTGTGTTGTCCTAGCACATATAAAGCACAAGTGATAATAAAAAACTACATAAAAATAAAGGAAAGAAAAGCTTATTACAAGTCTGGTAAAAATATACCCACTTGTATGATTTTGCTGAGCTCATCAAAAGAGGCTTTGCATTCACCACTGTATTTGAGTGCCAGCTGCTGTATGGCCTTGTTTACAGTGCTGCTAGGGGCACTGCTACCACTTCCTGTCACCACTCCATCCTCCTGGTGGCATCAAAGAAATAATCCAGGTCAGTTATAGAGCAAAACAGCTCACACAAGTTGAAGGCAAGAAAAGTTATACTTCTACCAATATATTTGATATTATTTTGAATGGGGATAATATGTAAAATTATGATACATGCATTACTATCTTAATAATTATACACTATAAAATATACTCAATGCAACAATAAAATTAGCAGTAACACTACCTTAATATATATACTATAAAATATACTCAGTGCAAAGATAACATTGGGAGTAACACTACCTTACTAATTATACACCATAAAACATACTCAATGTTAATATAACATTAGGAGAAACACTACCTTACTAATTATATACTATAAAATATACTCAATGTAAAGATAACATTACAAGTAACACTACCTTACTAATTATACACCATAAAATATACTCAATGTTCTTTATAACATTAGGAGTAACACTACCTTACTAATTATATACTATAAAATATACTAAATGCAAAGATAACAGGAGTAACATTAACTTAATAATTATACACAATAAAATACACTCTGTGTAAAGATAATATTAGGAGTAACACTACCTTAATAATCATACACTAAATGTTTATGGATTGAAAAATGAGGGCCAGAGATTGTTTATTAAGGAATGTAACTCTGTACTTACTCAGCTGAGTTGGATGCTATGAACTCTATGGCAAAGCACTTGACTGGAATTGCCTCGGGATAAAAAATCCTACTTGTGCTGCCAAACCCAAGCAGACCAAAACAGACCTGTACTTACTCGTTTCTCCATGCTGTGCTCGGCCACCTGTATCATTAGGTTCTCCAGTGCAGGGCGATGAAGTTGCAGCTGTCTGTAGATCCTGTCTGCCTTCTCCAGTAGGGCATTGATTGTACTGATGGCCTATATATTACATTATAAAGGTTTAGAAAATAAAATACTGTTAACTGATGGTCATCAATAATGGTTCAAAAGAACAACCAAAGTCATGCATTCTGTTTAGCTTGTGATTATCAATAGTTTAAAAAAAAAAAAGTAATTTTTTAATTACTTAGTGTCACCAATGAGAAATGTATTTATTGCATTATTCAGGTTATTCATTTTTCTGTTTCCTGTAGATATATTGGTATAAAATCTTATTTTAAAACATTATGATGCCTACAAAAATATATAACCATTTAAAAAACCTACAAAAATATAAAGCCATTTAAAAAATCTACACAAATATACAGCCATTTAAAAAAACCTACAAAAATATACACACATTTTAAAAAAACCTAGTAAAATAGTGTGCCACTTAAAAAACCTAAAATATTTAGCCATTTAAAAAGCCTGTTAAAATATATAACCATTAAAAAAACCCTACTAAAACATATAGTCATTAATAGCTACTAAAATATACAGCAATTATTAGCCATTTAAAAGCCTACCAAAATATACAGCCATTTAAAAAGCAAACATAAAAAATTCACAGCTAATGACATGTGAGCAGATAGAGGAAATATGGTTTAATTTTTACTTCTGTAATATCTGTAGCAATCAAAACCTTTTGATGTAGTGACAACCACCATGTAAGCATACGAGTCTTACATTCAACAATCACAATGTGACAATACTGGTACAATGAATGAATATGTATATAAAACTGAACTCACTTTCTTTCTATCATCTTCATTTTCAATAGGATCCACAGCACAGCATGGTTTGGCAGTGAGGGTGAAGTCAAACTTGGCATATTTACAGAAACCACAGGCATTACACAGGAATGGGTCTTTCTCATCGTAATTTATAGCCCTGTAGGGAATAACACACAAGTTAAGGTGAAGTCAAACTTGGCATATTCACAGATACCACAGACATTACACAGGAATCTGTGTTTCTCATCATAATTCAAAGTCCTGTAAGAATTAATAAATGAATGCAAAGTCACATTTGGCATATTTACAGAAGTGACAGAAAGAAATCATTCCTTTTAATCTTAATTCATAGTCCTGCAGGAAGTAATTAGAAATTGTGAAGTCAAACTTGGCATATTTACAGAAACACCAAGCATTACAAAGGAATGAGTCCATTTTATCCTAAATTTTTAGCCCTACAAGGAATAATACACAAGTGAGGGTGAAATCCAACCTGGCATATTGACAGAAATCGGTCATTATAAACAAAGAGCTCTTTCTCATTATAACTAACAGCTCTACTGGGAATAATACATAACTGTGGATGAAATAAAACTAGGTATATTTACAGAAACCACAGACATTACAAAGGAACAGTTCCTTCTCCTCATAATATATATCCCTGCAGAGAACAATACACAAGTGAAAAAGACAGCGTTGAAGGTACTTATGTTCTGGAGACCAAAAAGAATCCATATAACATCTGTTTCTTCCCTCGTTTGATTCATTTTGATTGTTGAAACAATCTCAGATGTTTGTGAAACTTGAACATATAAAAACTGGAAAGAAAAATATTTTCTAATATATCAAAGTGAATGTGTTCACAAGATAAGTGCAGTAAAAGATGTCTTAGACCGAGGAGTCTGATAATATCGACAGAAGATCACTGAATTCATCTTGGTTATGGTCAAGATATACCCACGTGATAAGTTGTATTAAACCTATAACTGACATTTTTAAAAAAAATGAAACCTGAGTTAGTGAACTGACATGATTCATACTTCTTTGTGTAATCATTCTGACAAGCCATTACAAATAACAAGACAACTAAGGCCTGCATGTCAAGCCCACAATCAAAGTATTGCTGTAAAATGTGTTCTTAACATCCAAGTCAACTGGTTGAGAGAGCATGTCAAAGAATGAATTTTCTTGGCTTCATATTGTATTTATCAAGAGCCTTAAGTGAATGAAAACCTGGGCCTCCATGTTTAAAGGGGCAGACAAATGCATCTCATGAAGATTCATCTTAAGTATTACGAACATTCACAAATGGGTTTGGAAATATAAGCAAATATTAAACCTTAAACACAAAATGTAACAAATCGCTGATGATCACAACTGGTGAAAAAGTGACTTCCCATCAACATGAACTTGACAAAACCTGGGTTAGGACCTTTGCGCTTGATGTCATGAAAGTTGTTAAGTGAAAAGCTGATGATCATTTTGTTTCCAGCACCATCTGAAAGCCCTTATGGGTCCTCTTGATGCTCATAAGTTGAGGATTTTGCAACAAAGGGATGACACGTTTGAGGGAGCCTTTTCTAAGATATGAATGAAGCAGACATCAAAAGCGAAATCAAACCATCATGATGAAACTGCTGATAGTTTAGTGTGTATCTCAATAATTCTACCAATTGCAGCTAAAAGAAATAGGATGCAGGTTTTCCACATGTTAAAAAGGCTATTATATTTCAGCAACATTAGTCTGCCAAAAGTTGGAGAGCAGAATTTTCCTTATCAGGCAGAGCCAGGTGATCTACCTGGCTACTTTTACTTAACCCCTACCTCCTGTATCCCCATTGAGGGATGTCCCAAAATCACTGCCTACTTTGGCGACTCACCCTCTAGCTTCAACTGTAATGTAAGGCCTTGGGAGAGGCTTATCTTTGGTCAATATCCTCCTTTCTGTGAAGATGAAATGTGTAAGAGATTGTGGAACAGCGACCTTTTATATTAACAGGTGATAACTATGTATCCCAAAAACCAAAAAAGAAAGATATTTGTGGTATCATGGTATTCAAGTTGAGCAATGTATTCTATTTGCACCACGGGGTGAAAATGCTCTACCTTAGCATGCAAACTTTCAGATTTATTGGCCTTCTTGACTGTTGGCTATATTGGGTACTCAGGGGATACCAATTTCATCTACAACCATTTAGACCTTGGAACAAAAATAAGTGCCAAGTTTCATGATTTTCCTTCTAGTATTTAAATTTAATAGCAATAACAAAGTTGTGCTAATGGAGAGACAGATATTCTGATTCTTCATGATGAGTAGTCCCATACAATTTTTCTGGTTACTGACCAGTTGAGCTAATAGTGTCTAGCTCTCAGGAGATCTCTAGAAATGATCTATGCAGATGATTTCCTCTTTCAAGCCTGCTTGTGAGGAGCCAGTTCCTCCTGTATCACAAATGTACATGTATATTTCAACCAAAAACTGCCTGTTCTGGTCACTCTGTAATGGGATCATTTTATAACAAAGAAAATGGGTGAGTTTATTATGACAGAAAATGGGTGAGTGTATTATATTTTGTGAACCTGATTCATGGCTCACCTTACATAAACTGTCAATTACTTCCTAAACTACATTTATGCCAAAAATCTTAAGGAGAGTTGGTTATGGTTTATGTTTTACATCTTTAACTGCTAAATGCATTTAGATATGATGTTGTCCAAGAAATGTTTTGTATAAATTTAACAAATAATTTATTTCCCAAGAAAAACAAAGTAAAAATGAGATATTGGACTTATGGTTTATGAATCAAATCCAAACATTAATTAAAAAACTAATAAATGTAAATCTTATCACTAAAAAGTCTTAAATGAATCACAGTTCAAATCCTGATGAAATTCCAAGATGGAAGGTGATGACGTCTTTGATGATCTGCTTTGTCCTGATGTGTCAAAAGTGTTTTGTTGAATCACAAAGAAATAATATTCCAGTTTAGAATTCTGAATAAATTTTGATAAATGTCTTTGTTCAAGAGTTCTGATGAGCACTAGTATTTTCCAGGGAATATTCTTTTTACTAATTTCGAAAAATAGAAAAATTCAATTTGATATGGTCACAACAAAGCACCTTTGAGGTTCATAGGCCTAAAAGCACAACTGGCAAGATTCTTATTATAACATGAGTATTAAGCCTATCTAAAATACAAAACAAATCCCCAGATGGGTTCATGTGACCATCTTCTAGAAGCTTGTGGAAACTTTTTCACATGTCTAAAGTCACATACTCTAGTATAGCCTTAACTAAAAATCAATAAGTTTTTACTCTGGAAAAATAAACAATAAAAAAGTTGTTACCATAAAACTACCTTTCAGGTCATGAGTCAAGGTCAGCAAAAGATACAATGTTTCTACTCCTGGTTGTTTATTGGGTCAAACAGAACTGAACTGAATTTCTAAAATAATATCAAATCCAGTAGACAAAATTATCATTACAATAACATGCAATGGAAAACAAAAATTTGAAACTAAGAAACAAATAATTAAATTACATATACATAACACTATATACAATAAAAAGTTTATGGATCGACTTCTTACCTGCATTTATGACACTGGAAAACATTCTCTCCACAGTTTCCACACACTCCAGGGTTGGCAGGGACAGAGGCACTACAACGTGGGCACTGTAGTGTCTCAGACGTGGCCTGTAGGTTGTCAAAGAACTCTGCATACTCAATCATGAGGTTACATGCCACAATTGGGATTGGAAACTCAACCTGCAAACAACAGTGATCATTTGTAAGTATTTTATTGAGCATAGATCAATCATTCAAGGAGCCATAGATTTGTCCATGCCTCCACAATACAATGCAATTGAAGGACAAAGTTTAAAATCAAACAGGGTCCTAACTCTATAAAGTTTCTTGGAAAATGGTGAAAATCAAACCTGACCAAGATTTTCCATTTACAAAGCTTCATGGCAAATTTCAATCCATCAAGTCACTCAATCGTTTCTAAGCATAATGAAGTATGACAAGTCATGACATTGTATACCCTTCCACCCTTCATACAAATAATAGGACAGGTGATAAATGATAAATGTACACCCACTCTATACATATCACAGGAAGGGGCCCCGAGTGGCCGAGTGGTCTAAAGCGCTGTCCGTTACGGATCACTGCCATCTCACCTCTGTCTGCGTGGGTTCGAGTCTGGGATTCGGCGAATGTGGATAGGTGAGAAAGCTTGCCAGTAGCTTCTCGTGGGTCGGTGGTTCTTTCCGGTGATTTCCCGGTTTCTTCCTCCACCATTAATACTGGCCGCCATGAATAGCCTATCGTGTGCTGAAAAATGGCATTAAGCCCAACAACAACAATAACATATCACAGGACAGGACATGACACTTATATACACAGCTTATACATGTGACAGGACATGACCATGTGTGCCCTTCCCCCCCTTTCTGCAAATTACAGGACAAGACACTGTACATCACTCTATATAGATCAAAGGACATGACACTATACAACCCTCTATACATATCACAGGTCATGACATTTGTACACACAATCTATACATGTGACAGGATATGACACTCTACAAAACCACCCCCCCTGCACACATATCACAGGAGGCATAACAATTCATACTGCCATTAGAGTAAGTTATAAAACATTTTGTTGCCCAGAAATGGTATTAAAAAGTGCATACAAGAATGCCCACACTGTCTTTGGGATTTTCATTCTACAGCAAAGTGTATTCAGATATTACTGATGTAGAGTAATTATTCAGTTGTATTATTATACATTTTAAACTTCACATATTTGATTCTGCACATGTAATATGTACAGATATGACATATCTGTAGCAAGGAGTAACTAAATTTATGTGCATTGGTGCTTTAAAATAAAGAAATATAGACCTTGACATCAGTCTGTCCAGCAGTCAAAGTCACTCTCCTGGCTTTGTGCCAAAGTCCTGGTCTGAAAGACAAGGCGATACAATTACATCAACATGATAAAAAGTCATAAAAATACATTGTTTACCAATTTGTATTTATCAGCTGAAAAAAAGATTTGGTTGATTCTGAAATGAGATCTATCATTATTACAACCGAATATCATGAAAACTAAAATAGGAAATAAAAAATTTGAGTAAAATGTTGCTTCGATATAGCATACACTGTCATAAAATGTTAGGAGTGAAACATCCACCTTGCAAATCTAGCATTTGCACACTAAAGAATGTTTACCTTGACAATAACTTGATTTTGCAGCAATAATGCTGAAATGTCATCTTCTTGCAGGTACTTAAGTCAGAGGGATTCATGTGAAATCCCATCAATTAGTTGCTAGTGGAGTGGATGTGCGTGCTATTCTAAGGATCAACAAAGGTGTGGCGGTATTAGGTTTGGGTAAGTATTAGTGAAGAAACTATTTTATTCCAAATATTGCTTTTTCAAAAATACATTACCCAATCATAATATGTAAGATGAATCTGTACGAGCCAGAAAATTCTACATCCCTTTTGTGAGTTGGTTCTGACTCTGATCTCCTAACATATGTTAAGTAGTTTGAGATCTGAATGTATTAGCACACAGTAAATGCCTGGATGTGATTTAAAGAAAGTCAAGTAACCCACATCATTATTACGCTGCTGAGAAACCTGATGTGAACTATGGAGTAGGTGAACTTGAATGCTTTAATAGTAGTGACTATCAAACATCATGGAACTATATGTATACAAATTCATCTTGTCTAGGATTATTTATTTGTTAGCTGAGTAGATGACACAACAGACTGTATGCATTACGTGAATTCATGTTTCTCTAAACCCATGTTGTTTGGAAATTCAAATCATATTTTTCATGTGACATGTCACAAATAATAATTTAATAAAGCTCAATCTCATATGAGGCACATTTTTTCTTAGCTTGGGAAGGCTGGAACTGCAAGGTAGTGGATGTATTCCTACATTATAATTAGGTAGCATATCTTACAACAAAATTACTGACTAAATTATTGTCCAAAAACTTTACTGCCAAGCCAAATAAAAATGCATACAAGAGCGGACTCCAAAGCATCTGCTAACTTTAAATGAAATGAACACATTTTTACACATGGTTTCTACACATTACTATAATGCTAAAGCAATCCTGTTTTTTAACACTAAGAAGATTATTTAAACTAGAAGGAAACATTCATGGACACTGTGCCATTATTTATTACTGATAGCTGAACAGAGATACAATAGGTCCAACACAATATGTATTTAACAAAACATTTGATTTCCTTAAGCCAATGGATCAAGCTACTGTGTTACATTTTTTAAATTTTGTTACACTCTAATTTTATGTATACTGATATAAAACAATATACATTCATAAAGTGCAAGGTTTACCGAAGCCTAAAATCTGATAAATTAGGGTTTTTGCTGAGGTAAGGTAAATTTTTTTGTAATATCCAAAAGCTTAAATGAGCAACACAAAAAGTTGTTTTTATAATTCAACAGTTATCTAACCAAGCATTAACTGATGTGAAACTGCCTTAAACTGAACACTACTAGGACAATTTAAAGTTTTACTGATGTGGTCAGTATACAGCAATTTGATTACCATCATTTTGATTACCATCAGACCAGGTACTGCATGGACCAAGTATATTGAGCGTTTTATGAAGTGTTCACTATACAGAGGTTTGATTACCATCAGATCAGACACTGTTAGCACCAAGTATTTTGAGTTCTTTATTGCAGTGGCCAGTGTATATCAACTTGATTAACATTAGACCAGATGCTGTTAGGACCAAGTATACTGAGTGTTTAATTGAAGTGTCCAATAAACAGAGGTTAGATTTCCATCGGACAAGACACTGCTAGGACCAAGTATACTGAGTGTTTTACTGAAGTGGCCAGTATACAAAAGTTTGATTATAATTAAGAGAGCATACTGGTACCAAAATGTGTGTCCTGTCTACAAAGGGTAGGTTAGGGGAGTTGTACTTTATAGTTCATTTCCAATATATCATACAATATACCTATTTTTCAGTTCCACAACTGCCTGGACTGTCCTGTTGTTGTAGTAGATGTTCATTATCCTCACCTAGATAAAAAATTGTGATTAGAAGCAACATCATTGAATCTGCATAAAAATTCAAAAGGTCACATTATTATTAATCATACCAAAGTTACTGAGCAATATTTTATTTATAGAGGACAAGTCACTTAAAGACAATTCTCCTTTGAGACCCTCATAAGAAGAAAGTATAACATCTAAATCATACAAAAAATTAACAGTAATTAATATTTTGTTCAACATTTACATGTCTAATGAAGCACATTATGAAGGTCACTTCAACCAAATTATATAAGAAATGAACCTGTATTCAGTAGCTACTTGCTTAAAATGGAAAACTTTTCAAGATTCCTAGAGGTGGCTGCTTAATACAGGTTTGACTTAAATTTGTGTCAACAATTCTTCAATTATTCATGAATATTTGTCATGCTCAGTTCCAAAATTGTTTACATAATATTCAATTAAGTTACCTCTGTGTTATTTTGTTATTCCTGATGCTTAACAATATGTGGTAACTAATGAAAACGTTTTAACTTGTGTAAATATCAATGCTTACATGAATAAACTTTTCATAGTGCACTATTTCCTTTCTTTTTTTCTAAATCCTCTCTTGTTCTTGTGTATAGTACATATCTTTAAATGCATTTTCTTTTGTCTATTTATATCTATAATACAAAACAAGTCATATATATATATATATATATATATATATATATATATATATATATATATATATATATATATATATATATATATATATATATATATATATATATATATACACACACACACACACACACACACACACACACACACACACACACACACACACACGAGTCTTTCCAATAGGACAACATTTATAATTTTGAGTAAGACAATATTGCAAATTGTCATGTACCTGAAACTTGAGTAAATTTTATACTCGACACCCTGCGATCACAGGGGGCAGAAAAACGCTGTGATTCCACAGAGCAGTTTAGAAAATGTAATAATGGACATCAGACAGATGCATGGACAACTGGGCAGACAAAGGGCATGACAATACCTCCTTGACTTTAAATGATGAGATAATGAGCAATGGTAATAGAAAATAATGTAATTACATATTTACTAATAGAACACTACAATCACAATTAATAAATTAACAATGTTATACTTACCATCTTGGTGCGCTTCAGGTCAGTAATACGGAGGGTAATCTTGGAGATGGTGTGACTACCAACCAGTTTGACTATCTGAGTGGTGGTGGTGAACTTGGAGTCCACTTTTATGGCTGACAGCTTCAAACTCTAGATAAGAAAAAGGTAGAAAATAATTAAAATCATGCTTTTTCAGGTTACAGGTTTCTGGTCACTCATTCTTAATAGTGGAGGAATACCTTATACAATATTTAATACTTTAAAATTAGGCCTCTGACTGCAATATCAGTATGGAATATTTCTTTTTAATTTTCTGCAATTTTTTATAAGAGCTTTCAACTTTTGAATAAATTCTGTGCATTTACACAATTTTTTTTCCATCAATGAGCCAATATATATGTTGTCTACCTGGTGCAAAGCTGTTGATTACAGTATCTTACTGGTATCCAACTTTTGAGATATTTATCTTTAAAAAAGAATGCTGTAAAGGCCCCTATGTTAAGTATTCATTAATTTCAACAAAAAATACATGTGTTGTAATCCTCATCCCCAATTCTATAAAATTCTGAAAAAAATGTATTCTTGTATGTTTTGCCACAATCTGAATGCATATCGAGTTTCATCAAGATATTTACTATCAAAAGCTTGAGAGATAAACAGAAACAATTTTATTTTAAAAATGGGCATAATTCTGCAATTGATCATAGTCTGTTCTTTTATACGGCACATGTTTTAGTCATGATAACAAAATCATAACAAATTTTATGACAAAACATCAAATGGTTACAGAGATATAAAGAGTAAATACAATTTTCAAACATGTGGAGATAACAAAATCATAACAAATTTTAAGACAATACATCAAATGGTTACAAAGATACAAAGAGTAAATACAATTTTCAAACATGGGATGATAACTAACAAAGACAACTTTTGTATATGTTAACCAGAGAAGAGTATGACAGACATGGAGACATAATTTGTGACAAAAATGAAGATCACTTTAAATTTTTCATATTAGGATGTAGATATATTCTAATTGTTCATCAAACCTATGTTTAACTATTATACTGACAGACATTTCAACATTTTAAGATTATCTTGTCATTTACAAGGCGTAGATGATTTTTAAGGAAACAAACTGTATCTGCTTATCCAACAGGACAGTTTTTGCACATCTATTAAACAACTTCTGATAAAGAACCCCAAATAAAATCATTTTGAAGTTTTGAATGTTTCTAAGGAAGACTTACAGTGTAAGGAACTTCTGGGTTGTTGCAGACAAGACATGGGTCACTCTCCAAGTAGTAGCCATCAAAGTCCACCAGTCCTTGCAGCATACTGTAACAAACACAAGGAAAATCTACAGCTGTCTGATTCAAAAAGCAAGTGTTCCTCAAGAAGTGTTGTCTCACCTGTGAATGGCATTTGAAGTCTGCTTACAAGCAAAGACTTTAAAAAACTCTGACAAATCACAATAACATGATAGACCTTGCCTAGAGTTGAAAAACTGATACCATTGTCTTGCTATTCACAACCAAGACAAACAGAAAATAATATAGTGAACAGCATAATATCCCAACCCTCTGTATGGTGGCACTCTACAATTTCTTATTTAGCATAGGGTTAGAATTTTAAAGAAAAAGAGTTTCCCCGGGTTGCCTCACTAGTTATACTGGCTATTTAAAAGAGACTCTGTATATCTTAGGTATTGTTCAAGGAACCTTTAATTCCCTTTATTTTGATGTATTATTGATGGGTGTAATATGGGTTAGAGAGTATACAGCTTGGCCTTACTCCAGATGTGCACCTTTGAAAAAAGTGCTAGCTCTACTTGCTCATTTTCACTTCTTGAACTTCAGAGGTAAAGTGTAAAAAAATAGAGCCAATAACTTTTTTTACATTTAATGTATTTGGTAATTAATTCATTGCACTTTTAGACGCTGGTATTGTCTAGTTTGGCAAAATTCATTTTCCATATTTTAATAGCTGCCAAGAATAGTGTACTTTAGACAAATTCAGGTTGATTTTTGGAGCACAAGGGAACAGTTATTTTAGTTAGCAGTGTCCTAAGATCATTTACAATTTCCAAAAGTACAATATCCAAAGAAATTTCAGCCACATTACATGAAAGTAGTATATAGGTATGCCAACATTCTCTCCAATATGCATTTTTAAAATGCAAACAACTTCACCTTACATACATCACTCTCTCAAAAGTACATAATAACTGGTGAGTGCCACCTATAACAGTCCTCTATGTAGATGTATGAAAACCAGTTTTCTTCTTTCAGTCACAATGACCCTGACCTTTGACCTAAAAATCTATAGCCATTATGGTTAGGATTGAGGGTTGTAGGATCTAAAGACATCCTTCTTACCTAAGTGTATGCAGTTGGTAATGTAGAATTCATGCTACTGTAAAGAAACCATCTTTCCATTACAGTGATCATATTGCAGTGATAATGTCCTCCAAATTAACAGGTCTTTTTTTGTTACCACAAGTACAAGTCATCCACACAGCTTTGGTCCAGGTACATAATGTAAAACTAACGTTACTGTATGAAAATTAATGGACCCCCAAATTAAAAGGTGCTTTCCTTACTTCAAAATTTGCTATTGCAGGCATATAAAAAGTAATATTAAATATTGTTTTTAATAGCAATTAAATATTCACAACCATTCTAAAAACTAATTTACATAATTTTCAAGAATTTAAAATTTCCCTCTTTCAGGTAAATAGGTAATGTCAGCATAGAATATTTTAATATATGTTCTTTTTGGTTTAAGAAACCCATTTTCCAAAATGATGTTTGCTGGATTGTGGGCTAAAAATATGATTTTTAATCCCTAGCTTATAATCATAGTTTTATTTCCATTGTACATCCATTGCTCATAAATCACAAAACTTTTATTTCCATTGTACATTCTCCCTTCATAATCACAGAGGTTTAGTTTACTTATACATTCCATGCCAATAATCATGCAGGTTTATTACATCTGTACATGTCTCACTCATAATTATACAGGTTTATTTCCACTGTACATTGCTGGCTCATAGACACACACGTTTTCACTGTATACCCCTTGCAAGAGGTTATTACACATATGCCTTACTTGTATATCTGGGCATTAGGATGACTTGCGAGGATCTGATTTTCCTCTCTCAGCACTAACACTGCCTTCTCCAGGTACTCTTTAGTCTGAAAGAAAGATTCCAGTTCATGAGATTCTGTCCGATTAGTTTTAGATTTCAACATTTTTCTTCACATCATAAAACTGAACCATATGTACATGCTGAATGAATTTAGTTTTAATAATTAAATTAGTGCTGAACAGCACTTCCAAAATACACATCTTTGCTAGATATGTCTGAGGAGGTAAAATTACCATTTGCCATCTCACCTTACTTAACATTTGTCTTAGTGTCCCAAAATTATTCCATGTCATTATCATGTTTAAAACCACATGTCATACCACTGTCATGGTGGTGCATAGAAAGATGTAACTTAGATGACAAAATCTTAAACTTTTGTTGCATCTAAAACTAATCAAACATAGCAGTCTTGAAAACAAAGTAGTTTTTATAGCAGCAAGCTGTTATTATCTTACCATTTAAACATTTATTCATTGAAAAGTCAGGATTTGTTTTTAATACATAGAACTAAAAGCACAAACCTTCTTTTCAGATGTCTGTGGGGTTTTGAGAACAAAGTATCCAAGAAGATCAACAAACTGTGCAGTCTTCCTCCCGTACTTTGGAAGTTCCTGCCACAGGCTCCACATCAGTTCCAGTAGGGCTTCTACCTCGGAAAGATTGGAATTCCTGCAGAAAGACAGATGGATGCACCAGTTTTAATCTTAGATGGTAAATATATAACATTTAGAATTATTTTGAAGTAAAATAAATGATGCAAGAAAGTTATATTACATCTAAATCTACATACCCCATTCCCACTACAATCACATATGATACATTTTTCTGTACTTGATTCTGGGCAGAAATTAGTTTTAGCAGTACAAAGTACTGAAGTACATCAATGCTCTCTGATGTAAACAGATTTAATCATTTCAGGGCTATGTAATTATATTTCAAAGGACATAAATCCTTTGAAACGAACATGGATTTTCATGTATGATGAGTGACATTATGGTAATGTACATTTATGTGAAGTATTTCTAGGATCCTTTGCCAAAACAAACAATAAAGCACATAAAAATCAACTCATTCCCTTCATGTTATGGCCAATTACTCCATTTACTGACACAACCTGTATTGCCACCCCTTTTCTTTATATGTGCTGATATTTCAGGGTCAGCTACCCTCTTCAGACAATATTAAAGCTAGGATCTACATGCTGAGCCCATAACTAAAGCATTAAAATTGTGACTGAAGGTTTAGTGAACATGGTGCAGAATAAATTACATTAGCTTCATAATGATAAATAAAAAAAAATTGAATACTATTCATTAAGGGTTTAGAAAACCTAAACTCTGAACATGATATATTGTACATAGAGTAACTTGAAGTTGGTGCTTGGTGTTCAGTTTGTTTGTAATGCTGCCGAAAATATTATATGAGGGTCTTACCATATTTTACTGAGGAGACAAATATTAATGACTTAAAAATTAATACATCAATGATCACTTACTTGTAGATCTGGTAAATGAGTGAGTGTGCCTGCCAGCGAATGGCTGTCGAGTTGGACTCCAAAAGGAAGGTACGGATGAATTTTGTGAGCAGACTGTGATCCAACACTTTGTTTAACAGCTGTACAAGGTTTATACACAGTGTCTCATCATGCTTCGTACCATCATCTGAATCTGAGGAAGAAAACAAAATAATTGTTAGGTGGGTTTTTTTGTTAAAATATCAAACTATTTATCAAAATGTAAACCATTATAAAGTCTGGAATTCAGTCTCAGATACGAGGCATACACTGTCAAAAAAGGATACTTATGCTTATAGTAAAACATTGGCTACTAAATATTCTAATCAACCATTAAGCCAGTTTCTCCTTACATTATATATCTGAATAAATGTTCTGTATCTATATCACAGCATTAGTGGACACAAATATATTCAGTACAAAGAAACAAAGATATTCTCTTAAAATTATTTGTTACAATTACCTTCATTTTTGTCTTTATCCTTATCTTTCTCTTTGTCCTTTTTGTCCTTGGCAGGAGAGTTACCAGCCCCTTGTTCCTGGGAGCTACCTCCCTTGGTCCCACAGAGTGCACACTGCAGAAGCTGTAGCAGAGTGTGTGCTACTCCTTCATCCAATACAATGCTGGCCTTCACCAGGTATGGTAGAACACCTGGGGAAAAATGGGGGAAAAAATTGGATGTAGGTAAAAATATTATACATCTTTCTCCCATCCGAATTCCAACTTTTGAGAATCTGGCAACTCATCAAGAAGTATTTCTCTCTTAACCCGACTACAGATGATTAGCTTTTTTATCTTGTATCATTAAGTGTATACTGGACTGAAGATGCCCTTTAATTGTAAATATTATTTTGTATATTGTAAATCCAAATCTGTTCTTGGACAATTAGTATTCATTCAAATCACTATAACTTTATTTTTTATTAAACTAAAGAACAAAGACTTTGTATCAGAAATTCTGACAATACAAAAAGCTTTTTTATTGAACAGTGTCTAATCAGCAACCCATGTAATGATGTGTCCACCCTTCCAGTTCTGACTTCAAAATCTGTGATATATAACCCTAACATTAAAGCTGTGATCACTTTGCCTCACCATGCTGAAATACACAAGACTACAAAATTGTGGATGTTTTATATTTCGAGATCAAAATTGCATAATTTCTGGAGCTGTAAAATGCACTACATAGTGAGCATGAGGTCTATTATGGGTGGTGACTGTGTCAACTCAATGTTTAAGCTTTCTGGCTAATAAATTTTCATATTTTTGTACAAGCCAATGACTGAAAAAGAAAGACAAGCCAGTGCTAAGAAGAACACTTTTTAAAAATTATAATGGACCCTTTAAAGAAATTACAAGAAGCCATGCAATTTATCTAAGTCAAAAGATATACAACCAAGAAATCAACATTAGGCTGAAATTCTCTCTCTCTATCTTAACAAAATGAAACAACACATATCTTTATAGTACTTAGCAATCTATATAAGTTGTTAGGCATTTCAACCTGTTTTTCTCACAGTACATACCTGGATGGTCCTGACAGTACAGCTGCCAGTTGACAGGACGCTGAGAGGCAATATCTGAGCACTCCTTCAAATGCTCTATCTGAAACATGAATGGGGAGAAAAAAAGTTCATTTCTGAGAAAAAAAATCAACATAAAAATAGCATCAATACTGTGAATCCCAAGGATGATCCGTCTTATGCTTTAACAAGCAGGCATGATAATAACTATAAGATGTACATACACACATAAATCTGAAAGAAAATTTTGTACAAAATAAATAAATAGTAAATGAAACCATAAACTGCTTCCTACAATCTAGAATGGCACTGTTGTGGAGGTTGTTGTTGCTGTAGGGTTTAACGCCATTTTTCACAAGGTCAGCTTTACAAAGCGGCCAGTATAACTGGTGGAGGAAGAACTCGAGAAAATCCCAGAAAGAACCACCAACCCAGGAGAAGCTACTGGCAAGCTTTCTCACATAACCACATTAGCTGAATCCAAGACTCGAACCCACGCTGAGTTGAGATGGCAGTGGTCCATAACGGTGAGAGCTTTGGACCACTTGGCCACATGGGTCTCCAACAGGGAAGTAACTGGCAATCTCCTGCATGGGATGCTAGTGTAAGTTTTGGTTGAAAACAATGACAGGAGATAACTGCTAACCCTAACCCTAATGTAAGTCATCTGTCTTCCTGATGATTACATGATTCCTTTTCCATGGAAAATCCCTTTCATTTTCAAAGAATGATCTCATGGGAGATAAATAGGAGGACTCACCAGGGTCAGCAGAGTGTCATAGGGCAGAACAACTCCATGTGGGGTTACATCTGAAGTGTCTAGTCCTCCCTTTTTACACAGTTCCATCACGGCCTGGAGGCTGGACTCTATGGCATGTAAGTCTCGAAGTGATCGGTATTTCTCCTTGGAGCCACAGATGAATAAAAGCAACTACAACAAGAAAAATTTGATGCTAAAAATGGATTTAGGTATATACTTTAGTTGTCAAATTTATATATACTCAAGCAGAACACATTTTTTGAAGTATTCTTCCAAATACTACCATAAACAAAATATAATGTACAAAAAGTGCCTGCATCTCTGTGGATCTGTTTCAAAATTTGGCATTCACCTTAAGACATCTAGCATTCCAAACATTTTGACATGTAAATATTTAGAAATTAAGTTTAGAAAAGGAAAGCTAGGTGAATAGAACTGGTTAAATTTTAAAAACTCTTGTTAACTCCAATCCAAGACCCAATGACTTTAGTACCTGCCAAAGAAAAATCAGTTCCATGTGAAAATGGTCAGATCATATAATCAGTATCCCATGAAACATCCCCCCTCCATCGTATCTGACATTCAAAACCTTTAAACACTTACACCTCTCGTGGCAGAAATATATTACTATTGTTTTAATCTGTTTACATTGACAAGACAAAAGGATAAAAATCTACTTGATCAGAGGAAAACCAGTACATGTATATAGAAAACTTGTAATTATTTACATAATCATGACAAATAATTATCACAAATTTCATCATAGATCAAACTCCCACTTACCTTTCTGACTTGTCTTTTTACAAATGGCGTCTGCTGAGTCATAGTATACTGAAACAAAAAACATTAGAGTAAAAGAAATGAACATACAATGCTCATTTAGACAAAGTAAAAGAAATGAACATACAATGCTAATTTAGACAGACAGATAGAGTAAAAGAAATGAACATACAATGCTCATTTAGACAGACAGAGTAAAAGAAATGAACATAGACAGACAGATAGAGTAAAAGAAATGAACATACAATGCTAATTTAGACAGAGTAAAAGAAATGAACATACAAAGCTAATTTAGACAAAGTAAAAGAAATGAACATACAAAGCTAATTTAGACAGATAGAGTAAAAGAAATGAACATACATTGCTAATTTATACAGACAGATAGAATAAAAGAAATGACGGTTAATTTCTTGTGATGTCAATTTTAACTACTATGCTGAAACTAAATATCAGAGACTGAATAGAACAGCTGAATTTCAAAACTATTTAAAAGTACTCTAGTGTCTTTATCTGGGAATTACTACTATTAACTGTTAAAACTACTTTAAATGACTTTAATATTAAATATCAATACAGCATGTCATATCTCACACAGTAATGACGGTTTATAACCTTTCAGCAATTGTATCCAAACTTACTAAAAGAATTATGCCATTCCTGAAAATTCAGGCACGAACTTGATAAATTAACTTGTGATCAGTTCAATGACAGAATTATCAATTTTTTTTATCATCAACTGGTGGCTAATAATTGCTGGCTGTCCCACCAATTTCAACTATTATTTGCAATTTTCATCAAAATTTAAGGACTTTTTATGGTTGGGAACAATCTATTCCATCTCCTGACCTTTTTCCTGATTTCCTGGAAGTGGAAACCCAGCATTAATATTAGTCTGGTCAAAATGTTTATAAGAAGAGGCTTATAAGATACAATATCAAAATTGTCTTCATACTGTTACCAGCCACCAACACATAAAGGTAGATCTATGTCATGATTTATGCTAAATCTGGTGAGAGAAAGAAAAAAAAAATCATCAAAAAAGTAATGTATATGAAATAAGTGAATTTATAGAGCTAGATAAGTGAATTACCTCGGCCAGAGCAGCAAGCCAGGCCTGGTCAAAATGGGCAGCAGGAACATCAGTCACACTGTCTGCAAGCTTCTTTAACTGTAACACAAGGCATAACATATCATCATGAATTATTACTGAGATAACATCAGTCCCTTACACCATATTATTCCACTAAATAATACCAATACACATCCAACTACATATCAGGAAAGTAGGTAACTAACATTGTTTGTTCTTTTATAAAACATTTAAAATTTCTAGGGCTCATCAATATAAAGCACAAACTTATTTTGGTTGAAATCCAATAAACTTTAGTCAAGTTTTACTGTAAGGACTAAAATAACTTCTGTAAATGATTTTATAGATTACTGAAAATCAAACTCATCCTAGGACTTGTGTGTTTTTGTGTGTGTGTGATCTGGGTTTTTAACCTTGCTTTAAAAAATTTTTAGTCATATCACTATGATCGCAGTTTGTCACTTTACAGTGATTTCTAGAACTGGTACATAATGCTGCAAACATGTAGTATGATGTTCAACCCAGTCACGTTATTCTGACATTATTGTGTTTTTCAAGATGTTTAAAAATAAATATTTTATGAAAACTCATATATTTCTTTTGATCAATTCATGTCTGAATGGTGAAATCTGCACTTTCTCCTAATGCTAAACAACCATAAGCAAACAAATATTATAAGTTCATCAATGCTTGGAAATTGATTTAATCAGCACAGGCAAGTAGCAAAGGTACTGGATTTGCACTTCATGCAAAGTGAATTTTAATGGAGTATGTGGGGGAAGAAATTACATCACCAGACATATCAGAATTATATTACCAGACACCATCACATATGATAAATCTAGTGCAGAAAACTACTGACAGGCTGTTAAAAGTGAAACTTAATAAATACAATACATATCATCAATGAACACCAGGCAGTAAAGATATGAAAGAAACCAAAAATCTTGTGGATAAAAAAATACTTTTTGCAGTGAACTAAGAAAAATAACTCATTAACTGAAAGTATCCTGACTCATACTAAAGAATTATAAATGGAACATTGTCATCAGATTCATGTTCAAAATGCACTGTTTAATGTGATAAGAATACAGATCATGGCACAAAATGCACTGTTTAATGTGATAAGAATACAGATCATGTTCAAAATGCACTGTTTAATGTGATAAGAATACAGATCATGGCACAAAATGCACTGTTTAATGTGATAAGAATACAGATCATGGCACAAAATGCACTGTTTAATGTGATAAGAATACAGATCATGGCACAAAATGCACTGTTTAATGTGATAAGAATACAGATCATGGCACAAAATGAACTGTTTACTGTGATAAGAATACAGATCATGGCACAAAATGCACTGTTTAATGTGATAAGAATACAGATCATGGCACAAAATGCACTGTTTAATGTGATAAGAATACAGATCATGGCACAAAATGCAGTTTAATGTGATAAGAATACAGATCATGGCACAAAATGAACTGTTTAATGTGATAAGAATACAGATCATGGCACAAAATGCACTGTTTAATGTGATAAGAATACAGATCATGGCACAAAATGCACTGTTTAATGTGATAAGAATACAGATCATGGCACAAAATGCACTGTTTAATGTGATAAGAATACAGATCATGGCACAAAATGCACTGTTTAATGTGATAAGAATACAGATCATGGCACAAAATGCACTGTTTAATGTGATAAGAATACAGATCATGGCACAAAATGCACTTGTTTTGTTTTCAATTGCATTGAATGTGGAAAATGTATGTCAATAACAGATTTTATGATTTAGAAGCCAATCTAAAAGTTTTAAATCTACTGATCTGATGACATAATTGTTATGTGATTTCTGAAGGTGGCTTACCTAATGAATATAATTTTTTAAAAATCTATTGATCTGACATTCTGGTTCTGTCATGATTTCTGATGACAGCTTACTTGATCAACCTACAGCCACTTGTCAATCACACTGATTAACCAATCAGCGAGTGTAAACAGACACAATTCCATGAATTGTTTATGTCCACCATTTTTCCCTGACAAGCTGATTGTAGCAATAATGAATTTGTTATCATATATATTTAAAAGTTTTGCAAAGGTTCATTAATTTTCAATGCATAATGCAGAAAAGGAGCCAATGAGGACTTTGTAATTCTAATAGTCAATATTCAGATCATATAAATGGAGGAGTAACCTGGACAGACACAGACTTTTAGTTGCTTGCACATTCACAATTGATAGCAATTACCTTGTATGTTTTATTTTAAAGTTGAAAATTTATACTTTATTGTTGATTTATCCCAAAATTATTGCTTCATCATCTTGATCTTTCAGACACTCGACTGAATCTTTACTTTGAGCTGAATGAGAGGTGGGGGATTAAAACTATAATTGATAATACAAAAACAATGGTTTCAGATATTTATCTTCAGATATGTTAAGCATGTATACTTCTAAAGAGTAACTATCTGCACTTTAGCTATATAGTTTTAAGACATATATTTCATGGCTAACCCAAAAGCCCAGAACAAAAGTCAGTTAAAATTAATAATGATACGACAATACTAAATACAAAAACATATTTAGGAGTACATTTCATTTTATAATAGGTTCTCAGGCCACATTAAAAGTGATTTTGATGATTTACTGAAATAAAATATGTACGTTTATACTATACAAACTTGAAATATAAATATGAATGTTGCCTGCTGCAGTATAATTTAGGCAACTTATCAATGAAATTGAAAATGTTTCTTTGCCAAATACTGAACGTTTTCCGAGGTTAATGGGTCGTCATGTCATGCGATTGTGTAGCTGGAGAGATTTATTCTCTCGAATAGGTCAACAGATTTTGCATAAAAAAAAATATCAAAGTTTTCTCAAACCACAGCATTTAAAGTCTGGTTGCCCTAGTGGCTTATGGTTCTGATACACTTTGTTGCCTGAAGCTAAATTCTGGTTGCCCTGGACTGCCAAACAAGGGATTTTTTCACTCCTACAATGTTGCTCTAGACAAATGGTCTGCTACAACACTATTTAAACACAACATGAATCTGATGGGTAGAGATGTTGAAAAAAGGAAACCATACCTGATAAGGCAATCTGAGAACCATCTCGGTCAGAAGTTGGGGGTAGTCCTCAAAAATGTCATTAGCATGCCCCTTCACATATTGTCGTAGGAAGAAGGGGGACATGTCTGGGGGTGGTGTGGATGGGTGGGACTTCAACAGCTGCCCTGGAAGGGGAGCTGTCTCTTTCTGAAATTTTTAAGAGGAAGTATTTAAGCATATTTTTACATGTGATGTCTTAATTTTTTTCATTAGGACCACAGTAAAGAAGTGGCGGACAATGAAATCAACAATTAATTACATACTTTGATTTTAGCCCATTCTAAAAATTTCATACATGAAAGTCTATGTCCTGTTTATTTCTAGCTGAAATGTGTTGGTTTTAAATACCTGCATTTTAACATAAGCAACATTATGAGATTAATTTTCATGCATACACAGAATTACATACACCACACCCTCGATAACTCATGCCCTGATAACTCGCAAACCTTCTTAGAATGCAAGATCAGACATGGATCCCATTTTTTTAAACCAGAAAATACCAAAATATTTATTCTTTTTTGGTGAATTTGATGAAAATTGCAATCAAAATTGGTAAAGAAAACTGATATCGCTTGTTTTATCATCGAAAACAGAAGATAAAACCTGGAAATTTCAATCAATGTTATGAAAAATCAACTTTAAGAAGAAGTCATAACATTTGTTAAATTTTCTTTCCAAACGACATTCTTATTACACCATAAATAACAATACAAAAAGGAAATTTTGATCAATGAAAATGTCCCTCATATTGGAGGCCGTACTTTGATAAAAAAATACCACTTAAAATTTTTTTGTATCATTTTAAATTTGTGTTCTGGTTCTACCTTTTAGTTCCTTTTAAGTATAATTATCATAAATTTAATGTGTGCCCTCTTGTAATTAAATGTAAAATGTGTCAATCTACTGTAACAGCCCTGTCCATGAGCAGTTCTCTGAGAACCTAATTAAATGCCAACTGTGTTTTTTTAAACCCTGTGTAGGCCCCATGGCAGTCAAAATCTTAAGCCCCCCCTTGCAAATTATCGCCTCATATGCCAAGATCAAATCAATTCAATATTATTTTGATCGATTGTTGTAGGGCCCCTAAAAGGCATGGGGCCCATAGACCAGTGCCTACTCTGCTTATTGGGTAATAAAGCACTGGTTTTGATATAGGACTAGCAGAAACATTTGTTGTATTAATGCACTAAATAAACAGTGGGCCTCTTTTTCTATTATCACGTTTATGTCTTTTAATAAAATAAAGGAGGTGGAATAAACCATTTTTTTTAAAAAGATATACAAATCCTACATGGTTAAGAACCAGTGGCTCCCGCTGCATGTGAATATCGGGTAAATCATTTCAGTTGATCAATCGAACACTGTTATAAATTTTATTGTGTAGGTAATCTAATTAAACAACCTTAAATTAACCTACTTAATCATAACTGTGATTAAAGATATAAAGGCAACCAAATGCAATGAGTACTTCGTTAAATAAAGAGCTTTGTTTCACAAATATGGGCCATTGTGGGGAAAATGAGTTTCAGAGAATTCCTGAATTTGCACAAGGAGATATTCTCAAGGATAATAAGAAGTTACTCAGTTACTTGCATTAAAATCAATATTTTGCTGATTGAACAAATTCAGTTTTGATACAGACCAGTGATGTAGACGATTATCTCGAGAAATGTTGCTGGTCTTTTGTTAAAAAGAATTTTATTTGGTAGTGTATCAACAGTCTTGTTCCCAGCTTTGCAGACTCATTGTTTTGAAAAAACTATTACACAATGCTCTAGGAACCAGATTAATCAACAAACACAAAAGGATGTGACATAATACACGAATATTTTCTGAGTACCGTTTTGGTTGTTGAAACCAGTTGAAAACATGATATCAATCTTTCAGATACTGGACCTTTTGAAAATAAATGTGATTTATACAGAATAATGAACAACTTCATCTGAAAAAGTTCTTTATTGACAACTATTGTTGATGCAATTATAACACGATTCAGTCCGTAAACAGCCCATTTCCCACCAACCCTCAAAGTTCTCTGAATGTCTTTGGTCTCACAGATTTTTGGGATTTATCTCAGTAACTTATGCCTCACATATAGTGCTATAGTGCAGTCTATGTTTTTGTTTTTGACCCTGATGTGCGAAAATTATTGAGGGAGAGGTGTAGATGCAAATTACAATACAATCATACTTTTATCATCCTGTAAGCAAATGCAGACTTGAATAGAATTAGTGACAATGAAGGTCCATTGAGAATAAATGGTGCATCCATTTCTTCATAATTTTTGCCAAAACAATAACCGTAAACACTGATATCCATTTAAAAAAATCTGGGTCGTTCTTTTCTCTTCATCTCTGCTGCAAGTTTTTACCTATTTTCAGTCTGACTGACTTGTGTTTCTTGTTTTGTAAAATCTATTAAGATATACAGTCTATGTAGCTTACTTTTTTCTACTTATCTGTGTTCTTATAAAAAAAATCCTGTTTAAAACTGTATCCCATACAATTTTAAGTTTTCAGGAATATAGTTCAGACTGAATCTGAATGAAAATAAGTACTTCCACAAAATCTGGAAGGTTATCATTTCTGCAATTGTTGATGAAGATTGCCCAATTAACAAAGCATAGAAATTGTACCATTCTGAAACCTATATCAATAGACATAAGATCATTTACTAATTGCATTAAAATGTTTCAGACAAATAGTACACAAAAGATGAAAAGTTATCATGTACTTCTATTATGTCAGCTCATACACTGAATTTTTTAAAATAAACTTTCCTTTGAGAAATATGGGATATTTTTTTACAGATTATAATTCCTGATGTAAATAACTTTATGAATTGTCATAACACAGAAATTGAAGTGGTTACATTCTCATAATTAAAACTATGACCATAGTCCAGCTCATCATGGTGTACTTACCTCAGCTGGGTTGTAATTCTTCCAGTAAGTAAGCAATTTCTTAAGTATTTTCAGGCAGTAGTCTATAGCATCATTGGACAGCAAGGCTCTGGCTGTGCTATTACTGATGAAAGATGAGGACTGCAAAACACGTATAAATATAAAAAATTTTTTTTCTGGATATAAAATATATTGTCTCATTTTAAAACTTTGATGAACTAAATTCAAAGTTAACTTCATTAGACAATAAACTGTCTGAAACTATCACATTTTTTAGGTCCTTTTTGCCAAATTATTGTAAAAAATAAAGCATCCAATTGTCTTTTGAGGCCATATTTCCAAATCCTATATGTAATTCCTTAAGACAGGTTTGACTACTCTAGATTTAGTATGCTAAATCAACAAAGACTGCAGAAATAAAATTTGATCTTTTTGGATGAGGGTATAATTAATTTTAGTTATGAAATATTTTCCTTTCGAGGATGCCAAGTGCCCAGTCCAAGTTATGTTATTATTCTGCCCAGTCAAAGTTATTATTCCCTCCTAAAATAAGTTATTGGTGGCCCAGAATGGAAAAGAATATGATCCCAGTTAGACTTCATAGCTAACACGTGGAACTTCCTTCTTCTTTTGATCTGGACCAAAACTATTAAACATCAGAACAGGCTGGGAGGAGGGAATCTTTACATTTGCAGGAGGCTAAGTATTGCTTAATTAAAATCAATCTTACCATCCAAATCTACATTCTGATAGCAGTGGTACATTACCTGCTACCACTGCATTGCCTTATTTATCTGTTAGACAGGACCCTGATGGCCTTATCAAAACTATCACAAGAAATAAATGCATTTACCCTAAAATCAGGCATTTTTACTGTCAGTAGAAGACCCCCTGCCACATGAGCTGCCACAATAGAACCCTTACATAAGTTTGCTTTAAAAACCACTCCCATAAAATCATCCAATGAGGTTTTAAGAAGGACCAAGATGCAGC
Organism: Potamilus streckersoni; assembly: GCA_016746295.1. Classification (NCBI taxonomy): domain Eukaryota; kingdom Metazoa; phylum Mollusca; class Bivalvia; order Unionida; family Unionidae; genus Potamilus; species Potamilus streckersoni. The sequence continues at coordinate 895,601 of JAEAOA010000137.1, forward strand.
AATAGACCCAGCCTCAGAAGCTTATTTCTCATTATAAAGTTCCTTTATGTGAGGAACTGAAAAAATAGTGAGGACAATCCACTTTGAATGGTGACTGCCAAAAATACAAGAAACCATGAAGAAGAGAAGATGATTTGGACATTCCTTCTACCTTTACAGGAAGCTAAATGAAACCAAAAGGCCCTATCTAGACAATGAAGCCTTAATCATCACCAGCACTGACTGGGAATCTTAGCATGTTACTTATTCTCTGCCAAAAACCCTAGCTGGCAAAGTTCCCATTCAACTGCATTGTCTTGGACCCTGTCTTGCCATCTTATCCTCATCAATTTCCTCTGACTGCCCACATGAAAATGGTTCAGTGTTTTGGAATGGCATCTGTACACCATTCCAGTTTATCATGCATTCAGCATACCTGACAAGACAAGGGCTTTGTAGAACTTCAATTTTGTCTGTAGAATAATGCTCAGGTGCTCCCACAAATTTGTGTAGTCTGCCAAAGGCCATACTTGCTTTAACAATTCTGGCATTGGTTTCATCATTAATGTGGATGGCAAACTGTGTCATATGCTTTTATCAGGTTAATGAATATTGTGAACTGGTTGGGTTTTTGTTCCTGGCATTTGACTTAATGCTGACCAGCTTTCATGAAGCAACACTGACTCCCAAGCCCGAGTCTTTGATCAATATTATGATTGGCAAGGAGTCTGCTGACTACCTACAGCAATACAATTGGGTTTACCTACCTACACATGGTACCTGCCATGATTATTGATGCACAAATTTACAAAGTTCATAAGGACAGGAATTAACTCAACAGAAATAAAATTAATTTCAGTGAGGATTCTATATCTGACTGGCATTTAGTTTATTCCTCCCACTCCTAAACTCTAAACATATTCATAACATTTTGAAACATTCTTGCTATACTGCAGTTTGGAACCATGTTGACACATTTCCTCTTGAATAGACAGAAACTCACCTTATTTGATGGTTTGGTTCCAGCTTTTGTTCTTGACAGCAGCACACTGACTAATCTCAAGTACACCAGCTTAACTTCGTAATGCTTACTGCGACATGCAACATCATCCAGGTCCTGGGAAGAGAAGTTTCCAAAATAAAACAAGAAAATAATTGTTTTTAGTATATTATATTTCTCCAAAAATTCTTACCCAACCAATATTAACATTAGCAAATTACTCTGCTATCTCTAGGTGAAGCCCTCCTTGAAAAACAAAAACAACACCTCATCTTTCCATCTATGTATTAGCAGTCCTTGAAAAAACCCATCTTTCCAGCTATATATATATATATATATATATATATATATATATATATATATATATATATATATATATATATATATATACTGCTGCATCAAGGGTCACCTTTTAAACATACTTGACCCCATATTAATAAATTTTGAGCCTGAAAGTACTGCAGAAGCTGAAAACCTTAAAATCAAAACTAATACTTAGAAGACATCACCATGATCGAAATGCAAAGTCGAGAAGATGGGCAAAAGCGTTAAAAATTTCTAGTCAATTAGAATTATAACCTTATTCTAAAAACCAAGCTGCAAACTTGTCAAATGTTTAAATCTAAAATTTATATTAAAATAGTTTTTAGAATCTGTCATAAATATAAACATGGTCTTCCTCAATAATTACTTGAAGCATTCTTTTTCATTCTGTTTCATGCTGCCATTTTTCTTTTATTTAGTCTTCTAAACTGGTTCCTTATTATGTATATTCTTTTTATACATTAATAAACTAAATTTGACCTACCAAATTATCATACCTGTGCTAAAGCAGTTTTCTTCCTAGCTGTATATACACAGAACATACCTAAACAATATTATACCCCTTGCAATTTTAATTTCTAGAATTTTGTTGATGTAATTTGGAATGTGCAGTTTTCAATACATACTTTTGATAATTCCAAATCCGGTATGGTTGGCACGTCAGTATTGTGCATGTAGTACTTATTTTGTCTCCCAATTTTTGTGAACTTCACTATACAGTCTCAATGCTGATTTAATTATATGGCAATATTTTTGACATAAAAAAGTTAATTATGATGCCAACAAGTAGGTACATCTATCTCAGCTCTGGAATTCAATGATTCACAAACCTCAACAGTTGCTAACAGCTGAACTGACACAAGCTTCATGTACATAGTACAAGTAAACACAACTTTTTAGGGGTTGCAACACAACATTGTCTCTGAGGTGATTAACTGGTACTCCCAAAATAGCACATATATAAAATGTTTAAGTTATATTTTACCTTTCCTTTGAGATCCAGTTCCTTGAGCAATGTAATCAACAAAGCATCCAGAGCTGCTCTATCTTTGTCATCTTCACTATCCAGGTCAGAGGTCAACATCAGAAGCACCTTGAGGGATATTTTACAATGATTAATAGACTGACAATGTGGTAAAATTCAAAACATTTGGCTGATAGCTGATATCACTATTAGATAAGCTTGCACTGTTCATGGCAATCAGATCAAATGCAAACAGATGAGAGATCCTACTATGAAAATATTGTGTAACAATGATTTCACTTAAAAAAGAATGAACTAAAGAAGCTAATTTGGTTGAGCTGTCAATGGCACTGCTAAAAAAACCCCCAACAGAATTCAATTCACATAAATATCTTGGTAATTATTCTTTACTGTTTGATTCACAAAAATCACTAAATATACATTTTCTTCCCATATACAAAGGATATAAAACTTATGTAATGACAGGCCCATCTCCTTTATTAGATGGTTGTTAAAATTTTTGAGAAGTTTGTTTTCAAGAACATCTTAAGTTTCTTATAAATAAATATTAAGCTTTCAACAATCTGGATACACTTTCTAAAGATCTGACAGTTTTTTGCTTATTCATAACACAGACCTGTTTACCCATAAATTTTCCTGTCAGTATTTTAAGCAATGCCTGTCAGTATTTTCAGACCGCAGTCAGTATTTTCAGCAAACAAATAGTAGATACTATCAATATACTATAATTATCATTATGTAGTATTACACGACATAATGACTATACAATATTGTGTAAATAACTCTTAGTTTGCATAGACGCTGGTATTCAGTTAATTCTGTGTTTCAAGACATAAATATGCAGAAATTGAACACCACTGACTTAAACATCCTGTTCATATTATAGTGATAAAAACCACAAAAAAAAATACAACATAACCAAATTTATTGTTGTTTACCTCCATTACTTTCTCTAGAAATTCTGTTTTCTCAGCTTCACACATATCCATAACATTTTAATTAAAGCCAATTCTCTATCTTTAATGGTTAAGGACGACTTGATATAAAACATTATGACATTGTTACCACCCATCCACTTAGAAAATAATAAGTTTATCTAGATAGGTGAAGGCAATCTTATTTATCTGATAAAATCTAGTATCATCTTTGTCAATATTTACTAGAATGGAAATGTTAAATTATTTTTCATTGCTTCCGTTAACTTGTCAGCTGTACTCAATGACAAATTCATATTTGCGATCAACTCATATAGAATCGCCTCAGCACATGTTTTTTGTTTTTTAAGTATGTTTTGATCAGTGACTTCCTTTCCTTTCATCATTGACAAAAAGTTTCTATTTCCATTCACTAATGATTTCAATTTTGTATGATTTTGCGATTCCACATGCCGTGAACAGTCATTTCTTCCACCATGTGCACAGGAAAAGTCTAAGTTGCAAACAGTGCAATGCACAAAATGTTCTCCTTTTGACGAAGGTTTAAGGCATAGCCACTGAGTAGAATAAACTGGTAGAAAATGCTGCTTTCTGTGTTAGACTTTCCATTTTCATCATCAGTTTCGTGCTGAAACTTTCTTGTCGGCGGCATTTTCCTTTGTTTAAACAAACGGATGTTGAGAATGTCAAAATAAGTGACGTGGCACAAAATGCGGACGCGGACCGAAGAGACGATATAACGAAATGAAACGGAAAAAAAAACGGCTTAAAAAAATTAATTTTAAAAAGTAATAAATAAATGCAACCTCAAATCGTATTTTTAGTTCAATGACCGTATGACCGTACGGATGGGCTTTATTCCGTACAAATACGGTCGGGTAAACAGGTCTGATAACAGTGTTTACAAAGCATTATAAAACAGAAAGGAAGCTAGTGCTAATTTTTGTGACATAATTAAAGGACTGCTAAGGGAAATAGGATTACATCTGGATCATTTTCCAATTGGTTTGAAGTTAATTGGGAAATCAGCTGCATTAACCAGTCTCACCAATAATAGTATGTATAAGCAGGACTTCCACAATGCTCTGTCCTCTCCTCTTTCACACTTACATACATGACAGTGTTATCGATATAGAGTTCTGTATGAAACCATTTACGGTTGCTACATCACTGTACACAGTAGTCAATGATTCTTAAGTGTCTTTAAATGCTCATAGCAGAACACAACAAGCCAGTGGGTGAACAGTGGTTATTTTATTGGAATCATATGTATAAACTTAAAGGACCTAAATGTCAGAATGCTTTCTGTAAAATTTGGTCAATTCTGCTGAGTGGTGTTTGATAAGTTACTTAAAGAATATTTGAAAGCCCTTATTTTCTAAATGCTTTTGTCAAGTTCTGCCTAATTATTTTTAACATTATTTTTAGAAATTCATTTAAATGTTTTCTTCTTTCAGCAACAGTGACATCATTTGTTTTGTTCAACTGCATATCAACACAATCCTGGCTATACATTTCTATGTAATGCTATGGATGGTCAAGTGTGTGGATTCAAGACTCAGTCTTAGTCAGAGTGGATATGTGAGAAAGTTTGCCAGTATTCTCCCTTGTTGATGGTTATTCCATAATTTACTATGTTTCTCCTCCACAAGATAGACCAGCCACAATGTGTAGCCAATCAAGTACTTAAAAATAGCATTATGTCCACAACATTATAATGCTTTAATGTATAAAATCTTTGCATGAAAAACAATTTAGAGCATTTGAGGTACTACTGTAACGTTAGTCTAGTTCCTGAAAAATTCCACTAAATCTAGCACAGAGAACCCAAATTAAGACAAATCCCAATCAGCCATTATCCAGATTTAAACACAACAATATTAGTTTTGCTATTATTTTGCTATCTTTAATTTAAAGGTAATTTCAGTTTTGACTTAGTGTGAAAATGTATGGGTTGGCAGGTATGCAACTTTCAATGGCCTTTGCTTCCTTTTAAATTTAGTCAAATTCTGCTAATTGGTTCTTAAGTATGTAGGTTTTGTAATTTTTGTAAAAATGGCCAGATTTAATAGTGGATTGGAATAACTTTTAGAGACCTTAATGCTTGGATGATAACCATTAAATTGAGTCAACATTTTTTGTGGTTTAGGAAAAGAAGTTCTAAACAGCAAATGTTGATGGGCAAATGCATGATGAATACAGGACCATGTCTAAAGCTCACTTGGCCTTATGGTGAGTTGAGCTGCAATTGGTTCAGCTAGGATGTGAACACCTTTGGAGTCTGTGCCTGTAACAACGATAACAATAAACACTTAGGTACTGTTACAAACAGGTTTCAATGCAGTTCTCACCTGCATAAATGGTATTGCCTGCACTCCACCAAGGTCGGAGATCTTGGGTATATTTCCCAACATTCTGTCAAGTAGCGATAGCCGCAATGAGTGCAATCTGAAAAGTTGAGAGACATTTTATCAGTAGAATATAAGGCTTCATGCTGTAGTTCCAATTTAGTTGTTGTACATATAGATTTGATTGCACTTGTACACATATTAAAACTGTCTTACACTGCATGCTTAAGTTGTTTTTAAACTTAGCTTTAATCTCAATACAGAATTGTATATTTAGTGTAAGAATTTATCCTACTGTCAAAATATCAGCCTTACACAAGACAAAGAATGATTTTTATATTCTCTGTAAGATCATATCAACTTCATGGCTGAGTCATGCATGTAAAATAGGTCAATCTTCTACTTATATCATTGCCATGTGGTGTTTTCTCTTTCATACAGGAATTTATAAAAATTTCAAATTAATTAAAACCCAATTTTAGTGGGCAATCCACACCATACACATCTGTATTATTTTTATGTTACTTGAAAATATTTTATTCATATTTCATTTCTATTTAAGCTAGTAAAACAAAAGTGAAATTGTAAATAATACAAGCATAAAGTTTAATCTTTCTGTTTACCTTGCTGAGGTGTCTTGTTCACCATCAGTCATTTCTTGCCCTTCTCCATCATGTGGAAGAGAGCTGCTGGGCATACCCAGACTACTTGTCTCACTCCTGGCTCCAGTCATGCCACTTTCACGGTCCCGGTCTCCATATGTACTGCTTCGTCCACTTGCTGAGGAGATAAGTAAATATAACATGTACATTAAAAGAATAGAACAGAATAATTTACACAAGAGGAGCAAATATACCATGGCAGTTTACTTTCTACAAAACTATGAGACAGATGGATGGATTTACAGCTTATTCTGTACAAAAATGTTGGATGATTCTAAGCATTTACTAAGATAAATATCTGTACAGAAGCAACTGCAAACCATCATATGACTAATATTGTTGAGTAACAATAAAGAGATAAATAAACTACCAAACAGCCAATGAAGCTTGGCTTAAATAGAAATATGACAATGTTAAGAGATTTATTGTATGCCAACAGTGGTTACAAAAGATTATGATTGCAACTTTTATATTTCACCAAAGCGCTCCACTGAACCCAGAATGTGACGTCCTCATTGACATCCTCATTATGTCTTACCAAGAGAACCCAGAGTGTGACGTCTTCATTGTGTCTGACCGATAGAACCAAGAGTCTGACATCCTCATTATGTCTAACTGATGGAACACCATATGAGAACAGTAATGTCCATTTTACAATGATTTTTTCATTATTAAAAACATGTTAAAAAAAGTTATAAATTGCCACAAATGAAATTTAAGTTAATTTGACACTAACATCAACAAATCATAAGAGTTGTGCCTGAGGCCCCAAGAAGGCATGTTAAATTTTTTAAAATCATTCATATGTGAACTCTTGGTATAATGAGAGGAGTAACACATCTATTTTTAAGAAACTACCTTCCCTGGATACCATGCACATAATGGACCTGCCCTTAACAGACTGGAAAGAATGCATGCACAAGAACAAATTTTAAATTGATGATAATTAACTTAAATTTGTTCTGTGTCCTGGCTGTCCTTTATATATTAGTTTTTACAATACTAAGGCAGCTAATAAGATTAGTTACCACTGTGATCTCCCGATTCCTCTGCACTTCCTGCACTTTCTGAACCAGCACTTCCTCCATGTTCAGCTGGGGAAGTTCTCAGTGTAGAACCATCAGTAGCAGCATTACTTCCCACCTCATCGTCACTACCTGGTGCTGAGGCAGTGGTATCTGATAAATGGCCCTCCTCAAATGACACCACATTCTAAAATAAAATTTGTATTACATGTATCATGTTTTTATATTGCTACTATTGAAACAATAAAGAAACCAGCTATGTCAAATTATGAGGGCAATTACTATGCTTAACATATGACAGCAATTACTTAGTTAAAAAGATTCACATAAGAATAAACCTGCACATGGATGCTAGTGATCTCTTTGTTAGTTGACATGGTTAAAACAGTCTGGAAGATTATTTTTAATTACATGTCAAAAAGTTTTGCCGACTTCAAAATTGTTTTCAAAAAGCATTTTTCTGATGATAATTGCACTTCCTCTTTATGTTACTCTGCTTATTGTTCTTGTAAGGTTTAATGCCATTTTTCAGCACAAAATGGGCTTTACATAGTGGCCAGTATAAATGGTGGAGGAACCCGTGAAAACCCCCAAAAGAAACACTGACTCACAAGAAGCTAGATGGCAAGCTTTTTCACATACCTACATTTGCTGAGCACAATTCTCAAACCCACGTAGAGAGAGGTGAGTTGGTAGTGATTGTAAAGGTGAGAGCATTAGATAACATGGCCACTCGGGGCCCTGTTACTCTGCTTATGTGTAATATTTAACATATTTCCCACTAATTGTTACATCCCCTCAAAAAAGAAGTATTTCTAAATTAGGATTAGGGATAAAAGACATAAATAATAAACATTTCTTTCAACATTAATGAAAAATGTATGCTGTCATTTTGTCAAGAAATTGTCTCACAGATTTGAATTATTTAAACAGTCAATGTCAATAACAGCTTTACAATGATTATGGTAAAAACGAGTCATGTCAAATCCCTATGGCTACCAAAGTGAAGCAGATCCAAATAAAATTTAATATTAAGTAAGTTCTTTTCCTGTTGGCATCCTGAATTGTGTGGCTCTGTTCATTTTCTATACAATACTCAGTGTTATTGTTTCATACATATTTAATTTTCACAGACTTAAAAAGTCCCACCCAATCACATTATGCTGACACCAGGCCAACAAGTCCAATCAATAACCTCTTAATGTTGAGTGCCAAGTGCAGCAGCTGCCAGTACCAATCTTTATATGTCTTTGGTTCTAAACCATGCAACCAAGGCATACGCTCTAACCACTTAGGCCACTGAAGCAGTCTCACAAAGTAGCTGATTTAGCATTAAAAATCTACAAAGGAACAACCATAGCTCAAATGCCGAGTCATAATCCAAGGATCATGAGTTAGATACTCCACTAGGCCTGACCAATTTGGCTGCCTTGGTGCATCTCTGGGACAGGCATTTAAGTCCCATTTCCTATGCTTGATATAGCAAGTGGTGCCATTAAAACCAACAACCCTCCCATCCCACCAAACAAAAATCCCCTGTAAATTCATCATCTCATTTGTGATGATGTTGCTACAACCTTTGTAACACATCATTCATTCATCTGAACTTGACATCTGACTTTTAACAACTCCATTCCTCTAAATGAATGTGACAAATCTCTTACTAATAATTTATGTAAACTGAAGATATTTAACTCCCATGGTTGACATCTTTACTTTGTGTGATACCTTGGGATTCTAATATTACACAGAAATATGTGCAAATCAACAACTGCATCTTATGTTGGTTATCCAAATTTGGAATGCCTTTCACTGGTACAATGTATATTTTAAAGGCTAAGCAATCCATCCATAATTTACTTCTAATGCATATCATTTCCCAAGCTATAAAGCCCATCTGCAGGTATACACATACACATATAGAATAATGAATACTGACCTGTGCTTGTTCCCTCAGTCTCAGCCCCTGAAGTCTACCTGACCCTGGCTGTAACACAAGTAACAATAGACTAGACAGGAATTACCAAATAGACCTTCAGAATAATCATCAAATACTAATCACTATATAAATTAGTATTTAATATTTATGAAATGATCATGATCATTGTAGTCATCGTATTTCATGATCTTCTGTCATTTTTTCTGCATATTTCATTCTGAATCAGTTTCATTAAAATTAAATTCTATTAAAAAATGTGACATTAAATTTCATCTTTTGCAAACATTTTTCTCATCCTGGCTAAAAATTTGTAACATTTTTTTGAAGTAAAAGACTAAAATTCTTAATTGCTGGAAATAACTATTCAACCAAAATAAAAGCTTACAAGATGCTCTTAAACAATTTACACAAGGACTGAATGAATTCAATGCCTTTTGTCCAGCATCTAGCTTTCTGATGAACTATGAGGATTTTGCTATTACTCAGTACTCTTTTTCAAGTTTGCATGAAATTCATAGTTTTATATATGCATGTGAATGTTTGATTAGAGCTAGTAAGTGAACAGGATGTCGAGTTAGCATTTCACTTATGGGTTGTGGATCTACGCCCTATTGTGCCACAAAGAGGAAAACTTCACAAATACATAAAGCTTATCATTGGTCAAATTAGTCAAACTGATGACTCCAGCCCAAGAAAAAATGTAAGTTTTGGATGTGACATTTAGGTCTGCTTTAGTTATATCAACAATATTCTTTTACTACCAAATTGCTGAGTTATTTGCCTATTAAAGTAATTAATAACTCTAGTTGTTCCTGAGAACTAACTTATGTGTTCTGATTTCAAATTACAATTATCCCATTTAAAAAAATCAGAATATCAAAAGACTATAGTATGAGTCCAGTGTTACCTAGACTGATCCCTGTCGAAGAACAACAAAACTTTTTTAAGCAGACATTTCATTTTTTGTAGTAGTGAATATAAATATCCAACAGAGGCAGGCTCATGGCAATGCATTACAACTGGTATAATCAAAGTACAAGGATACATCCCATAAAGGACATATCAAATCAGTGGTGGTTGGCAGGCATAGAGAATTAACAGCTGAATGACAGACTCACAACCAGCTGTCTTTAACTTGGATAGTCAATTAAACTGATTATCATATGATACTTTCCATGCCATCTACTTAACAATAGTCTTAACAATTCACTTATGTTAAATGCTATGAGATGTGAAAAAACAAACAAAAGGAGTGAAAAAGGTCTGATAATGATGATCATAATATTGTGTAAAATACCTGTGTACTTTTTGTGTTTATTTTCTTATAAGGCATGTATTAAACATTTCCTAATGCTGATCTATATTTGCTAACAAAAAGTACTGCAGAAAAATAAGGATAGGCTATAAACACATAAAAAAATGGTTTGTGTGGTAACTTGTGCACTCCCTCTACTCCATCTTCATACCCATATAACATCAATTAAAAATGTTTGTTATGAGAAATTTCATTTTTAGCTTGTAAATGCCAACTGAAAGAATGAGAAGGCAATGATCTGCATCTTGAAACCACATTCTATTGAAAAACTTTTATCAAAACCTAAATAAAACATTTAACAGCATCATTAATAAAGCTCCTGCCACTACAAAATTCATTCTCACTTTTCCACTTACATACTTCATCAATTAAATTTCTGACTAACCTGACATGATGAAAACCTGATGACATGATGAACAAAATCTGAATAAACTAAAATGATTTTACCCTGTAACTTTATGAATACCTGACAACTTGACATCATAAATGCTTGACAACTTGGCATGATGAATACTAGACAATTTGGCATGAAGAATATCTTATCTCAATAACATTGTATGTTGAATGCCTGACAACTTGGCATCATAAATGCCTGACAACTTGGCATCATAAATGCCTGACAACTTGGCATTATAAATGCCTGACAACTTGGCATCATAAATGCCTGACAACTTGGCATCATAAATGCCTGACAACTTGGCATCATAAATGCCTGACAACTTGGCATCATAAATGCCTGACAACTTGAAATGATGAATACAATACAATCTGAATAACTTGACATGTTGAATACCTGATAATTTGACATGATGAAAACAATCTCTGAATAACTTGGCATGATGAATGGACAACATGACACATGACGAATACCTGATCTAAATAATTTGACATGAAGAATACATAATCTGAGTAACTTTACATGATGAATATCAGAACTGAATAACTATACATAATGAATACCTGTTTTGAATAATCTGACATGATGAATATCATAACTGAATAACTATACATGATGAATATCAAAACTGAATAACTATATATAACAAATATCAGAACAGAATAACTATACATAATGAATACATGATCTGAATAATCTGACATGATGGATATCAGAACTGAATAACTTTACATAATGAATATCAGAACTGAATAACTATACATAATGAATATCAGAACTGAATAACTATACTTATGAATATCAGAACTGAATAACTATACATAATCAATATCAGAACTGAATACATAATGAATACCTGATCCTGCAGACTAAGAGCAATGGCAAGCTCCACCATGGTCTCATCATCAGCATCTGGGGGTATGTCCATCAAGGCAGGAAAGTTACCTCCTGATCCAAGCAAAACCTCCAGTGGTATACGGGATCGACGTGACTCTGATGGCTCAATGACAATTGGTTCATTATTCTCCTGAAATCAACAGAAATATGAAAAGATTTATCAGTCATTTGTTTCGATTGAGAGAATACTCCTGGTTGATCCGTTGTTTGTGGACAAAAATGCAACCTATTAGGGCACTGTCTCATCAAATAATAATCATAACCTTTAATTTGTTATTGATATTATTGCTCATATGTCAATTTGAAAATTTACTTAATGAAAAAACAAGTTTTTTATTCTTCACTGCCTAAAGCTATAATATCTCATCTTTAACAATCTAACTTTATTCTAACATGCAGATGTTGCATCCTGAATTCAGACATTTGAAAATATGTATATATTATTTTATTCCTCTACATTTTTTTTCACTGTTCTTCACTTTGGTGGCTTTAATGGTTGTAAGATTTACCCCATTTTTGTTTAGTACCAAGTAGGTCTTTTGTTGAAAAGTCCTACGTTAATATGGCTATCCATTTCCGTTTAGTACCAAGTAAGTCTTTGGTTGAAAAGTCCCAAGTTAATAAGGCTATCCATTTCTGAGAAGATTTTTAAGATGGCTACCATCATGGCTGTTAGACCGATATAATTTTAATTTACAACCAACACCTTCAAAACTTTTCTTGCACTGCAATGGTGTGTATAAAGCAAGATGCATTTTGTCATGAACACAGCCTGAAACAAACAATTTAATGCCATTCAGCCGATCTGCTTCAGCATTGAAGGAATAGTGTGCATCAAGATGCATCCCTTCCACATATTTCATATTTTAAATAGGAGAGTGTTTTCAAAGCATCAACCACTCCACCAAACCCCTATGCAGTCATAACCTAAACATAAAAACTCAGGGTAAGGCATTATAATATACAGTGAAAGTTACTGTATGTGGTATTATAAAAGAAGTGCATACAGTCATCTGCTTGAATGATTCTAGAAAGAACTGTGCTTGAGAAAAAACTTAAAACAAAATGTAGAAGTCAGTCAAGCAAAAAATATGGGACATCGTAATTTGGTAGAGATAAACTAAAAATGAAGCACAAAGATACCAACTATACAAAATAATCTGGGACTACTGACCACAATCTCATACTGTTCCAGATCTTGCTCGCCTTCAACTTCAGCCTGTTCACTGATACTGACTGACTGGACCGTGGTTGAATCAGGCTTATCTCCTTTATTCTGATCTTCTTCTTCTTCCTCCTCCTCTTCCTCCTCTTCACCACCTGCTCCTAACATAGAAGATAAACTAAAATATACTGTGAATGGGTTTCTAATATTTTTGTGCACACAAGTGCTTGCAGCAATGGTTAATAATACATAGCAAAATCACCAATCAGCCAATTTGTAAATATATGCCAGACTAACATTCCTTGTTTCTGTACATATTGGTAAGTCTTTGTTAATATTCAGTAAAAATCTGACTTCCTGTACAGTTTATTACATTCATTGATTCACAAGTTCTCAATCAAATTGTCATGTGACATGTGATTATGATTTTTAACATAGCTTTAACAATTTCAGTTATATCGCCACAATGTCTGCAGTGTGGCAGTTTATAGTGATGCCTAGCAGACATGTAGGATGATGTCCCACCCAGTCACATTATCCTGACACCAGACTGACCAGTCCCAACACTAACCTCTGCTGAGTGCCAAGTGAGGCAGCAGTTAGTACCATTTTTGTAAGTCTTTGGTCAATCAAATTTGTCATATTTCTTGGTAATTAAATATGATGTAGTTACCTAACCCATTTTTGTGGCAAATTTATTTGCTAGTTGGAAATTTCCCTTGCTGTAAAAATCCTTGCTTGCTTCTATAATCTTCTTTAGATTTAGCATGGTTTTTGTGAACTTGTTCTAATAAATACAAACTTTGGACCCGGTCTTGTTTTTAAAAACTTCTGGCTGTAATAAATACAAACTCTGGACCCAGTTTTGTTTCTATCAACTTTGGGTTTTAATAAATATAAACTATGGACCAAGTCTTGTTTCCATCAATCTCTGGCTGTAATTAAAACAAACTTTGGGTTCAGTTTTGTTTAAATCTATGGTTATAATAATTGTACAGTTTGGACCCAGTCTTGTTTCTATCAACCTTTGTTTGTAATAAATGTAAACTTTGGACCTAGTCTTTTTTCTATCAATCTCTGTAATTAGTGCAAATATATGACTCTAATTTTATTCCATACAAAAAGGTAAATATATGTAATTTGATTAGCCTTACTTGTGTGTTATTATGAGATGTCTAGTTTAGTCTCTCTGATAATTGTTAATATTACAATTATTGAACAGTAATAACAGTTGAGAAGTGTTGGAATTGACATACAATACACAAGTCAGTGAGAAAATGGTTTGATAGCCTTTATGGCTTCCCTTTGTAAGATGTTGAGCCTGTTCACTTTCATAATTAGTGGCTATTACTACTGATAATAATTGTCAAGCTTACAAATCCTAACAGCTTCGAAGCACTATTTTTCAGGTCAAATCTGTATACATAACAAAGCCATTTTGGCTTCTCTCACTTAGTGTCATGAAATGTAAAAAGAACAGGGTACCAGACTGCGACTTATGAATTGCGTGACAAGATTGCTACTTTTAAAAAATACATGGCATTTTGTTTAAATTCAGAATTTTATTTTATCAGTCTTGTATTTAGCAACATTGATGATTACAACCGGACATAAATGTCAAGATCATAACAGGGTCAGCATTGACTAAAAATAAATTTTGTGCAGAGACAAGAACACAGAGAAATTAACCTTGAACAAAACAGGGTACCTGACGAAGACTAAAAAATCATGTGACAACACATTTATCATTTTATCATTTCCATTATGAAGGCATTTTGTCCACTCTACAAAAGTTTTGTAAGCATAATTACATCGCATATGGTTAGCAACATCTGAATAAATCATTACCAAACATTAACATGTCATCACGTAAACAGAGACAATTATTTTACAAAACAAAGTTTTTATAGTCTACAACACTGGGTGAGGTAGGCAGGGGGACTTGCAGAACATTTTTTGGTAGAAAAGACTCAAATAAAACAATTTAATGTTGAAAAGACTTGAATAAACAACATCATAACCAATAAGGAAGTTATTCAGCAGCAGTGGGAAAATGGAGCAAATGGAAAGAGAATTATGTATGTACGAAGAATTAAATAATATTTCTGAATGGTTTTGCAATGTGCATGACAACAACACCTGCTCACATATCATGATTACACCAAGAATAAGAACTATTAATGCATATTCAGTTGCAATAAGTCAATTATCATAACAAGAAGAACCTTTTAATAATTAATGTAACTTCGAAATACATAGCAAAGATATTAAACAAAGATATTAAATGCTTTGAAGAATGTAGCTTTCTTACTACGTACATTACACATTCTTCTCATCAAAAATTTAGTCCCAGTCGTATAAAGCCACTTTTCTGGTGCAGAATGGGTGGCCATATAAGAGGGGGACCACTGTATACAGGCAAGAGTTGGCACTGGATCAATGCAATGAAATACTTTAGCTAAAAACATGCAACGCAGAATAAGTCTTCCAGTGACACAGTGAAATCAGGCTGTTGTACTGCTGGTATAGGTCCCACCAGGATAAATTAAGCTCTCCGGATTAATTAAAGTTTGTCTCTTTTACATACACACACACCAGCTACAAGAAACGGTAACTTCACAACTTAGCTTGTGGTACATATACGAGTATTATATATTCTAATGAAGAATTTTTTCGTCACAATCAGCATTCACAGTACTGGTAGTACCTGGTGAGCTGCAGTGAGGTGGAGATGGAATGAAGACTCGTTTTGTCCTCTGGCGAGGCCTCAAGCAGCGGATCAAAGCTTGTTTACAGGCAAAACTCACTGTAGTGTCCTACATGAAATAAAATTATATATGAGTGCATTTAATGTGACATGCTTCAAGTGATCAACTGCATGCTGTTATCAAAATGAAACTTCACAAGGCCCTAACAATGATGCAGTATATAAACCCTTATAAAGCATATCAAACTCTGTTTACTATGAAAGCATTGTAAATTTGTGTCTGGCATTTTACAAATCGGTATAACCTAATTTTACTTTGTTAATGATATGCATATACTGCAAGCAAAATGACCAGTGAAGAAAATTTAAATTGAAAAAATTATTATGTTTTTGTAATTGCAATGTTTCACATTCTAAGTCTCCAAATTATGTCTTGTAACTAATTCATATTCCTTCTGTGTCTATCTCTCAGAAGAATTATTATCCAAACTAAACTTTATTGTATATTTGCACCTTTTGATTTTGTTCAATTTTCTGATAACCTACAAATACAAGCAAAATTAATGGCAGCTACAACTTACAGGATTAAGAAGCAGTTTGATGTAATGTTTGCTGGCCAAGTTGATGTTCTCTATGTCACACAAGGTGAAGGAGTGGATAATCTCTACAATAGCTCCTACTGTTGTATCCACATGATTCAGGCCTGTCAGAGACAAATTGTCAAACAGAAATTTTTCATTTTGGTCAAATTTTGAATCTTAATGAATAGCTAAGGAAGGATAATCAATAGGTCTTGCAATAATACTTATCTGTCAAGTTCAATGTACTTGGTATAAAACTTACAGTTGGACACAGGCAGGCTATCATCAAATAATTCTACATTAGGTTTATAACCTTCATAGTTATAAAGTATTCTAAGTAAATGCTACATTCCAACATACAATTTATGCATAAAACTTGTACACATTTTTCCCACTACGCGTTAATAATTTTAGACAAGTATTTTTTTGTGAATTGGACAGATGACAAGCTGTACATTTCTATATCAATAACAAATGGAGAGAATATTGCAACAATTTGAATCAAATTACACATTTCTCAAAGAATAAAATAATTCACAATATTTCAGTACTATAAACTTTCTTACTATTCATTGAGCCTTGTTACACTGAATAATGTCACAGTTTGACAAACTCTTTTAAGGATAACCTTGAAGAACTAAAATGTAAGATAATATCTGGAGAAAATAGATAGAATCATACCTGGCAGACAAACAGGTGCCAGCATTGGGTTGGGGGGTCTGGTCACAAGAAGTCGCCAGAACGTTTCCATTAGCTGGGTAACGAAGTGACAGCACTCTCTTGGGCTCATGTCTGTAAGTGACATAGACACCGTATCCTGGGAAGAATCAGGGCTCTTGACCTCTTCCACAACCCCTTCATCCTTTTGTTTCACAGATTCCACATCAGTCACCTCTAATACTATCATCAAATAAAATGATAATAAGAACTTTTATCATTATCAATAATAATAATAATAATAATAATAATAATAATAATAATAATAATAATAATAATAATAATAATAATATACAGTTTTAAAATTTACTTTATAACTAATTGTATCAAATTTGTGAGGATAAACAATGAATATCAATACACTGCAAGACAGATTGATATTTCCCATTTTGAAGCAAAACACTATGTTAAAATCTATATGGCACTGGAGCTGTGCTCACTACTGCACATACTCAAGACCATGATAGGTAAACCAGTTAAATAAGTTCTTAGTAATCATTAATAGGTAACAGCATTATGGTAGCAAGCTAGTCATGGCTGTAACTAGTTATTCAAAGCCAACAAGTGGAATGCCATGTACAAAATCTGCTGATCGAGAGAAAATACATTGAGCAAATGCGATTTAATAATTTGTTTTATAAATTATTGTAAAATTTCAAGCCTTGTATCTCTACCACTCACCCTCTTTTTGCTGATCACCAGATTCTGCAAACCTAACAAGGTTGGGTGCTCTAGACAATGCAATGGAGCGAGCTGTGACCACCAGCCGCTGAAAGGCTTCAACATCTAGGCTTTGATCATCTCTTGACAAACACTCCATGACATGGCTTAATTGGGCCTGGTCCTGAATAAAAAACAAGTTTTTATTTCTTTCATGAGGGATGACTTGGGAAGATTCTTCTGATTAATTATCAACCAGGGGCTGTCCATATTCCCTAGTGAATACACATGCTAAGCGGTATTTCACCAATGAATATACCTCTCTACCTGTATATCTATATTTAGGGTCTAAAAATCAACAATACTAACTGTATACTACTATTTAAGAAAGACAAGTAAAAATGTGTAAAGGAAAATAAAACTGCAATAAATACAAGACGAATAACTCATGAGCAACTGATAGTCTATATGCCAAAAAAAATTTCCATGAATCCAAGATAAAACAGTTTCTTCTTTTTCACTGGTGAGGATAACAACTGTCTCCAATATTCTTAAATAATTCTCAAAATGCAAGATTGGCACCATTTTCAATCCAATCATAAGGGATGAAAACCCCCAGGTCAATCATATCCCATAAAGTAGGTTATCTCCCTTTTGGAAGGATAACATAACTGCCACAGTGATGTAAATCTGGTGTTGAAATGCCATGTGGAGAAAATTATATGCTTCAATAACTGCATCCCACTCATTCATAATGCATTTCATGTGATCTTTTCTTTACAATTGTGTGCAGAAAATGAATATCTTCTCAAATATGTAATAGAAAAATGTCATGAATTCTTTCCATATGAACTGCCTTACATGGTTTGTTCATACTTTATCTTTTATTGAATTTGAATATGTGACAATAGATGTAAGGTACTATTCAGCCAATGTGCTCATGTATAAATGTTAATGATTCTGGAGTCCATACAGCAGAAATATATTTTGCATGATTAAAAGCTGCCAGGACGGTGCCATGTTGATGCAAGTATCCATTTAGGAAGAGTAGCAATGGGGGCACTCTACAGATATTATGAACTTCTGAGAGAGAGGTGGGTGTAAGGTGACCTTTATATTTATAGCATGCATGATGGAGAAAATGTTAGTGCAACTCTATGTTACTTTCATATACTGTGGCTGAAATTTCTTTGGATATTTTACTTGTGAAAATTGTAGATCTAAGCACACAGCTATCTAAAATAACTGCTCCTGTGTGCTAACCCTCCACCTTAATTAGTCTAAATACACTATCTGAAGCTGTTATTAAAATCGGGAAAATGAATTTTATTATAATCGTGAAAATGAATTTTGCCAGACTAGACAATACCAGTTTCTGAAAGTGCAATGAATGAATTACAAAATATATAAAATTTAAACAAAGTCATTGTCTTTTTTTTTTACAATGTACCTCTCAGGTCCAAGAATATAAAATGACCAAGTAAAGCAAGAAGTTTTTTGAGAGTAAGGCCAAACTGTATACTCTATAACCCATATTATACCTATCAATCATACACCAAAATAAAGGAATTAGAGGTTCTTTGAACAATATCTTGGATATTCAAGATATTTTTAGTATAACCAGTGAGGAAACAAATTATTTTTAAAAAAAATTCTAACCCTATGCAAAATAAAAAATTGTAGAGTGTCACCAATAGTTAGATTTTCAAGACTGCTATTATCCTGGACATATTGGGTGTGATATCATTATCTTTTAGTTTGAATGAATTAGACACCATAAGAAGTCTTCAAATGAAAAACCTAATTTCAATACAACTTTCAGTTTAGGAGAACAAGTGATAACATGGCTGTTTTAAGATGATAGCCATAATGGATGTCAGATTAGCACCATTTTCATTTTGGTCCAACATGGTAGCACAATAAGTCTTTTGGTGAAAACCCCATATTGATGTGACTATTCATCCTGCAGAAGTAATGATAACAAGGAATTCAAAATGCGTGCCATGACACTTTATTGGAGGTCAGATCAATGGCTTTTTCCTTTAGGACCAACTAGACCTAATAAGAAAACCTTAGATCAATATGACGTTTTGGTCATGGTCATGATAAAAAGATTTTCAAGATGGCTGCTGTGGTGGCCACAGTGCATGTCAGATCAGTACCATTTTCATTTGAACACACATTTTTAGAAGTTTTTTTTAGTCAAAACCACATGTTGATAAAGTCATCTGTTTAGGAAGAGGAGTAGTGATAACAAGATTTTTAATACTGGATGTCCAAGTGTCACCATTATTATTTACAACCAACTAGACCTTGGCAAGAAATGTGTGTAAATTTTATGCTAATGTCTTGTGGGTGTAGTAGAGGTGCTGCATTTACTTTGTAGTCATGGTAGGTCTCTATGCTAGGTTGAGATGAGTAGAGATTGAGGGTGTTATGTTTACCTTGTGACTGTGATAGACCACTCTGCTAGGTTAAAGGAAAGTGAGTAGAAGTTGAGGGTGTTACATTTACCTTGTGGTTGTGGTAAGCCTCTCTGCTAGGGTAGAGAGAGGCAAGCAGAGAGTGGGTGTGTTTCTGAACACTGGCAGGTGTTGGTAACATCAGCAGACTTGTAGCCAGCTCAAGTGCCTTATGTCTCATGGGTTCCTGATAGAAAATAGAACAGTCACTCTATCTTTTGTTTTAATTTCAGTTATGTAAGCCAACAGACAAAATGATTTCTTAACTGTATCTATGGTATTTATTGGTAAAACAACATGAAAGCTTAAATCAATGATGTCATTGTCAATAATGTTAAGATAAGACAGATATCATTAGCATGATGTCAATGGCAGTAATGTTAAGGTAAGCCACAGATATCATTAGTATGATGTCAATGGTGTCATTGTTAGTAATGTTAAGGTAAGACACATCATTAGCATGATATAAATGGTGTCATTGTCGGTAATGTTAAAGTAAGATACATATATCATTAACATGCTGTCAATAGTGTCATTGTTAGTAATGTTAAGGTAATTCAGATATTAGCATGATGTCAATGGTGCCATTGTTAGTAATGTTAAGGTAAGACAGATATCATTAGAATGATGTCAATTGTGTCATAGTCAGTAATGTTTAGGTAAAACAAGTATCATTAGCATGATGTCAATGGTGTCATTGTCAGAAATGTTAAGGTAAAATGCAGACATCATTAGCATGATGTCATTGTCAGTAATGTTAAGGTAAGACAGATATCATTAGCATGATGTCAATGGTGTCATTGTCAGAAATATTAAGGTAAGCCAGAGATATTAGCATGATATCAATGGTGTCATTGTTAGTGTGATGTGATGTGATTATGATTTTTAACATAACTTTAACAATTTTTCAGTCATATTGCTACTATGTCTGCAGTGTGGCAGTTTATAGTGATGTCTAGCACTGAGGGCATCATGCCGCAGATATGTAGCTTGATGTCCCACTCAGTCACATTATCCTGACACCAGGCTGACCAGACCTAACACTAACCTCTTAATGCTGAACGTCAAGTGAGGCAGCTGTTAGTACCATTTTTGTAAGTCTTTGGTATGACTCAACCAGGGATCGAACCCACAATCTCCTGCATCCAAGGCAGACACTCTAACCACTAGGCCACCAGAGTGGTTATGTGTCATTGTTAGCAATGTTAAGACGAGACATAAGTATAATTTTTCTAGTTTCATTAGCATTGTTGTCAGAAATGGTATGATGAAACACTGGTATCACTTGTAGAGTGTCATTGACATTGTTGCCAGAAATATGAAGGTGAGACATAGGTATCACTTGTTTAGTGTCATTAATACTGTCAAATTTTAAGGTGAGATACAGGCATCACTTTTGTCTAATTTTTTGGAATTGTTGTCAGCAATGTTAGTGTGAGATATATGTATTTCTTGTCCAGTGTCATTTACATCATTGTCAGCAATATTAGGTGTGACATAGTTATCATTTGTCTGGTGTCATATGTATCAATCTTAGGACTATTAAGGTGAGACATAGTTATCAACTGTCAAAGGCATCAATCTTGGGAATGTTAAGGTAAGACATAGTTATCATTTGTCTGGTGTCAAATGTGTCAGTCTTAGGATTGTTAAGGTGAGATGTAGTTATCATTTGTCCAGTGTCATAGGCGTCAATCTTAGAACATTAAGGTAACAAGCTAAAGTTTTTTAAAGTCAAATTTCATGTACATCAGGGCTGTATTCAGTGGTAACTCAGAAAAATGTTACTACTATATATTGTGTACTTCGATATGATACAAGTTTCTGACTTGCCTATATAAACTAAGTCATAAATCTATTCACATTAGAGACACATATTTCCATAGAACCCTTTTTTTTACTTTACATAAATATAGTTTTATTTATGAAAACTATGACTTGCCTTTTCTTCCTGAGGCGTAGCAGCAAAAGCTCCATCAAGAACTTCCAGAGCGCTGCCCAACAATCTGGAATTGATTTATGCATGCTTAAAGAAAAGCTAACACAAAAAACACACATCTGTACATTAAAACATCTTACACTTTATACTATTCACCAAAGGAAAGATTCAAGCAACAAATACTTTTGGAATATTTGATTTTTCTTACAGTGTCATATGATTTAAATATTCCTAAAAGAAAAGCAAGAAAAGTAGGTTAATCTATTCTAAACTATAATCAGGGCATCAGTTCTCAAAATGAATGCATGCATTAAATATGATGATAGGTCATGTAACACTGACAAACAAATGAACTAAATAAAATCGCTCAATTGGAATATAAAAAGCTGGTCATTGTTAAGATCTATTTTAGTAAAACATACATGGGACGCAGGGAAGGCAGTTTTAATGCTGGATACTCAACCAAAGATGCAAGTTAGAATTTCCTTTTCATTTTAATATGAATTCTGTTCAATCAAATTACTCTAACATATATATTTCAAAAACTGCCTTTCCTGAGACCTGTGTATGTTTAAATGGAACAGCCCTAACTGTGAGTAGCACTTTTGTGATGAAGATTTAAAAAATTAATTACTTAACTTGAAAAGATTCCAGAGCATTGCACTTCTGAAATAACAAAGTACTTTTTAGGGTACTTTTTTCCATTAGTTCAATAGTTGTACATCAACTGTGACATGTGGTTATAAAATTAGTACAAAGGGCCTAGGAATGCCGACATCTCATAACAACTAAATAAAAGCCAAGACAACTAAGTCAGTAGCATTTCTTAAGAAATTTCAATCTTCTTGACTGTTCATGTCAAACAATTCTTTAAAATTTTATTTAAAAAAACCTATTTTGTATTTTCATCAATATTTGAGGGAACATTACTGTTTATGACATCATGCTTTTCAGCCTGATTCACTTAAATTCTGTTCAGCATTTTTATTGTTGAAATTTTTGAAGTGTTTTAACTTCATGGCAGATCAGCCTCATTTGTAAGAACTATAAAGTCCTTCATGCCAGGATACCATCAACTATGGTCAAATTCGTTTGGGAAATTTCTGAACAAAATGTCATTAAAAGACTTTTTCTGTACAGTAAGAGTGGCCATATTGTATGATGTATCAACATCATTTGTAAAAATCTAAAGACCTTCATATCATGATATTTTCAATCCAATTTTGTACAGCTTTAAAGCTGTTTTGAAATGTTATTCAAACTTACATTTCAAAAATGATGGCTACATCTGATAATGGGTTGGTATTATCTGTGCAAATATGAGAGCCCTTGATGTCAAGGTGCTTCAGGCCAATTTTTTACTAAATTCTGCTTAGTACATTTTCTCAAGTCATTTGAAGGTCTTCCTATTTCTTGGCAATGGCAGTTACATCTGAGGCAGACTGGCATCTTTATCACCAATATGAAAGGTTTTCCCGCTGTGATGATATCCAGCAAATTGGGTAAAATCCTACTCAGCAGTTTTTAAGAAGTCACTTAAAGTGCTTTTTCTATTTTGCTGTTGGCCCATATTCAACTCAACATCATCTGAATGGGTTTTTTTTATAAAAAAACCCTTCAAGTCAGGATTTTGTCAAATTAGGTAAATACAAGTTAATAAGGTTTTCAGAAAGAGTTGTTCAAAAGGTTTTCTAGCTTCCATAGTGTTGGCAATACTGTATAATGATGTCGTTGTTGTGAGTTTAATGCCATTTCTCAGCACTTGATAGGCTACACATAATGACCAGTATAACTGGTGCAGGAAGAACCCAGGAAAACCGTGGTAAGGCCCACCAACCTATGGGATGCTACTGGCAAAATTTTCTTACATACCATTATTGGACAAGCCCTAGACTTGAACCCACATGGACAAAGGTGAGATGGTAATGACTGGTAAAGGCAAGTGCTTTAGACCACTTGGCCACAGGGGATCCTGCCGGCCATGCTGGACAAAAGATAAGAATCAGTTCAAAGAATGTTGAACACCCTGATGCCAGAATGCTCTCCATATCATACTGTGTCAAGCGTTTCTTAATAAGGTTGTAAAATGGCCATCAATAGATGATGGACAATGTGTGAGTGCATACATAATAGGATTCATGTTTTGATATAAACTCCTCTTTTACAAAAATCATGACCCTATTCAGCTGGAATATCATTATGGAATACATCCCAAGACAAAAAGGATGTCTTAATCAATTATTACGAAATGCACAAGTGGATAAATCAGTCCTGTTCTACATCCCCAAATCTGCAGGACTACACTGCAGAAGCTCACCTGACCTAATGACTAGTTGTGCTAAAACACTCTGTATAAACACATTTATGTCCCATTCAGAACATACTGCAAATCATAAAATGTTGTAAGAGTGAAGGTATGATTGCAAAAATATTAAATACAAAGAGCCAGTCACTTTATATTGCAAACTTGATTCATTGAATCTATTCATAAAAAGTTAACAACGCTAAAACATTTAGGGTACTTACTTGTCAGCAGAGGTAAGAGGAAATGGTACAATTGTAACAGTAACAGGAGTGGTTTCAATAGCAGCAGCACTAGCTCCAGTTGCTGGTGGTACTTTTGGTACGGCAGCAGATAACTCTTGAAACTCATCTGATTCCTCAGGCCAGCCAAATGCCTCCTTTGTCTTTGTGTAAACCCTTATGGAGTCCACCATGGTAAACCCTGCTGGGTCCCCACTAGCTCCAACTGAGAAAGGGAATTTAAAAATTTATAAACTGGTCATAGGAAACAAATGTCCATGCAGATAATGTTCAGATCACAGAATCTGAACGATGTGCACATCTGAAGTAAGTTTCATTCCCAGTATCCATGCACAATATTCATAATTTTACTCCCAATGGAGTACAGCAGGTTTGGTCCCGGCTCTTAATATGTTTGAAGCATCAATGCAAAGAATACTTGGCCATTCAAAGGATGCAGAGAAATCTCAACACATGTTGAATTTTGCATGTGAGCCGTGAATGCACATGATTTATGCATATAAAATGTTGTAATGAAAAAATGAAAGATTGGATGGACATTTCTAATGCTACATGGTCCTGATCATTTTCATGTGGCAGTGTGACAATCAGAGTAATTAGAGGCTATTGTGGGTTTAACACTATTTTTCAGCACATGATAGGCTATACATAGTGACCATTATATCTGGTGGAGGAAGAACATAATAAAACCACATTAAGATCCACCAACCCACAGGAAGCTACTGGCAAACTTTCTCAAGTACCCACATTGTCCGAGCTCGACACAGTCAAATCTACATGGATTGAGGTAAGACTTCAACCACCTGGCCACCAGGGCCCCCTGTGGTAATTATACCAACTGAAGCTTACATACTCATATAAAAATTAGCAGAGATAATTTATGCAAGCTATAAATATGTGAATTATTAACCTTCTGAAAAATGAATTTTAAGAGAAGGGATATAACTGAATTCTGCTCTGATGCTAGTTATTTTTAAGGTGTTGGCTGTACTTAAACCAAAACAACTGCATCTGCTGTTATAGTAGTAATGTTTTTAATACATTTAACAATTTGTGGATAGTCTGTAAATAATTGCATAATTAACCCTGAAAGAATAATGAGTATCAATCACAACATGCAAATATTTTACTGTGTTTTGTGTAAACCATGTACAATCCCTATTGTCAAAGTTCTATAAAAAATTTAAGTAGTATAAGTGGTAAACAGTCTCTGCACTTTTTTCAGGTACCATCATCACTAGTGAATTGGAAAATGAATTCTTACCAAATAATGTGAACTTCTTGTCAGCTGTCAGTGATTCTTCTCTAGTGAAGGGAAGATCATACCAGCGCGACCGTGTTAAGTTTGTTACCTGGAATAAAGCAGAATACAGGTTATACCAAACTGAGTGCTATTAATAAACAAAACCTAAATTATTGTTTACAAAAATGGTGTACCCCAAAATTGGCAGTCTATCTGGGGGTATATTTTTTTAAATATGCTATAAGCCATGTTATCCATGAATATTAACCCCTCACCAACAGGAACACATTTGAAATTACTGTAAATATAAAGACTGGAATGGGTAGATTGATGCATTGGCAATAAAAGTTACGAGCTTTGCAAAAAGACACTTCAACAAAATTGCATCAGTACACGACGAAAAAAACTTACATTAAATGCAACAGTTTAAAGATACAGATGAAGAGATGATGAAAATACAAACATCACTTATGCATGATAATTAGGTCACACTGACATAGTTTTAATATAGTGGAAATATTCTTGTTGAGGTGCATCTAATATAAATTTTTATGAGCATAAATAAAATAAGGTCAAAGATATTGAGGATCTAATGAATGAACAGCTAAAAATACACAAAATGCTCATGCATTAAAGATAGGTTGGAGACGTACTTTTGGTATGGTTGAATTACCCTCACTAAATGTAATAACGTACCAAGTTTCACAATTATTAAGTGAAATAAGGTCCAAGAAGATGAGGGAGTAATCAACAAACAGCTGAAAATAGAGAAGTCTTTTAAGCATGGAAATTAGATCACAGTGACCTTGTTTTGGTGTAGTTGACATGTAACTATACTCTAATTTTCAGAGGATTTTGGATTGGTTTCATTCTTTATGGCATAGCAATACAAGTATATTATTTAATGCCAAGGCAACTGCAGCAGTGCCTTGCCCAAGGACACACCATAATAGCTGCCCAGGCTGGTCCCATGGTAAGATCCCAACTCACAACTGCAAGTCCAAAATACTAATCACTGAGCCACTGCAGCTCCACTTTAACAAGTGAAATAGGATCCAATACATTGATGATCATTAAACAGAAAGCTAACAAAAGAAATCACTTTTGTATTTGAAATTAGATCACAGGAACCTACTTTTGGCATGAAAAGTTACTCTCATATTCTCATACTAATTTTCTTAAGTATTTGAAAAGTAGCTTTTACTTTTAAATGTCTGATTTTATTGTCACTTGTTAACAATAAACCTTTAATGAACTAAAGATAATCCCATATATAACCTTTTCTGTGGTGCTAAGTAGCCTTACAGAGGTAAACTGTGCTGTAAAACTACAATCAATCAATCATGAAAAGCAGAGTCCACAATATTGAAAGTGTGAAGAATAAATAGCAGAAAAATATAAATACTTGTTAACTGTATCACAATTATGATGGGTAAAAATGAATGCTATAACTTGCTTATTACTGAATCAGCTCCCCCATATAATACAGTATGACATACCCGTGTGGAGCGTCCAAATACTTCCAGGTAGGAGGGGGATCTCTCCAAGGTCGGACTTCCCACAAAAACCCTCACACCCACCATCACTGTAGAAGTACTGGTGTTACTTATTTCAATATTGAAGCCTGCAGGCTGGAATAAAGTAAAGAAATTTCAATTATGCAACAGAAAAAGATATACACATATGTAGATAGGGAATTATCATACTGTAAATCACAAAATTATCAATGTCATAAAAAGTTTCCAAATTTCGTGGAACAACTAAATTTACAGGCATGACCTTCAACATGAATGCTGTCAGGGTCAGTTCCATTGAAACATATATGATTTTCCAGAGAAGACGCTTAAAAAATATATATATATATATATATCACAGGATACTCCTATTACTGAAAGAATTCATTTGAAAATTATACAAAATTCTCAATGGTATCTAAAGATGACAACTCCACAATGAAAGTGCCTTCACTGAGTCCAAATTATTTTTAGTTGGAACAGCCCTCAAATAATAGGCATATTACCAATCACCAAGTAAAAAAAAGTTCAATAATGTAACTATAATGGTTTAAGTTTATTATTGTACAGATGTAAAAATATTTTACTTCGAGTAGTTCTGTCAAACAGTGAAGCTGATATCGATTACTTCCAAATATAAACCATTAAGCACCTTTATTATCACTCTACGTGTTGCATTTTCAAGATTTTACTTACGGAAAATAGAAACATTCATCAACAACCAAACTGGATAAATAAGCATTGTGACGAACTTTGTCAACAGAATCTCTGTGATGATGTAGCCCCCTCATATGACTTGCAAAATACTTGAACTCAAAATGTTTAACATTCAAAATTAGGATATTTAATTGTGAGATACCATATTTTGCTTCAAGTCTAATACCCAAGACCTTAAATCAAATATAAATAATGAGGTAGTAATTATACAACTAAATTCTGCCAATTTAATGGGAATTATTGCATTTGTATGCATTATAAGAAGGTTAGCATTATATTGAGGGGATTTATACTGAACAACAACTCAAGTACCCATGTTAAGGCTTACCTTTGCACTGGCTATATACATTCCTGTTGTGTTCAGACGATGCTTCACCTGTTGTATGTTGTACACTTGCAAAATGTCATTGCCTCCAAACTAAAAAAAAATAATGAATGAAAACATAACACGTTTCATTAAATTTTAACACAAAGGTGAGGATGTTAAAAGGAGTTATGTAAAGAAAAAAGACAACAAGGAATAAAACAGTGCTAATACACTCCTTGAAGACCTTAGATACTAGATTATTAACTACTTCTTCAAATGTAAATTATAAAATGACTTGACAACACAAAAAGAGGAACTAAAAGACTACATATTTCAACACAACTCATGTGATCATCATGCTGAAAAATTCAGAGCCGACAGGTGAATGATTTTTTTTAATGAATACATGGATTGATAATGAAATCAGATGCTATCATACAAATCACTTTTAGCAATCAGGTTCTAACACAATTCTTGCTATTAAAAAAAAAAAGTTTAGTTTAGATAATAGTAGTATTTTGACAATAAGTGTGTGAAAGGACAGCAAAGTGATGATAATGAAAAGCCAGAAACTATGTTGCTGAAAATAGAACAAAAAATTTGGAAATGTATACATGGATTAAGCTTCACTTTGAAGATAACTTTAGTCTAACTTGCTTTATGGTAAAAACTGCTTGCATGTGAATTGTGAGGCCTCTGTGTCTGTATAGACCATGCTACTTGGCACCAGTAGAAATAGTAACTGATAATATTCAAGGGATCTGGTGCCAATTCCTGTATCAAGGGGAATTCATTCTAAGTGCCATCTAGTTTGGTTCATAATGTTTAGCTTTAAGTGTATCAATATTGTGTTTAATTTTTGTTCATAATTGAAGATTGTAATGATCTTTACTAAATAGTGTATTGCATAGTTAATTTTTGTATATGACTATTTTAAGATAATGAGCTATAAACAGGTTGTTTACTTGAGTTTGAGTTCCATACATAGCCTTGATTGTGATCTCAGATGGTTCAAGGAAAGGAAACTGTACAGTTTGGAGAAATTTTCTGATTTCTGGTTGGATGGTTGATGTATTATTGCAACATATGTCATATTGTTAAATACAGTTGTGGGGATGTATTTAAGGAGGAAAAAGTACACAATAACTCATTCATACTCCTGTTTTTAGTTTTTTAGTTGTGTTCAGTTATAATTTGAGAGGATTTATTTAAATTTTTTATTGGAATTACCAATTGTTCAGAGACTTTTGGACTAAAATATGACTTTAGGAATTCATTCAAAAACATTCTTGATAATATCAATGTGATACATCAAGACTTTTAGCACATCAGAACATTCCATATTATTGGAACAACAGCACATTCAAGACCTGGACCTCATTCAGAACACCACTGGAATTCATTTGGAATACTATACTTTGGACTTGTGAAAGAGCTCTCAGGATTATTTGGGATTTGTTCACAGTGCTAAGTACCTCTTAAAGTTTCATTTTATAAGTTAGAGAATTAAATTATCTTTTTAATTTTACTAAACTTGTTTGGTCTGCTTTTTCCTGTTATTTAATTTTTGACCATACAGTCAAAACAACATTTAAACTAAAAGGTTTCAATTAGGAAGGGCTGTCTTTGCTAGATAGCAATAGTTCTCCTAAGGTATTATCACTGGGAAAAGTGTTTTAAGAAACCTTGGAGTTTTCACAAACTACCCTGCATATAAAGCGCTATACAATAAGACTCATGCAGCTGGTAATCAGCATGATTTACTGAAATTAAATTTTAAACTGGCAATATCTTGATTTCATTTAAATTGAATTTGATTTGCAATGTTCAAAATTTGGTTATTTTCCTAGATGTACATTTATGGCAGCCATCAAAATTCTGGTGAAAAGCAAATACTTACCATGCAACCTTGGCAGAAATGAGCAGTTATGTTTCATGGATCAAAATCAAAACCCTGAAATGTTCCTGACAAGAGTGTGGGGCAAAGCACAAGTTTGGTTTTAAGTGGCTGCATCAAAAAATGATTGTTTCAAAATTGTTACAAAAGAGATGGTTGCAGATTAGGCAAAAAAAAAAGGTTTATAGTCTGTTTTTTCAATATAGGGTTCAAAGGTTGGTGTTTGCAAATTAACTCCGAGAGTTGGAAGAAAGGGTGCAAGGTTGGTGTTTGAAAAACACTCCAATAGTAGGGGAAAAGGGGTTTAAAGGTAGTGACTGGCACAAAAAGATAATTTAAAGTAGCTGGGACAAGTAGTTGGTATAAACTTGTTAAAACAATGGGTTTGACATTCAAAGGTTGGACTGGAAGGGTGGCTAGAGGTGGCATGCACTAAGTAGGTCAAGTGATTATATTTGTATATATGATACAGAGTAATTAAAACTCATCTCGACATCATTGATTATACAAATATATATATTGTACAGAGTAATTAAAACTCACCTGAACATCGTTGATGGCACATAATCATAACAACTCACCTTGACATTATTGATTATACATCATAATAAACCTCAATATCCCTGATTATACATGTATATATGGTACATGGTCATACAACTAACCTCAGCATCACTGATTAGACATTTTATATATGGTACATGGTCATTACAACTAACCTCAACACCACTGATTAGACATTTATATATGGTACATGGTCATTACAACTAATCTAAACACCACTGATTAGATATATAGTACATGGTCATTACAACTCACCTCAACACCACTGAATAGACATTTATATATAGTACATGGTCATTACAACTAACCTAAACACCACTGATTAGACAATTATATATGGTACATGGTCATTACAACTCATCTCAACACCACTGATTAGACATTTATATATGGTACATGGTCATTACAACTCATCTCAACACCACTGATTAGACATTTATATATGGTACATGGTCATTACAACTAACCTCAACACCACTGATTAGACATTTATATATGGTACATGGTCATTACACATTTATATATGGTACATGGTCATTACAACTAACCTCAACACCACTGATTAGACATTTATATATGGTACATGGTCATTACAACTCACCTCAACACCACTGATTAGACATTTATATATGGTACATGGTCATTACAACTAACCTCAACACTACTGATTAGACATTTATATATAGTACATAGTCATTACAACTCATATCAACACCACTGATTAGACATTTATATGGTACATGGTCATTACAACTCATATCAACACCACTGATTAGACATTTATATATGGTACTTGGTCATTACAACTCACCTCAACACCACTGATTAGACATTTATATATGGTACATGGTCATTACAACTCATCTCAACACCACTGATTAGACATTTATATATAGTACATGGTCATTACAACTAACCTAAACTCCACTGATTAGACATTTATATATAGTACATGGTCATTACAACACACCTCAACACCACTTATTAGACATTTATATATGGTACATGGTCATTACAACTAACCTCAACACCACTGATTATATGTTTACATAACTCACCTCAACATCATTGGACTGCTGACAGTGTTCAAAAAAGTCAACTGGAAAACTGACAGTGCCTGTGGGTCGACCTGCAACATATTTAACAATAAGTGGAAATGGAAAAAAAAAAGACAAAAACAACTGTGACTAAATTAGTAGATTGCATCAATCTTTTGTTTACAAATTTTCATGTCAATAAAGACTGTGAACACTGAACTGCAAATTTTTCAATTACAAAAATTTTACAGCTACTAGAACTGGGACAAGAGATTGCCAACAGAACATAAAATATTGCATTCATAAAACAACAATAAAATATGTCATGCTTGTTACACTAGTGAAATACTGAATTAGAATCATACTGTATCCATACTATGTTAATGTATATATTACTGACATGGGATTCATAGTAGGACAATATAAACAATAAGCCAAGAGACCTTTAAAAAAATTATCACTATTGCTAATGTACTTATATATTGCTCTGAGTTACCTTATATTGATGCTTCTTATTTTCTTCCTTGTTTTAATTCTAAATTTCACTTCTTAATGAACAAAACTGACACATCTAACCTGACTTGGTTGTCTTTTTCTTCTTGACTGGTCTGAGGACACTGATAGGACTCTGGGGCTGGAGGTATGGGGACAGCCAGTAGTTGGTGTTCTCCACATTAGCCATGTAGATTCGTAGGCTCCCATCTTCACAGAGCAGGATCATAGTTGTACGTTGCTATTTGGGAAAGAAAACTGACTTATGAATCTTAAAAATCAATATATGGGGTGATGACATCTTGTGTAAAAGTATGAAATGAAGTTCATCATGATTGTCTACTGCTGGAAAAGAGAACAGGCCAATGAATTTTAATCTGTGCTTGGGAAAGGTGATATTTCAGGTAAACATAGTTGGTGAGGTTAATCCAAACATGAAACTGTATCAAAACAAAAGTAAAGCTTGAAGACTGGAAGCCACTGAACTCAAAGTGACCTTTGAATAAATCAGATTTCTGCAGTATGCTGAGGGAGTCCCAATTTTTTAATCTAGATCATCTTAGGTATTCAAACTTATCATCAGAAATATGATGGATGCTGGTGTGGTGGGGGTGAGATGGGGTTTTGAAAAAGGCTTGTACTGACTGCTATGTCTAACTTGCAAGTCAGGAGTGCAAAATAAATGAATTCAATTAATATAACTTGTTCATTTCTACAATATGGATGACACACCTGTTACACGACATTTCTTTCAAACATTTAGGTTCAGTTAAAAAGGATACATGCAGATGATTTTCCCCCCAAATTGGTAAACTGCTTCCTTACTCCAAATGTAAGTCATCCACAAATCTGATTGTAGATGGTTGGGGACTCAAGTAATTTTGCAGAAAACATCAATTTTCTTTCAGTTAGTGACCTTGACCTTTGCCTTTGAAATGGATAGGCTTCTTCCCTATCCCAAGTTCAAGTTTGGCAAGTGTAGATGGTGGACAACTTATATTATTTTTCTGAAACAAAACTGGTAAAAGATGGATGAATGGAGTATGAAAAAAATGTCTTCTTAGAATGTGAATGCACCACAAAAGTAAAAAAAATGCAAAACTCAGACAAACACATGAATATGGGTAATACTTTCAGCCCCTCTTGCATCTAGATGATAAATGTATAAAAAAACTAAGAGGTTTCTTGCAACTTTACTTGTTCAACTTAAAGTTTTATATACCTGATCGGAATTTGATGCTGCGTGTCGGATAGCAACAACATCCTGAATCTGAAACAAGATTTGGAATGAAAAAAGTTTAAAAAAACCCCATTAAAATTCAAAAAGAACAATCAATAGTAACTGCTTTTTGAACTGGATGCTCTTAATTTTTTCAGTGCCTTTTGATAAAATTGGCTGAAAACTGACATAATATCATCCAATATATTTTTATGTTACTGCTTGTAGGAGGAAGTACTAGTAAACTGTAGGACCTTGGAATCTAATCCATTTTGCTTTATTAAGGCAGAAAATATGTTTAAACAAATCGGTCTTTCCTCAAAATCTTTACTTACATTACTGTAAAAATAAGACCCATAAGAATAAATTGAGCAAAATAGTGTGAATTTCTTTCAATTCCATGTTTTTTTTAATTCTTAATAAAGTAAGACAAATGTATTATGTCATTCACTTAAAAATTGTATTTATTAACAAAATATTGTTCATTTTCTATTTATATTAATTCTTAATTAAGTATTGCTTAATAATGTCCCCATTTTCTATTTATATTTACTCAAGAACAAGCTCTTCTACTAAAAGATGCAGAATATATACAGGAAACTGTAAATTCCTTTATAGAATTAATCCCTTTAACAAAACTGTAAAACTGAGTAACTTAAAAAGTTCTGACATAATAGCTGTAACAATTTTAGACTGAAGAGATATTTGCAAGACAAGTCAACACATTAGAGATCAATGCCACTAAAACCCAAACCTATACACCATATAAATGCCTATACACCATAAATGTGCTCTTTCTGATTTGTAACAGCTGTGGATACAAAATCCAGCAGATTATAACGTTTTACCTTCGCTTTGGCAGGGACCACTTTAATCTCCTGCATAAGAATGGCATCAGGGCGAACCATCAACACTACTGGATTGTTTGAGGCTTGTGTCATGCAGTAAAGTAAACCTGTATGACCAGGAACTTCAGACCACTGTACCAGGGGCTGTCCAGAATTACCTCCCTTACTACCACCATTGGCACTGCAATTTGTCATAATCCAATAGTTAATCTGTGTCTCTTGTTCAAGATCATTATAGAATAATCGAATTCACAAAAAAAGAAATCAACTTCAATATTTTTTTCTCCAGAAATTAAAAACAGTCAGATATGAAATAAAGAAAAAGATTGGAAACCAGAGTGTAATCAATGATTACATAGTTCACCTTCTGTTTTTGATGGTCTCCACAGTAAACATTATCATGCAGCAAATTAATTCAAACTAAAGTGACCCTGACCCCTTTTCTAAATAAAAATATGTTTGCTATCTACTACCTATACAGATGAACTTGGATGAATATTTACATATCAACTTCTCAGAACAGTTACATTTAAGGTGGACATTGCTTCTTAATCATATTTACTCATCCATTAAAAAGTCTTCCCACATTGCTGGCTATGTGCTTTTTTAGAAGGTAAACTAAATGAAAAATTCTATAGATTCCAAGTGACAAAACTGGAGACTGGTTCCAGGTTAACTTCTATTTTAACAGGGGTCAGCACTTAAACCATACTAAGGCAAATTCATCTAATTAATGAAATTAATTTACAACATATTCATTGGTTTTTGTTATTGCAAAAACATTCTCACCTCACCCACCCCTCCTAAACTCTGCAAACCCATTTTTTTTATTAATTATAACAGCTTATTGATGTACAGGAAAAACTTCATGGGCTTCTTAAGGACAAAATTGTTTATGACTATAGCCCCAAGTTTTCCAGACTCCTCTACAATACTGAGCCAAGTAAAATCCCAAGCCAAAGTCAAAGTGGTATTTCCTTATTCATAGTGCAAGCCATCCATAGGGATTGCTAACTGCAGATGGTGGAAAACTCCAGTTATTGTGCAGAAACAATTTTCTATTTTGTAGCCAAAGTGACCTGGAGCCCAAAATGACTGGATTCTTCTTTACTCAGAGTTTGGTACTGTTGATAGTGGAAGACTTCAATTATTGTGTGAAACAATATTGGAAGGATGGACAAGTTAGCATAACATCTTCTGCCTAATAGTAGGCAAATAAAAAACAGATATAAATTGCCTCTTAGAAATATTTTTAAAAGAGTGTAATAAATGTGATGAATTAATGAATTGACACAAATTAAAAAACAAATTAAAAATGCTAAACTATTATAATTTACAGTAAATAATTGCTACCATGACTGTATACCAACCTTTTAAATGAAACTGAGAACAAAGTATTTGCTTTGGATAAGTCCTTGGCCACAGCTGCAGCAAAGCTTTTACCTGTGAACAGCAATAGTAAAAAGCTTGTAGTAAAGACTCACACACACACACACACACAGAGTGATGGACTTTGATGACAAAACAAGATGGGGTGACTATTCATAACTGAAACTGTCAATTTTTTTAAATAAAAAACCTAATTTATATCTTTTTTAAAACCATCAGTGCCTGATCATATTACAGCAAATGTGAGTCTTTCAATAACTCTTGATAGTATGCCTTCTTTACCCATCTTGATAATTCTCCTAACTTGCTGAATTGCCAGTCTCCTTCAGTAAAAAAAACAAACTACATACACATTCAATCTTAGCACAATGCCAGTGATAAATAATTTAAATAATTTTTTAAAAAAGTACCTTATCAACACCGAATTCAAACAAGAATTACATAAAAATGAACCCATTTAATGCAGGTGTATAAGATTTGTGCAAATTAAGCCAACAATCAAATAAAACGTTTAAACAAAACTTAACAAAACTGCTGATAACAATATTGCCATCACCGTAACACAAGTGAGCAGAGTATTTCCGTTTCCATTTATGTGGGTTCAACAAAAGATGTTCAGCAGAATATGTCATTTTAACTATGCATAAAATTTTCTATGATTTCTACAAATATTTAATGGTGACTGCTTGGGAAATGTTGGAATATTTAACTGCACAAGAAGAATTAATACTTTTACATTGCTGAGGATCCAAAATCACAAAAATATGCACAGGTTTGAGTGCAATATGAAATTTTTTTAAACAAATTTAAGTTTATGCACAACTTAATGATCTTGAGTTATTGTATGTATTCATGGCTAATGTTGCAATGGGGTTTGTTAGATAAAGACCATTAATGGAGGAATTGCCACTAGTGATGTGGTAAGATGATATATGTTGAATTATAAGGCTTAGTCAGTGGGTAACACTTGTATATTTGTGATGTACATGTACATTCAAACTGAGAGGCAGACTTGACCTGAGAATTAAG
Source organism: Potamilus streckersoni (assembly GCA_016746295.1). NCBI lineage: Eukaryota > Metazoa > Mollusca > Bivalvia > Unionida > Unionidae > Potamilus > Potamilus streckersoni. Next base: position 932,438 of record JAEAOA010000137.1, read on the forward strand.
TCAGAGACTGTTTGTAGCTCTGGCTGTTTCATGGGGCTGGGGGGGAGAGCATGAACAGAACTATTCCCATTGGTTTGTTGAATTATAAGGCTTAGTCAGTAGGCAACACATGGATGGGGGTGGTGTACATGTACATTCAAACTGAGAGGCAGACTTGGCCTGAGAATTACATAAGAGACTGTTGGTGGCCTGGGCTGTTTCATGGGGCTTGGAAGGGGGGGGGGAAGCATGAACAGAACTATTCCCACTGGTTGGCATTATCAGCAGAATTCAAAGAGCCAAACAAATTAGAGAATCTTATGGAACATTGCAGGGTCATATGGAGTACCATGTGATTAGTCACTTCTCAGGTTTTTTCAAATGTACAGACAATGGTTTCAACTCTCTGGCTTTTCAAAAATACAAACAACAGATTTTGAGTCTCTGTTATCAAACTTTTCTTTTTGATTTATGATGGCCCACCACCTCCCCAGTCTCCACCAATTAATGAATACATCATGGGTTGTACCCTTATATATTGTTCATCCACATGGGGCTACCATGGGATAGGATCATTTTTCCCCAATCAGATACTCATAAGCTACACTAAAAACGCAAAGGCCTTTTTCTTCAATCGGATACTTATAAGCTCTACTAATAACATAAAGGTCATGTCCATTAAATACATTCCTTTTACAGTTAATAGGAAATATATAAGATATTTGCTTCATGCTGAGATCAGCCTAGCTCTATTCCATGAATCAGGGATCAACCCAGAATACACTCTTATGCAGGAATCAGCCTAGCATTGACTTGGTTAAGATGGGATCAGCCCAGAATACATTAGCATGCTGAGATTAGACTAGCACAGATTTTACATTAGCTGGGATCAGCCTAGCACCAATTCTACTTAATCTGGGATCAGCCCAGAATACACTGTAATGCTGGGATCAGCCTAGCACTGATTGAAAATGAGTCTTTTACACTGATACACTGAGCTGGGATTCTGCCTATCACCATTTCTACTGGGATCAGCCCAGAATACACAGTAAGGCTGGGATCAGCCTAGCACTGATTGGGAATAATTCTTTCACATTCAGATTCTAGCCCATGAGTAGCCCCCAAAGAGAAAGCCAAATATTTAAAAAAAATTATTTAAATTAAGTATTGATATTATTTTTGTTATGAGTTTGATATTGTAGAGTGTTAGCAATAATGAATAGTGGCATGTTTGAGAGAAAGGGAGAGAGATGAATTCATATACTCATGTATCCTTTATTGTCATAAAACATTTCTTGTACAATTATGTTGTTGTGCATAAATTCTGTTTTGACTCCTCCCTGAATATTTTTATCTCAAAGGGTAATTTTATAGATAGTATGGAACAATGTCCAGTCACTAGTTACCCATAAAATATCATCTGAAACTTGTTCAAAAATTCATAAAATTTGCAAAGGTTGATGATCTTCAACTGTTCTTATCAAATATACCAAGAAAAATCTTTTGCAAATATTGAAATCACTTCAGTTTTCCACAACAGTCTACACAGCCAATTTACTGTAGGTCATAAATGCTAAAAATTTGCCAAGTTCTTGATACATTTTATTGACCTCATCATTTTCTTATAAATTACTGTTTTTGTTGTTTATATAAATTTTATAAGACTAAAAGTTTTATAAGACTATTTAATATTCATTATTGAATTCAAGACAGAAGTTGCAACTATGTCATTCTAAGTCAAAGTACTCACCTAGTTTGTAATGCCACGTACACTCTAGTGTGATGTTGTCCTAATATAATGCTACATACACTCATGTATGACAGTATCCAAATGTAATGCCACATACACTCTTGTATGACAGTGTCCTAATGTACTGCCACATACACTCTGGTATGACAGTGTCCTAATGTAATGCCACATACACTCTTGTATGACAGTGCCCTAATGTAATGCCACATACACTCAATTATGACAGTGCCCTAATGTAATGCCATATACACTCTTATATGAGTGTCCTAATGTAATGCCATATACTCTTATATGACAGTGCCCTAATGAAATGACACATACACTCTTTTATGACTGTTCTAATGTAATGCCACATACACTCTTGTATGACAGTGCCCTAATGTAATGCCACATACACTCAAGTATGACAGTATCCTAATGTAATGCCATATACACTCTTGTATGAATTTCTTCATTTAATGCCACATACACTCAAGTATGAGAGTGCCCTAATGTAATGCCATATACACTCTTGTACGAGTCTCCTAATGTAATGCCACATACACTCTTGTATGACAGTGCCGTAATGTAATGCCATATACACTCTTGTATGAGTCTCTTAATGTAATGCCACATACACTCTTGTATGACAGTGTCCTAATGTAATGCCACATACACTCTTGTATGACAGTGCCCTAATGTAATGCCACATACACTCTTGTATGACAGTGCCCTAATGTAATGCCACATACACTCAAGTATGAGTGCCCTAATGTAATGCCATATACTCTTATATGACAGTGCCCTAATGAAATGCCACATACACTCAAGTATGAGTGCCCTAATGTAATGCCACATACACTCAAGTATGAGTGCTCTAATGTAATGCCACATACACCCAAGTATGAGTGTTCCTAATGTAATGCCATATACACTCTTGTATGAGTCTCCTAATGTAATGCCACATATACTCTTATATGACAGTGCCCAAATGTAATGCCACATACTCTTGTATGACAATGCCCTAATGTAATGCCACATACACACAAGGTGTGACAGTGTCCTAATGTAATGTCACATACATTCTGGTATGACAGTGCCCTAATGTAATGCCACATATACTCTTGTATGACAGTGCCCTAATGAAATGCCACATACACACAGGTGTGACAGTGTCCTAATGTAATGTCACATACATTCTGGTATGACAGTGTCCTAATGTACTGCCACATACACTCTTGTATGACAATGCACTAATGTAATGCCACATACAGGTGTGACAGTGTCCTAATGTAATGTCACATATTCTGGTATGACAGTGTCCTAATGTAATGCAACATACACTCAGGGTGTGGCAGCATCCTAATGTAATGCCAAATACACTCAGGTGTGACAGTGTCCCAATGTAATGCTACATGAACTAAAGTATGATGTTGTCCTAATGTAATGCTACATGCATTCATATGTGATGCTGTACTATGTAATTATTTTACTGTTTAAAGCTGTACAGTAAGCATTAATTTAACGAAAGTATGTTACATGAACACAGAATTGAAACAAAGAACAATACTACAGGACTGTCATAGGTCTAAATGTATGTGATGGCAGGCACTAGACTCAATGATTAATTAGTAAAAATTACTCATAATTATTTAAAAATAAAAACCAAATTTTGGAGAAAATTGTTTCCTTGATATTACTTACCTGATCTTAATACATGCAAGTACCTCCATTACCTTGCAAACTCAGACCTCCAAAGTTTGTTTTCTGCTGGAAAAAAAGCTGAATGTCATTTTCCACCTGTGTATAAGTAGTACAGGTGAGAGCTCTTCTTGGATAGAGGGTCTGGCATCGAATCCCATATATACTTCAGTTATTTTGGGAACAGATATGCATACTCTGTCAGGTTTTAAAATATAAAAGGTGGGGGTACCAGGATGGGGCACCTTTATTATGACAAAGTAAGTATCAATGAAAAAACGTATTTCACTTCAAACATTTCCTCTTCAGATACACTACTTGACCATAATATTTCTGGAGAATAATTAAGATGTGGAGAGAGACACATTCCCTTACCGCAAAAGACAATGACCCCCTTTGCAAATATAGCAGAAGTCAAGTGGTTGCAATATTGTGTAGCTGCTGAACATCACAAGACGTTAACCCTGTTGCTACTCCTGTAGGTACCATCAGGTTACACTGAACCACTTGTGATGAAGGTCTCCAAGGTACAAGCTTGAGATAGCCATCTCTGATTACCAACCAATGGATAATGACAATTAGGGAACAGTTATGTATATATACAATGCTAGAGGCAGAAACTGCCCTAACCTTATAAGCCAATATGCACAAAAAACTCATTTGACCGTGGGACAGTGCTTTATGTGCCTAGTGAACAACACAACACACCCTGGATGATGCAGCTTCAACTGAGATATCATCCACTTTCTACTGTCAATGGCAAAAATATTTTGACCAGCTATGTTTGCTTCAGGTACCACTTAAAAATCCTTATGGAGTCCTGCAAACAAACTTGATTTGAAGGGCCAAACAAAGGAAGAGGTTTCACAAAAAAGGACCAATTTCCATTGAACAAGGAGCTCATTTCTGATCCCTCATGACTGAACTGAACCATTGTAATATTCAAATAGTGTGGGACTGACCAACAAAGCATGTATCTCACTGATTTTGCCCACTAATGTTAGAATGACCAGGAAGCTGGTTTTGAATGAAGGGAGAGTGAAGGAGAGTCTAAAAATAGGCTCCAAAGTCAGAACCCATGGCATGGTAAGTTCCATCATGGTAACCTTTTATAGTGATGGGAGTGACTCTTATTTGAAATAGTTAATGGTGAACATCAGCTGTTCGTGGTATTGAGTGTTTCTTCTTACATTGCTGGAAGGAACCTCTCCATGTTTGTGTGCTTTTAAAGTGGTGGTCCTTCTTGCCCAGGCAATTCTGGCAACAACTTGTTGTGTTTTTTTCCCTAAGGGCTTGGTTGTCCGGAGCCAGTTCTGCAGGTTAGACAATTAGGAGATACCAAAGCAGATGTTGTTGTTCTAGAGTTTAATGCCATTTCTCAGCACAAGATAGGTTATATATGATGGCCAGTATCAATGGTGGAGGAAGAACCTGGGAAAACCCTGGAAAGAATTACAAAATCATGAGAAGCCACTGGCAAGCTTTCTCACACACCAACATTCGCTGAGCCTGGGACTTGAACCCACGCAGACAGAAGTGAGATGTTAGTGATCTGTAACAGTGAGCGCTAAAGTAAATGTAGAAAGACCACGTTTTTTTCTGGGAATCTCTCACACTATGTTTAAAAGATCATTTATTCATGATTTCTACCATTTGATGGAAGCAATCAGACCAAATGGTACTCTGATTCAGACTTTTGGAGCTTGGACTGGAGATGAAGGTGGGTAACTTTTTATTCTGCTTTATTTCAGACACACAACTTGTCAGACCCCAATCAGATGCAGATTTGTCTGAATATGAAGGTTTACAGTGTGAAATAGCTGATTCTGTTGGGTCAGTGCTAGAAATAGAGCCTGCCTTGAATGTGGAATCATACCTACTGGCAGCCCAAGATGATGAGATCCACTACAGCAATGAGACCAACATGTATTGAAATTCCTGGCTGAGTTGCATTTCTTTGAAAGAATAAACGACTTTATCCTGATGATTTTCAAGGCATATTCTTGAGGAACACAGCCCCTTTTGCAAGATCTCCAAAATGACTATGCTTCTTAGCACACAGAATTCTTAACTGAAACATGTATGGAATTGTCTAAGAAAGATCTCCATTTGATGTGATATCCATCGGGGCATCATTCTTGTCTGACTTCTACACTGGCGGAAAGATGATTTTTAATGCTTCGGTTTACTCAAAACAGGCTTGGGAAATTTGTAGGCAATGATAAAATTAAATTATGATCCAATCAATAAATTTAAGTGATAATGAAAATGCTTTTATTTCCATTGCATAAAATGTAATAAATGAATTTAAATTATTCATTTTCTGTGTTAACCTAAACTGAGTATTATTGTCATTAATCTTCAAGCTTTTGATGATTCATTATAGTACATGATAGTCCTGTGTATGCTCATTTGCAACATCTGGTAATATATGCTGCTAATATAATTGTACTGAATTTCTGGGCAAAGTTTGACACTCAAAAGTTCTTTCTTCCACTTACCCTGGGAGTAACTGAAGAAGAGTAACTGCAGAGCATGGGAGTAGTAAACAGACACACCTCCTCCTGCCACTTGGTTGTTCACATCCTGCAAGGGTAACAAACAGATGGTAAATAAATAAAGACATATCAATTTTGGTATTGACAACCTGACATACAATTAACTGTTTCTGGAATCAACTGTCTTTTATACCACTCTTACTGGTTAAGAAACTGATAATGTCTCAATATATGCACATATACAGACCTACACCATATATACTACTTATAATGTGCAGGCAGATTAGGGTCTATTATGTGTGCTCTTTTGATTACTCCTAACAAACTGTATAAACCCAGATCTGTGAGTGAATTATACAATGACAGATCTGGGTCAAGTTTGCACTTGGATTCAATTCATCAGTTGTTAGTTTTATTGGTACCAATTTTTGTGAATTTGCAAAAAAATACATTTTGTTGGTACTTAAATTAGTTGATTACGAAGGAATAAATTATTTTTATAGAAGGATCATTGTTCACTTGTCTTGAAATTTGTGATTTGTAGTAACTATAAAATCCAAATCTGTACCTCACAAAGTATAGTTAATGTATAGTAATGTTAAGGATTATAGGGTATCCTATGCACACAGGGGCTGGACTGTCAAATTCTCTACAAATACACACCTATAAGAAAACAAACAAAATACATGATATATCAAATCACTATTCCAATTATGAAAATCCCTTAATATACAGTACCTTGAGATCTGCATGCTTGACCTCTAAGACATTGGTGATGTAGAAAGGACCATGGACTGCACTGCTGCTATCTTCCATTGTTTCTGCATAAATGTATCCAGATGAAGACATCAACACAATGTGATGACCTTCTTCTGTGATGACAAAGGTGGCATCACGGATCTTTCCACTTGGCAACAGGAAATAATACTGTGGGCTGATGGCATCCAGAGAAAGGTTGTAAATCTAGAAAACCAAAATATGTCAAATTCATTTTAAATTAAGAAATATAAAGTACAGTGTATGGAGAAGGCAATATACAGTGGATGAAGAATGTACAGCATAGTCGATGGAGAATGTACATTACAGTGGGTGGAAAATCGATAGTATAATGGATGAAGAATGGGAAATATAGGGATGGGGAATATACAGTATTGAGGAGGAATAATATACAGAATCTTGGATGGAGAATGCACAGCATAGTGGAAAAAGAATGTACAGTATATTGAATAGAGTACAGTATATTGGATGGAAAAGATACAGCTTGGTGGATGGAGAATGTACAGTACATTGGATGGAGAATGTACAGTACATTGGATGGAGAATGTACAGTACACTGGATGGAGAATGTACAGCAGTGGATGGAGAATGTACAGTACATTGGATGGAGAATGTACAGCAGTGGATGGAGAATGTACAGTACATTGGATGGAGAATGTACAGTACATTGGATGGAGAATGTACAGTACATTGGATGGAGAATGTACAGTACACTGGATGGAGAATGTACAGCAGTGGATAGAGAATGTACAGTACATTGGATGGAGAATGTACAGCAGTGGATGGAGAATGTACAGTATACTGGACGCAGAATGTAGAGCAAATAGATGAAGAATGTAAAGAATGGAAATCAAAGTGGATGAAGAATGTACAGTACAGTGAATTGTGAATGTATAGTATTAAGGCTGACAATATATTATATGGAGAATGTACAGCAAAGTGGATGAAGAATGTAAAGAATGTACAACAAAGTGGATGAAGAATGTACAGTACAGTGAGTTTGTGAATGTACAGTATTAAAGCTGACAATATATTGGATGGAGAATGTACATCAAAGTGGATGAAGAATGTACATTACAACAGATGGGGAATGTAAAAAATAGTTGATGTCTTAAATGATGAAGACATGTTAACTATTTGCAATCATAAAAATATAATTCACCAAAGTTTACATATTCATAATCTAAAACTATGATGCCAGTGGAAAATACATACTATACAGTAGTTTGTAATCCTTTTCTCAAAAGACTTTGTCAAAGTCTGTCACTTCTATCCTGAATTCAATATTAAGGTCAGACTGGCATTTTCTTCAGCAGATATGTTAGTTACAGTACTGACTATCTTTTAAGCAAACTCTAAAATCCAAAGGTAAAGTTTGATTTTCTAGGCAGTAAACCCTTGGGCACAGCAAAAGCCAACTTTTACAACATTTTTCCAGCATTTGCATACATTAAACATAAAATTACATTCAAATCTCATGTTAATATTTTGTATCATTACCAAATCTGTATGCTTGGCTTATCAAAGAGAAACTGACTGACTTGCAAAATAAATGAGACAAAATATTAAGCTCCGGGTGTCACATTATGCTAGCACTCCCTAACACATTCTTAAATCCAGTGTTTCATCTTTTTTATAAATCTCCATGGGGTATACAGGTTGATGGAAGGACTGATATAATTTGGTATATTTGATACCTACACATTCATTGCAGTTTCCATATTTTTCAAAGCAACTCAATTCTTTGTAGACCTAATAGAATAGGATTAATTTCTCTTCAATAAATATGTGATTGGAAATTTACTTGATAGCCCTCCATCTAATTTTACCTTGACAAAGTCTGCTGTCACTATTGCAAGTTCTGTTTGAGTTCCTGGTAACCATATAGCCTGAAAGAAAACAATAAATATTGATAAGCAACAACTTAAATGAAAAAGCAAAAGCTGGATGCTGTTAAAACTGATATGTCCCCACTAGAGACAAAAGCAATTTCAAGTTCAAAATGCAAAAGATAAAAAAAATAGTTTTTACAAATTGTGACAATAGCACAATGTCATTCAAATACATGCTAACAAACATACTAAATTTCACTTACCAATCCAGCATTTTTTACTTAGGTACATTAACAAGATCTTTGTCAAAAGCAAGGTCTCAAAACTTACAACAATGCATTTAAAAAAACTTAACAAGAATATTATACATGGTACATTACATATCAACCCTACAATATTATGCATGGTACATTACATATCAACCCTACAATATTATGCATGGTACATTACATATCAACCCAACAATATTATACATGGTACATTACATATCAACCCTACAATATTATGCATGGTACATTACATATCAACCCTACAATATTATGCATGGTACATTACATATCAACCCTACAATATTATGCATGGTACATTACATATCAACCCTACAATAATATACATGGTACATTACATATCAACCCTACAATATTATGCATGGTACATTACATATCAACCCTACAATATTATGCATGGTACATTACATATCAACCCTACAATAATATACATGGTACATTACATATCAACCCTACAATATTATACATGGTACATTACATATCTACCCTACAATGAATAAGAGTGCATTGTAGGTTCTAGAGATTATTGACAAACCAGTCTCAATGACACGAGTCTGGTGATGACATTAAGTGACCTCAGTTACTGTTGATCTCATATCTCCTGACAAACACAACATATAGCTCTTTGGTTATTCACTTGCCTTACCAATATATACATTCTAGACATAATTATGATCCTGCATGCAACCGAATACTAATAAGCATGCAAGTAACCCACATGAAAGTCTTAATACACATAGGCAACATGTGTGTGTCTGTGTGTGTGTGTGTGTGTAATTTGGATTTTTAATGCAGCTTAAAAAATTTATATCATATCACTATGATGTCTGCAGTGTGGCAGTTTATAATGATGTCTAGTACTGAGGCATCATACCAGACATGTGGCATGATGTCCCACCCAGTCACATTATCCCGACACCAGGCCAACCAGTCCTGACACTAACCTCTTAATGCTGAGCACCAAGAAAAGTAGCAATCAGTACAATTTTGGAAGTCTTTGTTATGTCTCGGCTGGGGATTGAACCCAAGATCTCCCGCATTAGAGGCAGATGCTCTAACCACTATGCCATCAGAGTGGTCCATAGGCAACACAAAAGTAAAATTCAGTGCTTTTTGGAGCCAACATCTAATTCCAGCACATTTAAAGACTGCACAAACCATACAGCTGGGAATCTGTCTTACCTTAATGATAAAGTTTCCTGTGGCTAGAGTGGGATGTAATACCAAGTGATCAGCAACAGATCCTGTACTGGTGAATGTCAAAACATGGCAGTCCTAAGATGAAAGAGAAAGATAACATTAATCATTATAATAAAACTTCAACTTACCACATTATGAACTGCTGACAATGACATTTTTTTCAGTTCACTAGGGATTTATTTATTAAAGTCTCAGTAGCACATTATATTTTTTTTCCCCCATTCATCTTTAATAATCTGAGGTTAGGTAACAGAAGGAGTGTGACTGCAGTTATAAATTCTTCGAGTAAATAATTTCTCACACTATGGTAGAAAATTAAAAGAAGTTTTATTTCCCTAAAATTTCTGGTACCTTAGAGATTGCTAATTTACATCTAAAATTACATAATTCCAGGGCTTACTGTCAAGCCCAAGTATTGTTGTAAAATAGACTTTGACCCCAAAGTCAATGGTCAATCATAAAGTAAACATGTCACAGAAGGTATGGATTTTATTTCAGCATCAATATGATCCATCCAAAGTGTTTAAATCCATTAAAGGGTTTGGAATTATAATCAAATGAACAAAAACTAACCAAAACCATAACATACATTTTGACGATTGTGACTTTGATGCCAAGGTCAAAGATGCAAGCAAGTGTGTTGCAGAATATAATGTCATTGGTTCATAACATTCTCTCAAAGTATGAAGAAGATCCACAAGAGTAATTCAGGAAAAATAAATGAAAAATTTTCATCAAAATCCTAATTTTAGCAAGTGTTACAAAATTTAATTGTCATGGCTTCTTCATTAAGATTCATGCCAATATGGTAAGAATATAACAAGAGGGTTTAATAACATTAAGCAATTTAAAAAACTTTAGGATCTTTACAAAAATTTTCTGACTGCAAGTTTGACTCCTTGGAAAAAGGATGAGTGAGCATTGTCTTAGAATCATAATGATTTATGCTAAGGACTTTATAGGGTTCAGGAAATAAATGCAAATGAAAAACTGAAACCCAAAAATTAACTAAATGGTAGTGATAATGGTGCAAAAGTCACCCCTAATACCTCACTTTCCACAAAATAGATTTGACAATAAATCCAATTATGAATTTTTTATAGGGTTCTGACTGCTGTGATAAACTTTGCCACTTTAAATACATGAATTTATAACTTTCTGCCAATTTGTGTTTGTGTGAGTGTGTGCAGCTATTAACATAAACATACTAAATGTATATGTATTATTACTACTAATTGAGTGTCTTTACTAACAAGGGAATGCTTATATGTAGATTCAGTAATTTCATTATACAAACAATATATAGATGTACAAAGAGTTTACCTTCAGATTAAAATATTTTCAAATATCGTGTGTACTGACCTTCAAACCACATACGGCCAGGAAGTCTTCATTACATGGGTTTCCAGTGATGGACAACACTGTGAATGGGATAGGAGCTGAGGCAAGCCTCTGAAATTCACAGATTTTCTTTAATTTTACACATTTGTTTAAACAAAATTAACATGAAGAAGATCAAAGAAGCATGACTCTTTACAAAAAACAAACTTATAAAACATGTTGAATAACTTTCTAGCTTTATAAGCCTTACTGACATAACTCTGAATTATTCAAATGTTTTTATAACATTCATATAAAACAAGCCAATTCTAGCAACTAAATTCCCATCCTTTATGTTGGTCTCATCAACTTGTCCAATCATACTGGATGAAATCTATTAAACAGTTTTTATGCAGAAATGAAAGTGGGTGGGTCTAACAATTGGGAATATAACTCTGTAAATGCTAGCAATTGAACTGGGAATATAACACCACTAACAATGATAAAGAACACCTATAAATGAACTCATCCAAATATAATCAAGGCATTTATTGTGCAGAACAAAAGTGTGTGGATTATAAAATCAGGTTGTAATTTTGTTAAACAATAAGGTAGATGGCTGACAATCAGATGTAGCCCTGCACACCCAAACCTGGTTGAAATCCAAACACAAAGAAGTTATTGCACAGGAATAAAAGTGGGTTGGTCTGACAACTAGGGGCTATAACTCCGTAAATGCTGACAAATGAAATTGACCATTATGAAACTAAACTGCATACCACATTAAGTTAAATTTTGTGCAGTTTGTGTGAAAAAAAGTGTGATCAATATACAGAATCAAGAATGAATGTATGGACAGAACAGGCAGAATTTTTAATTCCCATTCTCCCCCTTTCTCTGAAAAGCAGACCGTATTTAAATGTGCAATTTATGTGAATGGTAATGAGTTATATAAAATATATTACAGTACCTAAGTAGAAAGTGTGTAAAATATATCAATGAACAACATGGAAGTATTAGTCTAGTAAATGCCAGTCTATCAATATCATGGTGTTTTATTTGTTTTTCTTACAACATTTTTACAAGAGTATTTTGTTGCCTGCTGACCCATGTCAAGTACCTTTTTCCTTTTTTCCCCAACCCAATAGGAAATTAAGCGATATTCAAAGCCACATCCTAAGTTCAAGCTCTTGTAAAGAAGATATGGATCCCCCAAAAAGATGGGAACGTAAAAGCATGCTCTGAATCTATTTACATAACACCAGTTTTACTAATTCCATTTCTCAATATTTCTTTTAAACTTTACCGTCAGCGTGAGTTTCTTCTTGCTTGAATCAGCCTGTTTCAGGAGGGCAGAAAGTTGGAGAATAGTAATCTTTCCTTTCTCGTGACTAACTGCTAGATGCTGGCGCTTTCCCTGAGGTGAAGCCAACACACACATGGCTACTCGACGCAACATGTGTGCATTGATCAGCTGCCGAATTTGCTGGCCCTGGTCACCACTGTAATTCATCCGAACATTCTCAAATGCTCCCTCCTGTGAGCCTAGCGTCACAGTCTGAAAGATCAATGCAAAATTGATTTTATTCATTATATGCATGATTAAGTCCACATAATATTTATATTTCTTCTTAAAATATCTATACTTCCCCCTATTACTGTATACATGTCTTCTCATCTTATTGGATTTCAATTAGCAAAATAAATTTGCAAAATATCTGATTTTGCTAAATCCAATGTTCATTTAGTCTGAATAATTAAAATTTAGGGAAAGGGGGAAATATTAAAGAAACTATTAGGAGATAATGGGTGAAGTCAAAACTAAATAAAATCAAGATCCAGAATGGAAAATTCAACACTACAGCCCTTTTTTGCAACACCAAATAATCAAGCCTGTGAAAATTTTTCACATTATATTTGTTTGCAATACATGTATGTCTCAAATACAAACCAAGAAGTAAGGTGTCCACAATTTAAAAAACACTTGATATAAAATTTATAACTTGCTATAGCATACAAATTGGTTCAGATCATCTACATATGTATAAAATAATTGTTATCTAATTTCATTTTTTTCCATGTTGCTTTTGCTTGATAGTGCTAACAAGTATTTTAAAAATATTTTTTATCAAAAATGTCCAAAGCCCATTATTTCATATATGTTTGAACTCAATAAACCCACATGTAGAACAGACTGAAAATCTAATCAGTACATCTTGATATAAATACAAACAAGCCTGCCAAATTTCATTGCATTGAATGTTTTTTTCATATGAGGCTGACATTGAAAAATGTGTAGAAAATTAAAAGGTTTGGAAATTTCCAACCTAAATTAATTCATTTAACAAAACCCTATCTCAAACTCTTGATCTCTTATGTACTCCAAGTAATAATCATGTTTTTGTTTTCTGAAATTCTCAATTGGTCTTTATCACTCTTTAAGTGTGTAGGCCTACATGTATGTTTCTCTCAACAATACAGAGTTAGCTGTATCACTGTTCCATAAACATGGGCGGCATGAAGTGTTCAGGTCATCTGGGACCCTTTTAAAAACAAGGCAAAATTGTACGTTCCTTAGTCACCACATTGGTTATCATATACCTCATAATAACACTTGATATTTGCACATTTGAAATGTTCTCATTAAATCCTCTTGTTTTCAGAGTAAATTCAATAAAATCTAAGCCCTGAATCATTATGAATATCTCTATAAACAGGTGGTTCAAAAAAATATTTGGTTGGGATTGTCACTTAAACACCCCATGGATAGCCTGTAGCCAACTGTCAGATGAAGCCTCTATTTTGTTTTCTTAATTTAGAAGTTAAAGCCATACAAAAATCTTCTCACTACACTTAAACCTCTCAAAACATAAATTTCATCATCTTCTTGGATTCCATTTCACATCAAAACTTTTACACAACTTTAAATTTAGTAATCTGGAAAAAGTTATTTTTACTTTTGTCTGCGTAGTCATGTTGGTATTAAGGGTCATGATAGAGCAGAAAATGCAGCCCAAGCTGCTATGTGCTCAACCCATTTCTGAATGGAAGATTCCATACAATGGCTTCAAAAATGGATTTAAACTAATATGTTCTATATGCTCAACAGAATAGGTGGAATGAAAATTCAACAAATAAGTTTTGTAACATCAAACCTATCATTGGAGAGTGGTATCCCTCATACAGAACAAACTGCAGAGATGAGGTGCTGATTGCACGAAGGATATACATACCCAAAAAACGTTTACAGTAAGAAAGGCAAACCGTAGCCGTAGTACATAACCAGTGTTTCCCTTTACGCACAGTTGTGCGTCAGAAATGCACACTGGAGAAAATTGACGCACAGAAATTTTTGCTGTGCGTTTTTTGACGCAAAGGATTTGGAAAATATAATCAGGAGTTATTTAATATCCAAAGCATTGCATTAGAGATGGCATCATGTATACTTCGATTATACATCATTGGGGATGGCATCGTGAATACTCCTTCCGGTTTCCTCTTTCGCTTGTTGTGTTGCACACTGCAATACTGAGCATACAAAGCAGAGAACCAGACTACCATTAGGCAATTTTATAACAGAGTAGCTTTCCCTGATCTCGCGAGCTTTCACGCAATTCTATTGAGTTCAGCAAGATGTCCAAATATTTAACCTCAATTCTTGTTGCACTAAAATGTGATCTCGAGATGAAAACAGCGTGCACTAAGAATCATTAGCAAAGAAAGTGAAAGAAGCAGAACACGAAAGAGTAAATGTGGATCTGACTAATGAAAAATGGATAAAATATTCCCTTGACTTGAATACGGCCTATCCAAGGCATTGGGATTACCGGTGTGACTTTGTGATTGCGAAAACTAAACAAGTGAATAATCCTTTTGTGACATCGTTTGAGAATTTTTAAAATCTGCCCTTGATCACCACAAAATATCTTTTGAACACATTATTACCTAAAATATTCTTTCAGACCAAAGAAATAAGTAAACTTGCAGAGACAAATCCATTATCTGGATTACAAATTCAGGGGGTCGTTGCAAAATTTTTCTAACTTTGCTGCAACAAAAGAAAAATCTAGAAGTTCAAGTGTAACTTTTTAAAAGAGAAGATGAATCATCAGCCTCTGATTTTTGTATAAATGAGTTTTAGTACGAAGTATAATGAAACCAATGATAATACACAGTTTGTGACTGGCAGTAAATTAACTGTCGTTTTGTTAAAAAGATTTATGGAGTTTTGTTTTGGCTTATATGTAATGTGTTGTTCTATAAGATTCCTACAAAATTATAAAGAGACTTTTAAAAGTACAACTTTAAAATAAAAGGAAAATTAACTAATAAAAGTATTCTTTAAATGGAGAGAGTGAGAGTAAATATTGTACAAATTGCAATATCATATTACATCAGAAAAAGTATGGATTAGATGAAAATTTGTCGGTGTATTTTTGACCCCCACATTTTTTATTTGACCCCCAGTTCTGACACCAAGGTTTTTTTTTCACCCTCAGTTTTACACTCCTGGGGGATACACTGTACATAACTGAGTGTCCTCTGACAGTGGAACCCATTTTTGACTTGTCTGTTGATTTCCTGTCTGTGAAACATGTTTTTTTTATATGTGAAATAGGTTTCCATGTGTCTTCTGTTCTACGCTAGTGGGTCAATATTGTAATTGTTTTCCTTTAGGTGCATACTTCTGTGATACAAGATCTAAGGGCAGCATACCACAAGCTGGTTGGTTGCTTTAATTTTGTCGAGTTTAACAAGGAGCTCTTTAAAGGATTTTTGACCCATAAACCGTCAGGTCATTCTGACTACATTTGTCTGATGTATACTTTTATTGTACAAAAATACCAGCAAAATACCATGAGTTGGTCTGTCATTTCTGTTTGTTTGGGCTTGGTATGCAGTTCTTCAAGGGCTTTTTTGGCCCTCAAATTGCTCCCTGTAGGGGACAAGTTGTGGTAGTTTTCTGTGAAGGATGGCAAAATACTTTCTAACATCTCCAGGATGGTCTGTACTGTGTCAGAGGATTCCTACAACAAAACAATTGACATGCTGAATTTTATTCAAAGCTGGGTCTATTAAAATTGAATAAACAATTTTGATATTTTAACTTGTACATCAAATAATCAATGTTTTCCGGTCCTTATTATTCAATGACCCATCAACTGATGGATGTTTAGAAACACATCAACATATCATGCTTTAACTAAAGTAAAGAATCTTGGCCTGATTTTGGCTGGATTTGACCTGAGACACTTCTGGTCACAATTGTGTCTCTGTACATGTCATGAATTGTCCAAACTGACCAGTTCAATATAAAAAAGTAATTCATTACAACAATAATGATAGCATGGAAGAGTTGCTTTTCTTTACTGTAATAGATTATTTCACTTTTTAAAAATATTTTATTTTTAAAACTAATACATTTCAAACAATATGGTACCCTACAAATAAAACATGCCCAAGTCAATGCTAAGACATGGCTGCTTGGTATGTTGTAAATATCAAGTCAAATGTATTGGGTGAAGACTTACCAGTATAGCCATAAGCTCTGATCTATAACTCTAAAATGGAAATAAAATTATGTATACTACTTCTAAAAAATGAAAATATGTCAATTAGTACAACACAATCCTTCTTTTAAGACTTTTAAAAAAGTTATTGGAATGGATTATAATATCAGTTAAAATGAAAAAAAAAATGCAAATTCTCTTGCTTAACATTTTGTTAGTACAACCAATTTTTATAAACAGAAAACTGCACCGATTACATTGTGAATTAAAAACATTTGCCTGTGATTATTAAAATTAAAAAATGTGTACATTATGAATAATTGGACTGTGATTGTACACTATTAAAAAATTGGACTGTGCCTTGTGTATTAATTAAAAGCTATACTGTGCTTGCACATTTACTAATAACTGGTTTGTGATTGTACATTAATTAATAACTGGATTGTGCTTATACATTAATTAATAATTGGACTGAGTACATTAATTAATAATCAGACTGATTGTACATTAATTAAACAAATGACTGATTGTACACTATTAAAAAATTGAACTGTGCTTGTGTATTAATAAAAAACTATACTGTGCTTGTACATTTACTAATAACTGGAATGTGATTGTATATTAATTAATAACTGGATTGTGCTTAAACATTAATTAATAATTGGGCTGTGTACATTAATTAATAATCAGACTGTAATTGTACATTAATTAAACAAATGACTGTGATTCTACATTATTAAACACTGGACTGTGATTGTACATATCTGATCCTAACTGCTCCTGGCAGACAAGTAAACAAAATGATCAAAATAATGGAAAAGTGCCGATCCAAACAATGACGAGTCAATATCTGAATCAGCAGAACCATTGATAATGCAAGTATGGCATTCTCATAAGTATTAATTACTAGATTTCTTCCATCCTAATGCCCATACTCAAAAGTAAGCACACACATACCCCACTTTGAGGAACCTGTAGCTGACAAGGAGGGTCTCCCAAAAGAAAGCCACCCTGCATTTTGAGGAACTTGTAGATGACAGGAAGGGTCTCCCAAACGTTACCCCCCCCGAACTTGTAGCATACAGAGAGGGTCTCCTTAAAGTAAGCCCCAATTCCATTTAAGGAACTTGAATTAGACAGGAAGGGTCTCCCAAAATAAGTCATCCTCATGTGACTATGGGATAAACAAGATGTTTGTAAACATTTACAATGTTTTAAAATTTAATTTTAAAAACGCGTCAATTTTTCCTATTTTATCTTAGTCACAGTAGCACTACAGATGTTATTCATTCAATAAATCACAAAAACATTTAGTGACTGATGTTGATTCCTACAGTGACATTTGGTTGCTCTATCAAGTTATTCATTAACAATATCTCATTCAAGCTATTAGCTGTAAGAATTTTTTAAATGTGAATGCAGTATGTATCATGCTGTTTTAATGCAGAATAGTAATGTATTATAGTTATCCTGTATTGCCTGTACCTATTGATTGCTGGCAAAAGTTCTGGATAATTTCCAATTTCAAATCACAGGGCAAAGGTTGGATAATTTCCAATTCAAAATTACACTGTAAAAGTTGGATAATTTCTAATTCAAAATTACATGGCAAAAGTTGGGACATTTCCAATTTCAAATTACACGGCAAAGGTTGGATAATTTCCAATTCAAAATTACATGGCAAAAGTTGGGATAATTTCCAATTCAAAATTACATGGAAAAAGTTGGATAATTTCTAATTCAAAATTACATGGCAAAAGTTGGGATAATTTCCAATTTCCAATTATACGGCAAAACTTGGATAATTTCCAGTCAAAATTACATGGCAAAAGTTGGATAATTTCCAATTTGAAAATAAAAGGCAAAAGTTGGGATAATTTCCAATTTCCAATCATACGGCAAAAGTTGAATAATTTCTAATTCAAAATTACATGGCAAAAGTGGGGAAAATTTCCAATTCAAAATTACACTGCAAAAGTTGGGATAATTTCCAATTCAAAATTACATGGCAAAAGTTGGGATAATTTCCAATTCAAAATTACACTGAAAAAGTTGGATAACTTCCAATTCAAAATTACACTGCAAAAGTTGGATAATTTTCAATTCCAAATTACATGGCAAAAGTTGGATAATTTCCAATTCAAAATTGCACTGTAAAAGTCGGATAATTTCCAATTCAAAATTACACTGCAAAAGTTGGGATAATTTCCAATTCAAAATTACATTGCAAAAGTTGGTTAATTTCAAATTCCAAATTACCTGGCACAAGTTGGGATAATTTCCAATTCAAAATTACATGGCAAATGTTGGGATAATTTCCAACTCAATTATTACACTAAAATACCTGTTCAAAGTTTCTGATAAATCACATCATCTAATCTTCATATAATGGATAGTCTCAAATTCCTAATAATTGTAACATCAAATTGATAAGTTAAATTCCCAGGTGTAATGACTTTGAGAATACTATGCACATCAGTAACAAACCATTTTGAATCAGCTAAAAGGAAGATTGTTTTAACAAATTAAATGAAATTGCTTATCAAACAAATTGCAAAATTCATTACATTCCAATACTTGCAAATCAAAAATATAAATACACTTGAACAGTATTTTTTTAAATGTAAACTTATATTTAAAATATTCTCAAGTGAAATCTATTCTAGATTTCAAGTAGCTATGTGTGTGGGCATAGAGCTTAGCTCTATCTACACCGTTGGATCATACGCTACTTTCTCAATTAGGGCTTGAAAACTTTAAAGGAATTTTCATAAATGCTATCTTGATATTTTTATGATGAAAATATTTCCTCTAAAAGTAAAAGAACATGGTTTAAAAGGATCTCTCATACTCTTCTATCATTTCCTGCAGCCTAAAGAACAGTCAAGTGTAGTGTATTAAATGTTTGATGATCTGACACTAATTAGGTACGATTGATATTAAGCCCAATTCATACCATTTAAAAATTATATTAGGTCGGCTCCCTGGTTTTACCAATGAAGAAATATGGTATGCAATAAATTGCTAACATACTCTCCAATAATGATTGAACTAATGTACAAGAATTGTTCCCACTGCAAAAGAACTTGGATTGTAATAGAAATAAATTGTAAATAAAACTATTCCGGAATCATTACATTTTATATGATGAAGAAATATTCTTGCTCAGTTTAGGAATATCAGATCTGAGCAAGTTAATGATAGAAATGTGTTCTATCATGCTGCTATATTTCATGAAAAACACTCTGTAACCAAACAATTAATAATGCTGGGGCTTGGCAATAATGTCCCATTTATACCGTCCAAGCTCACCTCCACTTGCTGACTCAGTGATTCTCTAGTCTTGTTGACCTGTTCATTGGCTTTGTCGCCAGACTTCATTACATGACCTGGAGATGAAAGTCGTCGTCGCAGGGAGCTTGGGAGGACAGTCTCCATGGAGAAAGGGGAGGGGGTACCCAAATTCTCATTACTGTCAATACCACTCTGAGGGATTCGCTTCGCTAAAGCCTGGTAAATCACAAGAATTTGTTGTAATTATTTTACTAAATTTTTTCTTCAATACAGCATGTACAATCACAAGTTCCATTATCTTGTAGGGACAGAAATGTTAGGGCTAAAAGTCTCTTCCTCTCAACACAGAGGAGTGGTTTGAAAATAGGTATAAGTGTGACATGATTAGAATATTACAAAATATCACTTCAAACATTGTTTACCAAACCTTTGAATCAAGAAATAAACAGTATATACTTAATTAACTTATTAAAATAGTTTATTTTGATTTACTGAGTTTTTCTAAAACTAACCTAGAAAACATATGACTATCAATAAACAATGATAAATATTTTGGTATAGACTATTTGTAACAGATGAAATGCTAAAAAAAACTTCTTTGGTAGAACTAGAAATCTGTCTATATCCTCCACATAATCATAAGTGTTGGTGAACAGAATAAATTTTTCAAGTAAAATAAGTTGTCAGTACTATTAACCTATCATATTTTTAGGAGTATATCCACAGCCTAACATATCCAGCCTTACAAGCCAGAACAGATGTTCACTATGTCTTTTGGTGACAGAAATTCTAGTCACTTGCTTGCCAGGATGAAAGTGATATGAGTTGTCTCCCTCTGCAGAAAGAGACTGGCACAAAATCCAGTCAATTCAATTCCTCAATTACTCCTGCAGTGGATGTGAAGACTCTACCAGGCATGTATTTGTGGAAAGGGCTTGGAGAGTGTATCCATGTTGTGATTTGGTTTGTGATATACAAAAAACATTATTTGAACCAAATACATTGCCTGACCATAACGCTTTAGGATAGATAAATGGAATGGGAGTTGCATCTTCTAACCCTGGAGTTTGGTAGGTCCCAGTCTCCTAATGTATGTGAAGCAGCTTTGACTTTTGAGTGAGATACAGAATGGAGTTACTGTGTGGATTAAGCATTGATGTGGTTCCAAGAAAAAAAAAATATATTCCTGCAAATCCAATAGGAGAGAATGCAGTGTGATTATAAAGCTGCAAAAACATGGGAAGGTTGCACTGCTGATAAGAGGTTTCACCAGGTCAAACTGAAGACTCTGGGATGAAAGGGGAAAATATACAGAATATTGCCACTGACTTCCATCTATGACTTGAATATCTTTTTGGCAGCAGATGTGCTCAAATACTACACATGTGAACTAACATGGGAACCAATATAAATCAGAATTTCATCTGGTCTAGTGCCTAACCTGAAATATCTTGTTTAAGTAGTACTATGTATTTGCTTCTATGTATCAGCTCAATTCAATGTATGTATTATTTTTTGAGTCCTTACAGTAGATGTCTTTGGGGCAAAGGGTTAAATGAAGATATGGGTCTGAAACAGTGGACTGGTTTCCCATAAATGACAACCTGTTCTTGGCAACAAAAACAAGGTCCTTCATGACTGAAACTGAACCATAATGGCAGAACTGCATAGTTCTGGTTGGAAAGGAAGTACATTCCTCACTGATCCTGCCTGCTGGAGCTAGAATGACTAGGAAGCAGACATTGTAGGAGTATAGAGACAAGGAAGCTCTGAATATCTGCTCTATAGGCATCTTATTCAGCCAAATCAGAACCTATAGAAGATTCCGCTTGGATTAATGGCTAAAGCCTTTGACTGGAAAAAGACAAAGTTTGTCAAAATATGTCTGAAACTGTGGAAAAGTGACCCTTGACTATGAAAGAAGCAAACATGTCCTTGAAAAGTCAAAAGTGGACTTTAGCAAACTTTGTTATGGATGCTTTTAAAGGAGCAATGGTATTCTGATGACATCATTTGAACAAAAATGATCCCATTTCTCTTGTATACTTTCAAGTGGTGCCTGTGCAGTTCTGTTCACCCCTTTCTTTGAGAACCATTTTCTTCAAATGACTTAATTGACAAAAGCAGGCATGCAAGTTCAGCATCTCTTTTCTTGGATGGAAATCGTAAATTCTTTCTTGTTTTCAGAGGTGGGAGATGGCAAGCTTTTTTTCTGGGAATAAAAGCTGCATATTTCAAAAGATTGTTGAAAGCAATCAGACTAGATGGCACAATTTCATTCTTTTTGCATGACTTTGGGAATCACAGGCATTGAAGGTAAATCAATGCATTTAGACCATCCCAGTTTAGAAGAAGCAAGTTGACTGCCCAAGCTTTTGGATCTGGATGTGGGACTGGTGAGATGAAGATTGGGAGTTTTAAGATCAAAAGGCCAAGATGTGACTAAAGATCAAGGACTGAAGGGAACATTTGGTATAAACTGACTAATTTTGTTGGACAGTGAGTCTGTCAGGACACTCAAATGCCTATGCTGTGGTAGACTTGGATGTGGATTTGTTAATAATTACTTCACTTCAAAAATGCAAAACCAGAAGGTAACATGTCTGGGGACTTGGTTCCCCTTTTTTTAATATAATTAACAGTCAAGTTATCAGACAGAGTGAGAATGCTCATTCTAGATTATCCTACCATGATTGTACAAATCAATTAAGGCCTTTATCTCCAGAAGACTGATGTGTAATTATTTTTTTTAAAGGGGAAATAGTTGATATTGCAATGGGATGCCTGCTGTAAGTCATGTGAGGTTTTCTAAATATCTGCTGCTGCAATAATATGGAGGCAGACAGGAAGATAATCCAGGTTGAAAGTGAGCCCTGTCTACCTATGTCTTGTCATCTGTAGCCTTTGGAAACAATTCTCATCAATGAAAGGGCATGAAGAATGGTTTTCCTATCTGGCACTTTCTAGTATTGAAGTCCTTTCAGTTGTTCATAATAAATAAAGACTGTGTTCTAGGTTAATGGGTTTGCATAAGGGTTGCCACTTCTGTTGTCCATTACCTAGCTTCTTTTTTCTGGACACGAAACAGGTGGTTGGAAGAAGACTTATGGTTAAACTTTCAGGCAGGTGAAAATGAGGATAAAGCATCTCTTTCTGACTTCAAAGCACTGATTAATGGGGTTCTCAATGAAATGTCTAGGCTGTGTTTAAACTTCTCAACAAAAAAAAACTATCACAACCATATGGAGCATGTATTCTAAAACTATCACTTCCAAACCAGTTGTTGTGTGTCAAAGAGGAATTTCTGATCCATATGTATGGAGGATCATTTTGAAATTTCCAGGTCAACAACATCTCTGTGGACAGCTGGGACTTCAGTTTGAAAGGTTTTTGACAATTCACAGGCTTGCAACTTGTGTCAAAACTGGGCTGAAATTTGATGGGTATCATCATGTTGAAACAAAAAGTCATGTTGACATATGAGTCCTGAAAATGCCTCTTAAAACAATGCAGTAAATCAGTGACTCAATTAGAATAGGGTAGTTGCCTGAATGATGGCTCATCTATCTTGACTAAGAAATTGATGGACATGGGAATTTTATAAATGTCAAATAATGGCAGGTGGCGATGTCTAAAACTGTTATTATGTTGCATTAACATAGTATTAAGACAGAGTATGCTGGTCAACAAACTTCCAAGAGTCCATTACTGGTAAGTGCTAGGCAATTCACATATTTCAGTGCAGACTATACAAGGCATCAGATTTATAGCAGAGAGCATATGGAGCAGGGAACCAGCCAACTCCATAACATAAAGCAGTGATGTAATTAATATAGCATTTGCATGTACACATGAAGATTGTTGAAACCAGCTGGAAAAATGTTAACAATCTCTCAGTGGTTGGACATCTTGAAAATAAAGGTAATTTTTTAATGCATTTAAATGACAATTGCTCTCAATGTGATTTTAAAATGAGTATTCAGCAATTAAACAGACCAGCTCTAACCCCCCACTCCTCCCAGGGTGGTTTTCTCAATGTCCAGCAAGGATGGCATCATTTCATATTGTTATGGAAGTCCCTTGGTAACTTATGGCCTCACTTACAGTGTGATCAAGTTTTGGACCCTATGTGTGCAAGTTACCAAGGGAGAGATGCAACTATAAACATTAGTATTCCTCATCAAACATTAGTATTCTTCATCAATCACCTGCATCTTTTTGTTTCTCTTCATCTATGGTGATATTTTCCACCTATGTGCATTTAATTTTATAATGAGAAACTATCTTTTCCAGTTAAAGATTCTGGTGTTTAAGCACTCTTCCACTACTTGTGACAACATAGAAGACTCCCATTCAAAATTTTATCACAATCTCTTCAGTTCTTAATTTTGTCAATATAACTTTAGAATGTAGAATTTTCTGTACCAAATCATAATAATTCCACAAAATCCAGAATGGTTGGCATCTCTGCAGTTGGCCAAAGTAGAGTACATAAATTGGCTGTGTTGTAAAACATCACTGAAACCAGTACAGAGGTGTGCGTGTGTTGCCAATATATCCATCACAGGTCCATAAGGGCTACCGTACCAAGTTGGCACTGATCACAAAGTCAGAGCTGTGAAGACTGTGACAATGACGACAATGTATAGGCTAGTGCCATGTAAACATCTTAAGATGGCCTGAAGTGCTGAATCTTCTGGAATGGTGATATTTATGCCTTCAGGGATTGAGCTAAAAGTAAGGGCTAAGAGGTGACATCTACTTTTGGCACCTACATCCGTAGATTGTTTACTTTTTATCTATCTCATTTACCTTAGTTCCTCAGCAGAGAAAGTCACCCTTACATTCTTAGACCTGTGTGAGAACCCATCAAAAGTGTGATCTGCATTGTACCCCAAAGAATCTGCACAGGTATAAAGATAAACTTAAGCCAGCTTGAACTGTTTACACATCATACACTTTAACCAACCCTTGTAATGATACCTGAAGAGCGCAAAACTGGTATACACAGAAGAAATCAGTCAATCATGGCACTGAACCTATGAATTAGACACAAATTAAAAAAAATACATATGGAAATTAAATGCCTGACCTCATTACTAGTAATAACAGAACAAATTACTTGATAGAATCATAACCAAGGTTGAGCACTAAGTTGAACTGAAATTACTAATGATAGACCCTAGAGCAGTCAGTTCACATCATGGTGCTGACAGGTATCGTATGACAAATTTAGACAAATACTGAACAAAATTATTTTTTTTAAAAAAAAGACAGAGAAATAAAAAATCAAATTAAGTATACTTCCCTGGTATAAAAAACTCACAAAATCATTCAACTGACGAAAGAGCATAAGTGAACGCTGTATTTGTCAAGAACCAAATATACCATGTTTCCCAGCAAAAGTTGAAATATTAAACTAGACATTGGTGGGACCTGGTGCCAACTATTCTATCCTATGAAAGACCACTCTTGTCTGACTTACACCTTCACATCCAGACAACTTTTCAGCACTTATGTTGCTTTTATAAGCTTAGGAATGCTTGAATTGAGAGGCAGTGATGTACTCCTGATGTATTATTATTGGGTATTGTATTTCAAAAAGAAATGTTAATAACATTAATAAATGATCTTTATAATAACACAGACATTGATAAAATATATGTAATGCTATATTTAAACTGTTTTACACTGTTCTTTGAACTGACAAAGACATGAGTCGATACTCTAATGAGAATACAAAATAATATAATGGCAATAAAGAAGGTAGGGGTGGTTTAAGAAGTTGACACGAGAAAAGGCAAAGTTCACTTTTTATGTGCAATGTTTCAGCCAGGTCAGAGATAAATGATCTACCTTCATCTGAAAATTTGGGTGGGTGTTGTGAGTATACCTCAAAATAAAGTTGTATACAATTCAGATTTTTTACTTTCTGTTTGCATGAAAAACATAATAATTATTTTCTATACTTCAAGAATTCAACTCTTTAATGCTAATCATAGTCCCAAAGTAAGGAAGATGAAGTTTTGATTTTTTGACTCTTCAGCATTAGTCATCAGCCTTTCCAATGTCTCAGCTTGCAAGAGATTTTCTGAAGCTATGTGAATGTGTTGAATACTTAGATTTTAGCTATATGTCCAGATCAGTGTGTGCCAAGACTGGCATCACCAAACCAGCCTTACCATAACCAAATATGCTGGCAGATCAGTGTGTGCCAAGACTGGCATCACCAAAACCAGCATTACCATAACCAAATATGCTGGCAGATCAGTGTGTGCTAAGACTGGCATCACCAAAACCAGCCCTACCATAACCAAATATACTGGCAGATCAGTGTGTGCCAAGACTTACATCATCAAAACCAGCCCTACCATAACCAAATATGCTGGCAGATCAGTGTGTATTAAGTAGACTACAGAGTACAGACCAAGCTCCACCATTACAAAGTGTGCTGGCAGGTTGGTGTGTATTAAGCAGACTAAAGGTACAGACCAAGCTCCACCATTACAAAGTGTGCTGGCAGTTTGGTGTGTATTAAGTAGACTACAGAGTACAGACCAAGCTCCACCATTACAAAGTGTGCTGGCAGGTTGGTGTGTATTAAGCAGATTTGAGGTACAGACCAAGCTCTGCCATCTTCCAGACTTTATATCATGTTGATTTTACCTAATTTACACTGATAACCTATAACAAACATGCAGTCTTTTACTCAGAATTGAAAAGTCATCCAAGATTATGATGTTATAAACCCATTTACCATTTAACAAGCTTAGTCAATCAAGTGCAATATGTACTGATTTCATATATTTAAAACCGTTCATGAAAATGATAATGTACGTTTAAGGTTGAGAAATATTCAAGTGGAATTTTGTCTTAAAAGTGGTAACAATCTTAGCCAATTAGATACAATATTACATCACTAATATGCACAGATCTTGCTTATAAAAGCACTCTTGGGTCAGAACTATAGTTAGACAGATTTTTAAAAAATTAGCCAATCACATGCCAAGTCACATCAAAAGTGGATCAGGAATAATCTCAAGGGAGGTAACAAACCCAGTCAGTCACTTGCAAAGTCACCTCATTTATATTTGTATGAACTCCATGCATTATAAAACTCATGTTAGGTCTAATAAAGCTTATCCTGATTATATAAACCAATAGTTAAGTTGATAAAATCAGATCATAAATATGGCTTCCTGAATGGTAACATACTCATCTAAAAGGATGCAATCTTAGTGGAGATAGCTCTATCCTGAGCCCATCCAATTTCTTGATGATATAAGCTTGTATTTTAAGATTTGATCAAAATCAAATCATGTATACATCCTCCACAGAAGCACTAAGCTCAGCCAACTAGAAATCACCTAATTTGAGACCTTAAATCAAAAGCTAATAATCCAGGCTTGATCAAAACTGGACCAGGCATAGGGCTTCCAGCATAGTAACAAGATCAGCTAATCAGATACAATATAATTTAATTATGATGCATGGATCTCACTCATTATTGAACTCTCCTGCAATATTAATGATAAAAGCCCATATTCCAAATCCAATTGAAATTGGATCATAAATTGAAAAGCTAGAGTGGTAACAAGTAATTAATTCTGGGCAGATGATGCATAACTGATGTACATGCAAAGCATAAATTCATCTGACCTTTTGACATGGCAAGCTAAAAATTAAGTCTATCAAAAAAGATATTTTATAAATAAAAAATTTACTTACTTTACACAAGCCTTCCTCTTTTGCCCCACAGTCACAGAAGAAAGATCCAAACTTGGCATAAGTCAGGTCATGATCCTTGTGACAAACCTTGGCACAAACGGTGCATACTCCCACCCCATCCACCATCTTACATGTGTGACAGTGATACCTATTTAGGGGAGAAATAGTTCAACTTTATATAAGATGCCTTTTTTGTCACAAATCTATGCTATCTGTCTCTTTGGGGATCATATGACACCAGTTCATGTCAGATGAACAACCACCCACAACTTCCCTTCCCAGATGATGCTGGTAATGTTTTACAGCAGTGTGAACTGGAAAAAATTTGGTCAAAAAGCATCTTCCAGTAATAAGTATACCATATTTCATTTTATTTCATCCCATAATCTCAAATGGCTTTAATGTTATGGAGTAGGAGAGAAAATCTAAAATATTATGTTGCAGCTGTAGTATCAAGGGTTTCCAATAGTTTCTTGAATCTCACTTTGTTTTCCTGTATTCCTTTTATTTTTTATTCCAAAATGGCTAGCATTGATATTAAATCAACTTACCAGTGTTGATTCATAAACTCCTTCTGTGTTATAGTAAATGTACACAGTTTGTTGTTCAAAGATTCTTCATCCTAAAGGAAAGAAAAATACCAAAGTTCAATTAATTTTAAGTTCCATGATGAGATTATACTACTGACAGAAATCCACTGAGTGTAAGTACAAAGGATACATAAATTAAAGTTGTCACCAATGGAAATCAAACCCTTTACAAATACTGTTTAGTATGGTACACATACCATTATGCTAACAGGTTTAGACAAGCTAAGTTTAAAAAGATGTAGCTTCATTATTGTGGACTTAAGGTTTTAATTTAAATTTAATTTAAATGTCCCTGAAAATAAATCTTAAATTCCTAAATTGGAGCTAAAAACATTTAATCTATAACTGATGTAACTGCGAATGAGTACAACCATAATCTTCAATATTTTACTTTTGAGGAAATCCATCCCTATGTAAATTATAAGCAGTCCACGTTTGATGCAAGTAGGAGATGAAGAAGCTGACACTGGAGAAAGAAGTAAAATCTTTACGACTATTTCATGCCTTGTAGGACATGTCACACTAAGAAAAACACAAAAAGTCCCTGCTTACCGAGTCCTCTACACCAGAATCATCATCTTCATGGGTCAGTTCCTCAGTCCAGTCATTGTCTCCATCCTGAAAATCAGCCATACTAATTACTGATGGGAATCAGTCAGAATTTCTTAATTGATAATCAATTCCACTTAACTAACTGATAATCAATTATATCTGGTTACTAAGAGCAAATTTTAATTTGTTTGTTATAGTTATATCTTTGCTCAAAAGTTTAATAATGTAAGTGAGTAATCTCTTTTAAATGACATGTATACTTTAGCTTGATAAATATATTACATTTTTATCAACCGTGTTATTTTTGTTCTACAACTTTACTAAATGAAAGGAACTTTTTTATAGCATATCACTTATGTAACTGAAATAATCTTGCCATTCCCCAAAATCCTTTTATTCTTATGACTATAATTTAAAGCATAGAGGGACTTGATTTTTTTGTAGGGCATTATTTACAAATACTACAAAGCATTTTACATTTAAACTGAAACAAATCATCAAAATTTAAATTGATAAACTAAACAATTTAACAGCTTAATCATGTATTCGTGACTATATGTTCCTAATTATGAATGTTTGTGCCTACAGAATATGATATGGTTTTATATTTGTAAGTTATAAATAATTCAGATCTTTGGACTGGATAATCTATTTAGCTAATCATTTACCCAGGAATTTTACTCACCTTTGTGTCTTGCATGCAACTATAAACAGGTAATCTCCGTTTACACATAATCAATTATGATGTTTTACAATCGATTATCTTATTGGTTGCTTAACCAACTTATGATCGAAAACAATCGATAACTGGAACAACACTAACGCTAATCATAATATCATAATTAAACATTCCAGCATCAGTGATTAGGGATTTTATTTGAATCAAAATGATCTCTCATTTAACAGCTGTAGTCAAAATGATCTCTCAGTCAACAGCTGTCATCAAAATGATCTCTCAGTCAACAGCTGTAATCAAAATGATCTCTAAGTCAACAGCTGTAATCAAATGATCTCTCAGTTCACAGCTTTATTCAATTGATAACTGACCAATCTAACACCGAACTAGTTGTAAATGTTTGTGTTTTGTGAATGTTTACCTATGTGCATTTAAACTCCATATTTTGTCATTTACAGAGAATACAATTTTCATCTTATATTTTTAGAGACACGATCATTAAAAAATAGGTACAAGTTAAACATCCTAATCATATATGCCAATAGATGCAACTCAAAAAATAAGAATCATTCAAGACAATGGATACATATAATAATTTTTGTAATTTGATAATACACCCCTCTGGTAGCCTAAGTGTTTAAAGAGTCCACCTCAAATGGATGAGGTCACAGGTTTGAACCCCGGCAGAGTCATACAAAAGACAAAAATGGTATTAGCAGCTGCCTCGCTTAGTGTTCTGCAATAAGAAGTTAGTATTAGGACTGGTCGGCCTGTTGTCAGGATAATGTGACTAGATGGAACATCATGCTACATGTCTGTGGCATGATGCTCCAGAGCTCGACATCACTGTAAACTGCCACACTGCAGACATTGTAGCGATATGACTGGAAAATTGTTAAAGCTATGTAAAAAATCCAAACCACACACATACACACACACATAATTTGGTAATAAGCCTATTTATGGTTAATGTAGCTTTTAAATATGAAAACTTACGTGATTTTGAGTACCTGTTATACACATGTGAAAAGTAGTGAATTAGATTCCTTCTTATTTTCACTACACTTTACAAGTCTTTCCTACTAATAGTCAGACAGGAATGACTTGTCCACTTGACCTTTCAGTGGAATATAATGATGGACTAGTACACTAATAAACTACATACTGATGTGCATGCATTTTGTTTGCATGTTCTGAAGGAATTATATCTCTCTTGTGTACATTCAGTATGTATAACACTATATAGCATTCTCTCAAGTGGTCTAAGTCATAATATTTACTTGAATGTAGGAACAAATGGATAAGTCATGTAGGTTGAGCTATATGATTTGTCTTATAGTAAGAAAACAACATTGCTATTTAGGTTAGAAAATGTCTTAAAACTGCTTAGAAATGCAGATACTATTAAGTAACTTACCTGAATTCCTGGCAGTTCTACATCCATAAGTGGAGACACGTTGCCTGACCTGTAATTCACATTAAATACTATGAAAATAACATCACTTTCATTTGCATATACAAAATAATCATAGAAATTTAAAGCTATCTTAATGAGCTTTGGAAATGGAAGCAGTAAGATTGCAATTGGGAATCATTAACTTTCAGCATATCCTGAGCTGGTTATTAACAATAAATCATTAACTTTCAGCATATCCTGTGGTGGTTATTAATAATAGGAGATCATTAACTTTCAGCATATCCTGTGTTGTTTTTTAATAATAGGAGATAATTAACTTTCAGCATATTATGTGATGGTTATTAGCAAAAGGGGATCATTAACTTTAAGAATATCCTGTGCTGGTTATTAACAATAGTAGATCATAAACTTTAAGAATATCCTGTGGTAGGTAATAATAGGGGATCACAATCTGAATAAGATCAGATCTGTGATGTCATAAGTGAAGATCTGATAGTGACTGCTTAGAGGTCATGTTCTGGTAACGTATGTTATAATCATAACTGCTAATTCTTTCAGCCAATCAGATAAAGTCTTATATCTTTGTATTTGAGAGATTGAGCATGATGCCTGAGTAGCACCAATGTGTGCCAAATGAACTGATTTGCTTCAGATCTTTGAAAACTGCATATTCATCGGCTAATTCAAATGCTATCAGAACATGATCCATAAGCGATTGCCGTCAGATCTTCACGTAAGAGGATGGAGATCTGATTTGAAACAGATTGGAGGGGATCATTAACCTTAAGCATATCCAATGGTAGTTATTAATGATTAGTTAGAAGTTATTAACATTAAGAGTATCCAGTGGTGTATATTACCAAAAAGGGATTAATAACCTTAAGAGTATCCAGTGGTGTTTATTACCAATAGGTGATCAATAACCTTAAGAGCATCAAGTGGTGTTTATTACCAAAAAGGATCAATAACCTTAAGAGTATCCAGTGGGGTATATTACCAATACGGGATTATTAACCTTAAGAGTATTCAGTGGTGTTTATTGCCAAGTGGGGATTATTAACCTTAAGAGTATCCAGTGGTGTATATTACCAAGTGGGGATTATTAACCTTAAGAGTATCCAGTGGTGTATATTACCAATAGGGGATCAATAACCTTAAGAGTATC
Organism: Potamilus streckersoni; assembly: GCA_016746295.1. NCBI lineage: Eukaryota > Metazoa > Mollusca > Bivalvia > Unionida > Unionidae > Potamilus > Potamilus streckersoni. The sequence goes on from JAEAOA010000137.1 coordinate 964,693, forward strand.
CAGTGGTGTATATAATCAAAAGGGGATCAATAACCTTACGAATATCCCGTGGTGTTTATTGCCAAGTAGGGATTATTAACCTTAAGAGTATCCAGTGGTATTTATTACCAATTAGGGGATCAATAACCTTAAGAGTATCCAGTGGGGTATATTACCAATAAGGGATTATTAACCTTAAGAGTATCCAGTGGTGTATATTACCAATAGGGGATCAATAACCTTAAGAGTATCCAGTGGTGTATATAATCAAAAGGGGATCAATAACCTTACGAATATCCCGTGGTGTTTATTGCCAAGTAGGGATTATTAACCTTAAGAGTATCCAGTGGTATTTATTACCAATTAGGGGATCAATAACCTTAAGAGTATCCAGTGGGGTATATTACCAATAAGGGATTATTAACCTTAAGAGTATTCAGTGGTGTTTATTGCCAAGTGGGGATTATTAACCTTAAGAGTATCCAGTGGTGTATATTACCAAGTGGGGATTATTAACCTTAAGAGTATCCAGTGGTGTATGTTACCAATAGGGGATCAATAACCTTAAGAGTATCCAGTGGTGTATACAATCAAATGGGGATCAATAACCTTAAGAATATCCTGTGGTGTTTATTGCCAAGAGGGGATTATTAACTTTCAGAGCATCCAGTGGTTGTTGTTAACAACAGCAGATTATTAACCTTAAGAGTATCCGGTGGTAATTACTAACAACAGTGGATCATAAATCTTGTTATCACTACCAGATACTAAACATGTCACTGAAGCAACAAACAGCAAATGAATTAAAAACTTACATGACAGTGAATGACAATGTTTATGACAGTGGATTACAATTACATTATTGGCATCTTCCAATGTTAAAAAATCAAAAATTGTTTCTATAACACCAATTTAAGTGTATTTGATTTATTCATTTCACTGCTACATAGCACAATTTTAAAGGTGCAATAAACAATAATTCATTGTGGAAACCATATGACTCCATTTAACAATCCCCAATTCATGTGTGGAAACCATAGGACTCAATTTAATAATTCCTATTCATTTGTGGAAACCAAAGGACACTATTTAACAATTCCTAATTCATTTGTGGAAACTATACAACTCAATTTAACAATCCCTAATTCATTGTGGAAACCATAGGACTCCATTTAACAATCCATAATTCATTTGTGAAAATGATAGGACTCCATTTACAATCCATAACTCATTTGTGAAAACCACAGGACCCTATTTAACAATATTCATTTGTGTAAACCATAGGACTCCATTTAACGAACCGTGACTCCATTTAACAATCCATAATTTATTTGTGGAGACCATGGCACCCCATTTAACAGTTCTTAATTAATTTGGGGAAACCATAGAACTCCATTTAACAATCGATAAATTTCAGAAACAACTTTAGTACCACTTTTTGAAAAACCCCAAAAATTAAAGTGCAAAAAAAATAAGGTTCAAAGAATCATTGTAATAATTGCTTTATTCAATGACTGAGGTAGAAAATGTTATATTTAAAATGAGTGTAAGGTCAACACTGTTCCTCCAGCCCTTAGTTTGGGATCATTCTAGAATTAAATGTTTGATAAGTCGAAAGTCTTTTTATTAAACAAAAGATATCACCCTCCATAAAAATGTAGCAGCAGGGAGGGTGAACCCTACAAAAGTTTGCTCGAATCATAAACGAAAAAAAAAAGAGTTCCTACACAGAATGAAAAAAAAAATCAACCCCGTATGGTTAATAAACCACATAGGGTTGACTATGTCATCATGCTATTTTTTCCCAAATATGACTTAGATGATGTCATTCACCCTCCCTGCTGCTTCTTTGTCAGGGGGGGTATCTAAATGATGGTCATGGGGAGACTATCCAAAGATTTTATTCAGACCAGAATATATTTTGTTCTGACTTAGTAAAATAACCAAAGATTTTATCTAGACCAATCTATGAGCGTATGTATAAATTAATATATAGAGTTTCATTTCTTAAGTCGATTATATTTCCATTCTGATTTGTGAGTTTGAAATTCATTCTTGACAAAAATGGATTATGTACAGGTAAGTAGATTTGATTTATTGGCTCAGATACAATAAGCCAGCCGGGGGGGATTGGATACTGGACGAATATAATATATATCCCTGCTGAGCCTGGTTAGACTTAGAGAGGTCAACATTATAACTGTTATCAATTATATCACAAACTAGATTCAGTGCGATGGTAGGTGTTATATTAACAATATTAGGTGAGATATGTCGTCCTGTTCCATATTGATCATTATTATATTTGAGAACTGCTGTAGGCGGGATTAATTTTTTCCATGAATCACATATTCTTTTAAAGTGTTCATCAATAAGATCACTAACTGATTTTTTTAGCTCAGATGAGTCGAATCCGGGAATGATGAATGTTGCCAATTGAGGTGCTTCTATTTTATAATGTTTCATAAATAATCTTGGTGCTGAATAATTATTTAAAAAATTCATAATAGTTTTATTGATAAGATCAAGGTCTGCTGCAACGGCATTTAAATGATGTATTGTTTCGATTATTTGTCGTTTCACATCCTCAGAATAATGATGAGATATAGAAGAAAATAAATTTTTTAAATTATTATAAATATTAAAAAATTCAGTTTTTACATCATCTGAGTATATCTTAAAGAAATTTTCATTAACTGGGTAATCTTTGCCTGTAAAACGTGCATGATGTTCCATATCAGGTATTGTAATATATTTTATTCTGAGACCATAATTATAATTTCGTTCGGTCTTTTGATATTCTGGTTGTTTTAAAAATATTCGGTTATCCGTTTTAAACTCTTCGATTTTGGGTTCTGGTGGAACTTGATAATCTGGCGCGACTTCAGGCCAACCTAATACTGATCTAATCGAACTCTGATAAATATCTACAGCATAATCAGGAGAATTTATTTCAATCACTGACGATAATGTTGGTTCGTAAACAGTAATAGCTATCTTGGACTCTTTTCCGGTTATGGATTTAATTCTGCGCTGGAATTCTTCATTAATTTGCTCTATTTGATAACTACCAGTTGGAATAGTAACCACTTGCCAATCGGGAGTTCCATCAGATTTGTTTTTATTTGCGAATACTAATGAATTATTTGGTTGTAGTCCACCAAATGGTTTTGATCTGATATTAGGCCAGCTATGATAAACCCGAAGCTGCGCTAAAGCTATCTCTTTTACTGGGATAGCTGTTGGAAAATTAACGCTGAATTCAGGATTGGTTGAACTTATGGATATCATCGTGGTTTTCAGCGGAGTAGTATTAATAACGATCTGCTGTAACAACTCTCTTGACTCAGGCGCTGACATTATTATTATTATTGTTTAAATCTCCATTTATTTTGTTATCAAAATCACTAACGATTTTGAATGCTTCATCGTAGGTTTTAATTATCGTTGCAAACTCCTCGTCAGATATTTTACCATCATTGAGATAAGTAGAAATATATCCAGATAGTTTAGAATATGCTGTTGTTGCTGTGTGTAATTTTATCATATACTCACGCAATTTATCACTCGTGCATGTAGTTATTTTTTTAGCAATAATACTAAAAATACCTGCTATAGTCGTTGAAGTTGAAACAATAATTGTTATAATTGTTGGAGCTGTCATTGTTAGTGTCGATAATATTAATTCGGATCCAGCAACAATAGAAGAAACTGAATACACAATTATATCAATAATAACTATACATCTACGATATTTTTTTTACTTTCAATGTGTATTTGTCGATGGTATTTTTTAGTTTGGTCAGGCATTCACATGCTTGATTATATCTGTGACGTTGAACGTCGATAGATGACGTAGTTATCTGATCCATTATACTATACGTTAAGTTAATTGAGCTACAAATTCCAAACACCACCAGTAAGCTTGAGGTAAATTTCTACTCGATGATGCCAGCGTAAATATTCCTTCAGAATCTTTATCTAACAACACAGATATAGTTTTAAATGAATTCCCAGTCGATGGATTTGTAGTGGATATTCTAAAATCTGTAACGCTAATTACGGACATCTTATATATACCAGTAATTTCTACGGTATGTTTAATGGTATTATTTTCTGGAGTCCACATTCCAACCCCAGATGTAACTGTATACACAATATTTCTTATCTGTTTGTGAGGAATTTTAATCAGACTAGTTTTTTGAACAATATCAGGAATTCCGCTAATAATATCATTCAATTTTGTGTTAATATTAGCGAGTGTAATATCAACATTAGATGGATTTCCAAAAAATTTATTTTTGAGTGTGTTTATGTTTCTGCGAAAACTCAAAAATATGTTCACGTGAGACATAAATTCATTTTTGAGCGCTGTGATTTCCTTATTTATTGGAACATCTTTATCATCGACGTATTTTTTATTAACCGCATCAAACTCAGATTCTGGTGTTCTGAGATTATTAATACTATTATTATTCATGTCGAGAAATGCACGCATTATAGCACCGTTGGCTAATATGTACTTAGATTCTTGATCGTCGACATATTTTTTTGTAGCTACATCACTATCTGAAGTTGGATATCCAAGATTTGTGATTTTATTTTTATTCATAATAACGTCTCCACTAAATACATCGCCTGTCTTTCTGACATAATCGTTAACTGACTTACCGGAATCTTGTATTTTACCCTGATCAGTAAAAGTAACTATATTATCAGTAACTGCAGTAGGAATTCGTACAAGTACATCTGGTAGTTGTATATTACTCATCTTTAATCGTCCTTGTTTGTCTTGAAAAACAACCACTTCATTTTGGTCCACACTTGTAATATTTAATAAATCATCAATCTCACTTCGGAGCTGATCGAGGGTTGCATATTTAGATAAATCTCCTTGCTGCTGAGTTTTACCACGAGCAGATCTTCCGTAAATATCTACCATTATATTTACTGATGTCTGTTTAAATGTGAAAGCATGGTATATTCATGCACGACTTTATGGGGTGGTTTTGTTGACCTTGATATAGCATCAAGTACATTAAGTACTTCTCGACCACATATTGGTGGATCAGTTAATGTTTGTGTTGGTAGCGTTGAATACCAGATTGGTGCAGTATTATTACTGACATAATGAAGAAATTCTTTTGGTGGTGCTAATCCATACGAATCAAAATAGATAATTCCACGTGGGTCAATTGCATAAGCTACCCAATGTGTACCTGGTCCAGAATTTTGATCGAGATTTATGATACCCGTCTCAATGTTATTCGGTTGTTTTGGTAATTGATCACGCATAAAAACACCTCTAAATTGTTTTATTTTTAATTTTTTAGCAGCATCTATTAAATCAAAATTAGACATAGGCGAGATCAGTAAACTGTACCTGGAAGTCTTAGACCTTTTCCGTACCATGAAGGCGGGGTCCCTGGTAATCTGAGACCTCTTCCTTTTTTTTTGTATCTACCTCCTACAGCCTTTTTTAATGCCATACCACCCGCCGCACTAACAGCGCCTAACGCAGCTGCTTTTGCAACAGCTGGTGCGGCTGCGGCTATTAATGCTGGTATAGCTGCGAGAAGGGGAAATATACCACCCGTTTTAAAAGTATCCTTAATAGCGCCTGCAGAAAGATCAAGTCTGACACCTTTATTTGACTTTTTTGCTTCATTAAAATTTTTTAATTGACTATCGGTCAATGATAATTTATTTGAACCGCTCATTCATGATCGGTCAATGATAATTTATTTGAACCGCTCATCTGTTCTTTTTTTAACGATATTGTTATTCCACAATTATTATTTGATGCTGATTGCAGTCTTTTGACCTGACCAGGAGTCAGGGTAACATCAGCGTGATTATATGGCATTTATAATATTCATAAACAATCTAATTACATATTTTCTACTGGGGCATCAACGACTTTCATTCGTCCACCAGCACCTTCTATGAGCATTGATTTATCGCTAAGTATAACAGCAATTGCTCTGTAATTATCAATAGCTCCTCTATTAACACTAGCTCGGAAATGTATATCGACTACCGATTGTCTGGCCAAATCTAAATGTTCGAGTGAAAAGTAATAAATCGGATACAGTGTTGTAAAATCTAGTTGTGATATTTGTAAACCAGTATCAACATTTTGATCACGTCCCATAAAAGCCATAAGACGATGATATGCACGTGCTACATGATTATGATCAAAATTCAGTAATATATCTTCGGATGGTTCTTGATGTCCATTTATCCTTAACGAAACCTCAGAAACACCAAGATTGTCAAATATCATAATACTACGCGTTTGATCATTTACTCGTTCAGCATTTTGTAATGCAATAAATATGTGTCGCGGTGCAGAAACACCTTGCTGAGAGGCTATCTGCCATGTAAATAAACCATTAATATTAGTCTGGATAGCATCTGTGGTCATTGTCAACCAAGATAGCATTGATTTACCGCCTTGCTTCATAAAAGATAATAATCGTTCTTCTTCAGATATTGAAGGAGTCATCACAGGCATCCACAGTGAGAGTTTTGTAAGAATTACAATACCAGCATCACCAGGAGGTCTCCATATTGCATCATCGTCTGTAGCCTTTCGTACTAGTACAACTGTATGTTTGGCTCCGAAAATGACTTTTCTGACTTCTTCTGAAGTTCAATTCTTCCTCGTTGATTTGGAATTCGTGCTTCATAAGAATAATACTGATAGTCATGTACAGACCCATTTTTGAGAACTGGTTCATCTATGTCAAACGCGGTGTCACTTATACGCTTGAACATCTTTATTATTATCATATTCGTCTAACACGAAAACCTCTTCGGGAAGTGAGACCACTTCCTGCTATCAGACTAGTGGTTATATTTTTCTCTTTTTCCGATATTGGGATATCAGCCAACTCCGCTAGTTTTTGATTAGCCGCTTGATTTATTATTTTACTTACACTTGCGGGCATCATTTCAGTACTAGGTAATTTCACTGGTTGAGATAGAGCTGTGGTGGCTGTTTGTGGTCTGCGTATTATTCGTGCTAGTCTATCTTTGACTGTTGTGAATGCTTTGCTAGCAATATCTCTAGCAGCGCCTATACTTTTTTCTTTTACAACATCAATAGCTTTCATTCCTAGCTGCTTTGCAATAGGTATTGCTTTTGGGGCAATCCTTCTAAAAAGACCCTTAACAATGTCACCTAACCCATTTCCATAAAATGCCCTGAAAACCGGTATTCGAGAGTTAATTACCCTAACCATAGTTGGTCTACGTTGAGTACTATGCACTATCATTTATTAAATAGTCATTCTATTTAATTACAGTGACTTAGTCACTATAATAATCATCGGTGATTTCCTCAATGAGAGACTGATACATATCAATATCCATTATACCGCCTGTAAATAATCGTTTACAAATATCAGCTGTTTCATTAATGATTTCTGGGGAATTATTTCCAGCTCGTTTTCCTCCGATGAGGATTTCTAGTCATTCAACATCAGCAAGGACGTTGTTAGGACACTGAGTAATAAGACCACTTCCTTGTCTGGTAAGACCATTTCCGAAAGAGGTATCCGACGACCCTTCCTCACTTTTTATTTGGGCTGGTTGTGATTTTGGAGATTGTGACAATAATTTTTGTTGTCGTGTATGACGTAATATTTCTTGTATTGATGGCGGTGATGATTGTTGTTGTTGTTGTTTTATCAATTGCTGTTGTTGTTCTGGCGATAACTGTATAAAGGAAATATACTTATCTATTTCATTAATATAATTAATATATTTTGAATCACTGTTTCGAGCTTGATCAGTATCATAGTATATGCGAAATATCCATTTGTACCACAAATCACGACCAATAATGTCATTTACATGAGAGGGTTTTTAAAAATTGTTGTCGATTATCATAACTCTCAACCGCACTTTTAGCTAATTGACTAACATTTTTAGCCATTTTGATTTCATTAATGGCAACATCGGTGAATTTGTCAAATGCGTTAATTTTACCCCGTGCTGGTTTTGATTCTTGTTTTAGTTCTTCAGATGGTGGTAACGCAGATGCTATTTTTTGAGTTGCTTCAGCTGTTTTCTCTAACATAGGTTGAATATCTTTAGTGGTCTCAGTTATCGGTCTAAATAATTCCTTTGTATCCTCTGCAAATTCAACTTGAGTTTCCTGACGTTCTTGTAACTGTTTTTTAACAGCATCACGAACTGGTAAATATTTTTTAATTGCCTTTAAACGCTCGAGAGTTATTTTTGCCGAGTGCGCTTCTCCAATATTCATTTATATTATTAATTATTTTTAATTATATATATATATATTTGTCTGATTTTTGTCAAAAATAATCAGTAGCGATCCCAGCGATTACCCTTCATAGGAACCTCGATAGCCAGGTGTGTCTTTTTACAGAGTCCAACATAACATAGATTTTTCCATGACTTACTATGCGGCCCTCTATAATTCTGTTTCTTTTAGGCTATGTTTTTTGGGGGGTTCTTCTATGGGGCGGAGAGCTCAAGGCATGCTACTGATTATTTTAGGGGGCAGGGGGTTTATTTTCATAGACATATCTCCTGGTGAATTTCTAATTGACGAAAGGCGAAACATTAGAAAATTCAGAAGACTGTCTAGGCATTTGCGGTTTCAATAAAACACCCCTATGTCACCCCACGGGTACAAAAGTGTACCTATGTGGTTACACAGAGGTATTTTATTGAAACCTGAGGCGCGCCCTGCCCCCAATTATATATAAAATATGGCATCCCCAGGACCATATCCATTTCGGCGAAATCTGGAATCGAACCACAGAAGTTAGGATCAGAGTCCAACGATCTTTCCTCTAAGCTACTGCGGCTCGATGTGAATAAGAGTTTTAATTATTACTATATGCTTTTCTTGTGCAATAGCATTAGTCTCTGGTTTTACAAATATAATTTTATTAAGACAATTAACCATTTATGTGTGTAAACCAAACTATATTTTATATAGTATAAATATATAACGATTTAAAATTATAAGCATAAAAATGGGAAATAACCCACTAGGTACACAGAGACAAACAGACAGACCGGCAATCGATTAACGCATTTGTCATTGTTTGAATACTTAGATCTGTATACAGCGAGAGCGAGAGAGAGTGTAATTTCTTCTTTATTTACTTTTTATGACTATTAAATTTGGTCTGTATCAGCTTCTGAACGGTATTGAAAACAATACAGGAATGTTTTTGTTACGGTAAACACAGGAATGTTTTTGTTACGGTAAACACAGGAATGCTTTTGTTACGGTAAACACAGGTAGACTCGTTGTGAAGTCAGCTTTGTAAAGGTAACTGTTATGTTATAGGAAAACCCTATATTACGATATATGTATTAAGTTCATAGTGGAATTTAACCACTACAATTACAAAAAAAGATTCAATTACACAAACAACTTGGCGTCTGTATATACAGACATTTAGTAATTGTGGTTTCTAAACAGAGAGACGAACAGACAGAGAGAGACGAACAGACAGACATAGAGACAAACAGATAGATAGACAGACAAACAGACAGAGATAAACAGATAGACAGACAAACAGACAGAGAGATAAACAGATAAACAGACAGACAGAGAGATAAACAGTTCAGTCCATAATATCATTATACCTCATTGAGATTAAAAATATTACTGTAGATATTAAATATGTGACTTAGTTCAATGAAGGGACGTAATCTACTCTGTGAATAAGATTATTTTCGACAGGAGTTATTATCTCAACCAGGTCTGGTTAGTTAAGTCAATTTAAAATATTTAAATATTATTTTTTTATTTTCAATAAATAAATATATATTATATATATAAAAAAATGAACAGTAAAAACATTAATGAAATTATTTCTGCTATTAAAAAATTAAAACATGAAGGAATTCAGATATCTGATAATCTCGACCCTGAAAGAATCATGTATGACTTTGAATCTTTAGAGCAGAAAAAATTTCAAAATAAATTCACATTACCATCTAGTTATCGGCTTATTAAATCCATTTATAATTCTATGTTAGAATCTTTAGCTGTCGTGGATGAAAAACACATACAATTATTCGTTCCTCTTGCGCGTTCAATTGAGAATATCAAAATTGCTCTGTCTAACGAATATGAAATTAAAAAACGGACAGACAGTCGTGTGATGCAATTGAAAAAGATTGTTATTTGATTCTACGATAAATGACTTTAAAACTGAGGATAGTAAAAGTGAGTCCCTGATATAGTCAGGACCCTTGGCAGGATTGATAAAATAGAACTTTAATATATAAAAATGATATGAGTAAAGAGTACACAGTTATATGTATTCAAATATAATTCTTTGGTCATATTTTATTGAATATGCAGACTTGCATATATGGTCAGCCACACGTTTTACTGAAGGTTTGCAAATACCAAAATATCTGGCAGCTGCATATATAGATTTAAAAACTATTTTTTCATCAGTATCTGTGTTGGTAGAAATGACCGTCTTAGGAGTCTTAGGAGAAATACCAGTATTTCCTACCTTACAATTCTGACTTTGCGTAATTGATTCTAGGTTATTTACAGAATTATTTTGGCGATTTCCATCTTTATGATTAATAACAAATCCATCTTTAACTAGGCCAAAATAACATTCAAATATGAACTTGTGCGATAGATATCTTTTATTTCTATTAATACCAAATGTAAAATAACCAGCATTATTAAGACTACCGACTAGTGTTTTTAATCTACAGTTTCTAATAACACCATCTCTGGACGCTTCGTAATTGGTATATATTGGATGTCTCACGAATTCTTTTTGCTCCATTTATATAATATTTATTTGTTTAAATCATTTTTTTAAAATCTAGTCAGATAATCCGTTTCTGTTTTTATAGGGGGTTTACCTGTCGATGTATCTTTTTTCTTGTCATAATAACGCTTTAACTCTCTGAAATGTTTTCCTCCGCAATTTTTACATAAATGTGTGTTACCCCTCACACCAATTTTACACTGAATACATGGTTTTGGTCCTGTACTTCCATTTCTGATACTTTGCATATGGTAACTACAATAATTGTTTTTTTTTACGCATGGTTTATCACAATAAGATATATGTCCAATTTTCAACCAAATACACTTATTTTCTATTTGAATCATTATATATATACTAAATTTTAATTGAATATTTGTCTTAATTATAATGATGGAAGAATTATCATTAATTGAACCATCTACTACTAGATTTGACTTTGACAGACTATCAGAACATAAATTTAGTGTTTCGATGCAAGATTTAGCTTTAATGAATGTAGATATAACCAAACGTATCCGTGAAGCCAAAAAAGAATTTCGAGAAGATGGTGCTGCTCATGTGTGGTCAACTTTTAGGGTTGGATGCATTAATAATATGATGAATGACAAACGAGCAAAGGTACTTATTAACTACCTTGATAATCAAAAATATTTTATTTTAATAAAATTTATTGTAGAGACAGACGAAGATATTTGGGTAATTAATGACAAAAGAGATCCTATTCATACACAGTTGGGAAATAATAAAACGCTTTTATTAAATAACAAATCAAAACCCGGAATATTGACTGGTATTGATAGACCGTATTTTGAGCGAGGGTATCCGGTTACTGCTCTTGTCTATGGATTGTATTTACTAAATGATAAACCTAATATTGAAAATCTCAAACCGATGAGACTGTCAGAGTCAAGAATAAACTGCGTGGCTGAACGCATTACTGAACATTTTACAAATGCGATGCGTGGTAATGGCTTAACAGATTTAAGACGTAAAAAAATATGTGAATGGGCGGAGACTGTTAAAGATTTTGGTGCATCTATTAAGGATGTTGCTAAGCTAGAAAAGTCATTAAGATTTCCAATAACAGTAAAAACACTAACAGGAGAGATATTGTACAAACCAAAATACATAAAAAATGGAAGCCCTATAACGATCATTGATCATAATGCACATGCTTGGTCTTATGTAGTAACTATATTTCCACAAGATAGAATGATTAAATTTTATAGTGGTCATGTATTTGATTTTATTAAAAATATCAGTAAAAATGACCCTGTATCTATTTGGTTATTTCAGAGTTCGGAAAATGATCATTATGATCAATTTGTACGACCCAAAGGTGATATTTATCGTACAGAATTTCTCCACGAGGAAATGAAAAACCTTGCACTAAAATATACTAATGACGATAACAAAATTAGACAACTACTGAATAATTGTTTTACCGTACCATCGGTCGCAGCCCATTTCGCTCAGGAAAAAAATTCATGGAAGCCGACAAGATCAGAGTTTATTGAGGATATAAAAAACAGCTGCATAGAATATGGACACGGTGGATTATGGAACACGAAATACGATTATAATGATGTTATCTCAGTCAATATGACTGCATGTTACCCTGGGAGTTTTCTGGGATATGGAGAGTGTTCTAAATACTATGACAGATTCGGACACCCCACACATAGCATGGCTAGAGTTTCAATAAATGGACCCTTACCAGATTTTGACTTAACAGGATTTGTATATGTAGAATCATTCAAGTTCGCAAAAGATCTACATCCTATTACTTATATTTGGTTTGGTAAACACCTTTCAGAAAAATGTTGGGCTCCAATAGTATTATTAAGATATATGCTTGATGTTGGAATATTAATATCACTGAGGGTAAATGAAGCAATTATATCCTATAGTCCACAAAAACAAGTTTGGTTACCAGAACCTGATAGATTTAGTATAGAAGACGCCAGAAAAGATTTTCCTGATCTTGCCGAAGATGATATTATTAAAATTACTAATAATATACGTAAATGTAGAGATGAATACGATGAGAAGTGTGCTAAAGATCTTGGTAGAAAGATAATCGGTAAATTTACTCAAGGTAGTTCATACGGTCATAAACGACATTGTACAAGATTGATTATGGACGATACTGAGTTAGATTTTATAATCAATGATACAACAGAGAAAAACACATTTATAAGCAGAAGTAATGCTTATTTATCAGATGGATCCAAATTAGGTACCATTGTTAGCTATATTGAGGGAGACTCACCGCAGTTTACTCATTTAAGATCTTCAATGCTAGCTTATGTTTCTATAAATCTACTGTCAATGATAAATATATTTCCTCGTTATGTTGTTAGAGTCGCTACGGATTCATTTTATATAAACAAAAAATATAAGGATTTATTAAATCCGTTACTTGGTAACGGTGAGGAGTGGGGGGCATGGAGAATAAAGCAAGAAAATATACTTAGTTATTGTGAATCTGCTGATATTGAAATTGCGGAAATATATTACAGAAATAATAATCAAATATTAGAATCATCTGCACCATCTGTGTACGATCCTGTGGCTAGACATAAGACCGTTTATCTTAATGGATGTGGAGGGTCAGGTAAAACAACTCGTGTGATTAAATTATTTATGAACAATAATTCAGATATGATCGTTCTGACACCTACACATAAACTCGTCAGAGAAATAAAGGAACGAGGGGTAAAAGCAAGCACATATCATAGTTTCTTTAGATTTTGTGGAGACACATGGACCCCTGAACGGATGGGTGAAAAATATATACCTAAATATATTATTTGGGACGAGATATGTACGGTGTCGTTAGAAACACTAAAAACATTTCTCGAATGGTTATTAACAAAAAATACTGCTGTGATTATGTGTGGCGATCATGGTCAACCACCGCCCTTTGTTGGACAATCTCCACATGAATGGTTAAAGAATAATGTGGATTATTATGAAGAGATACATGATGATCATAGAGCAATTGACGAACCATTGAAAGAGTTAAAAAGATTAATCAGACTACAACCAGATAAAATACAATGTGAAATAATGCGTGAAGTAATTCCAGAGACAACTTTGAATGATTTTTTGACTTTATGGAAACCCACTGATTTGATAGTCGCAAGTAGAAAGATAGTTCGTGATGAATTACAGAAGAAATTATTTATGTTACATAAAGAAAAGTTTTCAAATCTACCCGTACCATTATGTTATCGCCCAGCAGATACTCGACGACAGAATATTGATGTTGAAATTCCTGGTGAAAGTGTCCGAATACAAAATCTGGTATTGAATGATATTGTTTTGATAGATATAAATTCTGTCGAGAGCGCATTGAGTATGGATAAATCACCGTGGATCTTAGGATACGCTATAACTATTCACTCGTCACAGGGATTAACTATTTCTGATACAAATATATGGATTGTAGATGATCGGATCGAGTGGTCAAACTTAGTTTATCTTGCAGTATCTCGCGTCAGACGAATAACTCAACTACATAGGGTTATTATAGATCAAGTGATAACTGAAGAAATTACTAATTACGATGCTGTAATAAAGAAAAAATTAGCGTCTTATAAACAAAGTGACAAAAAAAATAAGCGTGACTTTGATATTGATACTGAATTTATTATAACACTAAAACAATCACAGAATAATCACTGTGCAAGTTGTAACGCAATGATGTTATGGCAATACTCGAATAATAATCCACGACAATTTACCGTAGATAGAATTAATAGTGATCTAGGTCATACACGTGCTAATGTGATGTTGACCTGTCTTGAATGTAATCGACGTCGGGGCGCTGGACGTCCTGGTTCTAGTTTACATAAGTGAATGCGGTGGTAATTGTGTATCTGCAGGAATTACTTGCAGTTGTTCACGCACAAATCCACGTTGAGGTGCAGTAGAATCTAGTCTGTATATGGCAGGTCTTCCAGTGGATCTAACCACACTAGAAATTGTATGTGCGGTCACACTCCAAATAGGGTCAGTAGCTCGTCTTTTGCCACCCTCCAATTCCCCTGGTTCGTATAAATATCTCACGATCACATTACCTAATACTGGTTGTTGACTTCGTTGTCCGTATTCATTGCTACGTGGTATATTTTTTTTTGTTATTGCATTGGAAGGTTTCATGGAAGTTGCACGAGTAATTTCATTATTTAATGCAGATATCACACTTGGTAACCTTGCAACCCATTCACGAGATCTCTCACCGGATTTAGTAGATATATCCTTCGCGTATTGATATCCAAATAACCGCTCAGCAAGTGTTCGATTAAATCGTTCAACAATTGCTTGATCACGATGAATTTCAGTATGTCCTCGTCTAATTTTAACGCTATGTTTTTTCATCAAAAGTGATACTGCACCAAGAAATTCTTTGCCAGGATCAACTTGTAATAATTGTGGCCATCGTAGACTACTACGTTGATAAATTCGCTCAAACGCAGATGCAACTTCAGAGGCTGTCTTTGTTGATAATGGTTCCGCTTCTTTATATCTACTCGCAACATCAACAACAGTCAATGCGTATTTGTACGTGCGTGACTTTCGTCCACGTGTTTTAATAGTATCGTGTGGCAAAAACAAAATATCTGCTTGATGAACTTCGTTAGGAACACTGACATCAAAATGTGCATATTGGATCTTTTTTGGTGGTGGTAGATAAATTTGCCATATTGCCTGTTGTGCTAACCAATTTGCAGCAACATCACGCGAAACTTTAGCTGCTTTAGTAAGTTTAGTGATAGCTGCTTTACCTATCCAATACCCTCTAGGGCTATAATAAATAGATTCCATTATAATAATTATATAATTAATTACCAGCTCCTAGCGTTATTTTACTTTTCATCGCTGATTTTACCAGAAAACTGGCGAGTTTTTCTCTGACAGATTTATTAGGTATAAAATTTAATGCATGAATCAATTTCACATCTGCAAGATGCCGCTGCTGCAAATCTTTACTTTTGTATGCAACGTCATGAATATGACATGCTTGATCAATTTTATTTACTGGATACTCCCCTGGTCTTGGTTGATCTTGATCATCAAGTCGGATATCAAGTCTAGTTCCAGGACCACAATAATTATATCCAGGAAGGTGTTTCTCACCAGGATACCTAGACCATGGTAATCCAGGTAATTTTTCTAATGATGCAGCAATATCTCCACCTGTCTTTGAAGTCCCTGAGATAAATTTATATTTTTTCGTGCCACATTTTTTACATTTACCTGTTAATGCACGTCGTTTATTTTTTGTTGTTATTGTTGTCAATCCAATGGTGGGTGTAGATGATCTACATCGAAAACAATATAGACTCATGTTATTAATAATATGGATTCAATAATTGATTTTTCGGCGACACGAAAACAAGAACCAGTAAAACACCATCCAGCATTACCAAATTCGATAAGGATGATTATAATAGGTCCATCTGGATCAGGTAAAACTCAATTATTGTTAAATTTAATATTAAGATGGATGAGATGGAACAAACTATATTTAATAGCACCGTCTGTAGATGATCAGTGTTGTTACGAAGTACTTAAAGATTTTAATGAGAAAGCGAAATCTGTTAATAAAGACGGTGAAGATATTATTGACTTTATCACGGATATAGATGAAGCCCCGTCTGTGGATGACTTAGATGGATTCATTAATAATCTCGTAGTGTACGATGATGTGATGTTGGACAAACAATCTAATCCAGCTAGAATATTTTCTCGAGGTAGACATAAAAATACTGACGTGATTTATGTTACTCAGAGATACACGCAGATACCCAAGGTGATCAGAGATAACTGTAATATTTTGGCTGTATTTAATGGAGTAGATAATTATACTCTACAGAATATTTACTATACTTGGTGTTCAGAGATATGGATATGATTAAATTTAAAAATTTCTTTTCTAAAGCACAAGCTGTCCCGTTTGGATTTATAACAATAAATCTACATGATCCAAGATCAAGATATCGTGTTGGTCTAGATAAAATCTTTGGTTAATTTTACTAAGTCAGAACAAAATATATTCTGGTCTGAATAAAATCTTTGGATAGTCTCCCCTTGACCATCATTTACATACCCCCCCCTGACAAAGAAGCAGCAGGGAGGGTGAATGACATCATCCAAGTCGTATTTGGGAAAAAATAGCATGATGACATAGTCAACCCTATGTGGTTTATTAACCATACGGGGTTGATTTTTTTTTCATTCTGTGTAGGAACTCTTTTTTTTTCGTTTATGATTCGAGCAAACTTTTGTAGGGTTCACCCTCCCTGCTGCTAATGTGAATCAGAACTGAATTAAAACTTTGAGTCAAACAGATGAAATTACTTTTTGTTCTGGTTGTCTAAGACAGACATAAAAGTGAGCTGAATAATAGTTTATTATATGCTAAGATAATTTACAAATGGGAATCAGTAATGTTCTATCAGTTACATGGTTTGTTATGACCCAGCATGGAATGATACCAAGCAAGTATAAAAGTTTTAGTGACCCAGTATGAAATGATAATGAGTAATTATAAAATTTGTTAGTGATCAAATATGGAATGATACTGAGCAAGAATCAAACCTGCACCAAAATCTGGCAGTTTTTAAAAAACTGAATTTGACATTATTTTCATGTGAAAGCATGGCAGGGAAAATATAAGTGACTTATGACAAAACAACATCATTCAGAACATCACATAACATTAACAGGGTTTATATTGTACTGATTTACAGTCTCATTTCAGGTTTTCAAATGATTCACTTTCACCAATAAAAACACAAGAAAATAATAAGATGTGGGGCAATAAGTATGAATAGAATAATTAACTATTTCGTGTTTAAAATCCATACACAATAATGAAAAAGGATGTAGGAGTCAATTAATTTACATCACTTATTTAATGACTTTCTAAAATGCTATAGCATGTAGGACATCATATGTATATGTACACATATGGAAATCATGCATTTAAAAAATATTGGTGTTTAATCTGAGTTTTAAGTTTATCATAGTAAATACATACCAGTAATGAAATGAACAATGCTCCTATCAATTGTATCTACACACTAAAAGAGTTATCTCCCTTCCAAAAATATTCTGCACCAAGAAGGTACATTCTCTTTTCCAATCTGTTCATGCTAACTTCTGAGACTGATCTAACCAACAAAGTCTGCAGGAAAAAAAATACTTGGCATGCATTGAGCTAGGTCTATAAAAATGTTATGTTCATGGAAAAATTTAGTAACAGCTTTCCTCCCACAATGGCACTTTCATATCAAGAAATATTCATTAAACAAAGGATATCTGTTTTCAGAGTTTTGACCAAAATGAGGAATATGTATTTATTAAGGCATTTGTAGATGTTAAGCTGAAAGGATACTCACTCTTCTCTGCTTGTTTTGAGTGATCCCAGGATTTCTCCAATGTAAGAAAGAAGACAGCATAAGGTGTCAAATAAATTCTGAAAAAGAGATATTGCAAAATTAATTACAAAATATGCTTATGAGCATATCACCAATATGTGAAACTGTGCTAAATCAGGGCATACATGAAACCAAGGAATATTACCATGAAAAGGTATTAAAACTGATGAGACAATACCAAGAGACATTGCTAAATCATGACATGCATGTAAATGTTTGGTTCTCTTACGTGACACTACCTAATTTGCTAAGTATCATCATGTTCCATTACATTTCTTTTCTTCAAAATTACGTTTCTATGATGATATCACAGACTGTCAAATATGCAACTTACATTTCATTTTAAAATGTTGTAATAGAGATGCAGGCAAAATGAAATGAACCAGTATAAGTCTTTACAATTACAATATTGATCCACCAACTTTGGTTACATCTATTATCAGCTCATTCGTGTACATAGATCACGGCTTTTACTAAATTATTTTGCATGAATAACACAACAGAATGTTTTCAACGAATCAGTTGGTGGATTTTATTTTGTGACAGAATTCCCAGATCTTAATAAAACTTTTCTGCACTGAGAAAAGCAAAAGAACAATAATTTTCAAGCACTTCAATAATTTTTGTGAAATTATGTTTTTTTTCTTCTGACATGAAAAGTGTTAGGTGGCTGCAGTGTGTAACCTGTGAATGGAATTAAGATGATCTAGCTTTCTGCTTATGCAGTAACTACCAACATATCAGGGTGTAAACTTCAGACCTTATAGTCTACCCAAAATTAACATTACATACAGATGTAGAAAATATGACCAACTAAAAATGTATTCTTGGAATCCTGATGGCCACCAAGTACATGAAATAATATCTTTGTAAAACTTAGCCTTGGTTTGAAGGACAGATGGATATATGGGTGGACTTGGCTAAATGCTAAGATGTCAACATTTTAGAAAACTTCTACTGGGTTCCCGTCAATCTTAATGATCAGTTACCTGGGTACTCAATCAAAGGGAAATTTAATGTGTACAAAACGTTTTATAAAAATTCACAGTATCCTATAAATATCACTACCTAATGTCATTTGGTACAAAGTCCAAAATTCATCCTCATTGTCTGATAGAGTTTTGAAATCATCCATTGTTGTGGTCAAATTATCATAAATATCATCAGACTCCATTTCCTTGGCCTCACTGTCATATATGGATGCTTATTTAGAGACTGAGCTTGAGCTTTGAAAGACACTCTTCAATTTGTAAAATCTATTCAAGATTGCAACTGAACACTTGTCAGTTGTGTGGCAAGATCAAAAAACCAGCCTCCATTACTTGCCACTGTACCACACTGGCAGCTCAATTAAAGAGTTTGTCAGATGGGAAAACATGAGATTCAGGTCAATTATTTACTGGAAGAGGCAGACCTCTGCTTGGCACTGTAAAAGTACACATATTCATGGCTTAGTCTAAAGGATTGTCAACATGACAACAAAGTCAGTGTAGCCTTTAAAAGTACTGGTAGAAAACTTGTATATACAGTAAACGTGTACCCTATGGCTCATGTTATTACCCAGGTTATTATCAACAGTTGGGAATCTGAGTGGGTATCATTGGTATCTTTAAATGCTATATGTCCCTACCACTGTCAAAGGGGAGCATAACAGATTTAACAAACCTTCTTATAATTGCTGATGCTGACATTATTGAACAGCTGTATCAAATGCTTATCATTCAAAAAAAAAAAGGAGAATATTTATAAGAATTTTACCTTTCCTGATTTTGAATTTTGCATAACTTTCTCCAGTACATCTTTCTTGATTATCTGATCCTTGCTGGAAAAGAAAATAATATGACTTTACCAAGAGCAGCTGGTATATTATTGGTTCATTATTCAATTCAACATGTAGGTTTGTTTGTCACAAAAGAATAGATGCAGACCCTGAAATGAGTAATTTTATCAATCTATATTTTGTTTTTACTACATGTGTTTTTTATTTTCTATTTGTGTTCCATCTGCATTTAATTTATCACCATGTCATTTTTATTTATGGTCCCAGAAATACATTCAGATTCTGCATTTATTGCTTCCAACAATTCTATTCATATTCACCTAATTGGAATGAAATGGAAATGAAGTCACCAAACATGAATTTTCGTTTTTTTTTGTTCTTTTTAGGTCAGAGAGACAGAACTACAGCATTGTATCCTGTCTTGATAAAGGTGTGCTTTAATGGAACAACATTACAGTTATAATAAAATATAACAACAATAAGTTTAGAAATACACATGCAGTGTAACTGACATGCAAATTACATTTCTTCTGTGTCATTCAGAGAAAGATGTGATGGAAGAGAGAAAACCATCAATGGTGGTTGTTTTTTGTCTGCCTTGATAATAACAAGGTCACAATTTGTAATGGCTGAAAAACTCAGTCTAAAGAATCCAATAATGAACTGGCTTTTGACCAAGGAAAATTATTAATGCTTGAAAAAAACTTATTTTCAAATCCAATAATTACATCATTTCGCTCATTATTCATCTGTTGCATCTCTGCTCATTTTTTGTCAAAATGCATTTAACACTTCATTTGCATTCATACTGCATTTCTTTTTCTTTTGGCATTCCAGTTGAGTTTATTCTGTATTCCAGTTGTTTTCTCTCTGCATTAAATTTTGATTTCACTGTAA
Organism: Potamilus streckersoni; assembly: GCA_016746295.1. Taxonomy (NCBI): domain Eukaryota; kingdom Metazoa; phylum Mollusca; class Bivalvia; order Unionida; family Unionidae; genus Potamilus; species Potamilus streckersoni. The sequence continues at coordinate 985,599 of JAEAOA010000137.1, forward strand.
AATTACCCATTTCACAGTCTGTATATGATGCATGTAAAGTTTTTTTTTATATTAGCTTAAAGCTGCATGGAACTTGAATATCATTTTTCACATTCATTTTCATTGGCAACATCACATGCCAATCATTTATGTTATTTTAAGCTGAAAGTTGTATTATGGTGTTGCCCCACTTTAATGAAATCACGGCAGTAATATCAATGTTTATACTATTTCTCTACAAAGATCTCTAAAAGCATGTCTTGCCAAATGCTTATGCCAATGTTACAGATCATAGAAATTTTAATTCTATTTGTTTTCAGTAATCTATTGCCTGTTGGCTATTGTTATTTATAAGAAAAATATGCATTGACTGAAATGTACTAATGCTGAGGACACAGTGAATTATAGTAAACATGTTACTCTGTATTAGTGTTCTGTATTGTAATAAATTTGAAATGAACACAGATGGGTGTACATGTATTTTTTACAAGATATCCCAAATCTGTATATTTAATATATATCACTGCAGAATTATATAAATGTGTGTGTGTGTGTGTGCAGATAGACACACACACAATAACATTACTAATAGAACTTGATGTTGTAGCAAGTAATGTAAATTCCTAACCACTGCATGATGCCATTCACTGCAAGCCACTTGTAGTGTATAATATTATTCAACTCATTTCATAAATTTCATATTAAATGAAAGAGCCATAATAACTTTGAAGAGCTTTAAAATGAAATCTTGATAGTTCTAATATGCCACTCCACCTTTTGATAAGACAAATAAAAAGGATAATGTGGAGCACATACAATAAGTCAAGTCTACCTCAAATACTGATCATTTACGGTTACAGCTGTAGCTAGACTGCTGCCAAAGGCAGTGCCATAAATACTAATCAATACCCTTCATGGCTGTAGCCGGGCTGTTTTTTGTGGACAGATGTGCCATAAACGCTGATCTGTACTCATTACAGCTGTAGCTATTATGTCTATTTAATTTGTATTGTATGCTTGATCATTGTAATTAAGAACATATGTGTATGTTTACTTGGATTTCATTTCAGTACTTTGTTTTCCCTTGGAAATTATTCTATCATCTACCAGATTTTTGACATGTTGATAAGTTCTAAATAAGATATTAGAGTTCAAAGATGCGTTAAAATGTTCTGGAAATGAACTGCTGACCCTCAACTTAGTCATTTTAATGTATCTTAGGTTTAAATATTAAGTTCTGATAAAAAAAACATTATTACATTCCTCTATTAATTTCAGTTGATAAAAGTATTTACTTTTGTGTTCATTTATCTAAATTATTAGCTGGGATTACAAAGTGCTTATTAACATTTGGACTAAAACACTGCTGTGGGATTACTGAAGACTCATTCAAAGACATTCTGGATTATGTCATTGCAATTCAGCAGGATTATTGGTACAACAGCACATTAAAGGTTATTGGTGCAATTAGCACAGTTGAGATTGGAATTTATTTAGCATACCACCAGAATTCATTTGGAACACTAAACTATTAGGTCTGTGTTACAATATTTAGGATTATTTGGAATTTAATTTACAATTCTTTGAATTCCTTTCAAAATTTCACATTCTAGCAAAAAAAAATTATTTGTTGAATTTTGCTAAACTTGATAGTTTTACCTTTCTGTTTCTTTGTTTCAAATCATAGATTTGTAACAGTAGGCAGTTGACTTGTGGATGGACGTGCAAGAAATACATGATCATGTAGCTTGACTATTGTTTTGTGGATGGATGTGCCATAAATACCTGTAAATACCGCCCTGTCTGACCTCAATCGGTACAAGAAGCAGATCACCGCAACAGTTACTATCATGTGACTATGGGATATCAAAATGGAATTAGCCACCTCCTTACTCCAATTATTCATTAAAATTTGCTGATTAATAGCATCTATAATCTTTCTGGACACATGAGATGCAATGTCCTTCCCTCACCAAAATGTACTGATTACCACCAACACCAATAGTAGTCATGTTGATACAAGTGATATGTGCTGCTTACTCACCAGAACTGTAACCATATTGTGGCTGCACGGAATAGTATCAGATGACTAGTGCCCTGCCCAACTCCTGCCAATGTATCCATCACCACCATTAGTTCCGGAAACCCACCTGACTCGCCATTGGTTGACAACATGTTCTCTGCTATTGGTATCAGAGCTGACAGAATAGCATGGCAGACAGTCTCATCCACTGGACTGTAACATCATAGTAATGCAATTTTAATATATATTTCTGTTTTACTAAGCTTTGAGTATTACTGTTTAAAGTGTTATTGTCTAAAAATTTTGTCTGGAGTATTTTCTACAATCCTGACTGAATAAATTGTGTGGAAACAAATATTTTCAAGAATTTCGATTAAGTGACGAGAGCTTGGACTGTGGTATATCACTGATTTGTTTGAGTACAAGGTTTGATCCCTATTGTATTCACATATATTCAAGGATATATTTTATTTTCTTAAAGGCATTCTGTTGTTCTCAGAAAAGAAACTTTTTTTATTATGTCAGGGTTCCTGCAGACTTAACAAAAACAAATTCCATGACTTTTCCAAAACTTTTTCAGGGCCATTTCATAAAATTCAAGGACCGCGCTATCTTGCATTGTCAAGTAAATTAACATAAAGAATGACATCTTTCAATTTAAAAAAACTAATAAGTTAACAAATATTTTTAATATGTACATTTTAAATTTAGCTGGGGAAGCACACTTTGACTTCATGTAATAATCCAATGATCAATGTATTCTTTGTATGTGTACCTATTTACAATATTAACAAAACAAATTACTTTCAAGTTGCTTTCTTTTATTTAGTGAACATTACTTCCATTAAGGGAACTTGCTCTTGTTATATGAATTGAAACCATTTATCGATTGTAATTTTAGCATTTTATTTAACTGGTTCACGATGCTCTATGAAATTTGAAGTAATTAATTTCTTTAACACCACTGTCACAAATTCCATGACTTTTCCAAATCTTTGCAAGGTTTTGACAAATTCCATAACTTTTCAAAGCCTTTGAAATTTATTTTTTAAATTCCAAAACTTTTCCAGGACCTGCAGGAACCCTGTATGTTTTTCCAAGAATACTTATCTGATCACATTAACATTCAGATCATATGACTACTGCACCATGATTCATGCTAAACAATGAAAATTTATCTTTACTGTTTATATCATATGGAAAAAGGGCAATAACTCTTGCTGATTACCTCCTCTTGGCACCGCCAGGTGTGGCAAGTAGTTTTTAAGCTGAGCAAACCACCAACAAAGATGCTTGCATAGTGGGATGGATGGGAGGATCTCTACGTAATGTGATTGGGTAAGTATTCTCAGAGAGATTTACTACAAAAATTGTTATTTCCCGATGACATTAACATTTTGGAGAATAGGTAATAGGAGCATCCTAGCTGTACCTTGAGTATCCTTGCTGGGAAGAAAGACTGGATTTCCTGTGTAAATGAAAACTCCTCCTTGAAACACCACAAAAACTTATTGAGGTTAAGAAGATGATTACTGAAATATTACCATCAAAGTTCACTGATTCAGGTTTTGTCTACGTGGAGCTAAGTTCCAGAAATAAAAAGAGAAAGCTGATTCTGCATGCAAGCCAATAGCTTCTATGATATTTTAGATCAAAATGTTGCACCTGACTGACAGGCACAGAGAGATAGTTCAAATTTCAGGAGCTGAAATCCTAATGAGGTGACTGCGCTTTTGAGAGGTCAACACACTGAATTGATAACCCACTTAAGCCATAAAGCTTGGGAGGTGATGACCTTTCTATTCCACCTTAATGGGAAGAAAGAATTGTTTGATGTTGCCATGAATGGTCTGTGTGCTTCATGTAGTGCTTGATGATCTTGCTATTCTTGATATGATAGATGAAAGGGATCATGTGACAACTCTCTAACTGCCCACTGATGGTAACCAATTCTTTTGTATAAAGCCTGGTTGTGTCATGAGGAGCATGACATACAATCTGTACTAAAGACAGTTTAGGTTGACTGGGAGGTCATGTAACTCGATAGACCTTCTTGCTGAAGCTATCAGGAAACAGGTATTGCCTGATAACTTTCAGCAAGATCTGGACTAATAACTCAAATCTGTCATGAATTGTGCCATACTGAGACCCATGACAGAACCCCAATTTGGGCTGAGGGATTTTGGTCTGTTCAAATAAAAATTGGCTAGTAGGTCTGATAGGTCAAGGATGTCAATCACACAAACCATTTTATATTTACAAAATTGAAAAAAGAAAAATTCTCCCAATGCACTACAGAAACTAGTGAGAACCAGTCTCTTGAGGACCAAAACTGATACACCAGTCTTTCTGACTGGTACAATGATTTGTGGTTGAGTAATAAGATTTAGGCTATCGTGTGTATACAACTAGCAGCTGTTAACTGATTATCTTATTGTTTTAGTCTTAAGAATTTAGGCAATATGTGGGATTTTTTGTGAGGTGTTATAAATAACAAAAGAATCAAATGTGGTCCATGAAGGCTTCTGAGTGTTAGATTAAAAATCTGCCATCCCTGCCAGAAGTAAGATTAAAAGGATTTACCGATAAAATAAAGAGTCTGGGAGAAACACTTCTGTAAGCAACGCGACATTGGTTAAAGATATAAATGGCACATATGAACAACATCAAAAGTGTACAAAGAAGCCGCCTAAGGCAAGACATACTTCAGATGCTAATCTGAAATGTAAGGAGGACCTTATACAATGGTTGACTTCAGGACCTGGAGGAAAACATTGCTTTACATGAAATATGTTGAGATCTGAATAAACACACAAGTCAATTTAATATGAGTTTGTTTATTCCTTTTCATAAATCAAATTCAGCAACTGCCACCTTGTTCAACAAATAAAAGTAAAAAAAGAAACAAACAGAATGGGCCCTTTTGAATTTGAATCAGGGCATGTGGAATATGAGACCAGGCTTGTGATTATTTTTTAATGTCAACAGTCATGGGCTTGTGTCTGAAAAAAAATTCTTGGAACACTGAACATGCATCAATGATAGTGTGTTGCACCATTTGGTCAAAAATGTACCATGCCCATGAAAGTTAAAAACAACCCTAAATATTCACAAAATTTAAAAAATATGTGCCACCTGTTTAGGAAATGAAAATGAATCCAAATAAATACAATATCAGCAGGTGTCTCGTATGATGTTATTGTATCAAACTTAAGCTTTAAAACTGGGAACCCTCCTCAAGATGTGACAAGGGGAAGTAATGGACAAGAGTTACTGCTCTTTCTACACAAGATCAAGAAAAAAAACTAATTTCATCTTTTAGTAGGACTAGATTGACAGAGTATGAGCACATGACATTTTGTTTTCTTTTAGTATTTACATGGTAATAGGATGCAGATTGTAATAGTTTCCAAGGCAACACCTTAAGTTAGGTCCACTCCACCCTGTGGGTGCAGATATTGCTATCTCTCAACTTGATGTAATTCTTGGAAATTCTATTTTAATTTCATATAATGATGTGAATCGTACCTCCCACCTCGAGATGTACTCAATTGGCACGTGATGTCAAATAAAAGTAATTGTGTCCTTTCCATCTTTTATTCACAAGAATCTGAAAATCCCTTTTTATTATTTTGTGTTGATTATTAACACTTTCTAGAGGCTTTTTTTTCCTTTGTTGTTGTTGTTGTTGTTGTGGTGGTGTTTAACGCCATTTTTCAGCACACGATAGGCTTTACATGGCGGCCAGTAATAATGGTGGAGGAAGAAACCTGGAAATCACCGGAAAGAACCACCGACCCATGAGAAGCTACTGGCAAGCTTTCTCACATATCCACATTCGATGAATCTTAGACTCGAACACACGCAGACAGCAGTGAGATGGCAGTGATCCGTAACGGACAGCGCTTTAGACCACTAGGCCACTCGGGGCCCTGTTTTTCCCTTTCATCTTAAACATGAGCATGATTGGGAAAATATTCTATAATCAACAATATGATCATGCAAATGCTTCACATGAACAAAGAGGTGCAGTTTAGAGCATCTGGGGTGCTACTGTAAAATTAGTCTAGTTCACTAATTTCATTAATTAGAATATGAAACCCAGATCCAAATATAACACAGAAGAACCAATTTTCTGGATTTTTGGCAACAATCATTTTTCCGTAGTTTTTGCTTGTATGCTGCTAGTCTATTTTAGTAAGACTTATGGCAAAATCATAAAGAGTTGGAAGTTCTTCATTTGTCCCTAGAGATAATGTCTAGGGATTAATGTAAGTTACATACATGTCCCTAGAGACAATAGTACCCTAGTGTCAACCACAGGGAAGAGATCAAAACTCCAGAAGTGTTGGCACAATCCATGTCTAAAAGGATTGACAATGACAAGTTTTATGTGTCTAGCTTTAATAGTGGGGAGAAGAGTGGAAAAGGTTCAAGCACTTTATACATGTATGCCTGATCAAAGACATATGGACTGGAATGCATTGGAAGAATACACTTACATTTCATGTTGTGAAATACAGAATTTTTACCTGCAGAGAACTGTTAAAAAGTTAGTGAAGAAACAAAATTCATGAAAAATATGTATGTTAAAGACTATATTTCAATGTGGTATGTGTAAATCATGAAAACAGTGCATTGCAAATATGCTAAATGCACTAGACTGGGGCAAATGGAATATAGTAAGATACAAAACAACACACAAATAAATGTCTCTGTAAAGTATACCTTTTCTCCTTGACAAGATGCATGGCAAAAGTCTGAAGTAACTGTCGGTTCTCTTTGACTACTTCTTCCTCTGCATCCTAAGTATTAAAAAAAAGCATCATTGTATATATTCAAGATGGTATCACCCTTCTAGTGTCAATAGTATCAAATCCCTCTCCATCCACCCAAGCTATTTATACTGTATCAATACATAAGAGACTAGCAAATTTCCTCTATAATATACACTTGTATAATACTTCCCAAATGATACATACACATTGGAAAAACAAAATTAAAGTTTCCTGCTCAATGTACAGATGGTAATTTTTAAAAAATTTAATGGGTAAGTGCTTGAAGGAATGGAAAAGTAAAAAAAAGCTATTCGGCAATCTTCATAAACAATCGGTAGTTTCTGCGTGTCAAAAACATAGATGACATACATTTATCCCTTCTATTCAACCCAGCCATTCAAGTGCTTTATTTTACCATGTAAATATCTATTTGATATATTTTTACAATCATGCTTTTGTAAGGCAAATATGGTGCACTTTGTTGAATATGGATGTAACTAAAACAGTGATGATGGGAGAAAGGGTTATTTCTTTTTCCAAAAGACCCTGTTTACCAGGAAAAGAGTGGATTCAGGCTGTGGGATTTAATAGGGTGAGGGATGGGAAAGTTGTATCATTTATGTCAGATTATAGTCAATTTGGCTCAAAGACAATTTGGCCCAATTCGGCCTTGCTTGAAAGACAATTCTGCCCAACCTAACAATAGTTTAAACAAGTTCATTTTCTTAGTTGATACTATGTAAGATAGGTTTTAGAAAAAAAAACAATCTTAAACAAACTATCATGATTATATATATATATATATATATATATATATATATATATATATATATATATATATATATATATCACAAACTGACATATCTTGCTCATTATAATTAAAATAGTTATATACATTTTTTATGCTAAAAAAATAAAAGCATTTGCACATCATTCTCAATTGAAGTCCTCCAGTCAAATTATCAATATTGAGTTACAAAACAATATTTAACAAATAATATTCTACAGAATATGTATATATTTTTCTAAGGGTAGTGTAAATGAGATATAACAAATATAAGTAATTATAGGCTTCAGGTTTTAACACTACTGCATATAATACAAACTTGATTACGAGAGAGAGAGAGAGAGAGAGAGAGAGAGAGAGAGAGAGAGAGAGAGAGAGAGAGAGAGAGAGAGAGAGAGAGAGAGAGAGAGAGAGAGAGAGAGAGAGAGAGAAGAGAGAGAGAGAGATAGAGAGTAATGTTGAGCATTTTGTCAGTGTTTAGTTGCTGCAATACGAAGCTCTTACGAGTTAATATCATTGTTTTTATTTTTCAAGTTGTCTTAGTGTGTGCACATGTAAACTAAAAGCATGTCATTACTAGTCAATATCGTCAATCATACTTGTTCCATTATTCCATACAAATAAGGAAAAAATTTTGTAGTGAATTCCCACCCACCAACCCTGCATGGTATAAAAAAAAATTATTCATTCTTTTTTTTCATCATGCAAAATTTATTAAAGAAAAAATATATCCACAAACTCCATATATGTAGCAGATGCCGGCTTGCGTATGCATCCTTACTGTAGTGTGTATCTCTTATGTCAAACAACAAAATCGCAAAAGAGATGAATATATCACTCAATTGCCTGATGGCACCTGCCATTCATGCATGACAAGTTACAAACTGACCAAGGCCTTATTCTATCCAGGTTAATTATACGATGTTATCTTCCCCCAAAAAATCATTAAAAAATATATTCACTGTGAGTGCAAATGATAATCTTTTTGATGCATGGATTACAAAAGTATTATTAAAGAAGGTTATTGATGTGCATTGTATACTTCTATTTTGAGTAATTATTTCTTCTTTACACATAATATTTTTGTTCTTTTTGTGCAAGAATAACTATTTTTAATCATGTAATGCAAACATGATGAAAAAAGAAAAATGTTGAAGTATGGCCGGTGACCTTATATGTTTTGGTATCTCTTACATGTGAATTAAAATACTACATATCTATGTCATTATCTTTTGTGTAGAGATTAACCATGCATTCTTCATTCACATTATATGACCCAACTCAATTTACTGTATATTTTTAGCACTAAACTAAAATCATATACACCATGATGCTTGGAATACATTGAGGTCATCCCATCTTGACTCTATCTTTATTCTAATTTTAATTACATAGTCTCGAGCTAAACATCTTTTTAGAATATGTGGTCTGGCAGTTTTCAGGAACATTAAAATACAGGGTCTTGTACAAGTTCACATTTCAAATTAAATTATGAAATGAGTCAAATAATTAGGGCTGCTCCATTTAAACAAACATAGTACTCTGGAAAGTGTATTTTGAATGCATTGAGTTAGTTTGTATTAAAATGAAAAGAAAAGTTCTAAATTGTGTCTATGGGTGAGTACCCAACATTAAAAGTGCCTTCCCTGTGTCCCATGTATGTTTTGCTGGAACAGCCCTTTGCTATATTATGTGAACCTGGGTTAGAAAAAGAATTCATTAACTGAGCTACATTAATTTGAAATTAAAACAAATATAATATTCTACATATTGCATGATGAAAAACTGATTGTTGAATTTAATGGTAAAAAACCCCCAAAATAACTGAACTGGGGACATACATGTCTTTGACTTGAATATCAGACTATGATGTCATTTATGATGTCTCAAGATCAATGAAATCTGTCCAATATTGGAAAAATACGATGGGGGCATATTAATCTCAACATTTTGATAATATGGTTATATTTACTATTACCTTCTAAAAAAAATAAAATCATTCTGAAGAAAAATTGTCAAGAAAGATTTCTAATTTACCAAACCCATCTTGAAAGAACTGCTGGACCTGTACTTACCTTTGGAATATTAATCATTTTGCTAAGCCAGGATTTCAATATGGCTTGGTCCACGTTAGCAAGATTGGACAATGATTTACACAACGCTGTGTATCCTTTTTCATTTGGGTGTTTGTCAGCTGCAAGAATATACCAAAATTAATCATTCTAATTATATCTCTCCCAGTGATGATTGTACATTAAATCCTGCCTTAGTGTCATTAGCAGAAAGCTCTTGACATATGACACCTGTTCAAAATTAACGAGAAAAGCTTTAACACTAGGCTAAAGTAGGGTGTGGACAATCAATTGGATGTATGAATGGGCTGGTGGACACAATGACATGCATATGGATGCCAAAATGATCATGCTTCTGACAATAACAAAAAAAATTATGAAGAACTGCATCACAAATAGAAGAAGTTCATCGTGAATACTGCTGGATCTTTGGGGTAGTGTCAAAAAAGTTTGCATCATAAAACTCTGTAAAATGTTACAGTGGACAGAACAATATAGCTAGACTTAAGGGTTTACAATAAAGTCCAGAATGCTAAATTGCAAAATGTGTACTTCCTACTGTTATGTCCACCTGATGAAACCAAAACTGTAAACCCCAGAATTACATTTGTGATCCTACTGGTGAAAATCTACAAGATCATGCAGGCATGTCAAGCCAATTTTCATAAGAAAAACTTTAAAAAGAAAAAAACTTGGTGCTGCCACTGCTGTCAGAAAAGTGGTCAATACATCTCCTTTTTACTAACATATGCTAAAAAAATAAGACCATAATTTCAAATGATAATGTGGAAAAGTCTGTGTAGTTCTACATATTTTACCTCACTATTATGGATGCCAAAATGACAGTCAAAACATCCAATACATTTGTTAACATACCATTCACAAAATAATTCAAAGGCAAAATCTTAGCATGCCAGAGAGAGGTTATAAAATTTGTTGACTCTTCTAAAAGGTTATAAACTTGTCACTTTTCTGTAATTTGGTAAAATGTAACATGGAACATACCTAGCTGTAAAAGCTTGATGAAAAACTTGAGAGTCTTGCTTGCAAACTGTGGCGTCAAGTTTTCTTTGGCTGAGGACAGCAATACCTTGTTCAGGTCTGGAAAAAATATATGAAAAAATTGTCTTTAATTTGCACACATCACTGCTCTATATTGACTAGTTTTTGAGCATCAACTTAAGCTTCTTTTATAAACCTAGTAAACAAACTTCAACAAATCTATATTTTTTTAATGATATTATAACTACTGTATTTTGTTGTGTTTAACATGTGCTAATGTACAATGAGCAACCAGCAGGAGGTGAATAACTGATTTATTTAATAGCAGCATTTGACAACATTGTACAAGTGTATGTAATGCATGTAGGCATCTTTAGTGCCATCTCCTCTCATCTCATCAACCTGGAACCTCCCCCTTCCTTTTTTTTTCTACAAAGCATAAAACATGCACATCTTACTGAAAATATGAAAATTTGATCTAAAATGTGCATGTTATACATACCAATATACTTTATTCACGAAATATATACAGTTTTTTAATTCAATGGAACTGCCATTATTCTGTTGTATCATTTGTCTCAGTGGAGAAGTTTTAGAATTTCAATTCTGCAGTATTTCAGTCGGTTGACAGCCAGAAAAAATAAACTGAAATGAGACTTTTAAAGCTTGTCTCCTTATTTACTCTGACCTATCATCCAGTAAGTTCCAATTCCTATCAACAAATTTTGATGTTATCCTTGTTACTCACCCTCTGTCTCAGTGTAGAACTTTTCAAAGGCCTTTCTGGCTGCAGATTTTTCTATATGACTCTCCATGAACTGAAGGCAGTCAAGAAGGATCTTCTCTTCCAGGCCACTGACAAGAACAAGACACACATTGAATCTTCTGGGTCAATAACAATAAAGAATAAAGGCATGTACTAAGTCTTCCTGGCCAAAGACAAGCAAGAAACAAAAATATGTACTGTATATTCTAGACCAATGACAAGAAAGAACAAAGTCATTTACTGAGTCCTTCAAGCCAATGATAATAACAAAAACATGTACTGCATTTTCCAAACAATGAAAAGCAAGAACAATGACATACCGAGTCTTTCAGACCAATGACAAGTAAAAACAATGACAAATACTGAATTTTTTCAGGCCAATGACAACCAAGAACAATGACATATACAGAGTCTTTTAGACCAATGACAAGCAAGAGCAATGACATATACCGAGTCTTCCAGACCAATGACATGAACAAAGACATGTACTGAGTCTTCCAGACCACTGACAAGAATATAACATACTGAGTCTTCTAGATCAATAACAATAAAGAATAAGGCTATGTACCATGTCCTCCAGGCCAATAACAAGCAAGAACAAAGTCATGTACTGTGTCTTCCAAGCCAATGACAAGCAATAACAAAGACACATAGCGAGTCTTCTAGGCCAATGATAAGTAAGAATAAAGTCCTGTACCGAGCCTTCTGGGCCAATGACATTAACAAAGAAAAAAGCTGTATCTTCCAGGCCAATGATAATAATGAAGACTGTCAGGTGCTGTCTTTCAGGCCAATGACAGGCAAGAACAAAGACACATACTGAGTCTTTCAGGCCAATGACAGGCAATAACAAAGACAAATACTGAGTCTTTCAGGCCAATGACAGGCAATAACATAGACAAATACTGAGTCTTTCAGGCCAATGACAGGCAATAACAAAGACACATACAGAGTCTTTCAGGTCAATGACAGGCAATAACAAAGACACATACTGAGTCTTTCAGGCCAATGACAGGCAATAACAAAGACACATACCGAGTCTTTCAGGCCAATGATAAGTAAGAATAAATAAATGTACAGAGTCTTCAAGGATAATGACAAGAACAAAGACATATTGAGTCTTCCAAGTCATTGGAACCATCTTCCCCCGCCCTGTATCAGGAATTAGATCAGAAGTAAAAAAAAGTTTCTCAATAAACACCATATTAAATCAAATCCTAATGTATTAAATATTTGGGTTTAGTAAGGTGAAAGATGTGACATAACATCAGTATGCAATTAAATATTTCTAACATCAATACTAACATTCACATATCCATGTCTAGCAGTATAAAGGATGTAACAACATTCAGTGTGCAATTAAATATTTCTAACATCAATACTAACATTCACATATCCATGTCTAGCAGTATAAAGGATGTAACAACATTCAGTGTGCAATTAAATATTCCTAACATCAATAATAACATTCACATATCCATGTCTATCAGTATAAAAGAAGTGACATTCAGTGTGCAATTAAATATTCCTAACATCAATATTAACATTCACATATCCATGTCTATCAGTATAAAGGATGTAACAACATTCAGTGTGCAATTAAATATGCCTAACATCAATATTAACATTCACATATCCATGTCTATCAGTATAAAAGAAGTGACATTCAGTGTGCAATTAAATATTCCTAACATCAATATTAACATTCACATATCCATGTCTATCAGTATAAAGAAGTGACATAACATTCAGAGTGCAATTAAATATTCCTAACATCAATACTATGAACCACATATGCATGCACAAAGGAAAGGAGCATATGAATCCTACTTACTTTGTTATATTACATTGAACTACATGCTTTCAATATTCCACATCTACAAAGAGTCTTGATAAAAAGACTTATGCAGGTTTATATTCCTAAGTTAAGGGAAAAGATGACATCTATTTTCTAATCTAGACTTGCATTTCTAAAATGTGTTCTCCCAATGCAGACCAAAATGTTAAATTTCATAAACATTTAATGAAAATAAAATTTGAATTATGCCATCTACAAATACATACCAAAATGACAACCAAATTACATTTATCTAATCAACTGATTTACACTTAATTGTAGTTAAGGTTTATTTAAGAGAAAAGATGACATCCCAAGTCATGAAAAAAGATGACAATTCATCAATGACCAAAAGATAAAAATGTAAAGACTGTCATAATGGCTCACAAATTTACAGATTCACTAACATATGAATACAAAATACAAATATGCTTGTAAAATTGCATGTCTATGTGGTGGAGCTTCACACAATCATGCCAATGTGCTTCTCAGCAATGGTGGTACAAGACCACAGGACCAAAAAATATGGAGCCATGAGTAGCCATGTAGCTTAATTCACTTGCATTTACAGATCACTACCATCTCACCTCTGTCCACATGGATTTAAGTCTCAGGCTTGGCAAATATGGCTATGTGAGAACCCTTGCCAATAGCTTCCTGTCAGTTAGTAGTTCTTCCTCCACCAAATATACTGGGTGCTATGTGCAAAAATATGGCATTAAACAAACAAAATCTCAAACAAACACCTAAAATATTCCCTTGCTGCAAATACTGAGGGCATCAGAACTTACCTTTCTGTGTCAGAGAAGTCAACAACCAGACTGTGGCAGACAGTCAGAACATGAACATACATCTTCTCAAGGAAATCCTCTCCATCAGATGGTCCTAGGAACTTCTCCAGAGACATAGATACCTACAAAATACCAATGAAATATTTATCTTTGAACATAATCACACTGTAATAATTCTGTGGTGTTTTTTGGTTTGTTTTAAGAACAAAAGTGCTATAAGGTCATTTGTTTTTCTAAATGGTCTCCCCTTGAATAAAGAGAGAGAGAGAGAGAGAGAGAGAGAGAGAGAGAGAGAGAGAGAGAGAGAGAGAGAGAGAGAGAGAGAGAGAGAGAGAGAGAGAGAGAGAGAGAGAGTGTGTGTGTGATCTGGATTTTTAATGTAGCTTTAACAATTTTTCATTCATATTGCTACAATGTCTGCAGTGTGGCAGTTTATAGTGATGTCTAGTACTGGGGCAGCATGTTGCAGACATGTAGCATCATGTCCCACCCAGTCACATTATTCTGACACCAGGCCCACAAGACTGAACCCATGACCTCCCACATTACTGAATCATGAGCATAATTATTTTCCATGTGCCGAGATGAAATCTGATGCCTTTCTTACATCATTTAAATACCATTCTAAAACAAGGCATTACTACAGTCTTGTAGAAATATTATGAAACTTGGAGACAAACCAACAGAAACAGGATAAAGGGGTATGACACATTACAAGCTCTGCCATACAAAGTAACATCTACTTGAAGACTTTATCACCAAAGGTTAAAAAGCACCAGTAATAAAAAACACAGTAAAACAGGGAGACAATCTCTCTAATTTCGAGTTTAATATCATACACCTATTCAGTTCTACAAAAGCAAGAACTGTAGATTGATATTGTTTTCTCCAAACTGGCATCCTGTCATCTTTTCAAGACCATTAAGAGGAGAATACTGTGATCAGGCTTTGAGATTGTAGCACTGATGTCCTTGCTTTAAAGTAACCTGTTTTAAACAGCTTACTGTTTTTGAAAGCCAGTTTTTCAAATTCCTGAGACAAAATAAAGAATGTAGCCTCCTTCAAACAACCACTCATCTTCAGAAGTCAAATCACTTTCCAAAAGATTGAGCTTTTACAGTTTATAATAGTTTTTAGTCATCAGTGAAAAAATAATGCAATAATTATGCTTTGTCACTTGAGTGTGTTTACTGAATGTGTACCTGAACAGAAAGCTTCCTTATATTTAAAGTATAATTTAAAATTAACCGATTTTGGTAATGAAAAAATTATGTGGTAATTTGGGAGAGGCAACTCACAGTTTCAGTCAAGTATTCTGTGGAGACATCCAGTAGCATGGGAAACATGACACGCACCATCTCCTTACTGCAGTCTGTGTCTGGACACCACCTAAAACACACAAAAATTATTCAGAAATATGTGCTTATCATAAGCATGTGATACCATCAAGTCACATTCTACAAACAGTTGTAAAATTTAGGTCATTCCAATTAAATAAACCTGGGGTAGGGGGTTGAATAAGCTTTTTTCCGTTGAAATGGATATGAACCGTTTCTTTGTCCAAGTCACATTCTACTAACAGTTGTAAAATTTAGGTCATTCCAATTAAATAAACCTGGGGAAGGGGGTTGAATATGCTTTTTTTCTGTAGAAATGGATATGAACCATTTCTTTGTACAATTAATTTTGTTTTAATGGTGGTACTCCAAGTTAAATGCATTAGTCCTTAAAAGCACGTTAAATTTATATGACAAACTGTTTGCTTGTGCAACAAACAATGTTTTGTAACCAGGTACCATAATAATCATGTGCCATCTTTGAATACTCTGACCTGCATTTATAATTTGCTGCAAACACTATTTTTCCTGGGATGACATCCTTCATGGATTTCATTGTTGTTACAAACCACAAATTTTTAAAAACTAATGAACAATATTCCATGCATGAAGACAACAGATGTAATTTTTCAGATTTCACAAAATGACCACTTGTGAAAATAAATGAATTTACAGTATTGTAAGAAGCAAATTCCTGGAAATAATGTCTCCTGCTTTTTGTTGGAAGTAGGAGAGTTTATTATTTTTTGAGAGTGCTAGGTGATAATGGTAATATAGTAAACAAGGTACAGTACATTTATAGAGTAGACAAGGCCATTTCAATATCAAGCTACCCAAAGGATTTGGTTGAAATACTATAATAATTAATTACTGTGTTGTTGGTAAGTCTCACAAACAAGGGCTATAACAAAACAATGCAAAATACTTACAATTGAGGTCATCAAAATAAATATGTAAAATAAACTGCATAAAAAATCTGGTTAAACAATTATACTGAGTTAATTACTGTGCAGACACATAAGTGGATGGGTTTGACAATTTGGGCTATTAACTCTAACTAATGATTGCAACAACAGAACTCTGCCTTGGTAGACCTGACACCCTAACAAGGCCTTCGCAGTATGGAAACTGACTTTTTCCATAAGTTTGATCAGTTTTCATTAAGGTGTAACAAAATATGTACTGCTATTCAAATATGTATTTATAAAGATATGAATTTATTTTCCAATCTGACACAGTGACAATAAACATTGAATTAAAAGGTTGTAAAATACACTTAGACCTTAATTACCTCCAGTACAGCTGCACAAACTTCAGTTGCAAACCCTATGGAGCTCAATGGCTTCTTGTTATCTCTCCACTTGACATAATTTTTGAAAATTTTGTTTTCAATTTCACATGATGAGGGCAATCATATCTCCTGCATTAAGACATACTCAAATCAACATGAGATGTCCAATAAATGTAACTGTTGCCCTTCCTTCCTTTTTTTTCCCCCAAGAAGCTGAATATTCCTTTCAATTCTTCTATTCTGACTTTAAGAGGCTTATTTTCCCTTTCATCTTGAACATGTACCATTTGTTGGTAGCCATCTTCAGCCAGATCTCATCATTATCAAGCAGGAAACAAAATTTGTTTGAACCAAGGTTGCAATCCAACAGTAACAAGGCTTAAATCCAATAGTAACCAAAATTTATTTCAAATCCAATAGTAACCAAGGTAGCAATCCAACAGTAACCAAGTGTGAAATCCAATAGTAACCAAGGAAAAGAAAGTGAGTGGAGCTGACTGTCCTAGTCTCTAATAATAATTATACATTACAAAATATACTTAGTTCAAAGATAACATTACGAGTAACACTACCTTACAACCTGACTTGGCCAGGTTTTTTCCAATATCCAGCTGCATACCAAATCTGATAATTTGGCTGCATCCCATAATTAAGGGAGTTATTGTGTGGAAATCAAAGTGTGATAGACAGACATACAGATGAATGGTGATAGGAAAGGAAGGTTGGATAGGCAGGTCAATTTAACAGCTCCTGTTTTCTACAACAAGTGAGACCAAAATATCTACAGTTGGATTGATTTTAAGACCTGCAGAAATAATGTACTCAATCCTAGTGAATCTATCTACTAATTACAGCTCATGTCTGTAAATAACAGTAATATAAATTTTTAACCTTACACAAAAGAATGCACTCGAAGGGCTTTTGACATTTATCAGGAGACAATACAAATTGGCATAATTTTCCAATACAATTTTATTCCTTTAAACCGAGTGATTTTTGCACAATTCTGATAACAAGCTTATTTGGATGGAAGGATGGTCAAACGAATAAAGTGGGTCTGATAAACAGACATGATGCTACTGCAGCATGCAAACATGGCACAAGTACCTGATTTACATACACTTCATAAAGTCTAAACATTACACAATACAACAAACACTTACGTGACAAGGTCTGACACAAATTTACACAGAGACTTTAACAGTTGCTTCATGGAAGACTGGATCGTAAACAGGCCATGAGCTGGAAAAGAAATTACAATATTGTCAGGTTTATTATAAATCTTATTTATGTATGGAGTAATTATAGTGAATTTTTAATATTTCATAACGTCAGTGAAATAAAACTACTGTTAGTTGCCCAAGTCAAAATACAAATATAATCATTTTCAGAACTATAATTTTGCTTTCTTTTTGTCTGTGTTGGTTTTCACAGCACTTTTAACACATTGCTGGCAATGCAGAGGCAATGCAAGCTAAGTACCTTTCCCAAGTACACAGAGGTAGCTGACCTGGGTGGGTCTTTAACCTGCAACCCTTGAATTATGAATCTGATGCTCCACTAACTGAGCAACCATAGTTGCCATTTCAGCATGGTGCATCTGTACTTAGATATCATGTAAATAGTATTTCCAAAGTTGTCTTATTACAATGCAATGCTTAATCATATAAGAACTATATAATTTAGACCCATACTAATTATCCTCAATGTTATATAACAACATATCAGGGTGTCACAAATGACATGAATGTGATGCCAGATAAAGGGGTTTGTGAGACGGAATCCGGAATGGAAACCCCTTAAAGCGCCAGGATATTAAGCAATATTATAGGGCATCATATTAAAAGAAAACCTATTTCAGGAAGTGTTTCGTTTTTTTTCCCAGTCATTTTGTGTTTTCTTTCTTCATGAAATACAATGTTTTGAAAGTTTTTTAACTGAGTTAGGGTACAATTTTGCCAATTATAATTGTTATCAACTTTCCTATTTATTATCCTCAGGTAATGTTCCATTTTGTTAAAAAGAAAATAAAAGTCCTGATTATTTCTTTAACAGAAGAGGTACCAACATGTTTAAAAATCTGTCAAACATGTCCTATAGGCTTGCTGCATTCATTTTTATTTTTATTTTGCAACATATTATATTTTCACTTACCTTTAAGGTTTAAAAAATTAGGAGTCCTGTAATTTTCTTCTTTTTGAGTTTATGTTTATTGATGTATCGGAGCAGTTTATAATAGCACTATTTTGTTCAATTAAAATTTGTATGAAATTATACAATTGCAATTATATATCGATCCATTTGTTACAGGATTTCTACCTTAGAAATATTTCTTTTCTGTTTTTTTTTTTAATTTGATCTTTTCCCAAGTTTAGCTTTATAACTTTAAGGCACTGCTTGTACATATGGTATTGTGTGTTTTAACATTCCATCTTGAAGACTGGCTTTGCTTCACTGTTTGATAACATCTAATAGTCTCAATTTATCTACTTATTTACTTCAAAACTATTTAACAGGTGAACTTAGTGCTGTTTTATCTCAATAAAATTATATTTCCCTGCAAACCATATCAACTTTTAAGACATTAATTATTCTATTTTTGTCTCTTTTGGCAGATTTGAAAAATTGCAGGTACAAAACCTTTTTTCCTTGGTAACAATTATATTGTTCTTTCTCAGTCATATCCTTATCTGCTTGCAAATGTCTGAGCAATATATATATATATATATATATATATATATATATATATATATATATATATATATATATATATATATATATATATATATATGTGTGTGTGTGTAAGTATGCATCTATTCATGCATGCATGCATGTATGCATGTATGTATGTATGTATGTATGTATGTATGTATGTATGTATGTATGTATGTATGTAT
Organism: Potamilus streckersoni; assembly: GCA_016746295.1. Lineage (NCBI taxonomy): Eukaryota > Metazoa > Mollusca > Bivalvia > Unionida > Unionidae > Potamilus > Potamilus streckersoni. The sequence goes on from JAEAOA010000137.1 coordinate 1,005,159, forward strand.
GTATGTATGCATGCATGCATGCATGCATGCATGCATGCATGCATGCATGCATGTATGTATGTATGTATGTATGTATGTATGTATGTATGCATATGTATGTATGTTCTTTGGAATTTATCTTAATAGTCTTCTAGGATGACTCAATACATTTTGTATTGACCAATTATTAAGCTTCCATTTGTTTTAGCCGTAAAATATATTTTCCAGATTTTTTTAAACAACCCTCATACCCTGTCCTTTTTATTTGCACATTTCATTTTACCATCTATTTGTTTGCCTTCAAAATCCTTTGTACTTTACAAACTTGTTTGTCCCATTAAGATAACTCATTCTCGTAATGTATCCTACCAATATTCTCTTTCTTTAATTTTTTTTTGTACATCAGATTCGCCTAATATGACCTGTTGGATTTTTTTAAAAATATTTTAAGCTTAATTATGATGCTAATCATTTTCAAATACCTCTCATCATTTGGTTATCTTGAACAAATGTTTTTTTTTAATCATGCAGAATAAAAGACTCACTAAGATAGCTCTAACTCTACTCATTTCACAAGTTTACTTTTAAGTGAGCACTTACACAACATCCTTAAACTGGTGAAAAGACAATGAGGGTTGAAAATCAAATTAAAACAAATTTCTTCAAATGTACAATGATACATTATTAGACAGATGAAGAGAAACAGAGAGGGTTGATCATCAAACAAGTTGCATTTGATGGCTAGTACAATGTTTAGCTAGTTATAATTTAAATGAGTTTTGCAAAACTCTATGTCTTGAATTGGTTTTGCAATGAAGCAGTTTTATAGTTAAGCTGATGTGACTGGACATTTTGGTATATCAGGAAGAGGCTTTATTCAATATTGCTATGTTGATCCATGATTATGCTGACGATTTTATTATGTCTTATGCCACAAAAGGTCAACACTCCATTCTGCAAAAGTCCTCACATTTATCACAGATAATTAAAACTGAAAATGTTCACTTTGAAATACAAGCAAACTGCCAATGGTGAAAGACTGGATGGCAAACCACAAATAAAGTAAATTTTAATTTTTGGACTGCATACATCAATCTTTTGATTATTTGTTTCCTTTGAATCACAGATCAATACATCTAATGCCAACCTGTGAAAGTAAAAGCTTCTTGGAAAATGATCTAAACATAAGCCCTAACAAAGTGCTGATGAAAGATGAAGGAACATACAATGTGTGACCAAACTGTTTGCAATCTGGCCAATAAAAGACATGTACTCACAAAGAACACCATATATAATCCGTTTTTTTTTCTAAATAAATTTCTTATATACTGTTGTCACAGGCTTAATATATGAGAATTTAACAATTATTCTGCATACATGTTGTTGTCGAGCAGTGTATGTTGTTGTCAAGCAGTATACACTACTGATAACGGTGATTATCATGATATTAAGATATAAAGCAATTTACTTCATTATGCTATTCAACTCTACCAATATCCCCATGCATCATGACTGAATTTATGAATGAAGCTGAATAAAAAACAAAATGATTGTATTTATTTCACTATTTCACAGCTTGAGCAATTCTAAAAGATCTAATAACTTAAGCAAGAAATAAAAGTATATCATAATGAAGTTTATTTCTTGTCAGAGATTTCACTTTAATACACAGGATACCTTTTTATAAATATAAAAACGGTTAATTCCTTTGAGAGCATGTATCGACAAGCTTCAATGGAATTAAATACTGAAACAGATGAATCCAAACATATACCTGACAAGGTTCCAATATGAGTCTTCAGGCTGGCATCAATGTAACTCTCCACAGGAATTATATCTGTCGAATAGGCACTACGCTGAAATAGAAAAGTCAGATTGGTACAAAATTTCTCTCCACAGGAATTGTCTTATGGAAAAGAATTATACCGGAAAAAATAATCAGACTAGTACAAAATTTCTCTCCACTGGAAATATGACCCATGGTAAGAAATTACACCTGAAAGAGAATATTCAGATTGATGCAAAATTTCTCTCTGCAATTGTCTTATGGCAAGGAATTATGCTGAACAAAAATATTCAGCTTTGTGTAAAATTTCTCTGCACAGGAATTATGTCTTACAAAAAGGAACTATACTGAAATAGAATATTCAGACTGGTTTAAAGTTTCTTTGTATTGATACAATGCCATAAACCACAATGATAAGCAAGATTGAACATGTCTTTTTTATTTTCCAAAGAGTGTTGGTATATATAATCATGAGGAATGTGTGCATCACAAATGATCCCACTCACTATAATTTGCTCTGCAAGGTCTAGAACAGAAATCTGTATTGTAAAACAAAATTAGCACAATGGGCAATATGGGAACATAAAAATCTTTTAAATGAGGAGGTGTAATGTTGGAAATGTAACTCATCTGTGTAAATACACCTGATAAATACTGTGCAAATTCAATATTCCTTTACTAATGGTTATGCTGGAAAAACAAAATGAGGGCAACCAAGGATTAAAAAACTCTTGTAAATAATAATAAAAAGAAAATAATGTTTCAAATACTCATTCAGCTTCTTAGTACAAGGCAGTGTGCCAAATCATGTTTAAATAGTTTGTCAACTTGTCCTCCAAAAGTCAGGTACATAATCAAGTGGCACAACTCTGTAATGAAGTCATGGAGAACATGTATTCTTGATAAAAATGAAGTAGATAAATGAACAAATATTTTCTTGCTGCACTTCAAGTCTAACTTTCTCTAAAACACTGTTAATTAGGTCATATCTTTCAATCATGTGAGCTGCAATTATCCATTTAGTGTGAATTGGCTTAATTAATTAAATTGCAAGGGTCACTAATACAGTGCAATGATTATCACAGTAGCATTTTCTTTTTTTCCTGACAGCCTTCATGACCTGTTCACAACAGCACTTGTTGAAGTGTGATTTAAATTTTTCTTTGTACTCTATATATATATATATATATATATATATATATATATATATATATATATATATATATATATATATATATATATATATATTGTCAAGCAAATTCAAAACCCTTTCTCCCTCTGATTAGCCATATCTAATCATCACAACTGGCATCACATTCTTTTGTTTTGGGGACAGGGAAGGGCAGAGGGAAAGTCTGTAGGGAGTTGGAAACCATCATAAATTTCACCCACTGTGCTGGCAACCTAGGCCACCTTCAGGTGAAAATTCAAAACATCTGCAACAAAGTGGATGAAATGCCTTCTGACCATAATGACCCAACACTGTAACAGTGCACCAGATGCCTTTTGACAATGATGACAGAACATTGTGACACAGTGGACCAGATGACTTCTGACCATGATGAAAGAACATTGTGACACAGTGGACCAGATGCCTTCTGACCATGATGGCCGAACATTGTGATAGAGTGGACCAGATGCCTAATGACCATGATGACCGAACATTGTGACACATTGGACTAGATGCCTTCTGACCATGATGACAAAACATTGCGACACAGTGGACCAGATGCCTTCTGACCATGATGACATTACACTGTCACACAGTGGATCAGATGCCTTCTGACCATGATGACCAAACATTGTGACACAGTGGACCAGATGCCTTCTGATCATGATGACAAAACATTGTGACACAGTGGACCAGATGACTTCTGACCATGATGACTGAACATTGTGATGACCAGATGCCTAATGACCATAATGAAAACAATGCTGGTTGATGACAATGATGGTTCATGCAAGACACATTTGAAGTAATTCATTAGCTTGAAATTTCTTGACTCAATGCATTTTGCTGCCACAAACTGAATGACAAGAACAAAAAAAATTACAGAAAGTAACAATCTGGAAATTGTTCACAAGATATATGCTGTGATCGCAAATAAGCAACCAACAACTTGCATCAATGACACTACAATAGAGCACGAGATTAGTGCGTGTGTGATCTGGATTTGTAATATAGCTTTAAAAATTTTCAGCCATATCGCAATGATTTCTACAATATGGCAGTTTGCAGTGAACTCTAGCATTGGGGCATCATGCTGCAGATATATAGCATCATGTCCCACACAGTAACATTATCCTGACACCTGGCTGACCAGTCCTAACACTAACCTCTTAATGCTGAGTGCCTAGTGAGGCAGCTGTTATTACCATTTTTATAATAATACAATAAGTCTTTGGTATGAATCAGCCAAGGTTTCAACCTGTGACTTCTCGTTTCCAATTCAGGTGCTCTAACCACTAGGCCACCAGAGCAGTCATACGAGATCAGAATAAATGAAGTCCACAACAGCAGAAAATAAAATACAAAACTGATAAAATAATGATTACAACATTAAGTATAATCAAAATACTAACATTCTGGATGGATAGGTTTAAATCGAAATAATATTCAAGGATTTGGGAAAGTCTTGTACTACCATGTTGTTAGTGCTAGTGAAAACTTAAAAGATCAGATTGATGGGTAGCCTCTTTGTAGTGGTAAAAGGAGGTAACATATAAGAGTTGCTTCCCTTTGTTTATGTGGTATATCATCTTTTCTGGAAGTCAGGATTGCAAAGTTTATTTTCCTAATATTAATGTGACTGGGAATGTATTCAAATTATAAATGAAAATTTCCAATCCTATTCCTGATGTGTGAAAATTATGAACGTAGTACTGTAGCCAAATTAGGTTGAGGTCCAATACTCCTTAGAAAGATTGTTGTTGTTGTAGGGCTTAATGCCATTTTTCAGCACAAGATAGGCTATACATGGCAGCCAGTATTATTGGTGGAAGAAGAACCTGAGAAAACCCCAAAAAGACCACAAAACCTGGCAAGCATTCTCACATATCCAAATTGGCCAAATCCGAGACTCGAACCAATGGAGACAGAGTTGAGATGGCAGTTATCTGTAACAGTTAGCGCTTTGGACCACTCTGCTACTCCCTCTAGGTAAAACAGTGGAAAGAAAGGTAAGGGTTATAAATGATAGAAAAAGCTGGAATTTGAAAACTTTCAATGTCTTATTAATATAAATCTGCATACAAAAATTTGGTTAAATCAAAAAATTCCCAGTAAAGCTATGTTGTGAAAATAAAAATGTTGATGAAAAAACATACACTAACTTGATAGACAGAAAATTTGATTACTATAGGACTCTGCTGACTTTGCAAATGGAAACAATGCCATCAGAGAAGTGATATTTATATTTCATCCATACTTTGCAAGAGACAAAATGACATGTAAAATATGCTGTTGCTCTGACTAGAGAGGCTGTTGTCATACAGATCTCATCTACATTTTGTTGGCAAGACAAGATCTCAGCTGCCTTGATTAGAAAAGCCATACATACATCTGATCAATACTTTTCAAGCTAGACAGAAATGATGTGCGAGATTTATCCAGCTATGTGATATATATATATATATATGTCTCGGCCATACCATCCAGGTGAAACAATAATGAAAAGTTATATTTACCCAACTGCCTTGAGTGGGGAAACCATTAGTGTTGCTAGTCCCCCAGGCCTCCACTGTGCTCTTAATGGGTCCTGGCAAGGCCTTAAGTACAGTGATTCCCAAGAAGGAAATCTTGGATGCTGAACTGGATGCAATACTCATCACTGTGGAGAATGCCTGTAGTCGTCGTGGTGTGATGACTTCTTCATCCATTACATTTAGCTGACTCAGAATACAGGATCTGATAAATGGAGTTGAAGGTTCTTGAGTTAAGTGTAATGACTGGCAGGGTCTTGCAACATATGACTTTTATAGCTAACCTGCCTATCTGTAAATTATATATGGGCCTTACATGCCACACCCCCAAGAGGTATATGCATAATTATTACTATCAAAAGTGGCAAAAAAGCATGGATTTAGATGCTGAATTACAGCATGTATGAATAAAATACATTTTTACTACTAACCTGGTTCTCCAGCTAGTCAAAAACTTTCATCACAGAGGACAAAATCCATATGGATTAAAACCAGAATACAAGCACAAAATATACTGAAAAATTATTTATATTAAGCTCTCATTAACTGTTCTACATGTGTAAATTTCACTGAATGATCTTGAATTGGAAATCTAGTGAGGATAGGTGTTCAGATTTCTGTATTACATTACTCTTATATACTTCTTTTACAGCTTGTAAAGCAGTAATGTTTCGTCATTTTTTTTATCTGACATGTTTTAAGTTTGAAAAGATACGTCTGCTCTAACATTTCCATCATATAATATCCACAACTCACACCATAAAGCATTTCATTTAACATCTGGCACCATTTTCTTACAAGTATAGACCTGAACACCATCTACCTAGCTCATCAATACAATGAACCTGCGAGGTACTGGAAGAAACCAGTCTGTTTTCTTGGAAATAGGTTATATACAAGTAGCCATAAACAGCAAATAAGGAAAGCAATCTTAACGTTATTCTTATGCAGCAGACACCTTTCATACAAATATTCAAAAATTTTATGAGCAAAAATAAAGAAATGAAAATAAAAATTACTAAAACAACTTTTATTGTGTTATTTTTATTTAATATTTTGATGATCAAAAACGTATAATCCATAAACAGCCTTGTTGAAAACAAAATTTGGTGGAAAAAAGTGTAATGATTATGCCAAAAGCGTAATGGATGGCATGTATGCTGGGCTATCATTCATACGAATCCTGATACATTGATACCTGGTTCTAACACGTAGGATGGTTTACCTCATTATGCTGTTTAACATGTTTACCTTGTGCAGTTTATGCCATTTACCTCATTATGCAGTTTATGCCATTTACCTCATGCAGTTTATGCCATTTACCTCATTATGCAGTTTATGCCATTTACCTCATTAGGCAGTTTATGCCATTTACCTCATTAGGCAGTTTATGCCATTTACCTCATTAGGCAGTTTATGCCATTTACCTCATTATGTAGTTTATGCCATTCACATCTTTATGCAGTTTATGCCATTCACATCTTTATGCAGTTCAAGCAATTTACCTTTCTACCTAAAGTTCAAGCAGCTACTTAAGATAGAAAATCTGCACCTTAATTTTAATCACACAAAAGATAATCTAATTAACAACAAATGCCTCAATTAGATAAATCCTTAAAAAATGTAAATGATACATGCAAAATCAAGGCTAAAAAATATTAAAGTGATCCTAATCAATTTTACACAGGTTATCTCATACTGAGTAGATTTTAATCCAATGTAGACAGATGGTTATCTTACAGCGTTCTTGAAAGTAGCTAAATAAGTGGTCATACTAAAGTTTTACCTTCTTAAAGCAAGTTAGTTGTTAATGAATTATGTTTCTTTAATAATATCTGATATTAGGATTTGTCGCTGCTGCCTACAAATCCTGCCCTCCCTTAAGGGAAGCAACTCTAACAGGTTAACTCCTGTTGTTTCAGATAGGTTGACAATTGAATCCCTGATGTAGTTAGATTAAGCTTGAGTATCACCCTTAACAGGATGCTCATACTGTGGGGAAGGGTGGGGGCTATTTTTAGTAATGTGATTGGGTAAGTATTATTAGAGAAACATAATTTAGTACAAAAAGTACTTTCTCCACCAATTAAAGAATATATTGTGTCGTCTACTCTTGAACTAATCAGGTTACCAGAGTTAAAAATAGTCCTAATCCTAAAAACAGTGAAACTAACATACAGATATTTTATGCCAAGCCATTTCTATTCTATGCAGTGAACTGAGCTAACCATATAGCCAGCAAAATTTCAAGAGTGAAAAATAGATCACTATAACATCTTTTTGCCTGTAACAAATGCAGTCCCTTATTAATCAACTTTTATGACCGTAAATATAACTGTGTCAGAAAAAGTAAGCTAAATGCAAAAAAAAACCCATAATATTGTCACCTATGCCAACAAGAATGATCATGCTTTAGAATGGTGATTACAATATTTTTCTTATGCCTCACAGACAAAGCAAGGATGGGGTACATTACAGTCTTGAGAGGGTCTTACCTAAGATAAACAGTGCATGCCTCCACTAATCGAAGTGAAGCAGGGATTAATTCCTGGGCCACGTCCATTGTTTTGTGTGGGTCTATCTCAGCCTGGAAAGAAACAGGTTTATTGTCAGCTAAATGTCTCTTACGTGAACTTCATAAAATACAATTTGAAAGCTTGAACTTTTCTTGACCTGTTCATGCAACTAAAGTAAGACCATTGATCCTTAAACAAATTTAGAAAATAATGCAAGAAATTCTGTAAAAGATCATGAACATAAGATGAGAGAAACCTTATCTGCTAATGCAAACTCATGTAGTGGATATTTTAAGCACTCTGGCAAACAAGGAGTGGATACTGTAAGCAGATCTGGCAATTGTATCTTACATATAAAATGAACAGACAGTACAATCAAATAATGATGATACATGTAGCTAAAACTTATTATTATAGCTTACACATAAGAATAAAGTGAAAAGATTGCATCAGTGTTACCATAGCTTTTGTAAATGTATCATCCAGGGATACATGCACTTTAGCAATCAAGACATCCATTAGGAGAACTGAAGCAATTCCTGGAAGATGAGCTGGACTGACGATGTCTTGGTATTTCATTGTCAAATTCTCAATCTGAAAGACATAAAAGAAATGAAAGAGAATTTTATATTTCAAGTAATTTTGAAAATTTAGTTCACTGTACTGTATGATAAGTTTCATTTTCTTCCAGTACTCCAGTTTCATCACTGTTTTCATAAAGATTTTATCATCACTTTTTTACAGACATCCAATCTGACTTCTGGTGGGGCTACTGTTCTGTTTGAAATGAGGTAACATAACTCTAAGGCAAAACTAAAATGATGTTTATGTGAATAGTATGAGGGGAAATAATGTGGAATGTAGTTTCTAATTGGAACTTGCTTTACAAACTGGGTATGTCCTTTTCAATGGAATAACCTTGATGCGAAAAACTACAATTTTTTCTCTTCACCACATTAACACAACCAATATGGTCATCATGTAATTCTCATCTTTTAACATATCATGATTTTTAATGGCATCAATTTTTTTAAAACTCAAACTTCATCTTGAAGATCAGTTTCAATAAAATATTCAAGTACACATACAATATATAACATAACATAATTTAAAATTTTTTGGAATGGCAATAAGCAAAAGGAAACAATTTATTGGTGTAGAAAACATCTATTCACAAATTATCCTTATATATCAAAAGTATGGTGAATAAGATGAGGAATTTGTATAAGATCATAGTCTTTCACACCGAAATTCCAAATTTCAAAATGTAAGTCTTACTTAACTTAAATGATAATTATATTATCTTTGTGAACTTAATCAAACTTTATAAAGGAGATTTTACTTTAATCAAATAATAATTCCTACTTTGTTATGGAAACAATTAGAGGTTAATATTAGCATCAAAGACCATAGGAGATTTCCAAAATGTTTTTACCTGAAATAAAATCAATGATATATGGAAATAGAAGTCAAAACACAATGCATTTCCAATTTAAGATTTACTATAAGTTATAAAATTAATTGTTTTGTATTCAAAATGGCACACATAAAAATGATTGAAACAAAACTTAGTAACTAATGCTCAGAAACTACATTTTGTGGCAACAAAATTTATTTTTGAAAACTGTAAAGAATTCTGTTACAATTTATATTCAAATTTTGTTTTACCTTCTATAAAACATGTGAAAAAATCAGACATTAAAGTTTTGCATTCATGCGGCAATAATAAATTAGGATTATGTACCTGTCTAATCTGTTGTTGTAGGAAGCACTTAGCCAGCTTGGTGTCAAACTGGATATTGTTAACAGCACTGTTAGCACTGCACAACAAAGTCTCGGCCTGCTGGGTGGTCAATCCTTGTTTCACCAAGCAATCCTAAATAGGTGAGAACAAAAATAAAATGGAAAACTCAAATTGATAATAATATAGCAAGAGAGGACTCACAGAAACACATACCACTTGAACAGGCTTTTCAATTTTCAACTGACAATAAAATGCCCCAAAACTGACTTTTCTGCCAATACACATGTATTGACCACTGTGAGAACAGACCATTTAATTTGAAGGTAGAGAGGGATTCCAAATGGGCAATGGAAAGAATAAATATTTTTATTCAAATTACCATGTATGTTTATAACAGAATCACATTCTGTCTGAAAGTAAGTGACTTTGTCCTGGCAGAATATCATCATAAAACCACTTGATGAAGCTGACTTTATTAAAAGTTCTGCCTGGCAGCATGGAACTTAAAGTAACAACAACAAATTGCTGTAACTGCCAGAAAATATAATCAATTTATTTAGCTATGAATATAAGCCATATTTCATTAATATGTTGAAGTTTTTGAGCAATTATGCAAGTGTTTCTCAGAACATGCATACAGAATGAAAGAAACCACCAAATCAATCAGTTATATAAAGCTTTTTAAAAATTAATCATTATTATAATTATCATCATTGGCTGATATCATCATCATGGGTTGATATCATCATCATTTTACCTTGATCCAGCTAGTGAAGACTTTTTCTCCTAGCCGCGGTGCCCAGCGCAAAGTATGCAGCAAATGAGGCTCCCCAAGGAGCGAGGGGTCTCCAGTTTCTAAGGATTTCAGGTATTTCACTGATGGAGGCAGACATGCTAGCAGTCTCCATGTGATCAGGAAGTTGTACTCGACCACAGAAGAATCCTGTAAAATTTAATTATCACTTAAAACAACCAGTCATTTGCAATGGTGTGGAAAAGGGACATTCCTCTAGAATGGTTACAATTCAAAGACAAGGTGCTGTTGACCAATATTTGCTGATAAAATGTACATTTTTGAGATTTGTTATTATGCAAAATTAGCCATATCTAATAGAAAATCAACATAACAAGATGTATAAGATTTGACACTGAGTAATACATACATCATACAGCAATCTAAAGTTTGACACATACAATATACTGTATACAATGTAATAATACTATTATTTAAGGCCTATGTATACATTGTGATACACAACAACAATGGAGATACTCTCCTGCTTGTTAAACTTCAGGTCAGCCATCAACTGAGTGATACATGTAACTTTTAACGGACTATACCTCAATATAAGCAATATACTTTATATAGTGATACATTTCTACTGAAGGTCTGTATTTACATGATGATACATTACCATAATGGAGAGCTTGTCCTGTGTTTTATCACACCTCAGACCTGCCATCAGCAGAGTGATACATGCATCATAGAGCTTGTTGTAATCCAAACATTCCGAACTGGCCAATAAAAAGCTACAGGCCTACAATCACACCAAGAAACAGAAACTCAAAAGAGTGTATACACTAATGAATAAAATTCCAAATAGTTATATTCTCTAAACAAAATGGTTTTAGGCTTGTACATCTGATCTGGAAGCAATCTGTTATGAAATTAAGGTTGAAGAAATTCATGACAATAGTTTTTAAAGATGACAGTTATAATAAATAACATATGTATAAAGTTACTAATGCTTCTAGACAATTTACTCTTTACAAGGGATTTTCCTTGGAGACTATTCTTTGAAATGGATTGTTTGGACACAAGTTACTCTTCATGAAGGATCTGTTTGGACTCTTACAATGGATGTGTTTGGACACAACTTTTTGGGGCATCATTTACTCATTACAAGGAATTTGTTTGTTTACCATTTATTTTATATAAAGGATCTAGACACTATTTAATATACAAAGGATTTGTTTGCAAAAATAATAAATATAATGCTTACCAAGCCATCCACCTTTGGAGCATCTTGTGAACTGACATCTGTCTGAGCCAGTTTGTAGAACCTAGGCTTCAATATGCCACCTGAAATACAAAACTCTAGCTAAAAAGCACTTAACCTGAATTTTGAAGACCAATTTTTGTTTCTGCACTTTACAACAAAGTTCCATTTTCTCTATTTTTTCAAATGATAAATCCCAGCAAAGACTGGAATTATGTTTCAATAAGATGTATACTCTTACTGACAATAATCTGTCTCAAAGAAGCATGTGGCTTGACAAAAATATTTCACTAGTGAATTATCAGGGATGTGACAGATGTCATGGCTATGTATATTTAGTTGGAAACTGAGAGGTTTAAAGGTCTTATATGCAAACTATGCTAATATCAATGGAAGAATTATTTTTATAGGGTTTAACGCCAATTTTCAGCACAAGATAGGCTATACATCGTGGCCAGTATTAATGGTGGAGGATGAACCCTGGAAAACCCCGTGAAGAACCACAGACACGAGAAGCTACTGGCAGGCTTTCTCACTTACCCACATTAGCTAAGTCTGGACTCGAACTCATGCAGACAGAGGTGAGATGGCAGTGATTCATAATGGTCAGCGCTTTAGACCCCTCGGCCACTCAGGGCCCAAATGGAAGAATTTAACTTTGGATGTGGCAAACATCAATATGGATTTATTAATAGGACCACATATTGAAAACATTCAAGTTGTTTTGAAGAATGAGAGCACCCTTTTCAGAAGGCATTTCGTGCATTATCAAAAATGACAGGATTCACTAAAGGTGGAGGCTATTACAATTATACCAGTTTACCACAGAAATACTTCCCTGTGATTCATATGGTGGTACTTTTTCACTGTACTGGTACATGGGTAGCTTCTGTCAGTAAAGAAATTCCCAAAAAGTCTTGTTATGAAAATAGTTATATTTGCAACAAATTAATTTTCAATGTTAAAAAAATAATTACATTTATAATCCTTTAACCATGTGTTTGACACATCTCACATATTCGTACAAGGCAGCCAAATGACATGTAAAATATATTCAGGCCAAATCAAATTTTTGAAAACTTTCAAATTAAACCACACATCCAAAACATTAAATATTTCAAATTATTGACTAGCATATGTGTTAACTACCTATATTCTGTTGTAAGTAATGTTTTCTGTTCGAATTTTACATCATTTCTTAGGTCCATTAAATATTTTCTCATTTGTTGAGCGACCACTCCAGTCGTCTAGTGGTTAGAGCATCTGCTTCTGATGTGGAAGGTTCGATCCCTGGCCGAGCCATACCAAAGACTTATAAAATGACACTAGCATCTGCCTTACTTGATGCTCAGCAGTAAGATGTTAGTGTTAGGAACAGTTGGCCTGGTGTCAGGATAATGTGACTCCATGGGATATGATGCTACATGTCTGCAGCATGATGCCCCAGTGCTAGACATCACTATAAACTGCCACACTGCAGACATCGTAGTGATATGACTGAAAAATTATTAAAGCTACATTAAAAATCCAAATCTCTCTTTCTTTCTCTCTCTCACACACATAAACATTTGTTGAGCAAATGTGTTTTATGTTTACTGGCTCTCTCAGATAAATATCTTACCCAGGTGTAGGCATGACACTAAATGTTTCCCTGCCTATTACTTTAATAGTGCAGCAAGTTAATTTCAGTGTCAATGCTTCCTATTTTTATGAACAAGCTCTTTATTGTATGCATGATGTCTTTCACAAGGTTTCAGCTATAGTGTAAGTTTAATCATCCCACTTTACCAAAAAGATGTTAAATTACAACTTAAAATCAATTAAGATACACAAAGCAAATTGATCTACTATAAGGTATTGATAATTTAATTTGTAAACAAGTTGTAGGGGGGAGCTGCTCTTTTCTTTTGAACTGAGATATTTTTTTATCTCAAGGTACTTATTTTTTTCACATAATATGATGAGTATAACATATTATTTTGCTATAAAAATCAAAGCAAAATATTTTTTCAGCTATTCACGGATGGAATGTTTTAAAAAAGTCAAAGGCCAATGCCCCATAGCATTAAATTGTTAGTCCCTAACATAATTGTTGTTGTAAGGTTTAATGCCATTTTTCAGCACACGGCTATACATGGCGGCCAGTATTAATAATGGAGGATGAACCTAGGAAAATCCCAGAAAGAACCACCAACCCACAAGAAGCTACTGGCAAGCTTTCTCACACACCCACATTGGCCGAATCTGAGACTTGAACCCATGCAGACAGAGGTGATATGGTAGTGATCTGTAATGGAAAGCGCTTCAGACCACTCGGCCACTTAGGTCCACCCCCCAACATGATTGCAGTACAATGTGGTATATTCAGAAATACCATAGTGCAGAATCTTTTGTGGTACCTAGTACTAGTGTTCATTTTGACAGTCATTACCAAAAGGCTAATATGCTATGAACCTAGCACTCATCAAGGCCAAACCCACACCCATTCGAGATGAGTGCAGGATGTGCTCACCGCATTTAGTCATGCTTGTATTTGTGCAGATTGCGACTGCTAATCGTTTCGCAAGATCCCTGTCATCAAGAATAATAGGTCTTCCCATTTGCTGAGATGGAATATCACATTGGCACAAAGTGTGATCACTGACTCTAGTAGGCAAATTTTCAGCCACTTCTGGGTGATCTGTGAGGGTTTTGTTAACCAGCAACAAGGTTGAAAAAGTTAATGGCCACATTGAGAAGACCCAAGAGCCAAACAATTCCTGGGTAGAGATTTTACTTTCTGAGCAGATGGGGTATATGTCGGATGTGATCCTTACAAGTACATGACCCATATGTGAGCCTGACTCACATGCATGTCTGCGATTTTGTGGAGAAGTCTGCACCATGTTCATTCTGCTGAAAACAGTCATCAACATCAAAATCAAGCATGAAGCCAAACTCAACAATGTTGCAAACCATCAATAAAGGATTTCAGGTTTATGTACAAAGAAGAATGTTCCAATATTTCCAAACCTGTGAGATCTCTGTTATCAGCTAGGACTTCCATCTAAAAGACCTGCATGCATGTCTTGTATAAAGCCATGCTAAAGACTGTGATGCTTGTGCCTTAAAGCTTTTTCAAAGCAATGAGAGATATCAGATACCTTACCAGATTCTGGTAACTGTTTGAAAGAAAGCTGGTATTTCATTCTCCTAACTGTAAAATGGATCATGCTTCCAATCTGAGTTGTGAACACCGTTCTTTCATAGTTGGGTCCATTACCTACTGAACTTGTCATCCATTTGCAGATGATTAAGGGGTCCTGAGAGGCAGAGTGGTCTAAAGCACTCACTGTTACAGATCACTTCCATCTTATCTCTGTCTGCATGGATTCGAGTCTCAGGTTCAGCCAATGTGGGTATGTGAGAAAGCTTCCCAGTAGCTTCTCATGGGTTAGTGGTTCTTTCTGGGGTTTACCCAGGTTTTTCCTCCACCAATGATACAGGCCACCATGTCTTGTGCTGAAAATGGTGTTAAACCCAACAACAACAGCAGCAGATGATTAATATGACATTACAGTAAAAGGGACACTATTTCATCAGGTAACTGCTGGTGTTAGCCATACAATTTTGTACCATTCTAATTATTTATTATTTCTGGAAAATGTATAAAAAAAATTCTGAATTTAACAAGTGATGTATATCATTCTATGTCAATGTTTTATATAAAAACAAAATGTTTTCTGATATTTAAGCTTTTAAGGCAAGGTCATAAATTAAAGTCTTTTACAAGATTGTATAAACATTGTCCAACTGCTGAAAAAAATTTATTTAAATATTGAAAATCAATCCTGCCCTCTATCAACTTATAAAATAAAGAAGTATTAAATTTGGCTTCATTTCTTTTAAGTCATTCAAAAGTTATTTTGTGGAAACATCGTTCATGATGGTCAGACATAATGTACAATGATGAAAAGGGATCAATGGCAACAGGTAGCAAAGTATCTGATAAAATAATCTATCATCTCTTCTATTTGTCATAACATTTGAATGTATTCACCCACCTTCAGATTCATCTTGTGGAGTCAAGTTTTTGCGAAAGTTGTCCTCCACTTCTGGACATCCAAAGAAGATGCAATGATTAATACTCTTGTCTTGTTCTATGCTAGGACCTAATGTGAACACTGTGAACAAGTTCCACTGGACCTGTGAATAAGATAGGATTATAAAAATTAAGCAGCAAATTCTAGTTCTCCAGAAACTAATAATAGAAACACAAACACAGATTTACCTTTAAAAGCGAAAAGAGATTTTTTTCTGCTTCCATCTCCACCATGAAAATAAAGGCACATTCAGCACTAGGTCTTGTGACCCATTCAAGGTATCAAAATATCCAATCTGGTCTGGTTTGGCTCAATAGTTTTTGATATCCTGCTTACAAGGTAAGTATGATAGACAAAATAACCAATGGATTGACAGAGCACATACCTAACAAACTCTTCTCCCCTTAAGAGCGAGAACTTTATTACTAAATGTGTAAATATTGGGTAAATACTTCCACGCTCATGACTTTTATGGGCACAAACTAATTCATCTTGATAAGTTGTAATGTTATTTATTAAAATTACTTTACTTTTATGGAAAGACTGCCAAAACTTTTTCACATCCTATAAATGATCTATCCAGTAACAAAATATACAACCAATGTCTCAAAGGTCTCTTTTTGAGAACAATACTTCTAATTTTCTAACCTTGAATGGCTGTACAATTTCTTTTATCCTGGCAATCCAAATTTTGATCATTTTTGTGTAGACATTCCATTTTAAACTTGTTTCTTACTCCCTTTTCAGTGATTATGTCTGCACTGCGATCAAACAAACTCATTTTTCAAAATTATTTTCTTAAATGCAATCAGATATGACTTTCTGTTAACACGTGATATGTCCAATATGCCATTACACATGACAAATTATTTACTATACCTCATCATTCCACTGGTCAAAACTGCAAGTAATTATTTGAAATGAAGTTTACAAATACTGCAATCTTAATAATTATGTATATTGGAAACAAAGCATGCTGTAAAACAAATTGTGGACTTTGTCAAAACTAATACAAGAATTAATCTGAAATTCTGGAAACCCTGTGATACATTAAAAATCAAGAAATTCTGCAAAATTGAGGAAACTTGTGCCTCTGAATATGACACTAAACATAGACAGCTCACAAGATAATTATTTGTATGCAACTTAAATCTTGAGCTAATGAAAGAAATATTATGAATAGCATATGATTTGAGGGAAAAGAAAGGTTAACAAGATAAGCTGGCTAACACTTTTCAGGGTCAGCAGAATGGGCAACTGATGCAGTATAAATAAAAGATATACCATGAAAAAAGTTTCTAGAAATACAAGTAAATGACAGAAGTCTGTATACAAAGAGTATTTACTGGCACTTTCACAGTAATTCACATCTCCAAAATGTAACTGTCCAAAACAACTAGATTCAATATTTTTAGCAAATCCCTAACATATTAATGAAATTTAAGCAATACTTCAAAATCTCCAAGAATGAGAAAATGCAGAAAGGACTGACTTTGTTACCTGTTCAACTAGGTTCGCAGGTGGATCATAGAAGTAGTGCAGGAGATAATCAAACACCAACATCAGTCTACATAGTGACAATGGAACAGTTGTTTCCATTTGTCTGAAACAAAATATGATAAAGTCTGATATAACAAAGTAACAATAACCTGGATGTAAAATCCAGAACTGTTGATTTCTGCAAAGAACTGGATAAAAAACAAGACATGTGAATTAAGCAAAACAGATTGGTAATCTGACTCATTACATTCATTCTGCTGTGAAAATGTAACAAAAACAAAATTAAAATCAATTCGTTTGACATGAACAAATCCAATGTGCTACTAAGTTTTATTAAGTAAATAAAATATTACAGCTGAAACATGGCAGTGTGAAATCAACGTTTCATGTCCAGTTATTTGTATTTTGACCAATAGCATGCACTATCGAATTTAAGAACTGTGCAAGTTCTGCTTACAATTTTTAATAACATTCTGGACCAACTGATTATTGAGTATTGACTTGGGTCACATGATTAGTATTCTATGCCAACACTTGTCCATTTTGGCAACAAGGATAATAGTCTTTTTCAACCTACTTTGCCAAATCTAAATCAGATACATTTTCAGTGTGATTATGATGTTGACAGATATGGAATGCAAGGCCAGTTTTATCTACCATCTGTCCTACATGGATTATGCTGTGACTAGCTGTACTTATCTGGGTCAGCTGTACTTATTGTTTTTAAATCGGGGCAACAATGATCATGTTGTTAACATTATGGTCTTACTCTTTGTCCTTCCAGGCTACAAAAATATTCTGGGCTGTTCATATTTAATATTATTCCATCTGGGCCAGATGTACTGTTTGTCTCTCTGGGCAATCCGAGATCAGGCCATAGACCAGTTACAGACTGTTTATCCATCTGGAGTATATGGATTATGTTGTAGGTTATGTCAGCTTTCTTACCATCTGCCCATCTAAGCCACATGGTTCAGCTGTTCTGTTGGTCATATGGGTCAGTGTGTGAACTGGTTGTACTTACTTATCTGTCCATCGTGGCCACATGAATCATGTGGGACAGCTATACCGCACTTCTGTCCATCGTGGCCACATGAATCATGTGGGACAGCTATACCGAACTATACCGAACTTCTGTCTATCGTGGCCACATGAATCATGTGGGACAGCTATACCGAACTTCTGTCCAGCTGGGCCATATGAATCATGTGGGACAGCTATACCGAACTTCTGTCCAGCTGGGCCATATGGATCATGTGGGACAGCTATACCGAACTTCTGTCCAGCTGGGCCATATGGATCATGTGGGACAGCTATACCGAACTTCTGTCCATCGTGGCCACATGAATCATGTGGGACAGCTATACCGAACTTCTGTCCAGCTGGGCCATATGGATCATGCTGTGGGCCAGTTTACTTTCTGTCTGTTCATTTGGCCACATGGATCACGCTACACTCCTAGGTATTAAACCCATGACCCTAAAATTATGAGTCCAATACTCAGGGCCAATTGAACTTACTATTTGTTCATCGATCATCTTGTAATTCTGTTGTACTTACTGTCTACTCATCTGGGCCATATGGTTCATGCTATGGGCCAGTTGTACTTACTGTTTGTCCAGCTGGGCCACATGGATGAAATTCTGGGCCAACTGTATAAGAAGAGTCTTTTTCTGCTTTAAAGGCAGACTGTGGAATAGGAACAGCAACAACTGAAGGTGCTCCACGTTCACATCTGGAAATATGTAAAAGGCACTCCATGAAAAATCACATATACCCAGGTTTTGCTAAGCAGTTCTAATATTTCAATCATTTTGGAGTGGAGAGCAAGGAAAGGCCTAAGCAATAATTAATATTATGTACAACCAGAATTTTGTTCTTAGTTTATAACTACTTAATTTTAAGATGGAAAATTCATCCCTACTTGCACGAGTTTGTCTCCAATGTTAGGGTCACATTTAGCGAAATGTCTAGGAGATAATCCATTCTCTATCTAAAATTCTATTTTCAACTGATCTAATTGTGTTCAGGAATTTCTCAATTCAATCTAAAGATCAAGACCAGATGAAGTTCACCTAATTTCCTTCCTGTTTATTTATACATGAAAGATCAGGATCTGAAAGAAAAACCTATTACTTTAAAAGCGTTTGTAGCATTTAGTTACTATAACAGACTATTTACGAGTCATAATACATACTGATCCATCAATTTAACCATGATTTATTTAGTACAATATACTTCTCCTTATGACCACCCGAGAAATAAGACATTTCCCTAGATACATCAATGTTTGGTCATTCCCGTTTCTTTTGTAAAGTACATTAATCTGATAAAGTCATACTACCTCCCAAATGTGACCACCTTTATCAGCCTGATGGGTTATCTTAATTAAGTGGATAACAATTCTGTATTTGAGGATTGGATGATGATGATGGCTTTAATTGTCACAGATGGTTGTACTATCTATGCCTCAACAAACCTTAAAATAGATATTTGTGAGAAAACCATCATTAACATCCTTAACTCTTAAATCACATGATTGTTATCCCAATTTTAACATAATCTAAAGGATTGTGTTGAAAAATAAGAAAAAATATCCGATGTTCAACCAATTGGCAGTGTTACTTTAAACAGAAGGTATCTATTAATAATTTAATTTCCTGGGCAAAGCTCAAATACCTTCTATTTGCTCTGGCTTGGTCTCTGGAGACTGAATGTTACTCTTTAGTGTGGTCAGGAAGCGAACCCATATGTTGATGATTGCTGCTTCACTCTGACTTTTCAGCTGCTTACTCTCACGCTCTTGCTGCTGCTTTAGAAGCAAAACCTCAGCTAAAACAGCCAGAGTTCGAGGATAGACTGTCATTGGCCAGGGGTCAATGGAAAGAGGGTACACTCCTAGCTGGGTTAGCAGGACATCCTACAATATGATGAATATAAATGCAAATTAGAAGGAATTACTTCATATAACTGGCATAATAATTCTTATATTTGCATGAAATAAGTCTATTTCTTAATTTTAAAAACAATAATGCAAAGCAGTCAGAAGTTATTCCTGAACAGTTGTAAAATATCACATTTGTTATGAAATGTCTTACTTTTGCAATTAGAACTGTGGAAATGTGTAGTTTAGGTTTTTAAATATTTTTTATTTTCTAGGTTAGATTTTTTTAAAAAAAAATTGCATGCTGAGATTCAAATATCATGTTTTAGTTTTCATGATTTATTGTTTACAAGTATTTAAATTGGTGGCTTTATGCATCTTTTGATTAACAGATTTTGTACTGAAATGTGTTTTTCCCCTTGAAACATGATATGTTGTACATCTCAATTTTGTGAACTATAGTTTGCTGCAGCTTGGGTCAAAGGGTTTAAAGCTATTTCAGTTAAGACAAGAAATCACTTTTTTCAAACATCACCATCAAACATAAAAATTATCAGATCTTCTTCTTTTTTAAAGAGACCCATGCTTTAAAACCATTATATATATATATATATATATATATATATATATATATATATATATATATATATATATATATATATATATATATATATATATATATATATATATAATAGCCTATTTGCCACTTGCCCATTAATTTAAAATGAAAAAGCGACAGAACCCCCCTTGCTGCAAACATAAAAATTTGACACCTGGGCCATAAATTTCAAACACAAAAATGGCACTGAAAAAAATACAAACCTGTCTCCCCTTACACTTTGAAAAAAAAAACAATCCACATTAAATATGCCTGAAAATTTGTTTAGCAGTTATGCTACAAGGATACTCTAGTTAGTAAAACTGAATTTGTACTTAAAATCTGATGCTTGCAATACTTAATGCAATTACATATTAGCGCCAAGGTTCATACAGACCAGGAGAGTTTCTTTCATAGATTTGGCTGGCTTCTTGGGGTTTTCAAGGAGTATTTTGTTTTCTAACAGAAACTGAACTTTCTCCATGTCAGATTAACATTGCATACACAGGTACAAAGGTTCAAGGAAAACTTGTTAACTGCACCACTGAAATATCTGCTTTAGGTAGCAGCTACATGTATTGAGTGTCTTTTGATCCACCCATTTGGATCCAATTTTATTCATTCATTATATTAAAACAAATTATGAAAAACCACATATTTTAAGTTTAGAATGTGATATCTATTATTCAGTATATATATTTTATTATCTCTAAAATTCAAGAAGGTTTATGCAAAATTTAATGCAATTTCAACAAATTCAAGGACTTTTCAAGTGAAAATGACGGTTTTAAAAGTCAAGAAGTCTTCAAATCAACTCAAATAATTTTACAATTATAACAAAAGAGTTCTTATATCAGTTCTGCTGACCCCTGTTTGACTATGAAAGGCTGTAAAAACTATGTGTACTTGCATATGTTCTGGTGACCTTAGTATCCACCTTGAATTTCTGGTTGGATTTACTCTAATGTATTTAATTTCAGTTGATTTTCTACCAAAGGAACATGTTTTATCCTAACAAACTAAAGATAGGTCAACTGCTAAAAAAATATGGGCAAATATGATGACATAAAGTATTTTATATAACTACTTTAATGTTTATGCAAATTCTGCATACCTGTATTGTTTCATCCAGACATCCTGTAGCTACAAGTCCATGGTTGAACTTGGCCAAGGCAACAGATAGTTCCTCAAATACTTTGTCTGTAATTGAGAAATAACATCTCACTACTGTAGATTCAACCTAATTCTTTTGCAAGACACATCCATGACATAAGTTTCTCTTCAATAGATATTAATACTGGTGAAAAACAAATGTTCTGTTTCTAATTTCAACTAGTCTAGAAGGTGACATGGAAGTAACTTTCATCAAATTAATATAATTCTCAAAAAGTAAATGAAAATGGACTAACTATGTAACCATATCATTGTCTCTGCAATGTCTGTTGATAATATTCAATATATCAAAATTTATAAAATATAATGAACCAGACCTTTATATTGCACAAGGACTCATTGACAAATAATCATATATACTGCATGGTTGGAAAGATAGACATGCAGAAAGACAACAAGTTCTTCAAGTTGGTGCTGCAGGAACAGACCATCAAGTTAAGTCAAGTGGAATTAGATATATCTACAGGTTTTTTTTTTTTTTACTGATTATGATTAAATGGCATTATGGCAATTTGTGCCCTGGAAATATCTGACCCCAAACAGTTTGTCCGTATTTCAGATTGTGGCAAATTACAAGTGAGTACTGCAGTTATTGGTGTTCAGAAGACTGAATAGAGACACCATGTTAGTATGAAACTTGTGCATGCCTCATTTTGGACAAAACGTACAGAAAAATTTTGCTCACTCAGCACATGTTACTTTATCCTAACAAAGAAAAAACAAAAAAAACCAACAAAAAAATACTATAAAAAAACCAAGAAGATCCTGATTTTCTTGGATTTCTCCTTAACACTTAATTTAATGGGTTAAGTCTAATGTCTCCATACCACTTAACTTATTGGGTTAAGTCTGATTTCTCCTTACCACTCAACTTCTTGGCTAAATCTGATGTGTCCATAACACTTAACCTTATGGGCTGTCTGAAGACTCTAACCTAATAGCATAGGTATGATACCTCCATACCACATAATGGGCTAAGTCTGAAGTCTCCTTACCACTAAGTTAATGCATCAAGCTTGAAGTCTCCTTACCACTAAGGTAATGTGTCAAGCCTGAAGTCTCCTTACCATTAGTTAATGTGTCAAGCATGAAGTCTCCATACCAATGAACTTAATAAGCAAAGTCTGTGTTAAAATTATTCTTACATATGTTTATTCAGTATAACAATATTGGAAGAGACAAAGCTTCATTGTGGAAAGCTCTAAATGAAGGAAGCTAACTCTTATAGTATTTAATCAGTGTGCACTTATTATGGTGAACCTGAAACATTACCAGATTTACCCAAATAAAGAATTTTATACAGGAGTTACATCAAGTATTGTACATGTATTACATAAAAAAATGTATTTTTAAAGACAAAAATATAATTTTTTAAATTTTTCTTTTGTCTATGATTTCTAAAATTTACTTCAAAAATTATCAGAAAAAGATACAGTGAAGTAGATCTCTAGTTGACTGAAGGTTAATGATTAGTTTTCCATATATTACTTGCCTGATGCTAACTTGGCACATTCCTTATCCATGTCACGAATGAGCTGTGCTAGGCTTGCCATGTGATCCTCTGTCAGGGATTGCCTACAATGAATATATGATGTTTTAGTTGTCTTGATACATGCAGGTCTATATCCATGTATGGTTCAATGAAACAAGAAAGTTGCAATGGCCTGATGGCCTAACAATCAGTGGGTTGCAAATATAAATCCTGTCTAGTCAAGGCTGCCATGACGAGTCTCTGGGAAAGGCATTTATTTTCTTGACTCTAAATAGTCTTTTATGTTATGATGTGCCCTAGAAATAGAAACACACTACAAACATTTTGCACTACACTTGGAAGTCTTTGGTGAAAACTCATATCAATATAAAAATCTATTAATTAACAATAACAAGATGGACACCATGGCAGCTATATTTGACAATAAATTGATATCATTTAGTTGTTTTTGTTGTATGGTTTAATGCTTATGTTCAGCTCAAGATAGACTATATATGGCAGCCAGTGTAACTAGTGGAGGAAGAACCCTGGAAAACCAGATTTATCAAAGTTTTATCAAAGCACTATCAAAACTGGTCTCTGAAGTGGTAACAAACTCAGGCAATCAGACGCAAAGATCACTTCATTGATGTGTACATCTGGCTCATAATAAAACTAACCAGCTATCTTGACTATACATAACTATTTATGTTTGATGGCTGCTGAGGTAATAAAGAAGAGTTAGTGACATCTGAAACATTCAGAAAACCCAATAACAACATTAAAATAAAAAGCAAATGTGGCACAACTATTGTAAAAATGTATTTTTCAAAAGGTGTCATGCTAAATTCATGCCCACTCTAAAAGATCAAATAAATAGTTTGTGAACCAATGGTACAAAAGTTATTTGCAAAACATCTGTAGCTTTTATAATTTCATATCTAAGTAGTGACTATCAAAAAGTGGCCATTAGAGTCAATAATTTTTGACTCTAGGATCAAACATTCAAAGGAAGCTTATTTTGGCAAAAACAATTTGCAAGTTTAAAAAGTTTTATTTAAAAACTAAATTTCAAACATGATGTATAAAATTTTTCACTTTTTCATGGCAAAGCAAAATATATTTATAATGCAATTATAACCTATAAGAATTTAACAAGCAACTTACTTGAAAAAATTTCTAAGTTCAGGATCTGTTGAACTGATGAAATACATATTCAGGTAGTTCAGGTAGTTTGCTGCTATCGACACAAACTGAAACGAAACCAAGAAATATTCAATCTTAATGTACAATACACAAAAGATAGCTTGAGATGTTTGTGGCTTATTAAACACTTTATTTTTCACCCTCTCTGTGGGGTTTATTATAGGATTAAATGATCATGGTTAGGTATTTATCGATGTGTAAATTTTACCTAATCACTCACAAAGTAAATAAAGTCCGAAGTCACATCGATAAATACCCAACCATGATCATTTAATCCTTATAATTCCAACTTTGTCCTTTTTATCGTCAGATTAACGTATTCTAGCAACAATGCATTCGAATTAAACTAACGCGCAGTTTCCTTTCATTCGCCGCTTCACATCGCTCCTTAATACATAACTTGTACTGTCATAGTTACGTTGATTCAGAAAATTCATACTTTGCATTTTAGGCAATGGCTATCCGTGGTTTCAATTTTAACAAACATTCTTGTTCAATTTTAGTCTTTCCCATCTGTTACATCAGATGACCATGACCTTACATAATAACAATGATAACAGATTGAACAAGTGTGCCAAATTAAATTTCCAATCAAACCTGAAATCATTATGGATTTTATCAATGAACAATATGGATATATGAACAAGATGATGATATACTTTACTAAAATAAAGGTAACAATGAAATAAATTGTATACAGGAATAACATTTTATGTCATTCTCAACAACGTTAATACTTAACAAGGCCAGTTCAGTGATAAAATTAGTCATACAACGTAAGACCCATCACCCCGATATTTATTATGGACGGGTGAACAAAAACTATGTCTTACATGTGGAACCATGATCTAATGTAAAATGAAATGTGACTACAGTCACATTTACGTTTATTCATAAACTTCATATTTTACATCTTAGGCTATGGCTACCCTTAGTGTCAGCACATTTCTTTTTATATAAATAAATAACATCCTTGTTAGTTTTAGTCAATCCAATCTGCTACATCTGATGACAGTTACCTCACATAATTACAAAATGATAGGGATAGAACAAGTGGGCTAAATGAAATTTTCAAGCAAACTTTAAATCATTGTTGATTTTATCAATGAACAAGATGATGTTATCTGTTACCAAAATAAAGGTAATAATTAAATAATTATTAAATAAATTTTATACAGAAATAACATTTTATATTATTTTCAATAGCATTAATACTTAACAATACCATTTTAGTTATCTATTATATTTGCAGTTCTTAAATGTAGAGTTGCTCCTAAAACCATCAATGTTTTGTTTGATTGCATACTTAAGTATTCCTTTGTATGGACTGTGGGATTAGAGTGTTCAAACTTCAGGATAAAGAGTTTATCAATGATTGGTGACTTTGATCAGAAGTGAAAGGTGGGTTGGTATTAGGGTCTGATACAAAAAGAGCTTGACCACCATTAGCAATATTTTCCTAAACTGAACTAATTAGTTGTTTTTGTTCAGTGCTAGGTCTTTGTACGTTTTTAGAGACTCCTCATGTTTGTTGTCTGTCATAAACAAAATATTTCTAGTTTCAAATGCAGCATCACTCATAGCTTAAATTGTTGTTGCATGGAGTGAGTTACCAGTATAGTGACGCAGTCCTACATTATTGCATATGTATGGAATGAATGAGAATTGATTTGATTTGACCAGTTCACACGTTTACCATCTGTCAGCCAATTCAGGAGATCTTAGTGCTTCTTTACTGCATTGCATAAATAAGGCCTTTCCTGCTTTGTCACATTTCTGAAATAAATTTTTTACATATTTCACTGGCAAGTGTTTGTGCCAGTTGCATGCATTCATTTGTCTGATGTTTCTTTAAGGTTCTCTTCAACACCACCTGGTGGGTTGTTTTTTGAAGTGTTTCAAGATTTAGAGTAATGTACTTCATACCATATTCATCATTTTAAAATTTTAAGGAATTTGGGGTCAGTTGATGGTGAACTTCTATACCTCTGGTCTCAAAATGAATAGCCAACATATACCATATTTTGAATTGAATGGCAACATGGTCAAATGTTTGAAGATAGCCATTGACTTTTCCTCATTTTTTCAGTCAAATTACTTGTTAGTGATGGGTTGGCCTTGAAAGACCTGATTTTACATTAAATTTCAGTTTTGCATTTAACATTGAATTAGCATTTTTGAATTATTTGTCTTTGATAGTGTCAGTATTTTTGATATTTTCCTTCAAGTATCTGTTTATGGCTGCATGAACATTTTTCAAGGAATTCTTGCAATATTTTCTTGTGCCTGTTCAGCTGTCATTTTTTTTATCCATGACAATAACAATTTAGTTTGGGTCTCGGCATAGAACCATCTTAAGTGACCTCTCAGCTTGTCTGGTCTAACTGTGTTTAAGTCAAGTTAGTATCCAATAATTTCAATACACCAGGCTGTAAGTAAATAGAAAAATATTCATAGCAACACACTTCTAACACTTGGCAAGACAATTTTGAAATACACATAAAGACAACTTGTCCTGTAATTTATACATATATTGTATACTTATGGTTGGGATTATATATGGTAACATGGTGATATTAGTAAATATATCCTTCATTATTTAAAGTTTTTCCAATTTATACAGAATGTTTATTTCTTGAGAAGAATAATTGCAATGCAGAATGTTATGTAATTTCTTTTTCATTGAAATTAATGACTGCACATCCAAAATAATTTAACTTAGTATAACAATCACTTTTTTTTTGATTATTATATATATTTTTCAATGGTGTTAAGTCACATTTTGTAGATATCATGATAACTTTTTTTAATAAACTATATACTATGTTAATATATATGTTCAGGATCTACCCAACAAAGATATTTCATGTGAAAAATCTGATTGTCTTTTTCTTATATTTTCACCATTTAAAAATTTTATTGTCTTTGAATAATGGTCTCATAAATATTTTTTAATTTTTTTTTGCAAGTGGTCATATTCACACTATGCCATGAACACCCACACATGTTATGAAAAAAAGCAAAAAAATTAAAACAATTAAAAAATGTACCATTGAAAATGCCAGTGTCCCATTTAGTAGCCTCAGGGTATTGATTTATTTCAGTAGATTTTAAGTACCCCTCAGATAATTTCTTGAATTTTAGTTTATATCCTTCAGGAACCTCAAAATTGACCGTCCCAGTTCCCACACTATTTTTGTTCTCATTGTGTATGGCTAGGGTGACGTAGGTCATGGGGTGTGCATGGAGGGAATTTGTCAATCTGTTGTTTTGTTTCATTTTCAGTGCTTTTAACATCCATTGCAATATCATCAAATCCATGTCCAGCTGCTTCAATCGCTGCTATTATTTATTTTAGCTCCATTTGATCCATTTCATCTAATTTACTCCATCGAATTGTTCAACAAAATCCACAGAAAATTGCAGTGAAAAACAATTACCGTAATCGGCCATTTTGCTCGACTATGAAGCAGACCAACCCTAAATTGTATAGTAAACTATGCATTTCAATCAAAGATACATGTAATTGGAAAAAGTATACAAAGGGTATTATTTAATTTATTTGCTTAATAAAAAATTTAAAAGATGAAACAATCGTTTCACAATGATGTGTCTGCAATGTTTATTCATACTTTAAACCAAAAGTAGTCCCAGAATTTATCGAGGTGTAAAAAATTTCTGAAGAGTCACACGTGACCGTTTACATCCAATCATATTGTAGAAAATCTGTGAAATTCATAAAAATTGGAATTATTTAGTTATGATTGAATTGGACGCTTTAATTAAACATTTAAGTATTTCAAATTAACATTTTAACTTTACATCTTTTTGATAAAGGTAATGAAACAGTTGAAATATAACAGATGAGAAAGAAACAATGTCTGCCAAACAGTGTGACTTTCACCAGTCTACCAGAACAAAGTGTCTCTGATATCACATGTTGAAGCCTAGTAACCAAATGAGGTCCAATAAGATTTCATGAACTGTACTGTATTTTTCTCACAACACATTCACAACTGTACCTTAAAATGATAATAAAATGATGCTGATATATAAAGGGCTGTCTGTCCATGACTGTGAATGTCTTACAAAAATCTCAAACATATAAATGAAGCTACTACGTTGTTTGAATTGCACGCGCATGAGGACGCATGCAATTTTATAATACTTCTGGACATTAGGAAATCCCGACCAAGTATCAGCCAATCGTTATCATAGCTATTCCTGAATTTTTACTTGTAATGAATTTGTCATCATACACAGCATGTGCTCACATGAGTCGTATTTACAACTCAAGTAAACACGATGTTTTCAACAACATATTGGACTGATATTAATATAATCATAATAATAATTACATTTAATGAAATAAAAATTAAATAAAAGATTTATACAGAATTGTTTCCTTAACACACACAATTAAACTACAAGGTCGTAACAACCTTATTACTAAGCATCATTGAAATAAGATGACAAATATGATCTCCACAAAGG
The DNA here is from genome assembly GCA_016746295.1 of Potamilus streckersoni. Lineage (NCBI taxonomy): Eukaryota > Metazoa > Mollusca > Bivalvia > Unionida > Unionidae > Potamilus > Potamilus streckersoni. Next base: position 1,034,294 of record JAEAOA010000137.1, read on the forward strand.
TTAAAAGCTCAGAAAATCAGTTACAAAATCACTTCATTAATAAGCAGATATCACACTTGTTACAAAACTGTCTACAATCATCAAATAAGATTATTTAAAAGTTTGAAAAAATTCTAATTAAAACTCATCAAGAGAAGTAACACTCAGCTAATAACATTTCACTTATGTAAATGTCTATTTTTATGTGGTCAAGTAGGTATATCCTTTCTTGTTTTCTAAAAAAATTCCCTCACCAAATGACAACTTCAAATCCTGATTGCATAACTACTGTGTTATTATGAGCAAGCGAATGATTTTGAATTTCATTTAAAAGTGGGACTTGCCAGATACTGATCTACACAATGGAAATTCCAGCACAAATCAGTGTGATCTTTACAAGTCACCATTTTCTGCTTCAGATTATGGACATTACTGGCATTGGCATTTAATTTGCGAACTTTTTCACTAATAATAGGGTAAACTAGTAAAATATTATAACCCTGTACCAGTTTGCTGATAATGCTTTGCAGAAAATTACTCACAAGGACTAACCAAGCAGTCAATTTGCACAGGAATTGTTGTTTTTGCCATTGTCTGCTTTGCATCAGGCTTCTAAATGAAATTTAAATTAATTACCTACTCAAAACAGCAGAGCTTCCGTGATGGTTTACAGTTACCACATTTAAATTAGTAAATTCTGTTTTCAGAAAACTGAAAAAGTAAACCTAATTGACTATACGGAAGAAACCTTTTACAAGTTTGACCAAAATCTGATAAGAAGAGTGTTGAAATGCTGAACAAATCAGATGCAAGATGACTTTATCGGTGTGTATCGCAGTAATAACAGAACTCGGATGTCTGAGATCTTGATCAACAAAAGTCAATACCAAGTTTTATCAAAGCACTATCAAAACTGGTCTCTGAAGTGGTAACAAACTCAGGCAATCAGATGCAAAGATGACTTCATTAATGTGTACATCTGGCTCATAATAAAACTAACCAGCCATCTGGACTATACTATTTATGTTTGATCAAAATCAATCAGTCTGACATGTTGTAACAAACTTGACCAATCAGGTGCATAATACTGTGTTAATATTTATGGATGTCATTGAAAAGTAACTCCTTTGATTGAAGCTTATATTTCAAGCATAATCAAAATCAGCCAAGAAATATGGCATCTAGAGTTGTAAAAAGTTCTGTTACTCAGACACAATATCACCTAATACAAATAGATATAGCTCATGGTCAGTCTTGTGTGATAGTCTGACAAGCCTATTTTACCAAGTTTTATCAAAACTGGATGAAATATAAGGGCTCCATAAGGATAACACCATAAGCCAGTCAAGTGCAAGACAACCTTATTCATATGCATGATTTTATTTTATCAAACTCATCTGAAAACTTGATGATGTGAGACCATGTTAAGATTAAGTTGATTGAAATTAGATCAGAAACATGGCCTCTATAATTGTAACAAGCAACTACCAATGAGAAAATGCAGGAAAATGAATTATGGATGCAGATATCTATCATAAAAATTTATTCAGCAATAAAACTAATCAAATTACCATTACCCTTGACTTACTTTTAATTACCTTTTCCCTTTTTTTCTAGGTACGTCCATAGAATTGGGAGGAAGGGGTAAATGAGTATACAAGGGAGGAAAAAGTTCCTTTGGCAGATTTAGACAGGTAAATTACCTAGCTACCACTTTGGAAATGCCCCTTTTCTCCACAAAACATCTGACTGAATTATCATATTAAACTTATTTCCTGTTATCTCTTTAACAATGACCAAATCTGAAATGTCCACTAAAACTTTCAAGTATGTCAATATTACACCAATGTCTGAAATTTTTGTTTCACAACTAAATGTGAACTGGTTCAGCAAAACTGATAAACCATGTTATGCCCTATAGAGTTACCCCCTCAGGTTCTTTTTTATCTGGAATGAGGCTGGGACTATCACTACTGCTGATCTTGCGAGATCTCTTTGATCCATTTTCACGCTCCAGACGTGGTGGTAGTGGAGGGGGTGGGGTGTTGTCCTTATTATCTGATGGAGACAACACATCCTCCATCCACTGTCCTAGAATGGGTTCATATCCCTCATCTGAAAAGCAACACAAAATACATACATGTATAAATTATATATTGTATATTAATATAATAAACTTAAGTAGCCATTACAGAATGATCTATATATGAATGAAAGAGTATGCAGACAGAAATTAGTTTTTTATATTACAATGAGTAATGAAAGTATGCAAGGGAAAATGACAGGCATATTAGGTTTCCATGACTGAATGAGAATACACAAGGAAAAATTACAAAGAAAACATAAGTTAATTACAAATATATTAGGTTTCCATGACTCAGATTTGAGAATACACATGGAAAAGTTAGATATATTAGGTTTCCCTAACTGAGGAGGGAGAATACTAATGAAATATTATAGATATATTGGGTTTCCATGACTTAGGAGTGAGACTATACAAGGAAAAATTATATTCATATCAGGTTTCCATGACTGATGATTGAGAATATAAAAGGAATGATTACAGAGAATTTGTTTTGCCCTTCACTCTTAGTGCCAATGAATACTCTTTCACATCTTTATTTTTATATTTTATGTACATGAAGCAATACAAATATTTACTAAAAGGCAAGTAACCCCAAATGTACAGAACCACAAATGGAATTAATCCCACATTAGCAGAGGTGGCAGGAGTTTGTACACTGGCCTTGTGAAATGTTTTATCTTCATTAACATTTGATGATATGGATATATATGTGCATTTTATTTGGGTGTGTGGTGTTCGTAAAGTTGATGCGAAGCATTCACATCTACCATAGTTAATTGGCAGTATGTAGCAAGTGCAATACCAATAGTCCAGTAGAAAGAGAAGCTAGCCATCCATAGCAGTAGACAAGTTGGTTCAAGGCAAGTACACTATCTCAGAAACTGCCTGAATGGCAACTATTTTAGATGAACAAATGTTGGTATAAATTTAGGGTTTGGGTGCACAAACTTTTTTGCTATGAACTGCCACTGACTTGTCAGGTCAAGTGAATATTGTTCTTATACTTTGTTTTCATATGGCTATCCAAATATATGGCCCTTTTTGACCTCACTTGTGTACTTTATTTTTTTGAATTCTTATATTAGCCAGCTGGATGCTAAAAAACTTTTGTGCATAAAAACTGTCTTTGCAAATATCCATTTGCAAGAGGTACTTTCCAGGCTCCTCCCTGTAATCTCTGAGAGGAGATCTGAAATCCAATGCCTATTTGTAAGAGGTAATTTTTAGACCTAACCCTAGTGTCTTTGAGTGGTAATGAAAGATCAGATGTCCAGAAATTTTCAAGTATTGACATTTTAAAACATAATTCAAGTCAATTTTATATAGATTTCACCCACATTATAGTATGGAATAGTTTTGAGTTACGATTGCTGGGCCTTGGCTGGCGAGTCTTGAAAGTAGCCCTACTTAATTATCTGAAGTCTATATCTTGAGCAATGTATAAGAAACTTTGCATATGTGAACAAACATGCATTTACAAATGGAAATAGTTATGTTGGTCATCAATTTCTTTAAATAATAAAGTTGCACAAGAGCAAATATTGCAGACCTGCTATGTCTCTGGGGGTACTGGAGGGATGAATATAACCAGGCCTGGTGCATGGTGTTGTTCTTCTGTGTGTCATTAATGCTTAGCACTTTTCCAAAATTTATTTTTTGAATAAATTGTAAAATAAAACAAACAGGAAATGAAAATGTTCCTGTGTGTATCATGCACATCGCACACACAACCAGGTGGGTCTGAATATAACTTACCCTCATCATCACTGCTCTCCTCAGAACTACTAAAGTCATCCTCATAAAATGTATTGGAGTCAGAGGCACAGCTGCTGCTTGTCTCTGTTGTCTCTGCCCCTTGTTTCATCCGCCTCAGGAGACATGCCTGAAACATAGTTATATTCAACATATAACACTTATCTGTAGATAATATTAGTGGGAATTATGTTAACATTTTAAATCAGTATCCAGCAATGAATCTATATGGCAAATCTGACATCTTTAATATTTCTACAACTTAAAAAAATAATTCAGCCAAACATGATATAATAAGTTATTAGCTTTGATTATTATCAATCTTTCAGGAAGAAATACAACCAACCTTTTTGAATGCAGTTGGCACAAAGGTAAAGATAAGCTCCGGGATGCTGATGGCTGATAGAAGTTTCTGAACCTTTTTCCAGGCTGAAAGAGGAGCTAAGATTGTCACATCCATACCTGGCTTGGCAGGACCTGTCATTCCCTGAAAGTAAATAAAAGTAAATCAAAATTTTTATTCCTCTGTCTGTCTGTCTGTCTCCACAGGAAATGGAAACCTATCTTGACATGACAAGAACTGTGTAACAGAAAAGATTTATTAAATCTATCTAACAAAATTAATCACTAATGATTAACTACATATCTTGCCAATAAAAATGTGGATGATACTTCTTGCCTACCAGTGATTGTTTGCTATATTATACAGGCATGTAAAAATACCTGCCAACTACTAGTGTGCTACAAGTGAAATCTCAGTTGACAGAAAGCATAATCTGAGGATAGAAGTTTAACCGATTTATTACATGTCAAGAATCTGACTCAGGACCTCCCTAATTCTACATGAGCCTACTGCCACATTAGCTATTTAAACCAAAGCATGACCCATTCCAATGAAAATTTATCATGCTTCTGAGTCAAATTAAATGGTGTCTTTACTTTCTCATTTGCAAAATATAAAGATGCACAAAATTAAGATCACAGGCTGTAACTGTACTTTGCTTTCACTATCTCTGGTAAAACATCTGTCTTGCTCGTATCCAATAGATCAGAAAAGAACTGCTAACAAGACACATACATTATTAGAATATAAAGACTTCCTCACAAAAAAGAAGTTTATTAAGGTAAAAGTTACACTTTCCTAAACCCTTTTGTAACATAACTCACTCTGCAGTTTGGACAAATATTTTGGTCTAATTAATAATTTAATACAAATCAAAACCAGTTCATATTGATCACCTAAATAATGCAGTAAACTTTTGAGTTCTAAAACTGTCCAAAACAGTGTATGAGAATTCCTCAGTACAATGGCAAATAGCACAGGATTATTTCCTTGTTAACTTGAATGTACCTGTAGTACAGGCACTGGGCCTTCCATCTGAAGGTCATCAAACAAATTGTTTAGCAACTGAAGGGCATGTCTTGCTAGTGCTATGGACAGGAAGCCCAATCCATGGTAAGAGCTGGAATAAAAAACAGTACTCATTGAATATCATGGTCAAGGACAGTAAAACACATTACAAATGGAGTATCATGGTTGAGAACATTTAAAAACAGTACAAATGGAGTATCATGGTTGAGAACATTTAAAAACAGTACAAATGGAGTATCATGGTTGAGAACATTTAAAAACAGTACAAATGGAGTATCATGGTTGAGAACATTTAAACACAGTACAAATGGAGTATCATGGTTGAGAACATTTAAACACTGTACAAATAGAGTATCATGGTTGAGAACATTTAAACACTGTACAAATAGAGTATCATGGTTGAGAACATTTAAACACTGTACAAATAGAGTATCATGGTTGAGAACATTTAAAAGCAATAAAATGGAACATCATGGTTGAGAATATTTAAAAACAATACAAATGTAACAGGAATAATGTTCATCTGTCTATCCTGATAAGTGGTTGATAAGTAAGAGGAAATTTTCTAGACAACAAACAAAATATTTTTCTTACAGTACAGTCTGATGAACTGGAATGCAACAAACAATTCAAACAATATTCAGGCCTCATCATTAAAACAGAATAATCATGTTTTCGAACTTTCATGATGAAAATAACAGCCATTCCGCCTTATAAATACTGGAAATATAATGTATCATAATAACCAGGTCAGTACTTTCCTATCCGTCTGTATAAATAATGGAGGATATAACTATCACATTCACCTATATAAATACTGAAAATATAACATATCATAATAACCAGCTGCAACTGTCACATCCACCTTATAAATAACGAAAGCTAATCTATCACAATATCCAAGGTATAATTTGACATCCATTTGTATAAATACTGAAAATCTGATCTTATATAATCCTGGATATAAGTGTCACATTCACCTGTATTAATACTGGAAATATAATGTATTATAATACCAGAGTTTATCTGTCACATCGCCCTGTATAAATACTGGAAATCTAATCTATCAAAATATCCAAAGCATACTTTGACATCCAACTGTATAAATACTGAAAATCTAATCTGTCATATAATCCTGGATAGAACTGTCACTTTTGCCTGTATAAATACTGGAAATGTAATCTATCATAATAACCAGAGTATAACTGTAACATCTAAATGTATAAATACTGGAAATCAAATATTTTGCCATAAGAAATAACTTAGTCTGGACTTTTTTGCCTAAAGGCAAAATAATCTCTATGGATCTTACAGCTCAACTGAATTTTAACAAATGTCTTCAGAAAAACTATTCATGGTTGGTAGTCATTTTATTTCTAATAACAGCACCCTTCTGGTGGTCTTTGGTTAGAGCATCCGCTTCGGATGCAGGAGGTTGTGGGTTCGATCCCCGGTCGAGTCATACCAAAGACTTACAAAAATGGTATTTACAGCTGCCTCGCTTGGCGCTAAGCATTAAGAGGTTAGTGTTAGGACTGGTTGGCCTGGTGTCAGGATAATGTGACTTGGTGGGACATCATGCCACATGTCTGTGGCATGATGTGTCAGTGCTAGACATCACTATAAACTGCCACACTGCAGACATCGTAGCGATATGATAGAAAAATTGTTAAATCTACATTAAAAATCATAATCACTTCAAAATCTCTAATAAGACATAATAAACACTGGCTAGATGATACTGAGGATAGAGAACACAATGAGACAACTGACCCAAGCTGACCTGGACAGGCATCAAATCAGAAACCCTTGGATTATTTTTTCAACATAATATCAACTGATTGGATACATTTTTATCTTGGTCAGAGATCTCGGAAACACTTAATTACATGTATTTGGATGCCAATGTTTTATTTGGACGCAGAAAATCACCCACACAGGAGTCCTCAGTATGCACGTTTTTGTTGCAAGGAGGAAATTTTTGTGGCAAAATATATATGTTCTAATCACTATGAAAACTGAAGCAAGGCTTTTATTTTAGTTTGTAGCTGACTTCTTTGATCAAAGGTCACTGGCTTGCTTTGATGAAGGTGCATGTGTTAATGAAGGCACTGCTAAAGGCTACCTTTGAAGGACAAAACAAATACCCATTTCTTATTGCTGTGGCAACATCAAATGAATTGTAGAACATTGACACAATTATTTTTTAAAAAAATTTCTTAGTATATATCCGTGCTTCACAGATAATCAGTTTTCATTGATGTTGCAGAAAAACTATTTTTTTCTAGGGTTTTTATTGTTTTTTTTTTAAAATTGCTGTTGTGTGGTCGTCCATAGTCATTTCACATTTCTGCCCTCAGAGGTGGTCAATTGTAGCTAGTCTGTTGTGTGGCTAGTCTGATTATATTACAGCATACAGTATCAAGGCCAGATATCAGCATAAGCAGATTATGACATAACAATTAACTGTTAGGGTGGTTTGTGAATTTGACAATGATTTGATTATATAACAATTGATTCCAGTGCATTTTTATATCAAAGTTTTCGGCTTCCTGTCATGGTGCCTTTGAATTTCTCCACTCCAAATTCACGACTGTATATACCGATTTTATTAATTAATAAAAAATGTCGTAGCCAAAAGTATGGCCAGATGGTATCTTTTGTCACCAATATGTAAAACATAATTGCAATTTGCGACATTGATGAAGCCCAGCACAATCACTGTTATTGATTTCATTTCTTGTTGTTGCCATATAAATATTGCGTTCTAACTCGAAATCAAAAGACTTGGACAAAATGCTGTTTGCCAATTTAGACAAGTATTATGTAGTTAAACAGACAAAATTAAGATTTCAATTAGATTCATAACTGTGCTATCGTTGATATAACTGATAGTTAGGATGCTACCATAGCCAAGTGTAAATGTGATTTCCGGCTTAGTGGAGACTGCAACTTTTGCTGGTGGGACTGCAACTTTTACTGGTGGGATTCCTATTTTTACCATCTTAGGAGTCCTGGACTCTTAGTTTTAAAATCCTAGCGAGACCTCTGTTGGTATACATATTATCCCATCATACATTATCTATTAAGATCAACCTGTGCCAAATGCTTAATTTTACCTCTGTTAATCATGACACGTTATGCTTGTATATGTCAAAGATGAACATGAGGAACCTTCACCCCAAATTCCAAAGGCTGAACAAGGATGTCAAAAGATGGATTCTCTATGATTCTTAATGTTTCATTTCAAGTTTTAACCAAATTAATCAAGAAAATTTGGAAATATAAGCAGAACCGGTCCACTAAAACAAAAAACCCCCCCACAGATTTTCTGTGACTATGACCTTGTTCCAAAGATCAAAGGTGAAAGAGTTTGTGCTGCAGAATAGTCTTAGCTTCATAATAATTCATCCAAAGTTGAAAGAAAATCTTTCAAAAAGAAAAGTAAATATTAGCAAATAAAATTTTTAAAAACAAAAACATTGATACAAATTTTCTGACTGCAACCTTAACCTCTAAGGTGAAAAGGCAAATATGTCACCAAATGAAACGACTTATCTTCATGATGAATCATTCTAATTATGAAGGAAATAGCTACCAAACAAAAGTTAACTGAACACTGATGCAAACTTTCTATGGCTGTGACTTGGATACCAATGTCAAAGAAGTGAGCAAGCATGTTGCAGAATGAATTTCCTTAGCTTCATAATAGTTAATGCCAAGTGTGATGTGGTTAATGTCACTTATGATGAGAATCCATAAAAGGGGTTTAGGATACATCACCAAATGAATAAAACTTGAACCAAAACCTTAATGCAAATTGTCTATGACTGTAACCATAACATGTTACCAACGTAAATGGGAGAGCAAGCATGTCATACAATGAACTATATTAGCTTCATATTTGATTTATATGAAGTATGATGATCTATCAAGGGTTTACAAAATCTATGCTCATGCTGTGATAACTGTTACATTTCACATCTCCACCCTCCCACACCTAGTCTAAATAATCTATAGAAATGAGGAATAATTCTTTGCAATAATAAAAGGGATTCCACCAAAGCCGAAAAGCTGTGTTAACCACCACTCCACCTGAAACCTCCTTGGCGTAAAATTCGTGTGACAGATGATATTTTGAGCACAAACCTTCTGCCAGACGTGGGACGATTGTTCCCCTGACCTTCACGCCCTTTGGCCTGGGTTTCCTGGGCTCTAGACTTGGAATCCCTTCTCTCTAGAACCATGGAGGGGGTCAGTGTCAGAATGCCCTGCAGGCCCTTAAGTAACAACCAGGATGCCAGCAAGTCCACATTCTGGGCAGCCTAAAAACATGAACAAATCCACATGTCAAATATAAAAATAACATTAACACAAAAAAATGGGGAACATGATCAATAAGGGTATTTAACCATTACCTAGACAGAGCAGTTAAACAACATTTCAGTTGTTTTTATTCAAACAATATGGATAAATAACCATTACCTAGACAGGACTGTTCAGACATTTCAGTGGGTTTTAGTTGAAAGATATAGTAACTTTACATTCCAATATCTTGCAAATTATTGGTCCAATTTTTATCATCTTTGAAGTTTTAATGAAAATGATGTAAGCAAAGCTGTTCATTTCATTTTGAAAAGCCTGAACATCTACAAATGCAAATACTGATGGAGATCAATTATCCAAGAAGTCAGTTAAATCTACAGGAATAAAGTGTAGGGGCATACACAGATCTTGACAAAAACAGTTAATTACCATGTGCAAGGTATTTTATCCTAATTGCCTCGGCACTAAATAAAGAACTTTTATTGCTTTGCCAAAAAGGCGCCATACCAAACCAAATTAATCATGCATTATGTGTGTCCTTACCTACTTCTAATGTGATACGGAAGAGATCACACTGACAATGTATTCTGTGATGTTCTAGTAGCAATATGTTTGACTTATATGTTCACAGCTGGAAGACTGGATATAGTAATGAATAGGGTTTTGGGGGATAAAGTCACTGTCAATTTAATTGAGAAAAGTATGATTGTACATTCTATTTTCACTGATCCTATGGATGCCCATGAAGACAATGCTAAAATTTACCTGGTTATTTGACATAAAGGCCCAACTTTCCATCCCTGTTACCACTTTGTGAGCATTATTATCAGAAGATGACAATTTTTGAGCCAATTAGCCAACTAAAATTCACTGTTGGAATAGTGAAATTTCATGTAAATATAATACAAAGATCACAAATATATATTCTGAGACCGTTTTACAAGCATAATACTGGTTGAGTCTGTATGACAAAACTTCCAAAATATGTATGTGAGAAAGCTCAAGCTCACTGGTAGCTTCCTGTTGGTTGGTGGTTCTTCCTTGGGTTTCCCCCCTTTTTCCTCCACCAGGCATCCTGGCTGCCATGTATATCTTACCATATACTAAACATAGTGATAAACCAACAAAAAATCAATATAGCTGTTCTTGTATGCATGTTATACCATCTGACTAATAAGATGACTAAGAGGAATTAAGGTAAGGCATAATATTTTCAGGATGGATTAAAAATAAATGTGTGTGTGTTTCTTTATATGTTTCTTACAGGCACACAAAATATTTTTTTTAAAATTAAACTTACATTTCCCCCAGCACGGGTTGAATGGTGAATAACTTCAACAATGTTGTTGTAGATCTCCAACTAAAAGTAAAGAAAAAATGACACCATTATATAATCATTACTTGAGGGTTGTTAAAAATAAACAGAAAATTTTTTCTCACATTTCCTTATGTTTAAACAATTTAAAAGAAACATCAGAAATGAAAACTGAAAATGCAGCAAAAAAATGTGCTCTACATTAGTCTCATGTACCATTCCATGAGAGAATGATCATATTTTAATTTAAAAAAACTAGGCATGTCTACTGACCAAAATTATACTCAACAATTTGCAACTCTCAATTTTCTTCAAATATGTATTCACTTCATTTGTGTTCATTCTGCATTTCATTTGCATTCATTCTGCATTCAGTCTGTTTTCATTTTTCTTATGCTGGTAAAATTACCTGTTTCATTGTCTGTATGAACAAAGATTGCAATCTTAAAAAACAATAAAAAAAATTATAAAATAGTCATGACCTGCTAAAATATGGAGAATATGGTTCACTTTCAAAATGGCCTGGGGAGCAGTTACAGTTACCAAAAGGTACTTTGTAATTTCAGCACTTGGTGATAACTTAGCCTCCAACAACAAGATAAGATTCTGTGGCTCTCCTTATAAATGATGATGATATTTGATATAACTAATATCTAACAGAGTCAAATAATAAAAGGTTAATTTGACCAGGACCTGAACAGGATCTGGAAGATGACTTAGAATTTAAATGAGGTGTTACCCATTACAATGTTCATAATGCACTAGTAAAATAGTGTCAACAAACTAGTGTCATAATCATGGAGGCATATGCAACTTCACAAAGTCAACCCAGAATTAACTTGTGGGGTGACAAAGATTAGAGAACATGTGCTCTCACTGTTCAATTGTTCTGTTATATGATGATTAGTTCCTGACCTAAAACCTGCTCTACCACAAAACATTGAGCACACTCAATCATTGCCCCCACCCTTTAGTTTTGAGGTTTTTAGTGTACTGAGGGTTTTTCTGATGTGAAAAATTGTATTTTTCTAAGTGCATATATAACAGGAGGGAGGGGAAGATTATATATTACGGGGCCTGGAATTGGAAATTGTTTGGTCCTAGCTTGGCAAAACCATTGCCACACAAGATCATTAAGTTTGTCAAAATCTTCAGGCATTGTAGAAACAATGCTTGTTTAGATGACAGTTGTTTTAAAATTCATTCTTGTAAAATTCCTTTTACTTTAAAATATCTGAAACAGAAGATATTGCTATATTAGATTTTCCCAAGTTTCCTGAATATAGGTTTTGAAACATATTTATATTCAATGATGGGGCTAATTTCATCTTGTAAGGATAGCCCAATCCTATGATGCTTAATGATCATTCTGACATCTTCACATGAATGAAGATAAATGACAGTCCTAACTACTTAATAGCTGTATATAATAAAATTATCTCCATTAACAATCAACTGAGTGAATCTAGTGTTTAGAATACTGTTTTGAAGATCTCTGTTGGCAAAACATCAAAAGTAAGATCACGGGCCGATTAATAAACCCATGACATTTAATAACTCAACAAAAATGCCAACCCTAAACTCTAAATGCTCTACTAATCTTGAATACAAAGTTTTCAGTAAGGTGTAAAAAAATATCATAAACTGCTAGTGTAAGTAAATCTTGAAAACGTAATTAAAAGTTCGGTATTCATTATATGCAGCGAAAATAAAACATAATGTTCAACTGAAGAGATTGTAAAATAATTGTAGACATTATTTACCACATGTGCAGTTGCAAAAAACTCAAGTTCCAACCCCTATGCAGCTCAATGGCTTGTTGCTGTCTCTCAACACGATGTAATTCTTATCTTTTTCCATTGCACAAGAGAAATCATATCTCCCGACACGAGTCATACTCAAATTGGCACGTGATGTCCAAAAAACATATTTGTGTCCGTTCCATCTTTTATTCACAAGAATCTGACTATTCCTTTTTTTCTCCAGTGTTGGCTATTAACACTTTTTAAGATGCTTTTTTTCCCTTTTGTCTTAAACATACATTGCTTGCTGGACGCCAGTTTTAAACAAATTCTATAATCAACAGTTGGATCATGCAGATGCTTTGCATGAACAAATAGTGGCAGTTTAAAGTGTCTGAGGTGCTGCTGTAAAGTTAGTCTGGTTCCCTGTTGAATAATCACCAATTCTAATATGAAACCCCGATCCAAATAAAAAATGGATGAACAAATTTTCATGATTTTTTGGCAATGATCATTTTTTCGTAGTTTTTGTTTTTATGCCGTAAGTCCGTATTTTAAGGGTAATTTTCGTAAGACTTACGGCAAAATCATAAGAGTTGTCAGGTCTGCTATGCTGCTTATTCTAGTACTCCTGAGTATATTACTCTATTTGCTTGCTGCTTATTCTAGTACTCTATGGTCCATCACTTAATTTATATGCTACTAGTATTTTTTGGTCCATTAGTCTATTTGTATGCTATTTATTCTAGTACTTTTTGGTCCATTACTCTATTTGTATGATACTTATTTTAATATTCTATGGCCCATTACTCTATTTTTATACTACTTATTCTAGTACTCTATGGTCCCTCACTCCTTATATGCTGCTTATTCTAGTACAGTATGGTCCATTACTCTATTTACATGCTGCTTATTCTAGTACATTATGGTCCATTACTCTATTTTTATACTACTTATTCTAGTACTCTATGGTCCCTCACTCCTTATATGCTGCTTATTCTAGTACAGTATGGTCCATTACTCTATTTACATGCTGCTTATTCTAGTACATTATGGCCCATTACTCTTTTTTTTATACTACTTATTCTAGTACTCTATGGTCCCTCACTCCTATATGCTGCTTATTCTAGTACAGTATGGTCCCTCACTCTATTTATATGCTGTTTATTCTAGAACTTTATGGTTCATTACTCGATTTGAATGCTACTTATTCTAGTACCCTATGGCCACTCACTCTATATGCTGCTTAATCTAGTACTCTAATATCCATTACTCTTTTTGTGTGGTATTTACTTTAATACTCTATGGTCTGTTACTCTATTTATATGCTGCTTATTCTAGTACTCTATGGTCCATCACTATTTATATATTACTTATTCTAGTAGTCTGTGGTCCATTACTCTTTTTGTATGCTACTTATTCTAGTACCCTATGGTCGTCTATCATTCTATTTTGTATGATATTTATTTTATTACTCTATGGTCCATCACTCTATTTGTATGCTACCGATTCAAGTACAAATTACTCGTGCTATGCATTGTCTCCAGTTCAAACATAATAATTTTACAGAATGCAGAAAATTCCAAGCATGAAATGGCACCTCTATATGACTTGCTAGATGCATCAACCAAGTTTGATTGAAATGTCATAAACAGCTGGCAAGTTATTCTCCAGAAACTATTATTATATTCTATTGACAGACTAACAGATGGACACATTAACAGCAATATCCCTCTCCCATATTACACTGGTTCTGTGTGTATATAAAAATAGTTTTGGGGAAGGAATGCAGCTTTCAATCTGAAATTAATGAGGGTAAGGTGTATTACCTGGGTGGAGACAGAAATGAAAAGTGAAGAAAACAAGCAGATTCTCTCACCGATTTTTGTACAATGCTTGTGGCATAATTGTCCATGTCTTCCTCCTTCCCCATTGCTGTCGTGGATTTTGTGGGTGTGGCACTGGCAAGGCTAATAACTGTATTGGCAGTTGCCACTGAGACGGAGGCATACAGACAACTCATGGTAATGAGTACAATCTTATCAAGGCGTTTAACTGACAGTGGTTCCAGAACAGGCATAGAGAAAACTCTCCATACAATGGAGATATCATTGAGCAGGGACTGAAAACTACAATATACATATAATGTTAAATCATCAGTACTGAAAAATGGATTAGGTTTTTCTTATACATACATATAAAAATCGCTGAAATAGCTCATAATTTTAAGAGTTCAAATCTAAATTAATTTAACACAATTTTCCAATCACTGTTTTCAAAGATCAGTAGTCCAAGAAAACTGATTGGATCAGTTCAAAATTAGGTCCCAGTGTTTTATTGTTTGGCAGTATGTTTGGTTAAATGTAATATCAAAGCATAACATTTCATGAATTTATAGACCTAAGAAAGAAATAATTGTTTTTACCCTGAGTTAACATTATCCCTTACTCTTTGTTCTGTGATTACTAACCACCTGTTTTGCACTTTTGTATATGTGTACACAGCGACATGTAGTTGTTTTTGTGTGTAATGACAATCAATGTATTAAGTAAGTAGACTAAAACTTTCTTCCTGCTAACACCTTCCTCAAGCTAATAACTAATTATTATTGGGGAATGAAAGCAGAATTGTGTTACCTGTTTCTGGTGGTTAGGGCTTCAGACAGTGTGCTTGGCATCATGAAGTTGGATCCTGACACTGCCTCCTGGTATCTCTGAATGTATCGGATTAGAAAGGGCAGGTTGAGGCAAACATCAAGCAGGATGTTACCCCCACCTTGCTGGATCAGGTGATTTAAATTCCGCTTCCCGAATGCCACCTTCATTTCCTCTGACACATCAGTTATATGGATAATAGTGATGTCACCATCAGGAGTGATCTGCTCTGTGGAAAGTTCCTGTTTGGCTGGAGACATGGGTTGAAGCTCATCAAAAACTGCAGTCATGTGGTCAAAGATGTTGGTCTCAATGTCCAAGCGAGTTCTCTTGGGCTCTTTGGGTTCCAATTCATCTGTTTCTGTTTGGACAATAAAACTAGATGCTACCAAGCTTTGACAAGAGGCAATGGCTTGACTCAGGTAAATAAAAGTATGATCCTGTCATTCAACCTTACTAAGGTTTTCTTCATATCTTTACAAATGGTTAACAAAAACACTACACAATGATACCTGACATGAGTGATTCAACATAATACACTAACTCCTCATTTTACAAATGTTCTAAGAACAAATTTTCATGCTAATGCATTTGAAAAATTATCATTGCTTTCATTGTGTGTACAGTGTATTGCATGTATTGCTACATGAAAAACATCCCAATCTGGTTATACATAAATTGACAACCATGCCCATCATCCATAGGTATCTTTGTATTATTTGAGCATTAGTCATTTTTGTGAGTGTTATCTCATAACATCTTGTATTCCACGAGTTCCAAGCACTTGTCAACATTACCTGCTAGTTCTACAGGCAATAAGTCTAGAAAGTCTATAAGTCCAGATACAAGCAAAAGCATGAAAATGGTGAGAGCTTAACGGACATAACACACAGCCATCCATCTCGCAATTTCAAGTGTATACCATTCTCAACAGTAAAAAAATTGCCCCTTTAATGAACTTAAATGCGACGATCAAACATGGCAGAGACGATATAGGTGTGTGGACAGATCTCACCTTGGAGATCATTTTGGTTCATTTTATAGAATATTATATATTATGGACACCATGAAAGAAAGACTTGTGTTGCTATTGTGATTATTTACTAGTACATCTAGGGTCAATTGAACAAGTTTTGAGAACTTTTAAAGTTTTCTAAGAGGTAATAAAATAATTACTTGTATTTTACCTGTTGTGTTACCTGTTTATAACAGTTGTAATAGATATGCATATTTTATTGAATTAGTCATACAATTTGATTTTTAACCTTGATTTTGACACCTAATCCAGCCAGATATCTTTAACATTGGCAAAGTTATGTTGTTTTAAAGTCCACAAAACATTTTGCTTTACAACTCCAAAGTTACTTAGTGTTGAGGACTCTATGCCTACAAAATTACTTAGTGATGAAAGGGTTAATTTCTATTTTCTGTGTACTGTAATTGTTCTATGAGAAGGCAAAACACAAGCTTAACAATTTTTGGTTGAAATTGCAAATTTGTATTCTACAGTAATTATCTGTAATTATCATAACCTTTGGTAAAGTTTCCTGGTGAAAATTATTTTATGATTATTAATATGAAATCAGCATTCATGGCTTCATCAATAGCATCTACATATTCAAATAAAATCAACTCCTAGGCATTTCAATTTAGATCCCTGTTGCAATTTCTGCAAATGAGACACTATATGCTTTCCTTCATTTCATTATCACAGATGGGTACAATTTCTTCATGTGCAGTTATTGTCGTTGTTTACGGAATCTGAGAATCCCTCTCAACAGTTTAAAAAAAGCACTGTAATTGTCTGTTCATGATCACAAAAACTAATTTAATTGTTTTTCCTACAGGTAGAAATCTATGAAAAACCAATGTTAGTACTGTATGATGGCAAAATCCATTCAAGATAACTTATGCAAGAAAGATGTAAACATTTTGTCACTGATGCAGAATCAGATCAAATAATCAGGTTGTCATCTATGTACAGCTGATGACAGAAGGTTAATAATAACCTTATATGTTAATAATAACAAGTCCCTAGATGAGACCAACAATACTGGGCAAAAATAATTTCCAAGAATTCAAAATAAGACCATTTTTTTTCTTCTTATTGTTTATAAGTAATGAAACCATATTGTTGAGTAATAAAAAAAATATAATTGTGAAAAAAAATTTCAGATTAGCTGATGTGGGGCACATACTGGACAACAGCTTGGAAATATTATCATTTAGGACAAAGTAGACATCATTAAAAGTCTCCATGTCATAATGATTATTTGTTCAGGGTAGTTGGCAACAAGAATTATAAGACAGTCATCATAGTGGCTATAATTGAAAGGCAATATTTTAATTAGGACCAATTAGGTATCATTAAAAGTACACTGGTGAAAACCCCCATGATGAAATAGCCATGCATTTGGAAGCAGTAGAGATAAGAATACTTTTAAGATAGCCACCATGCTGGTTATATCAAGGATTAGTCAGTTTCACAACATCTTATGAACTCTTTTGATGAAAACTTCATGTCACATGCTGGCCATATCAAGGATTAGTCAGTTTCACAACACTAAATGAATTCTTTTGATGAAAACCTCATGTCACATGCTGGCCATATCGAGGATTAGTCAGTTTCACAACATCTTATGAACTCTTTTGATGAAAACCTCACATCAAATTACTTTCCATCCAAAATGAGTAGCGAAAACAAGATTTTCAAGATGGCCAAATATTGTATGTCGGATTGGCACCATTTTAATTTAGGATCAACAAAACATTATTAAAAAAATTTTAGTGATAAGCCCATGCTGATGTAAGCATACGTAACAAGATCTTTATGCTGGCCACTGTGACAAATCATATTCAACACATCAGATCTGCACCACTGTCATTTAAAACAAACAAAACACTGTAAGAAGTCTTCTGATGAAAACACAGGCAATGTGACTTTCTATTCAGGTGGAATAATAACCTTTTCAAGATAGTCATTGTGGCAACTATAACAGTTAACAAACTGGCACCATTTTTATTTAAGATCATCTAGACATCATCAAATGTCTTTTACTGAAAATCCCATGCTAGGTTGACTTTCTGTTCTGGAGTGACAGCCATATTAGACATTAAATTAGCACCATTTTCATTTAAAACCAACTAGACAACATAAGGTGTCTTTTAGTGAAAATGTAGTGCTGAAACGGACATCAATTCAGGAGGAGTAGCAATAACAAAATTTGGAAGATGGTCATTTAAGATAAACTGGACATTATCACAAGGCTTTTGGTGAAATTACCCGTTGAATATGATTTCTTTTCAGATGGAATTGTGATATTATTTTGAGAGAGTGCCAAGTAAAATTTTACCAGAGGTTTTGGCAATAACTGATACCTACTGTAACAAAGAAATCAGTGAATTTCAACCCTGAATTTAAGGTAGAAATAAAACCTACATTTTACCAAGGATATTCTGCAAGACTAATTAAGTAACCCTTGAGTTTTGATAAGTAACAAGCATTAGTTGGATTTAGATTGAATTCTGAAGTGAGCTTATCTCTAAGATGTACACAAGTTGGAAAAATTTACAACTTTTGTGCTATAAATGATTTTCCATTGTAAATGATGGTAGCCAAGGCTAAAGGAAATGGTGAAGCTATTAATTGTTACATAAGCATTCTAGCATACTATTTATCTCACTGTCTGAATCTGTAGATGGAAACTATCATTTAACGTTTCTAATTAACAATGCTGTGTGATCTGAAGTGGCATAAAAATTCACTTTTGACAAGTTATCTAAGAAAATTACCAAATCATGTGTTAGAAAGGGAATACTATCTTGTTCAAAAATAGAGATAGTCAAACCTTAATTCACATTCACCTTTATATAGCAGTCACCTGGTCTCAATGGCCCTTCTCATTTCCCTGTGAAATTTCTTCTAAGAAAATCTTGCAATAAATAGTTGTTTTCTGCAGTCAAAGGTTAGGGGTTTCTTGACTAAACTTACTGCTTAAAGCAGTCAGTCAAGTGTATTGACAATGCAAATTAAGCATTTGTTTTCCTAAGAAAGGGAGTGTTTACGTGAAGACAAGCCATATGAACTGATGTGCTTATCTTGCTTATTTTCAAGCTATTCAAGTCAATGTCTATGAAACTTTAAATTATCTAAACTCTCTACATTTAGTTTAAAAATCTGAATAAAGTCACAATACTGCTTTGAATAAAGCCAAAATATTGCTTCAAAATTCATTAATTTCATAAATACTCAAGGTAAATCATCATTCTGACAGTCACTCCACCCCTTCAATTTTTCTAGGCAGATGCACTGATGACTGTCTTAGATATATAAAAAAGCAAGAACTAATACTATCATGAAGTTACTTTAGCTTATCAAATATGACCATTTCAACAATTCCTATCAGTGTTTACTGCATTATAATAATGTATGTTCTTCCTACATATTGTTTAAAATGCAAACAATCAAATTCAGCTTTTAAACACTGCTCACTACCATTGGATAAGTGGTATGCAATTATTATATGAAAAAAACACAACCACAAACCACTAAAATATCATAAGGGAATGTACAAGTCTGTATAACTAAGTTTGTGCACAATGCAATGTGGTCTGAGAAAACTGAACTGAGAGTCACAATGTACATATCAGATATTCATTAAACACAGATCCATGTTTCATATAAAAATATTTAGACCTTTAATCATTAGGTTACCTTTATTAATCCAAGAGTAGAAAATGGACCAACACTACAGACACTATTCCATATAAGATATTGCAAATTCAACCATTCTATTCACAAACTGGAGTGCCACCAGTGTCTATATGCTTATGGGGTGGGAACCTCAATCCATGTTATGTCCCAGGGACTAAATCCTTGAGATTTGTGATGGATCTCAGGCTCAATGTCATCTGCATGTATATTTTCATTCTCAGTAAATGTACTATATACATATGCAGCAAATCCTACAGTCCGAAGTCTTTTCTAAGTCAGGAAAGAAATTTTTTTTTCCAAGTTGCAAGTCTGGCTCAAGTGCATTTTCCTATGAAAATAAATAATTTGGGCAAGTGCTTATTTTCATCCCATAATCATATGATCCACCTTTATCTGGCTATGCATGCCCACATGGCATGCTGAATGTTTGAATTTACCCATATCAATGTATTTAATTACATCCTGTATAACACCTACCACAGGTCACTTATAAAGGTTGCAGGTTTTATTATTGCTTGACTGCACTTTGGGCTAGGAGACAAAATTTATTGGCCAATCAAAGCAGGTAAATAAAAACAAAGTCATTATGATTAATTAGCAGGGTTTTAATTGGCTTAATTATACTGTGTTTACTCTACCCAGATCCTCATGAACAATATCTGATTCTAATCCAACAAGTCAATCCAGTTAACATTATTTATTCATTGGAGCTCATTTTTTATCTGCGTTCTTCCATTTTCAATTAATGAGGACTATCCACCATTGCTTCACAGCAAAGTTAAATGTGTATGGCTGGCATGTGAAAACAAGAAAAATTAAATGCAGGCAAATAACAAGTTTGTTTAATGTTTACACTGAATTAAATTTATTCAGGGTGCTTTACTCTCATACAAGTAACTGTACCATGGTCATATCTCATTACTCATGAATTCTATTTTGACAAATTATTTTGAATACCATTTAGAATCACACAGCAAATGTATAGCAATATGCAAATGAGAATTACTTTATGTCTATCTAGCTCTAGTGTTCAAAACCACACTGAGCTTCTTTGCAGTATCTTTATTCTGCATACAAAGTCAAACTCAAAGTGACTTTGACAACATTCTCATTATAACTTTGTATCTTTATGCCATTCAATGCAGACAACTCTGCCACTTTAAAAACTCTTCAAGCTACTATACTGACCACTGTCCACATCTCTGATGGAAGGTGGGTGGGTGGAGGATTTGAGCATGGCTGTAAATGTGACAACATCAGCTTTAGGAAGACTGCTCTGTCCTGAACACAGGCCCTTCATCAAAATCATCAGGTACTTCTAGAAAGAAGAAATAAAACACAGATGGTGAAAAATGTTTTTCTGAATAATTCAACCAAGATTTTCAATATGACTGAATACAATTCTGTTCTGACCAACACTGTAAGGATATAAATCAGTCACAAGAGAGGCCATGCTTGGATCACCTTGTATAAAACCACTTGAAATGTTAATGTGAAATTTTCAACAGCAAATAGATTTCACTGAAGGCTGCTCAATGTACAGATCTGCATTGTTTGAATGAAAGAACAACAAGAACAGTGACAATGATGATTCCAATAAGCTAAAAATAGAACTTCCACTCGAATATAAGCTCTAAATCAGTTAAAATGGAGAGCATGTCCAATTAACCTTCTGATTAACCACAGAAACATTAATCTGAAACTTACAACAGTGAATGAATTGATTTAAGACTCTTCCAGAAATGAGGAATGTGCATTTATATGAATCCTTTCTAAATTTAATGAATCCCTTGTAAATTTAATGAATCCCTTCTAAATTTAATGAATCCCTTCTAAATTTAATGAATCCCTTCTAAATTTAATGAATCCTTCTAAATTTAATGAATCCCTTCTAAATTTAATGAATCCCTTCTAAATTTAATGAATCAAGCCTAAAAAAGAGTCAGTGTAAGAGGCTGACACCCTACTGTCCAAAAAAAAGTCACTGAATTCAAGAACTGACCATTTCTTCTCTTTAACTATGGTATTGAGTGTTGAAAACAGCTCTGATATTTTTGAATAATTAAGATTTTCAAATTAGTCACTGTGGGGGCCATATCTGACGTTAAGATCATCAACATTTTCATTCAGAACAAACTAGACACCATTAAAAGACCCATGTTGATATGATAATCAATTCTGGGGAAAATGAGATAAGATTTTGAAGATGTTTGTTGTGGCAGCCATATCCAAGATGAAATCAACACCGATTTCATTCAGATAATCCAAATATCCTAATTAGTCTTGTGGTGATGCATCTTTACTGCTTATGAGGATCAATTATAATCAGATTCTCAAGATGGCTATGAATGAGACCATACTAAATGCAAGGGTCACATCCTTTTCATTCAGTACCAATCAAATCATCTTCAGAAGTCATCTGGTGAGCAATTAATGTTAAAATATGATTTTTAATATGAACACTGTGATGGCCATTTCAGACATCATATTGGAGCAATTTTTATTTAGAACCAATTGGATAACAATAAAAAGTCTACCAGCTAAAACGACAAGAAGTCTTTTTTGGAGAATCACATTCTGATATAACCATCCATACAGGTGAAAAAGTTTACAACATGGCTGCTATGGTTGCCATATTGGATGATTGGACAGCAGGATTTTCATTTAGGAAAAACTAGACAAAAAGTCTTCTGGTGAAAATCTCTATTCCAAAGACTTTCTGTTAAGGAGTAGAGATAAAATTGTCAATGTGATTGCTGTGGTGGCCATACTGGCTACCATTTTCATTTTTTTTTTTTTTGGAGAATCACATTCTGATATAACCATCCATACAGGTGAAAAAGTTTACAACATGGCTGCTATGGTTGCCATATTGGATGATTGGACAGCAGGATTTTCATTTAGGAAAAACTAGACAAAAAGTCTTCTGGTGAAAATCTCTATTCCAAAGACTTTCTGTTAAGGAGTAGAGATAAAATTGTCAATGTGATTGCTGTGGTGGCCATACTGGCTACCATTTTCATTCAGCACCAAGTATGCATCATATAAAGTCATTCAAACCCCATGTTGATATTAACCATCCATTCAGGAGAAGGAGCAATAAGAATATTTTCTTTATTGGATGTCCTGTTAAACCATTTTTATTAAGGACCAACCAAAATTCTGGTGAAAACTGCATGCCAATAACCCTTTCCATTAAGGAGGAGAAGCTATTACAAGATTTTCAAGATGGCTGCCATGGTAAACATATTGGAAGTCAGATCAACAAGGCATCATAATATGTCTGTGTAAATCCTGGAGAAATCATTGGGTTGTGGGAACCTATGAAAAGACTCCACCATCCCAGTCAAAACACAGTGACAGCATCCATTTGCTACCAAACCTCACCTAAGAAATACTAAGATAGAGTAATGCAGAGTAAATAGGGCAAATTGCCAGAAACTGGAATTGGAACAAACACACTCATGTATGGCAGACAAAACAGAGTCAAGTCCTAAGCATTATTGCACCTTTATGTACATGTTGAAAAAATTAAATTTTACCTGTGAGTTTATGCTTGAGATAGAAAGATGGGAATGTTTCAAAGAAATACAAGTCATTATAGTTAAGTGCTGCAATGAATACTATATAATGGAGCGTGGTGTGTACATCACAACATTCTGTCAAGAAGGTGCAGGTATGTGCAACAGCAATTACTGCAGCGTTTCCAAGGCATTTTTCCAGTTAGTGGTTGAAAGACACCACCACTGATTAAACTTTTAAAAGGACTGGTCATATAAAATATTTAAAGCAGTCTAAATTAACTGGCACCATCCATATTTCATTTAATGGTTGCAGAGACCAATACTGCAATGTATTAATTTCATCCACTTTCTTTATATTTACTTCAACCAATAAAGCTTAACCAAGACCTTATTGTGAAAAAAAATGTGCATAAAAACATGTCTATTACATCCCATATTCCAAACCTCAATAATGCATATTTCTAATTCCTATAGCTGGAGTATGTGTCTGAAACTATTCAACATGATTTTAATAAATTCCAACTTTATGATGGACCTTATCTTATACTACTATCTTGATTACACTTACTGGTGAAATTGTAGAACTCTCATTTGGGTTTTGAAGTCTGTTAAGAAGGAACTTTAATAACACGCCACAGGAATTGGTAACTGTAGACAAGGCAGGCTTTGATACTGAAAATAGAGAAAATATTATTAAAAACTGCAAATACAGTGATGTTAATACATTCATCTGAATGGAATAGACACCTAGGACCATAAGTGTGTGTGTGCGTGTGTGTGTGTGTGTGTGTGTGTGTAAAATTTACCATCTCCTGCATCAGCACTGAGAGAACAGAAGACAGAGCTTAAAATGAGGAGAATAATGCATGTTTATGTGTGTAACACAACTAACCTTCTGCACTGTCATGAAAGAAATGGGTGGCTAGGCCACAAATGAGAAGAAAAATACAAATCTGTGTGTACCTGTGGTTTGATTACAACTCACATCCTCCTGGAACAAGTACTGAGGAAAAGGGAGAAGAGCACCAAACAAGCAAAATAATGTACGTGTGTAGCAAAACACACCTGCACTAGCTGGGTGTAATGGAGGATCAGATGTTTCACTAGGATTTTAAAATTAGGATTCCAAGATTCCTAATTTGGAAAAATAGGAGTCCTACCAGCAGAAGTTGCAGAACCACACGCAAAAGTTGCAGTCCCCACTAAGCCAAACATCACATACTGTCTTACACTTGGCTACTGTCACATCCGAACTATCAGTTATATCAACTTTAGCACAGTTCTCATTGAAATCATCATAATTTTTCTGTTTAAACTCCAAATACTTGTATAAATTTGCAAACAGCATTTTGTCGAAGTCACTTGATTTTGAGTTTGCAGGCAATATTTATACGGCAACAACCAAAAATGAAATCAATAACAGTGATTTCGCTGGGCTTCACCAATGTTGCAAATTCGATTTTGCTTTACATATTGGGGACAAAATATACCATCTGGCAATATTTTTGATGACAACATTTTTGATTAATAAAAACGGTACAATCTTGGTTTTGAAGTTGAGAAATTCAAAGGCACCATGACAGGAAGCTGTAAACATGGATATAAAAATGAACTGGAATCAATTCTTTCATAAATGCTTGTTTCATATTGACAAACCACCCTAAAAGCGCATTGTCATATCCTAATCTGCTTATGCTGATACCTGGACTGGATACTGTATGCTGTGATATAATCAAAATAGCCATGCAACTGACCAGCTACAGTCAACCACACGATGGCAATTAAATAAAAAAACAAAATCCCAGAAAATATAGTTTTGCTGCAACTTCAATGAAAACTGATTACCTCCGAAACACTGATATATACTAAGGAATTTTTTTAAAATGGTCTCGTTGTTCTACAATTTTTTTTGTTGCCGCAGCAATAACAAATGGGTATTTGTTTGGTTTTTCTTAGGAAGCCTTTAGTGGCACCTTCAATGACACATGCACCTTCATCAAAGCAAGCCGGCAACCTTTGATAAAATATGTCAGCAACAAATTAAATAAAAGCATTGCTATAGTTTTCATAGTGATTAGAACATATTTATTCTGCCACAAAATTGTTGTCTTTGCAAAAGAAACGTGCATTCAGAGGACTCACATGTCAGCAATTTTTAGCATCTCAAATCAAAAGTATGCATCCAAATACACATAATTAAGCGTGTCCGAGATTCCTGAGGATAGTGTGCATGTACAGCTTAACCTATCTCCTACAAAGCCACTGAAAAATTTGGAGGCCCAGCAACAAAGACAATAATGTATGTGGAGTACAACTTGCCTTCTCTTGCTATGAGGAAATTGGTAGCCTGAGCCAAAAATGTCAGTGTGTGTACATGTGTGTGGAGTATGGCTTACCTTCTCCTGCACTGGCACTGAGGAAATGGGATGCCAAGGCCACAAAGGAAGAATAAAATGGTTCATGGATGTCCTCATGCTGCAGAATGTCCTTTTCACTACAAAAGAAAAAAAAAACAGTTTATAACTATTTTTGAATTTATTTATTTATTGATATAATTACATGGCAATATAGCATGTACTTATTCTACTATACATTATATTTTCCTTGCCTGAAATGAGATGCAGGTCCACAAAGTAAAATGCAAAATAGTACAGAATATGTTATACATCAAATCTGAACAAAAAATTTCTTATTTTTTGTTGAACATTACTGTATGTGCAAATTAAAAATAAGTTTTTCAGTACAAACTACTAAACCAATTTTCCCAAATTTAGGTGAAAATTGTTGGATTGTTAGAATATCCAAAATTATAAATTAGCATTACCTCCTTAAGCTGTTGAGTTAGGCCATTATGTATGACATCATTTCAGAATGAGATGCATATCAATTAATGTAAAGTTGTTTTTATGGTACAGTATTTTCAAGTGAAAAAATACTTTTTTAAAACAGCACATGCCTAACAAACACCGATGAGTAAAAAGCTATCTAAGCATGTTAAAAGAGATCAAAACAATGTACAAAAGGCAACAAAAATGTGATGATATTAAATGAAAGCAGAGAGATAAAAGGGGCAGAATGTCTGAAAAATAACTTATTGCCTTTCATAAAGTACAGAAATAAAATAAGAATGAACATATCCTAGCTTTGAAAAAACTCCTACTGGAGAGCTAAAAGTAAAAAATGCCAAGCAGAACACAACGAAAGCTTTACAAGTGCAGCAAGTTATTTTTCACTACTTTTTATTCCTTTATGACATCATTTGCTATGACAGAGAACAGTACAATAGCAAACTAACCCTCAACAAATAGTAAATTACTACACCCTGATAGGGTACAGAGATAATTTACCATCAGACATGTTTGAATTTGATACACTTGTACTAATAGTGATACATGCAAGTGTAACTTTGTGCTATAATTGTGCTATGTTATACATTCACATTTTCATCAATGAATGCAATGAATCCCAAAGTAGGTAAAATCATCGCAAACCACTGGCCAACCGTGCAATCGTCAGACATACTAAACCTAATACTTCCGAACAAACCTGTAGTAGCTTACCGGAGACCAAAAAACCTAAAGGACATCCTAGTCAGGGCAAAGCTAACGCCAGTCGCTAGTCAAAACCAACCTAGTCAATCTGGACCCTGTGGCGATAAAAGATGCAAAACCTGTCAACATATGATAGAGACCAAGACATTCGCTAGCACAGTGACTAAAGAAAAACTAAACATACATGGTCCAAACAAAACGTGCAAAACAGAGAATGTGATTTATCTCATCACATGTAAGATCTGGGGCCTTCAGTATGTCAGAGAAACTGAAAAGCTACACAAAAGGATTAACCTTCATAGATCTGATTGAATGACAAAAAAGCTGTACAGAAGCCCAGTCGCAGAACACTTCTCCCCTGGCCACACTTTCAGTGATATAATACTTATCGCTATTGCTAACAACCACAGCTGGAGTTTCGAAACCAGGAAGGAAAAGGAATCATACTGGATACGCCGCCTTAGAACATTGAAACCAAGCGGTCTAAACCAAGAAGACTAGAAAATGAAAACTATGCACTAGTAGAATTTAACATTTTCTAAATCTTCTTATTATCCTTCAATTTTTACTATAAGAATAACCGGTATAGAATCAAATATCCGGGATATAATCTGCGTTACATATGTACAAAAAGTAAAAATAGATGTCGCTTTTGCTTGTAGACTTTTAGGGAATTATACGTTTTCAGTTACTGCAACCAGTCTATACAAGCTGGTTGTATTTATAGTTTTAGCACATGCGAAGACAGCCATGTAGAGGTTTACAAACACAACGTTTTTGTGTTCATTTGTTTGTCGTATATATGTTTTGTATTTGCCTTTGAAAAAGACTCATTAGGAGTCAAAAGCGCTTAGGCTAGTTAGTTACTAGTTTCGTACTGTTCGTTGTCAGTTTATTGCATCTATTTTAATTAATCCCTGACACACGTGATCCCTTGGTGGATCCAGTACGCTTGAAAGGGTTGTTATTCGCCATATGATTTGTATTCTTTATATATATGTATATATATATATATATAAATTTTTCAGTTTAATTAAGTAGTATATCACAGGAGTCTGCAGTTTTATCAGTAAAGCATGAGGAAATTTCTGACAACATGAAATCTCCTTAACGGAAGTGTTAATTTATAATACTGTTAAGGTGATTTCATATTGTCAGAAATTTTGTCATTCTTTTCTGATAAAACTGCAGACTCCTGTGATTATATAAGCAGCAACGTCCATCATTACAAGTTCATTTCAAACTGATTTTATAGAGAAAATATGCAAATACGGATGTTAAAATCTCCATTTATTACAAAAAAAGAAATTAATTAGAAAATGATCTTCACGATCATGATTTTAAAACCAAATTACTTTTTGCATACTGATCTTGACATTTTGAAACAGAAATCTGTATATTTTCATCATAGCACAGTAGGCTCAACTTCATGAAATCAATCAGTGATATATTGTTCCAGAAAAGGGTTAATGGTCAGTTAGCTATTAAAACTTGCATGCGAATCTGCAAAAAATTTTTTTTTGCTGTAAGCTGATTGGTATCAACACCAAGTAATACATTTAGCCTTGGGTTACAACAGTGACAGAACTTACTGGCTATGGCAAAGGGGCATCTAAAAGTCGTAATCTACAATCGCTTTACGTCCGAAAAATCTGAGGACAAAGTTATTTTCACTTTCCTAACTGAAGAAGGCAAAGTTTACGTTTCTCAGGCGACTTTTTAGTCAATTTCACCTGGTAGCATGACCCCTGTTATATGTTGAAATATTACTAGTTTTAAAATTAGTTTAACTATTATTGCTTTCCTAGTTATATTGGATAAGTTGGCTCATCAACGTTTTGTCAATTTGGGTCTGTCAATTTAGGTCGATAATGGCTACCATGAAATCAAATTGTCTCCATAACTTTGTAATGACATGTATGTCACAATCAGGATATGCCAAAATCATCAAACATCAGACGACACACTGAATATATTTCGTAATTAAATCCAATGCAGGAATAACAAGTTTGACTGGAGTTTTGTAAACGGTGATCAACGTAACTGCATGCACTTTATACAAAAAATGATGTGTATTCTTTTTCATTGTAAACTTATAAACATGTTGACATTTTAGAGGAAATTGAGCTATAAGATATTTGCGTCCTTATTGACCACTGAGTACAGCTTTACATACGTAAATAACCGCAGGACGATTAGTGTCCAAAATTAATCTGAAAATCGCGTTTGCCGCGATAATATAGCGTTGGGTTAGTATGAAAAGGATATTTATAATATATGAGATAAAAATAACTGTCACTTGCGGAAAAAAAAAACTGGGCAAAGTTGTCGACAACAGAGTTGGGCACGACGCATTATTTTCTGTAACTTGCTGTTTGAGGGAATACATATAAAACGGATAAAATACCTTGAAATTATAGCCTCACAGAATTCTGTAACAACAGATTTGCTAAAGGACGAGTAGGATGCCGATAAAAGGGGTTTGACACTTATCGACCATGTTAATCCTGGACTCGTCGCCATCTTCATTACATTACGAGATTTTTCGAGATCTCCAGTTAAGTACAATCGAAAAGACATCCGAAACATCAAAATCCGGACTATCCACAACAGCAGTAAGTGTATATATATATATATATATATATATATATATATATATATATATATATATATATATATATATATATATATATATATATATATATATATATATATATATATATATATATATATATATATATATATATATAAGTGTAAGATAAAATTTATTTAAAGACGACATGATTTAAAGCAACAATTCAATACAAGAAGCCCTAAGGAGTCTTATTTCTTTTTACCTAAATACCAAAAAGAAAATAATGACATTTAATCAAACATGGTTTGCAAGTCATGCAAACACAGCATAATACACAAAAACAACTGGACCAAACAAATGACACATAACTTAAAATAGCATGCAGAGCATTATAAAAGGGAGAAATTCAAAGTGAATATAGTTTATAGGTAATTTAAAAACCACAAGTTATGATAATTTTAAGGATTAAAAGAAGAAACAAAGCTGTGTTATCTAAATAATAGGTAAAAACTGGAAATGTAAATTCAACGCAAAGGCACATGCTACGATACAGATTATGCCTTACTTGAAAAGAAATGAGCTAACAGGAAGGCACTTGATAGTATATAAGACAAAGACAGATTCAACAAAACGGTAGCACATATATTATTCTTCTTTTTCAGGGCAGGATAATTGGGGTGGGGGTGTATTATTTGCAGATAGTACATTGACAGTTTTTACCATTCCAGGATAAAATTAATGATCTGAATGAATTAAAAGCTGGTTGTTTTTTAATGTGATTAGGTAACTGCAAAAATGATATCTAAAATATATTTTTGCAGTATATTGAGTTTTTAATTCTTTTGACACCTGAAACATCGGAATATATAAACATTTAATCAGAATTTTTTAAGATCTCTAGAGCTCATGTAATCATCTTACACACATCCAAAATCCGGACTTGTCCACAATAGCAGTAACTTTCTGATTGTCAGGTTATCAAACAATTTACAAAAAGATTATATATATATATATATATATATATATATATATATATATATATATATATATATATATATATATATATATATATATAATAAAATTTAATCAAACATGGTTTGCAAATCACGCAAACACAGCATAAGAAATTAAAACAACTGGACCAACTGGACATGACGCATAACTTAAAATAGCATGCAGGGCATTTTAAAAGGGAGTAATTCAAAGTGAATATAGTATGTAGGTAATTTCAAAACCACAAGTTATGATGATTTTAAGGATTAAAAGAAGATACAAAGCTGTGTTACCTAAATTATAAGTAAAAACGGAAGTGTAAATTCAATGCAAATAGGCTTATTTAGGACTAAACAACACTTTGCTTTACAGATTATTCCTTCCTTGGAAGGAAATGGGCTAATAGTAGGGCGCTTGATAATACATAAGAGAAAGATACAATTTCAATAAAATAGTAACCCAAATAATAGTTTTTCTTTTTCAGGACAGGTGAGTTGAAGGGGAAGGGTATTATTTGCAGATTGACAGTTTTTACCATTCCATGATAAAATGAATGATCTTAATAAATTAAAATTTGATTGTTTTTTAATGTTATTAGCTAACTGTAAAAAATATCCGAAAGATAATTTTGCATTTTTGCAGTATGTTGAGGTTATAATTCTTGGGATATTTGAAACATATGAATATATAAACATTTGGGAGAGCACTTATTCAGAATTTTAAAAATCTCTAGAGCGGTGAAAATGCTCATGTAATTATTATACACACATCTCAGAACATGCTCTTTTGGTAGTGTTCATGTCACTACAGAAATCACAAAAGTTCAATCTGGATCGATTAATGTGATAATCTATCTATACAAGAAGGACGAAATAGGGAAACACACCCATGTGAAGAAATTTATTTTATGATGAAGTCTAAGAATTCCGTTATAATATTTCAACAATACGTCTTTACAGCATTCCACAGAAAAGATCAAATGGGCATGTAAGAATTTATTGTTCTTACCAATGTTGAATATGACAACCATGTAATTATGTAATTATAGGTTACTGTATTTGTATGGGAAAATATGAACGAGTTTTTCGGATGGATATACGAGTTTATAATTTCCCATATAAATACAGTAACCTTTTTTTTATTATATGCTCATTTTTTATTCTTCCCAAGGTTTAAATAAATAAACAAAAATACACTGAAAGAAACAAAGTAACTAAATGTACGCCGTATTCCGAACAAAATATATAAACGTTGATGGATCAATACACGACTCCGGCCATATAAATATGAAGTGGGTCTCGCGCTAGACGTAAATTTCGAAAGAAAATGGCGCTTGCTCTACTTAAAATTGAAATTTGGAGTAATATTGTTGATGAATACGCATTACAACAACTTTGCCATTTGATCTGGAATGAATACCTTTTGGTATTTTTGTCCATTCAACGCAATCTTTTTATTTTGGTCTGGATTTATCTACATGAAGTGACTTACATCGGTTTCCAGCAGCATCTGCCAATTTAATGTTTTGAATTGTGTTGACTTCGGCATGCGTGTTTCATTTCTGTCATTGAATGATTCAGATCACACTGTAGAAAATTATGAAGCCTTATCATTGCAATTATCGAAAAGATGCTGAGGAATAAACAGTACAATTTCAAAATGTGTAATCAACCTTGAGAACCCATGATATGGCTCATCTAATTCAGATTCATCTAATTCAGATTGACAGAAGAAAATATATTTTTTGAGGTAATTCAGGATTTAAAATTATAAGTATATTTTTGGCCATTTTTATTAACAGATATAGAAGACAGTTTATATGTATAACTTGCATTTTATTGTGAGGAACCTGTATAGCGTCTTTATATAGTTAAATCTGAAACATTGTATCAAAAAAGTAAACTCGAAAAGCAGTTTGTATGTGTCAGTCTATGAAACATTTGCTGGTATGTGGCCGTCTATGAAATATATGCTTTAGTTCATTCATAAAAAAGAATTGTTTACGTTAGAAAATAGTTCCTTTGCACGTGGGATACAGTATGAAGGTGTTCAATATCGGTGAATATTGCACGATTCTGACAATGTAAAGTTAACGAAGAAAAAAAATGAGCATATAATAATGCTAGTTCTGTTTCATTTTCCTACATATTTTTATTTTGTGTGCTGGATTTTTCCTTTTTCTTCTTTCAATTTTGACATCATTATTTTAAATTTATTTGTTATATATGGCACACTGCATCATTGCATATGTTAATGTATAATTGAAATATTATGGGTTTATGGTCTACATTAGCAACAACCTATTGTCATTGTCATACTTAATGAAAATATTGTACAATTTATAGAAGCTTTTAAGAGTGACGGTCTGACGAATGACCCTTGAAGAACCCTTTTCTGAATTTCAGTTCAGCTACTCAAAACAATATGCATCTTAATTTGCTACTCTGGATTTGACAGAGAGTTGAGCAAGAGTCCTACAGAGTCGTCTCACATACCATAAACCCTATGCATGCAAATGTGAATATCATGAGGTGGACAGTCAAAAGCCCTGAATAACTGCATAATATATGCAACTACATGTTAGTTTTCATCAAGAACCTACTTCCAGTCTTCAAGTTTACATAACAAAGTAGACTGGCATCCATCACCGGTACGAAAAGTACCCAACTGTTCGTTAAATATGTTCTCAAAAAATAATGCTAACTGGGTCTCAGTTGGTTTCTCATACAATTTGGATATCATGGGTAAAATGCTGACAGGTCTATAGTTACTTTAATCAGGAGGATTATTCTTTCGGAAAATCGAAAGTAAAAGAACTTGCTTCAGACGAAAATGAAAAATATTTGACTGTAAAGTTTTGTTAATTAAATCTGTAACATGGCCAAAAGGGATTGGTGTCCCAACTTTTGACAGTTGAACAGAAAGTTTACTTTGTACACAATAGATTTTTAAAAAATAATTTTAACTTTTTATCATATCGTTACAAGCCAGGGGTCTTGGCTTGACCGAGCGGTGTCAAAACCCTGGAGCGATTCCCCCCTAGAAGTCATACGTTTACCCAAAACTTCCAAAGATTTCTATACAACTTTAATTGTAAATTAGAATGCCCGACGTGTCCATTATATACACAAATTTACTCTAATCGATGCAAGACTACATTATTCACAATTTGCCAAATATCCATCAACTGCGCATCTGCATAATTTCTCTTCATCATCTTTCCGTACCGTCAGCTGTTCACGCCGTATAATCTCTACAATTCACCCCTAACACAGGGAACTATTTTAACTATGCCACCTTAGGCCAGTCTATCTATCGTTTCAATGCACATCACGCCAGTAAAATTTCATCACATTTGCCACTATAGCGATATAAACGGTATCTGCCGAGTCCCTTTTTGTTTATTCCTTTGTGCAATTTACCAGTTTCCTACTGTAAATACTGCCACTGCAGTCACAACACTAATGTACACCATTCGCTACTCGTTGACCATAGCATCACGGAAACTCACTAACACTTTCTCTCCGTGACGTTTGCTTCTAGTAATTGGCTAATTATTTCGGGCTAAGGAATATTTCCCATTGCACCGAATTCCAATAATCAAACAAGTAATCACACAAACCTACGAATTGCTTAAACGGGGCGCTATAACAGAAGGCGCATTTCCTTAATTTTATTACAATGTTATTAATTTCTTTACAGTTAACTTACGTAAATTCAAAAGTTATATATTTTATATTTTCCTTAATAGCCTTGATATTCTGATGTGTTAAAAGGTAAAACTGGAAATGATTTATAATGTCTGATGCCGTATTTACATAAAAATATATTGAAAATTTCACATTTTTATCTGTCTAGTATTGTTTGCAGTACTTGTGCCTTCAACAAGAAGCCCCGAGTAGCCGAGTGGTCTAAAGCACTCGCCTTTACCGATCACTGCCATCTGACTTCTGTCCATGGGTTTGAGTCTCGGGCACGGACAATGTGCATGTGAGAAAGCCTAAAAGCAGCTTCTCATGAGTTCGTGGTTTCTCCCGGGGTTTTCCCAGTTTCTTCCTCCACCAATTAAACCGGCCGCCATATATAATTCATCATGTGCTGATAAACGGCGTCAAACCCACAATCACAGCAACAACTTTCAACAAGAATGATCTCGACCATCGGAACATTTATTAGAAAAATAAGGATAATAATTTCATTTAGGAGTCAATACGACCAAGATTTCTAATAATTTGTATTGGCTTAAAATTAAAAATGATGTTTGTAAATACGGTAGATCTTGTCACACTTGTCACACTTGTCCAATGATGGGAAACCTCAATCAAGAGGTAGACGAGGCTCAGCTGCAACCTCTTTATACATTTGATGAACCATTTAGCAGAACAGATTGTGTGTCCCATACGTAAAGACCAAGTCAAAACAACCAATACTTGTTGACAATAATGTGTGCGTCCACAAGATTTTCAGAGGCATTTCCTTTGAGGAATATTAAAACTACAACCAAAATAAAAGCTTTGAACCACTTTTTTAAAATACCTATTTTATTGCATTTCATTTTACACATTTTGTTTTTTTGCCTTTCCTAATCTTCCAAGTCTGGTTAAGGATAACATTTTATGTGTTAAATTTTCTATCAAGTTATGCATTAATTTGGCATTTAAGAGTTTGTATCTTCTGTCTTTCACCCTGGATAGATTTCATCAATCTTTGAAGAAGATGAGTTGGTCATATTGTCTTGATACAGGAAAAGATTGGGATGAGTGTGTTCATTTGCTGTTGCTTGCATTTAAAGAATCAGTTCAATAATCTTCGGGTTTAAATCCTTTGGAATTAGTTTCTGGTCATATTGTCCTTGGACTACTGAAGTTGTTAAGCGAGAAACTTCTTTCAAATCATAATACCAAGATTATCGTTCTTGACTATATCCCTGATTTCAGATACGATTTGTCAAAAGCTTGTGAAGTAATATTGACTCTATCCATTGAGTCAAAAAGGAAATAAGGCTATGACAGATATACAAAGTAAATGAGTTTTGGCTCTCTTGCCCATACCTCAGAATCATCTTACGACTAAAACTTATGGTCCTTATAAAATTATAAAATTTAAAGAACGTATATTACTTAAATTATATCATTAACACTTCTTGGAGGAGGAATAGAAAAGTACTTTTCATATAAGTATGTTAAAGCAATGTTTCCTAGATATAGCCCAATTAACCGTTCAGTTAATTTATTTGTATCATTTCCCACACAGTGACGTTGCAACGATTAAATGTAATCTGACTGTAGTGACTTTTGTTGAACCAATCTTTCGGAATAAAAAAAAATATTAACTAATCTAGACCAGAACCTTTCACATCTACAACCATAAAGATAGCTAGTATGTGAATATTAGCACTTGTTTCCAGGTATTCATACAAACAATGTAATACATTTGGAGTATGCACATTTGGTTATAGCACCCCGATTTTAAGGAATTCTTAGATTTTTGACTTCTTGTTTCATTATTGGAACTCGGTGCCATGAAAATATTCCTTAACCTTAAATAATTAGCCAGTTACTAGGAGCAATCGTCACGGAGTGAAGTGTTAGTGAGTTTCCATGATGCCATGGTTGACTTTTAGCGAATTCAGATCAAAAGTGCACGAGTGTCCCTGTCGTACCATAATGCCTATTAAAATCAAGTGGTGTACATTGGTAGTGTGACTGCAGCGGCAGTATTTAAGGTACGAAACCAGTAAATTACACAATGGAATCAACAATAAGGGACTGGACAGATACAGTTTATGTCTCTATGATGGTCAATGTGATGCATTTGTACTGGCGCAATGTGCCTTGAAATCATGAATTGACTGGTCTAAGGTGGAGCAGTTAAATTAGTGCCCTGTGTAAGGGGATGGTTGCATAGGTTCTACGGCGTGAACAGCTGACGGTACAGAAAGTTGATGAAGAGAAACTATGTAGATGTGCGGTTTATATATATTTGGCAAGTTGTGAAAGCGGTGATCTTGAATTGTTTAGAGTAAAATTTATGTACAGAATGAACACTTCGGGCTTTCTAATTTACAATTGAAGTTGTATATAAGTCTTTGGAAAGTTTAGGTAAAACTATGACTACTAGCGGAATCGCACCATGGCTTGACACAGCTCGGTCAGTCAAATACCCCTGGCTTGTAACAATAAAATAATGTTATGATGGTAGATTTTGCACGTGTGAAATAGCATCCTTATATGACACATCCTCTCAAGAATGAATATTTTAAAAAAAGGAATTCAGTATTTGCTGGAGAATGATTTCATTAAACCAAGTAAATGTAACTCGAGTTCAACAAGTATTTTTAGGAAAGTAAAGAGCGTCACCAAAACAAACTCATTTGATAAGAATAAATGGCTGCCCTAATAAAATTCGAAATGCAAAATGTTTGAAATGTAAAATGGAATAATTCTGGAAAATTTTACTCACTAAAAAATAACATTTTTTCAGAATTTACAATTCCAGATTGACTTTACCAATATAAATATTATGCCGTTCGGTATGAAAAATGAAGATGATAACATCTGGTTAAATGAACATAATAACCGATAGTCTATATTATTGTGATGTGAACATCAATGACAAAATTATCTATAACCATACTTGCAAAGACCACTTGGAATCCAATCGGAATTTCTTTTTTTGCGAGGGGGGGTGTGAAATCAGTGATGCAGATCTGACAATTAATGCATGTACAAGTGAGTTTTGACATGCTTGTGTTACATATTTAGGACATGTTTTTGGGTCAGTTTCAAGCTATAGAAGCTTTGGTTAAGGCTATCTCTGAATGTTAGTAAAACAAAAACAAACAACAACTAATGTTATTTTTGGGGTATATCTGAATTATATCAGAAAATTTTTTCTCATATTTTCCATAATTGCTGAATCCTGGACCAGTTTGTTGAGTAAAAAAATGCATGTTTCATCGGTCAGGCAAATGTGAGGAGACTTAATAAATTAAAGGCCATACTTAAAAGTGTTCCAGTTCTTTCAGCTCCAAATATCAGGTAATTATTTTCAAAATATTTGTTGATGCAGGTGATATAGGGGTTGGTGGAGTACTGATTCAAGAAGAGAAGAATAGTGTGGATCATCCAGTATTATATTTCTCTAAAAACAACAAAAAAAGCATCAGAGAAATTATTCAACAATCCAGAAAGAATGCCTGGCTTTGATATTTGCAGCACTTTGAAGGATATATTAGTTCATCTCCTTCTTCTATTATTGTCCTTAGTGAACAGAACCCATATACTTTCATTAGCAAATTGAAAAACAAAATCAGAGATTATTGAGATTGAATTTGATGTTGCAGAAATTCAACTATGCCATTATACTCATCTATAGAAGAGATAATCTTACTGGAGATGCACTCTCACATGTTTAGAAGTACGATATTGCTTTATATATTTCCATGTCATTTAGAAGACATCTATTCATGTAAACATTATAATAATTTATATGTATTTGTCTAGTATGTAAATGAAAGCAATGTTGTATCAAAGTTTCTTTTTTTGATGAGGTGAAGTGTTATGTATGTTTCATTTTTTTGGTCTATTTGATATTTGTCCGTGATTTAGGGTAGAGTAGTCATGGCTTACCTGATCTTTATCATTTTGCTAAAGGCTGTTTACTAAATTTCTAGTCCAAGTC
Organism: Potamilus streckersoni; assembly: GCA_016746295.1. Taxonomy (NCBI): domain Eukaryota; kingdom Metazoa; phylum Mollusca; class Bivalvia; order Unionida; family Unionidae; genus Potamilus; species Potamilus streckersoni. Next base: position 1,072,560 of record JAEAOA010000137.1, read on the forward strand.
GAAGATATTGTATTGTTTACAAAAAATTGGAATGTTCTGGAAGCGAACCTTTTGACTTACATCCTTGTTATTATATTTGTGTCTTAGGTTTTATATAAGATCAATATGAATGCATCCCCTAAGTTCAGTCAGTGGAATTATTTACTGTTGTGTTCAGACATTATTTGAGCAGAATTATTTATGTAAAATATTCATTGGAATTACAAAGTGCTCATTGATATTTTGGACTGAAACACTAATTTAGGATTATTGTGAATTTATTCAAATACATTTTTGTTTACATCGTTGTCATACATCAAGATTGTCGTTATATTAGCCTATTCAAAGTTAATGTGACATCAGCACCTTAAATACTGGAATTTATTAGGAACGTACATACTTTCTACTTGTGATACAACATTTAGAAGTGTTCGGGATGTGAAAATAATAATATTGTAAGATGCTCTTAAATATTAACTTTGTAGATTAGAGAAATGAATTTATTCGTTGATTTTACTAACCTTTCTCTGCTACTTAGTTCAAGACCTTATAGTAGTAACAATAATGTGGACCTCGAAGATTCAGGCTATTTTACTGCTACGAAACTTGTCATATATATATATATATATATATATATATATATATATATATATATATATATATATATATAGAGAGAGAGAGAGAGAGAGAGAGAGAGAGAGAGAGAGAGAGAGAGAGAGAGAGATATCATCATATAAACTATCTGTCTCCAATGTTATACACGGGGAATATCTTTTTATTAACATCGGTCTTAATTTGTCGATGTGTTTGTTTTAACCTTTGTTGAAAAGTTTATATAAGAAACAGGTAACAACAAATGCATTACTGCTTACTAGCAAGTAAATCCACCAGAAATCAGTTTAGCGAGTTTCATCATTTCTTCTTCGTGTCTATATGTGTTAAATATTCATCAATTATATTTAAATTAGCAAACGCTAATTATGTAATTTTCAACACTGGTTTTATTCATACATATATTTCCTGTTGCCTCAGATTTTCAATGTGCTTGTAAAATTACAATTTATCAATTTGAAAACGTTTTTCGCAAAGTTAGTGCTTTCCTTCTGTCTAAAGTTTGTATTTGTAACATCTATGTTTAGCTTCTACCACAGTTCTTGATAGAAAAAGACAAGCAATAACTGCATATTTGTTAATCTGGAGACTAACTTCAAACACAAATTAGAATGTTTATATTGATTAACTGACATTTGTTAATTGTTATTGTATTTAAAGATTTAGGTACAATTAGTGTAGCTAAGTTTCCTTGTTTAGCAAATTCACTTGCGAGCGCTCATTTTCTTTGTTACCTTTTCTTACCTAATATGTAGTTTTTAAAATAAAGAACTAAATTTGCTGTCACTTTTAACCGAGGTATGTAACCAATGTCATAACAATGGTCAAATTCAAGTAGATGGTGGAGCCCAGGGTGGCTGAGTGTTCTACAGCACTAGCCTTTAAACATCACTGACACAGACACTCGGACTTGGGCAACGTTGGCATGTGATAAAGCTTGAAATTAGCTTCATATGGGTTGGTAGTTCTTCAAAATGTAACGTGCGACGAAAGCGGTAGTTTGTGCCGGTGATATAATAAGTTGATTTTTGGCCTTAGACATTTTTTTAGAATCACAAAATGATACAATTGCAACATCATTTTCATAACTGGTCCTGTTCTGAGTGAAACAGTTAATTTTTGTTGTTTGACTTTATAAAAATTAAATTCTGCAGGTTGAGGATTAGTCTCGGCAGCTTTAGTAATAACAAGTAAACCCATGTAAACAGGCCAGGATATGAATCTAAAATTTACTCTATTATTTCCTCTTTTTTCTTTAAGTCTTTTTCAATATATCTTCTAACACGCTTGCTTTCGTATTCTACCGCTTGACGATTACTCTTCTGAATAGCAAATAATTCATTTCGGCTTTGAAGGCATACGTTTTGTCCCTTTGCAACATCGCCATATTTTTTTAGCAAGCCGTCTATATTTTATGAATTCAAAATCATTACTTGTTTAAATATTAATTCATCAAGAAACGTTGATAGGATCTTTTGCATTTGCTGATGATTTTTGCTCGATAAAAGTATCCAGTACGTTTTGTAATGCAGATAGTACTTCAGTCCAATTTAATGTCTTAATGATTTAAATGTGTGTGTGTGTGTGTGTGTGTGTGTGTGTGTGTGTGTGTGTGTATAAATGCAATTAACTGACAACGAACAGTGGAGAACTAGTACCTAACTAGCCTGAGTGCTTTCGATTTTTAATGAGTCTTTATCAAAGGCAAATACAAAACAATAGACAAGACAAACAAATAAAGCAGAAAAACCTGAGTGTTTGCAAAACTTTACATGACTATTTCCCCAGGAATTAAACCTATAGTTCATTTTGTCAACGTGTTTCCTTTAACTTGTTGCGGATGCTGGATAATATTTTATATTTTTCATATTTTAAAGCGCTCAGGCTAGTTAGATATTAGTTTTGCACTGTTCTTTGTCAATTGATTGCATTTATCTTGGTTAATACATGACACACGTGATACCTTGCTGGATCCAGTGCACTTGAAAGGACTGTTATTCGAAATAAAAAACATGGATAAGATAATAAATTGATTGAGTATAACAAGTATGACGGTAATATATTTTACAATTATAGTTGAAAAAGGTGTAAAATCGTGCTTCAACAGTGAGAGAAACCAACACATGTATTTATGCTCTTGCTTTTGGTCACACAGAACTTTACTCGTAGATTAAAATAATGTATTTAAAATAGCACTATAGCATGATTGTGTGCTGTATTTCTAAGGTTCGAAAAATAAGGGATTTAACTAAATACATAAATTCCAGAGTATAAAGCATAAAATTTGTTTTAGACGTATTAAACAAGAGAAAAGGATGTCTACCTGCAACAGGAAGTTTCATCTAAAGCAATTGGCGGTGTTTTTTTTTTTAATTTCTGTTTAATTTATTAACGATATCAGATTTATGTCAACTTTTGCAATTCCTTTAAATGTTAATTTTCCTAATCCAATACATTATATATCTGGTTTGGTTTGGGAATAGTTATCGACTGACCTTTTGATGTTTACACAATCTTTGTCTAGTTTAAATTTAACACAAAATTGTGTATTTGTTGGCATCAAATGCATAATTTATTTTTTGGTTGTATTGTACTGTTTTAATAATCTTGCTTTCAGGCCATATACTGCCAATCTTGATTTTGTGATCATTGAATACAATATTTAAATTTGCATTTTTTCCGGGAAACATCTTTTATGTTTGATCTTGACAATTAAATATTGTTACTCTCCTGGAAATTATATTGTGACACAGCTGGCTTTGACTATACTTTTATCCCTTCCAGACTTGCAAGTAAGTACACACCATTTCTTTTTTCCTTTTATATTGAACTCATTAAATATTTATATCTGCTCTCTAAACATCTGTTCAGTTTTTCACCATACAACTTAGTGCCGTTATATATGACGAGTACAATAAAAATCAAATAAGTTTTCTTTCTACTTCCTACACAATCAATAAGTTATAATATGGTCTAGGAACTCCAAAGTACTTTTAGTTGTGTGGAGACTATTAGAGTGATCTTACCTAAATTATTAATATATTCAGGGAATACGGTAGTATTTAAGAAAATAATGATTGGTCCAGAAACGTTTTTGTTTAGGGATACGAGAGTTTAATATTTTTATTAGGAAAACGTTTTGTTCGTTAATATTCATGCTTATTTCAAGCAGTTTGTACTTGAGAGAGCAAGAATTTAAATGTATCAGTAGATCATTTTGCATTTATATTAATTAAGCATTGGCAAATACTTCCACAATAAATCAATAAATAAACTGTCCAGCTCTCTGATACATTGCCCATTGTCTAAATAAGTCGCAAATTTTCCGGCTTACTAAAGAAAATTACTAGATTTAACATAATTTTGGATTAATATCGGTAACCATTTAAAAATGACCTTGCCTTTATGTAGTCTTACAAGATTTAGTCATAGCGTATACTTCAAGCAGTCTGTACTTGAGAGAGCAGGAATTTAAATTTATCAATAAAGCATTTTGAATTGTTTAAAATTAAGCTTTGGCATAAATAAATTAATAAACAAATAAACTGTCCGGCTGTAACATATACACACTGCTGGTTGTTTATATTAAGTCCCAAATCTTCCGGTTTGCTGTAAAATGGGTCGTAGACTTAAGACAATTTAGGATAGCCATCACTAAACATTTATCAATGACGTTACTTGTGAAACATTTGATAATTTGACTTATGCAATATCTATAGTTTTTACAGCAAATCGGCTATTACCAGGCTCAGCTATTACCAACAAATTAATTATTTTTATTTTTTTTATTTTTATCTTTGAAAAAAAGCATTATATCCCAAATATTGAGTTATGTTTTTTATATCAAACTTGGACTTGCTTCTTCTGCAAGCTGATTTAAAAATTATTTTTTTTAAAAATGTATTTTGTAAACATCATTTTGCTAGATAAGGTAAACGTTTAAAGAGGTAAATAGCTTCCATAACGTTTCTCCTTTTATGGCGACCTTGCAAATTTATACCATTTGTGTGATTCATGTAAAACGTTCGTATTATATCGATGTAGGATGAACATGAATAGCGCTGTTGCTATGTGAGTACTGGAAGCATTCATATCAATCCCATTATGCCTTATGATAACAGTAATACGCAATTGGGCTCATAAGTGGAATTTAACATTGAGGGTAGATTGTAACATCGCTTAAAGAGGTTGACCTCAAACGAGGTTATATGGTAGGATTGTTAAAACCATACGTGAAGGCCGAGATGCGAAAATGTGTTAAAGCAGGAAGATTTTGAAGACAAAAGGTTTTCCTTATCTGACTTAAACAGATAAAATATTCCCCGGGGAAATATCCATTTAAAATGAGACTTTAATTATATTTTATTGACCACACTATTTTCTTTCTCGTAAAGAATACTGTAGCGGAATACTCCCTCGGCTAAACTAAACCGAGTCTCGCTATCTCGGGTTCTTTATAATAGGTCTTGCAGTTGGAGCGATACCCCTCTGAATCTGTATAAGGACTGGCACTCCAGAGTGTGACAGATTTCTACCTCAGCGGGTTACCGTTTTAATTCTGGTTTCTTGTTTGTCGCCGACTGGGTCGCAGTCTTGGTCACAGACTTGTTGCAAGGTCGTCGACGGGTCGCAGTCTTGGTAGCATTCGACAACTGTGTCGCCGAATTGACGACTTGGTCGCAGTCACCGACTGTGTCGCTGACTTATCGCAGTCGCCGACTGTGTCGCAGGGTCGTCGACTGGCCTTCCTCTGGTCGCCGACTTGTGGCAGTCGCGAACTGGTCACAGACTTGTCGCAGACTCGGTCGTCGACTGGGTTGCTGTGTGCTTGCTCTGGCGGTGTTGGTTATACCGCTATACTGCAGGGGACGCCTCCACTCTATATCGCTTATTAACACCCCTCCATATCAGCCTCAACTGGTTCGTGTGTGTGTGTGTATATATATATATATATATATATATATATATATATATATATATATATATATATATATATATATATATATATATATATACCCAGGCGGAATTGCGTGACTCAAAACTAAGACGTTAGATGGCACTAGAAATCTCGCCAAACCTTTAATATCACAATACAAACTTTAACGAAACAAAATATTAAATACCGAAACGAAAATTGAAGTCCACCGGGTTTCTTCGTAACAATACCAAAGCTATTTACGACATAGAGGCAAAATTCTTTCGTTAGATTTTTCTTGTGGCAATATTCGGAGACTAAGAACAACAACTACAGTAATTACAACTGCAATAATTGCTAATCCAACAAACTATATAAACAAATACAATAGACTGTAATAGTGCTCTATGAATTATACGTGAGCCCCTGAACTCCACCTTACTCAATAGATCCAAGAGTTCTTTTGCAACCCAATATAAACAAATAGTTTGATGCCGGATGCGCTAGAAATATTAACATGTATGCTGCTATTGCGTATTTAATATATTTTTTGCAATTTGAATTTAACGTTTTGAAAATATTTTTTTTTTTAAATTTTGTTAAAGACGTTTATCCGTTTACTGTTCAGCACTTGCAACTTTCATTAATAAGTTGTATCTAATCATGTGTGTTACCAAACATAAAATAGTATCGGAAGAAATTTGATAGTTGTAACCCTGTATGATTACTTCATGTCGTGAAATTTGTCACGACCATAAACTTTCATACATATGAATCACTTTTAATATTTGAAACTATATTTGGTGTTATATTAGTTTAGATTCATATTTTACATTACCTTACAAAATGATTTTCTTGTCAGTAAGTTTTGTTTACTACGGGATTTCTTTGTGATATATTTACTTTTGCTACACTTAACATTTTGCTAATGAAGAAATTAGCTTCAAAATGTAAAAGAAATAGGTCACATATTTTATAAAACTCGTACCACTTTCCGGAATCGCTTCCTGTGCACGGGTTCCAAATATCAAATGTTTTTTGTTTTTTTTAATAATCTTCTTGTCATATGTAAACCAATCTGTCAATGTAAGCTGATAGCCCCTTTTCCAACAATGCCTGTCAATTTTACAAAATCTTATTAAAAACAGATTTCCTCTGCCCTACGTGAAGATCTGACAGCGGTTGCTTAGGTGGTGCTCTAGAGTTTCGTGTTCTGCAAGAGGTTTGGATTTTTCGAGAAAAAAAAAGAATTTCCCTGTTTTTCCTCACTGGTTTTACTGAATATTTAAAAAAAAAGATATTGAATCTATTAGGTGTTATTCAATTAACTTTTATTTCTCTTTATCATGACGTTTGATTGATGGGTGTAATATGGGTTAAAGAATATACTTCTTAGTGGTCTGGTTCCTTGCTTCGTATGCTCCCTGCGTTGCACACCGCTATACTAAATATCATCATCATCATCCCTTAAAGAGGTCGTTGGGACACCATAGTTGACTTTACAACTAATTCCTTCATATTTCCCTGTTTTCAACTGCCCTTTGGGAATCTCCAAATCCCATGCCTGTCCACTCCTTAATGTTGTCTTCCCAACTCTTTTTCTGCCTGCCTCTTCTTCTGCACCATCGCACTGTGCCTTGCAAGATTGTTTTTGCCAGTCTAGATGATCTTGAGATATGACCATACCACTTCAGTTTGCGTTATTTTTTACAATGGTCAAGAGGTCTTCCTAGGGTCCAATGGCTCGTTGGATCCTGTTGTGGACCTCTTCGTTGGTTACATAGTCAATGTATGAGATACCCAAGATCTTGCGGTAGCAACTCATTTCGAAGGTTGGAATCCTCCTTTGTAGATCTGATGTGAGCGTCCATGTTTCACAAGCATACATAAATATGGATATGACAATCGAGCGCATCATACTCATTTTGAAACCAAGAGCAATATTGATATCTTTCCATACTGGTCTCAACCTTGTGATTACTGCTGTTGGATTGCTAAGCAGTTCTGGTTTGGAGCCCTCATCTGTGATAATTGATCCCAAGTACTTGAAGCTTGTGACTCTAACTTCTGTCCACTGACCCTTATTTATGCGCTGATGCCGTTGGTGTTGTTTGTCATCAGTTTTTTTTCGGCGCTAATCTCCATACCGTAAGCTTTGGAGCTTGTGACGAGGCGCTCAACCAAGTCAGTCAGTTCTTTTTCATCTCCTGCTAAACCATCAATATCATCAGCAAAGGGAAGGTTGGTGATTGTTCTTCCTCCAATGCTGACAATGTCTTTGTGGTCCTACAAGGCATCTTCCATGATCCTTTCCAGGAAAGTGTTGAAGAGTGTAGGTGACAGTATACATTCCTGTCTGAATCTAATTGTTCGAAAAGAATCTCCTCTGCTGCTGTTGATGAGGACAGCACTGTTGGTTTTGTCATAAAGGTGGTCAAAATCCTGTACCAGGTTTGAGCTGATGTTGTACTTCCTCATGGTTGCCCATAAGGCCGCATGCCATACCCTATCAAAAGGTCTTTTTGAAATCTATAAAGACGTAGTATAGCTTCTACTGATACTGAGGATATTTCTCGTAAAGGAGTTTGAGATTGAATATTTGTTCTCTGGTGCACATTCCCGCTTGAGATTTTATTCTGTTGAGAATTATCTTCAGGATGAGTTTGCTCAGGTGACTGAACAAACTGATGGTTCTGTAATTTTGTTATAGTTATAGATTTCCTTTCTTGTGGAGCACGATGACCAATGATTGAGTGTGTGTGATGGGCCATTCTACTGTTTGCCAAGAGTATGTACAATTTCCACAAGTATCTAAAGAAATTTCAGACGCAGTACATGAAAGTAACATAGTTGCAGCATAGAGGAACGCCAAGATTCTCTCCACTGTGCATTTTGTAAATGCAAAAAACTTCACCTTACACCTGCCAATAACTCTCAATTTCATATATCTGTAGAGGTCCTCCCTTACGAGCCATGGTTTGGTGAGCTAGTGTTTTGCCACAATCGCTAATTTTATCAACCAACCAGATGAAGGTTTATATTTTCGCGTTTAAAAATAATAAAATAAAATAGAGACAAAGAGCAATTGTTATAAAGGATAAACAATTTATCAATTTTTAAAAATTTAATTTATAAAATTTTATATAGTGCCATTCTCGACACAGTCATTTTAGAAATTATAAATCAATGATTCAATTGTTGTGCACTTTTTATCATATCAAACGTTTTCGTTATTGAAATCGTAGGGGAAGGTTTACAAAAAAAACAAAACAAAAACGGGTAATAGACTCGGACTATACAAATAAAATTAGGAGCCTTACCTGTAATAATATATTATTGTGAAAATGCCCGGATGTGAAAAGGTGCCCGGATTCCTGATCCAACCTATGGTTGCATTACAGTTTAGGAATCACGGTATTAATTCAGTTCCCAAAGAAAATCTATGCAAACACCATGATATCAAAAATTCAATAACTTAAATTTTGGAGTGCTCATGACTAAAAATATTTATCAGTATAGATGTAACATGGAAATCAGCTTCTGTGCAGAGGAAAGTATATGAGCCGCGGCATTTTCTAGCTGGATATGTTTGAAACATGTGCTTTCAATTTCGCACCAAAGAGTCAGGTTCTAATTTTAATTCATAGATCTGAACATCCGAGCAATTAACAATAAGATTGCTCTCTCTTGCATAGATACGAGAGCTTCCGCCTCCCTGTAGGTGAAAAATTAACCTCTCGACCATTATTCGAAGGCAGTTAGTCAATATTGTTACATTAAAAAATGTCTAAAACGTGGAAAATAAATAAGTAATGATGTGTAAGTTCCAAATGATTTATTGTGCTAAATTTATGACTTAAATAGAAGAACTCTTTGATATTAAAATGAGAATCTGCTACACACAACCTCTTTACTAAATCCAGGAAAAAAATTGTCAGAAAACTGGAAAGGGTTTTTGTTTCTTAAACTTTATTATTATGGTCAAAATTTTTTATCTAATGTTCAATAATGTTGCTTCAATGACTTTAATGTTAAAGACAAATAATTATATTAATATAAGAATCTCCTGAAATGAACTTATAAGTTTCTATGTTCAGATCATGCCATACAGTCTCGGTCAGCAACAGCAAGAACCACCTAATGGTGATGTAGTTCATCATTTACTCGCTGTGAATGTATAACATCTGCACGAAGAAGCATGTAAGCACTATATGGTGACTTATAGCTCATTTCTGTGTGTATCCATCCAAAATTTAAGTAGTTTTAAGCCTCGAGACTTTTGTAAGCTTTTATAGTCACATGTGTAAAAAAATGCATTGAGACAGAAAAACAGTTTATTATTAAATTAATAGATGTTATTGATAGTTATATGGATTAGGTACATAGACACAATCAGATGTGATCAAGGAATTAGATGAAAGGAACTGGGTAATAAAGCAACAAAAGAACATTCAGTAAAAAAAGCAGTTTGCATTTTAGTTTTGAAAACAATTGTCCATTTTTAAATTAAAAATTTTTAAAAATAAATTTATGTTTCGTATGTAATTAATTTCTAGGTTACTGTGTTTTGTAGGGGAAAATATGATTGAGTTTTTCGGATGGCTGTACTGCACGACATTGGGAGTGCAGTATATCCATCCGAAAAAACGAGTTCATATTTTTCCATTCAAATGCAGTAACCTTTTTATTACATGCTCATTCTTGTTTCATTACTAAATATTTAATAATAAAATTCACAACCAATTATATTTAATAAAATAATTTATTATTTTATTATTAAAATAATAAAGTGCATAATAAAAGATTGCTTCTATGCACAAATAATAGCATTCATGCGCATATGGCTTCTCCCACCGACTGTTAAACTTCATAGCGTACCGCGCGCTCACGTGCATCAACTGCGTGGAGTGCATTATGAAGGTGTGAAATACATTTTTGGCCATTTTTATTAACAGCTAAAGAAGACAGTTTATAGATATAACTTACGTTTAATTCTGATCACCTTGTATAGCGTCTATATCTAGCTAAATCCGAACATTTGTATAAAAAAGTAAAGGCGGAATGTGCCAAAGCAGTTTGTATGTGTCAGTCTATGAAACATTTGCTGGTATGTGGCCGTCCTTGAAATATCTGCTTTTGTTCATTCATAAAAAAAATTGTTTACGTTAGAAAATAGTTTTTTTTGCACATGGGGTACGATATGAAGGTGTTCAATATCATGGAATATTGCACAGTTCTGACAAAGTAAAGTTAACAGTGAAAAAGATGAGCATATAATATATATATATATATATATATATATATATATATATATATATATATATATATATATATATATATATATATATATATATATATATATATATGACAAAAATATATAACAGTATGTTGTTAGGTAACTAAAGATGGATGCAATCTGTGAAAATATCATATCATTATGACTCTATATTTTAATTTATATTTAATGTTAAAACAAATTACTTCGCTATACAAAATGTATTTTTTTCCCTCTCATACAATGTAACAACATTTACCTGAAGAGGCCTTTAGACAGAAATACAGATCACCATACTGCCTACGGGAGTGGTGACAAAATATATGGTCGTTTTCCAAAACAGCCGTTGGAAAATTGCAAAGACAATCATCGGTGTCTATAAAGTCTAATTTAAACATATATCAGTTTTTTGCTGAATTATCAATCTGATGAAAATAAATATACGCCATTTACACAACTGGTTTTGATACTTGAAATAATAATTCTCACAGGTCGTTAATTGTTCAACTGGCACTGCTTTTAATATTTTCAATGGATTCTCGGCGTTGTTAGGAGAGGCTTCACTTTCGCAATAACCCGGATGTTGTATCTAAGACTCTTTTTTCCTGCAACATAACTTACATTATTAACCAATCCTGGTCAGTCAAATCCGTATATACTCTATTTAATGTTCACCCATTTCTATACTGGTACTTGGAGCATTTTTCAATACAATTAGTACCGTGTGTCCTATAAACAACACTTCCTGTGAAAATACAGGCCCCTTGAGCCTAGGGTTCCTTGCCTAAGACTCTAGATTAACGGCTAACAGCCACCAAAGTAGCAGCTTAGATGTTTATACATCTTAAGCTAGCGATCAGTTCTTTTAAATTACATATCTTGTATTTGAAAAGTTATTAAATTACATATCTGGTAATTAAAAAGATAAAATTATTGTATGGTATGCCGATGTTGGTGTAGTGTAATTTATTTTTGATTACGTAAAAATAATTTCAAATACTGGAAATTGTTTTCTCTTAGAACTTAAAAATTTAATAGCTTAACAATAAATTTAATTTTTATTGATTTGGAAATATACTTTTCTGAGACAGCTCATTAATGTTTCAAGAAAAATCTTAAATGATTTGTTTTGTATAGGAGCGATATATGGGGCAGATATGTCCATGGTGCAGTATTGTATTGGCACACCACATGATCAGACGTGGAATGTCTTTTTCATGTCAAAAAACGGCATTTGCAAGTTGCAGATATTAAAATAGACTTGGCTATTTTCTTCAATGATTGTTATATGTGTATCACTAAATACATACAGGAGATAACAAAATTCAATATTCCAGTGTGTCTTTAGTGACATTTGTGCAGTGTCAATATATTCAGGCACTACTTGACATTCCCAACTTTCATTACAATCCAGGCAACATAAAAGTAGAACTGATATCAGTGTAATTTAAAAACATTTTTGAATGATTATCAGTTGTGGTACAAAACCACAATGTTTGTAAAATCTGGGCACAAACAAGTTTTCAATTATCCTTGTATGTTCATTTACTCTGTTTTGCCACTCATTGCAGTTATATGTTACTTGATAACGTTTATTTGAATCTTTCTTACATTCTGTTTCCTAGCAGTGAGCAAGTGACTCTCCCCCACTTTGTTGAGTCAAATGCTTAGAAATCTGATACTTTCTGACAACATTTTGAAACATCTTTTTTCATTCTGTTACATATATGTAATTCAATTATTTGTGTGTTTTAAATTTCTTTTTTTAATTTCATTACATTATTGTAAACAATGATTTTATTCACTGGATTTGATATTTTTTTGGAAATTCAATTTTCTGTTTTGACCTGATTAGAACACAAAAGTATAGCTTCATTATATTTTTAGCTGAATTTGGTTCAGAGATTGGTAAACACAGAGTGAAAATGATTGGTCATTACCAAGGTCATTTGTTAGCTCTTTTGTAAACAGACTTTTTTAAAAATCTATTTCCAGTGTGGGTATGACTGATTCTGAGCTAAAGCTGTAGTAGTCTACATGCTAATTGACATATTATTTTACTTCATTGTTTGAATTAAGTCATCACTTAGCCCTATCACGTGGTCCGTTTTACATCACAATTATGGCTAAAAAAAAAGGTTTCATAATGAATTTGAGTCGTATTCTGCACCTTTAGAACTCAAAGTGGTTTTATTTAATGTTGATGCCAGTTGATTTAAAATTCTTCTATTTTTTATTTAATAATTTATATTCTCTGGAAATTGCCAGTACTCATAAATATTCTTGAACAAAGAAATTTATTGGAAATTTATTCTGGAATTCTAAACTAAAACATTATAAGTTGTGATTCAACAAGGAACTGTTGACATCAGTACAACGACTTCATCTGACATTGTTCTTCATCTTGGAACTTCCTCAGGATGTGAACTTTGATTCATTTAGAACTTTTTAGTAATATGATTTTTTTAAATTCAAAGAATTTTTTTTAGATTAGATTCACAAACCATATGTCCTTTTTCATATTTTACCTTGTTTTCTAGGGAAATAAATTATTTTGTTAAAAGCTTGTTAGCTTCACTCTTTTCTTTGTTACTTTGTACAAGCCTAGTCACATAACAATTCTATCAGACAAGATGATCACGTGGCGGGGTATAGTTTAATAATTTGACACCTTTTAAATTTCTCAAGTTTATGATGTCACATTTTTCAGCTATTATAGTTAATAACTAAAAATATGGATATGTTTGGAATTTGGTGTTTGAGGCTTGGGCAGTTCTTGAAATCAATGAGAAGTATTTACACATCCGATAGTTACTTTACATAAAGTAGACAATTAGATACTTAAAATCCAGGTTTCAACAGCAGAAAAAGGCAAAGTAGTGGCCCACTTTGACTGGTAGCGCGACCTCTGATAATTGGCTAAGAAGCAGAGCTAGCCACTCAAAGAAGTGAACATGTGGGATCATGGTAAGAAGAATATCTCTATAATGGCCTGGATTGATACTAATTTGAATCACTTCAGCCTGTTTAGTACACCATGGTTTTAAACATTATCACCTAAAGAAAGAACTTTTTTTGCAGTGTGAGCATCACATTGTGTAAAAAATGATGAGAAAAATGTATATAAATTTGGGTTTGGGGTTCATTAACTTCTTTTGCTATTACTTCCAATGAATAATCAGGTCAAGTGAATGATATTGTTAAGTTTTGTTTTATTATAAATAAAAACTGTCCAAAAATATTAACCTTTACACCTCGTTTTTGTATTTTATTTGTTTGTTATATGGATATTTATACCCTGCAAATAGATGCATCATGAAATTTGGAATTGTAATGTAATTTTTTTCCTTTAAGTATGTCAAGATCTGCACCCCAGTTTTAATGAATATTACCGCATTGACTGTATGTCATATGAAATGAACAATTTTTTGTGTCCCAATATTTGAATGCATTACAAAAATTATAGCAATTTTGGCATCCCAACACTTGTATACATAAAAAAGTCAAGACAAAATTGGCAAGATCGCCATATTGCATCAGTGACCAGCTCTTGTTCATTTACTATGTTAGTAAACTTTTATAAACTATGTTTGTTTTATGTTATTATTTTGCTTGTGCATATTTTCTTATTTTTCCAACATGAAATAAAATAAAGGTCAATAAAAGTTTAAATAATTCATGTATATTTAGAATTTACTGGGTTACATGTCTATATATAGTGCATAGAACAGTACTTACACAGTGCAAATTGCGTATTCTTGCCTATTGCCAAGAATACTAGAAGCAGTTTCGATTTATTTACTTGTTTTTACCAAAGATCACATTTAAAAAAGACATATATTGCTATTTTATTTATTTTGACCCACACACTCAAGAGTTACCATTTGTCAGAGATCCTACTAAGTAATCATATGAAATGACCCACATCTTTAGTTATATAAGTCGCATAACCAACACACAGTATATCACTGATACATTTTAATTTTGTGCTTCAGCTTATCATAATACTGATTCATAACTTTCAAAACCGTATTCATCCAACTTTAAATTTGGACAACTGGTTGTTTTGGCGTTTCCATTTGTTTATAACAGGTAAATTTGTCTTGTGTTTTTTTCACAGAAGACCAGGTAATTGTTTGAACCAAGAAACTGGTTTGTGAAAAGGGAATTTTTGTCTGTCATTAATGGCAGTAAACTGTTTGTTTTATAACATTAATCTGCTTGAATTAACTGTTGTAAAATCCAAAGTAGGTTGAGAAAGATGTGATGCCCTGCATAATAGTGGTACTAAATTATTTAGCCCCGCCCCCAATTATATTGGACTGACTAACCATTGACTTATTGTCAATCAGTTCAGGTAATAATACTTGCTCAGTTGAGTAGCATGATTACTGTAGCCAAATAA
Source organism: Potamilus streckersoni (assembly GCA_016746295.1). Lineage (NCBI taxonomy): Eukaryota > Metazoa > Mollusca > Bivalvia > Unionida > Unionidae > Potamilus > Potamilus streckersoni. Next base: position 1,087,746 of record JAEAOA010000137.1, read on the forward strand.
ATGGTAATTATTTATGGTTGCTTATGTCAAAGCAAACTAAGTCTGAGTGTTTAAGATATTACAGTTATTCTCAGAACATTTTTTATTAAACTTCTTTATTGTATTTTTGACGTATTATTAAAGTTTGGCACAATTGTTCCAATAATTTGAATCCAAGGGATGTACTTTATTAGATGCAAGTCAGAATTTGTAATGTACATGCAGTGACGCTGTACACATTCTAACTAAATGTGAGCTTTGAACCAAACACTTTTGTTGTTTGTTCTTGTCATTCGTTTTTGTTATACTTGGAGCACAGTTATATATTGATATTTTCAAGGCAAATGAAAACTGCATTGACCTTATGTGAGATGATAGATTGCGCCGCATACCGAATCATGTGACATGACCAACCGCTAAACTCGGACAAATAAGCTGTATTGGGCAAGGAAATATGTTTCAGTTTAAGTGATATATTTATTAAAATTGATTTGTATTATTCCTAAAAATGTAAAATTACAAAGTTGCATAAATTATACTGCAGTAGACAACATTTAGATTTGTAGTTCTTATAGTAATAAGAATCAATGTGCCGAGCCAAAGAATCACATTTCTCTTGTTACCAAAACAGCAGAGATGCAGGATTGTGATAGAATCAATGTGCCCAGCCAAAGAATTACATTTCTCTTGTCAAATGTTTGTTGAACAAAAAGTTAGAACTAATGTTACTGTTTATTATTGTAATTTCATGGTTGTGTAGGACTTGTTATTTTACTTTAATGTGCAAAATAGTATGCATTTGATAGGGACTATTTCTAACCATATTACAACTCTTTGCATGATCAATACATTGTAACCTCGCTCGAAATGCGTCAAAATTCACTTGTCCATTTTGTTCAGTTCTGCATGATCATAGGTATGAATATACAAATAAGATTAAAAAGAAAAATGTACACCACGGACATTGGGGAACAACTTAATTCTGTCTAAATTTTGTGTTCAGGGGGATTTTATTTTTCAATGCAGTTTGAACATTTGACTTGGTTACCGCCATGGCTAGTCCTGAGAAGGACAAATATTGATTGGCTATCTAAGGTCATGTGATGTGAATAGGAGTCTATAAATATGAGTGCATGACACTGTACCAGCAGATAGTTGTCAGAGCCAGAAAGAATGAACATCTAAATAGAAAAGAATTTTGGCCATTTATTCTAAAACCATCAATTATATATTTTTAGTAACCAATATTAGCTTTGGTACTTAAAAATCTTAAAACTAAATCAAATTGTTATGAGAAATTTTAAGTAGATTATTACATCATTGTTACTGAATTAAAATGCCTTATAATTATTATATTGTATTTCTTTATAAAGCTGCTGCTTTCTCTCAAACAAGATTCCTTTTTGTCAAAATCAAACAACATTTATTCGTAAGATAGTCGTCTATGTTGAAACTTAATTTTTGTAGTTTTCAATTAGTAAAATATTGATGTTGCAATTTCGTTGCAGAAGTAGTAGTGAAATTTCTTGTCATCCTTGAGGATATCTCTATGTGTAAATTCAGGAATTCTCTGAAATTTGTTTTTCCCACAATGGCCCATAACTGTGAAACAAAGCTTGGTTACCTAGCTATCTTTAATCGCATTTATGATTAACAAGGTTAACTTAAGGTTGTTTAATTAGATATGTGCACAGTAAAATGTATCAGTGTTGGATTAATCAACTGAAATGAGTTACCTGACTTAAATTGTAGGGAGAAGTGACTTCTCCTATTGGTCAGAACAGGGAGAAGTGGAAGCTAAATCAGAAGAAGTGAGACCAAAGCAACAGATGTGAAATATATATATATATATATATATATATATATATATATATATATATATATATATATATATATATATATGGTTGCATTATCTTATTTATGTGCTCCATTTCTCAGTATGCTTTTAACAGTTTTAAACAGTGCCTTATTTTCAAGTTTAAAAATATGTCATGTTTATTATCAACATATTTTGTACATGTATACACATTATTATATTCATACCGATTTTATTCATACATGTAGTATATGTGTTTGGATTGAAATACAGGCAAATTGGCCATATGACTTAGAAGCTATACATTGTAATTAATTGTAACTGAAATCATTAAAAAGGTTAGAGTCTAGTAATTACAAGTTGGTAAAAATGCTTAATAAACTACCTCTGTATTATTTTATTTTATACAAGTTTTGTGTAAAATTGCAGTCAATAAAGATTTCTAGCATTCTTTGAAACAAACCCTAAATCATATACATAGGAAAAAATGCACAAGCGACTTCAAAACATACTTTTCGTCCTGATTTCCTTGTTCCCAATAAAACACTACTGTAACTATTCATAGGCGACACTCAGAAGTACTAAAGTAAATATATAAACTGAACCCTTTTCCCCCCAAAACCCGAAACATCCAAGAACATGTATTGCACCAAGCGAGTGCATTTATTTTTAGAAAGAGGGTTTTTCTATAAATAAAATTATTCACTTTCTTGCTTTGTTACAACCAATTCAATAATAGGACTGCATATTTATAATTGAATTATTTGTCTACCTACTGGCATTAACAATATAAATCGGTTAATTAGTATTTGATAATATATATCTTTTGTAATTTTGCGAAAATTAATTACAGTAGGTCAGTAAACAACCTTGACCTTGCAGCGTTGTTTCGAATTACACAAGAGATTGTTAGGTGTTCTTGACTTACGTTATTAAATATTTAGGTTAAATCTACTATAAAATAATATTTAATTTTTGTTTTTATTATATTGTATATTTTGCTGAATACATTTACCCAATTATTTATGAATACAGACAGCTTAATGATGTTGTAAATCGTATACATAGCCATTACATATTGATTTACTGTTTCAAACTGATTTTATCAAGAAAATACTCAAATACGGCCGTTAAAATCTCCATTTATAAAGACAATACATTAGAAAACACTCTTCACCGATTACATTTTTTAAAAGCAAATTACTATTTATATATTGATGCATTTCGCCTTGGATTACAACAGTGCCAGAACTTACTGGCTACTGTGAGGAGGCACCTCAAAAGTCATAATCTATAGCCATTTTACATCCGAAAATTCGAGGGCAAGGTCATTTTTGCTTTTCTAACAGAATAAGGTGAAGTTTACAGTCCTAAGGCATCTTTTTTGCCCAGCTCGCCTGGTAGCATGACCCCTGTATTTAGATATTAATTGTTACCACCATCAAAACTAATTTTTCTACGTTGCTGTAATTTTTTCCACATAAAAAAGATTTCGATCTGTAGCATTACTCATTGGTATGTTACAAAGCCTGCCACAGCTCAGAGAGCTGAATGGATAATTAAAGAAGCTCTACTGCGAAATCTTCACGCTTGACACAGTTTTTAATTTCAAAATCTGATGCATACTTGGTTGTTCAGGTATAAAGTCTTTCCACACTTATTATGCAACGTGTGTTGCTTTGCAGCACTCTGCAAACGGCAGTTTATCTAACATCAGGTCCATGTGAACTTCTTATTCGAAACAATAATCCAGCAACTTAGCTCGCTTATTGGTTACGTCTAATGCATGAAAATTCATGTATTGAAGGCTTTATGTTCTGAACTAAAGCCATGTTTTGTTGTTTGATTCTTTCATTGTGTTTTAGGCTTTCCTATTTTGACAGTTGTCCGTGTGATATTTGGTTAAGTTTGATGCATTTTTTCAAACTTAGATCGCGCGATCGCAGCGTGGACCAATGTTGTAAGAATCCCGACCAAGCTTTGTATATACTCAAAGAACTCAAGGTTCGTGACATATACACCACATGGCTACTATGTACATATTTATACCTTATTTCCGTTTTTAAACCAAGAAAGAAATATTCTTTCCTTTATTATTGAAAAAGAGACAAAAAGACCTACTCATCCCATGAGTCACATATGATGGAGCTGTTTGAAGATGATATTTCATTAAAATATATTTTTCCTTTCAATATGCTACTAGAATTGTCGAACATTATATATATTGTTAAGGGTCAATTCATTTTTATACGTACCTTACACATTTTACCATACATCGATCGAAGGAATATGAAATTTCTACTTTACATAATGTCTCATTACCGGAAGTAAAATATTTGGTTTGACGTATCCGAAGAATAGACAGAAATTCAACTACATTTTGCTGTTGGAATAGAATCAATCTGGCACATATGACTAGTTAATTTTTCTTGATAATATTATGTACATTATTCACTTTATATATATATATATATATATATATATATATATATATATATATATATATATATATATATATATATATATATATATGTATGTATGTATGTTTACTAGTTTTAAGTTCAGCCTAATATTGGACCTTTTCACAAATTTGGGGTACTATTCTGATTAGATGACTAAGTATCGTAAAATATGTCACGTGGGGATGTATTGTGAGGTATGCCATGTGAGAATGAATTGCGAAATATGTCAGGCAGGGACGAATTGTGTCTTAGAGTCGTAGTAGAGTTGTGGAAATATAATGACATAAATGAAACAATTTTGTATAGTTCTTATTTTATTGATAGTGTGCACACGTATTTATTGGCGTATGTAAATTTAATTTGAGAGGAATTATTTATTAAAATTATTTATCGAAATTACAAATTGCTCATATGATGATTTAGACTAAAGTAACATTTCGGATCATTGTACATTTATTCAAAAACATTCTGGTAAATGCCATTGTGATACATAAAGACTGTTGGCACTTAAGCTAACTCAAGACCTGTAATTTATTCATAACACTCTATTCTATTGGACTTGTGTTTTAACTTTAGGATTATTTTGGATTTAATTCATAATTAAATTTTAAATTTAAAATCATCTTAAATTTCCATTTTGTTTAAAAAAGACGTAATTGAATTATTTACTAAGTTTTAGAAAATCTTATTGGTTTTGCTTCTTTCTTTTATATAATTTAAAACCACAAAGTCGTAGCAGTATAACTCTTAGCATAGCTTATATAAATGTAGCTCCTGGAAAGTGTTAATTTTCTATTCATAATATAGGAACACTTTATACAGTGTTTACATGTAAGTGGAGCCTAGCCTGTGGGTTTTAAGCTTGTATGTGAAAGTAATTCATAATTTATAAACTACTACTGCCCAATGAGCTTGAATCTGATACTCTTTCAAAGATACATGGCATCTACTAACAATACAGAGAACATGACATTATAATTAATATGTAAGATTACTTAACTTCAAAACGACAAGTGAACGATGATGTAACGAGTTATATTTTTAAAAAAAAATCAATGGCAGCATGGTACTTTGTCTACTTTGATAATCGTTGTATATTACGTTGTAGGAAAGCATAACCATACAATAATAAATATACGTTCACTGTCTGCATACATAATATCATTAAAAATATTGATATTGGCTGAAGGTCTTGAGTTCTTAAAATTGAAAATCCTTATTAAAATTGCAATTTAACTTTTATTTTCAAGCAGTGTTTTGTTTTAAAGACAACACTTAATGAATTCATTATTACGGAAATCAAGTAACTGAACTAACCACATTTCCATATTGCCAAGATTGTCTTCACATGAATAAGGTAGATAAACCGATTACGAACCCTCAAAATGCGTCCAACTTCAGCAGGTTATATCGTTTTTGGTGCGAAACAAATGTTGTCTTAGTGTTGGCGTCCTTGTCAGTACTTTATAAATGACCACTGTAGATCTGAGGGTTGTAAACAGTCAGCGTAACTGTAAACGTTTGACTTGACTAAGTTGACTAAGTTGAATTAGGGAAGCATGAGCTATATGTTTTGTGTTTGGAGGCGCACGTGTTAACATTCCAAAATGGACTTATGGAATATGCGTATTTACATTTATTTATCTGTGTAAACCCCTTTCATGTCTTCCATCACACTATATTCACGGTAGTTAGCAAGCAGGACAAGTTACCGCTGTGCCGCTTGCACAACGAGCTCCAGAAAACCACTCTTCGATTGCATAGAATCATTAGACGATATGTAATATACTATTTGATGAAAAATATTAATCTCATTTTTAACTCGGTACTTGACGGCTGTAGCATGTTTCTGCTAAAAACAAACGTGGATTATATACTACTTCGAAGATCACAGATATCTTTAAAAGCAATATTCAACCTTTTCCAGTTCTATATAGCTAAGAATTATGTGACATTATCTTCTGTTAACATAATGGCGGAGGTACTCGGCAATTCTTCAATTTTAAGAAGTAATAGTCTTCTACCCGACCCCTCAAAAAGTCAGACAGCTACTCCTGTTGGATTCTAGGTCATATCAACAAAATGAGTGATTATTGATTTATATCCTTCCTTTATTGTGTGTGTTATCAGAATGCTATCATTTTAAAAATAAAATAATGCATACTCAGAAAATATGTTAAACTCTTCATTAAACAGCCTTTTCATTACACCTATGTCATGTTACTAACGATGCCAACACATTGATGTCCTAAATCTTGACACAAAAAGGGTATTCATATTTCTCCACAAATCTTCTTTAGTAAAAATCCAGGTATTACCCCCACACATGAGTCGGTTTCAACAGTCACTCATTTGTTTAAACTTAAACACGGCAAACATTTTATAAAAGCTAATACATGTTACGAGTGGTTATACCATGAACTGTGCGTTTATAAAAACCAGTCTGTTGAATACGTCACAGTTTTGTAATTCTCAGTGCATTCAAAACTTCCTGATGGAGAACTCTAAATTACAATGCCGTGTATTTAAATGTAGGGACCATTCTTGGTTTTGAAAATGTATAATACTGTGAGACATTCAAACCTATTATAAATAGATGCAGACTTTACGTGAGTTCTATGTTGAGACTGCCACCTTCTAGTTTCTGTTGCTTTGTGATACAATTCACGTAAGCTTCTTTCTTTTTTGACATGTAAATACTTGTTACACATTATTGTCACGTATGTTTTCTTCTCAATATGTATTAGCTTTTAGAACATGTGTGCCGTCTTTAATCTGAAATAATTGAGTTACAGTTGAAACCCAATCGTGTGTGGAATAACATTCATCCTATAGTGCATTTGAAATCTAAATATGTCTGCAAAAACTTTAAGGAACAACCCGTGCAGATTCATCATGTACCTGGATTTGCATTTGTTCATAAACTTTCATAGCTACGAGCAAATTCAAACACCATTTTGCAGACTATATATCGATGAAAATGTCTACTGCTTTGGTGAATGGGAGGAGACCCCACTGTTGTACATAAGAAAAACAAGCTTTTAAAAATTTTGGACTGTTGCTAAATAGTGATAATACGATTTCTAGAGCTAATACTCTTTTAAAATGCGACGGTGATATGGGCAACTCTAATAATGTAAACAAGTATTTCAATTAAAATCTTGAACATTTTTATACATGGAAAAATGTATTTGATAGTTGTGGTTCCAGTCAGTGAAAAAAAAGACAGGTTTAGATCCGTATTAGCAAAAATGGATATAATTTGCTAGATCATAAAACATGATAGAGTATAACTCCTTGATAAATACAATATTAAATACATTTCAATACAATTGAAATACTCCTTGTATATAAATATTTATTATTCGAAGAGTGCTTGGTTGTTTTAAATGAAAAGCGTTCTAAAATTTCACTTGAAAGATTTAGAGCAGTATAGCATAATTTAATTTAGATATGGATTGTGGTGTGCACAATTGTTATCAAAAACAGGTTGCTGATTTGGTTGAATATATGATGTATTGGAGTGTCATACCGTACTGCCCCCAGGACACCACACTACTTAAAATAGAAGAAATAATATTATTCCTATAATTGCCATAAATGAAATTATTATATATTTCTAAGATTATACCTGTTGCATCGCCAACCAATGGAGGTGAAGGATTAAAAAGAGAAACGCCATATACAAAAAAATGTTAACAAATATTAAAAATGGCGCTTATTGAATAATATATTGTAGAATATCCAAATGTTGTATATCAAACTTTATTTGGAAAGCGAATATCGTATCTCATGGTATCTGCCATGGTGGTCAAAGTACGAATAGTGTAAATATACCAATATAATTTACATTCTATAGGCTTCATAACTGCATTAGTAGCAAATCTTCCTGAAAAAAAAAACATAACTATACTTAGGTGGTAGATATTTACTAATGCGATCTTTTTTCTTTGACAATAGTTTGAATTGCTCCATTTTAATGTAGAGGATCACTCTGAAGCCTTGGCTGTGCCCATGTCGAGGCACCGATATCGTAGATGGCAGTTTTTGCGATGCCTCCTGTTAGGTGGAAAGATTCAGTTTCGTAAATTGGTTCCTGACAAATTTCCTAAGTTAAGGGTATAGTGTGCGTTTTTGAATCTTAGTGTGTAATAATTGAAGAGATGGATATATTTGTGTACTAGATGTTTCATGCTTGTGTTGTTCTTGAAATTGATGTCAGTCATGTCTAACTCCCATATTCACTGCACAATATGTAGCCATTGAAATACCAATAGTCGGAGAGGAAGAAAAGCTAGCCACCCATAGCAGAACCCACGTGGGTTCAAGGCAAATAGAATATCTCAAAAATGGTTTGGATGACAACTATTCTGAATTGCATCAAGCTATTTTGTAGACAAGGTATTTCAAAGTTATCACCCAGGGAAAAGGCTTGCGTTTGCACTGTGAGCACCACAAGCTGTCAAAAATGGCCTTCAGATGTGAAAAATGCCTGTTTGCAATAGGGTTTGGGTGCATAAACATTCTATTCTAAGAACTTCATTAGACTTGTCGGGTAAAGTGTGTGATATGAATATGTTGTGCTACATAATATCTATCCAAACATATGGACTTTTTTGACCTCACTCATGTATTATATTTTTAAATAAATTTTTATATTAGGCAGGTGTATGTGGCATTAAATTTGTACATAAAAACTGGCCCTTGCCCCTCTTAACATTATCTCGAAGATTCTGAGAAATACCTCGACTTTAGCATGTAATAGTCTTCTACTCCCTCCCCACCCCCAACAAATGAAAACGTCAAACTGCAACGTCAGATGTATCATAAGTAATGTCCACCTACTAAATTGTTGCGGAGTTTTTTTTTCTTTAAATAACATATCAGAATTCTAGCGCTATATAAAAGAGTGAACTAGTTGTTATGCATATTTATTGTTAGTTTGGAAATTTTTATTCCATTACACGCTACTGTAATGTAACATTTCTTTACTGGATTTGACTTTCAGATCGGTTTGACCTGATAGATTTTTATTTTTTTTATTTCATTGATGTAAATAACTAATAATAGAAACATTGTGTTTTGTTTATGACCTTGCTCCGAAATCAGTGACATCTTTGGTAAACAATTACTTTTCAATTTTTCTATCTTTCTTACAGTAAGAATCATTAAGTTAAGCCAATGTCATACCTGAACTACGTGACAAGTATCATGTGTTAATTCGTAACAAACGTCTATTTTTTCTAGAAGAATGAACTTTTGACCCTTGTCCGGGAATCTGTTTTGCGTCTTAGTCGTATAACTGATGTTTTTGATAAAGGTTGGTCACTTGTGCTCTAACATCTAGCACTTTAAGTTGTATTATGTTATGATAAGTTTCGGCTGAATTTTTATTTTCTTCAAATTATTGAATGCAAGTGATTCTTTTCTCTGGAAATACAAAAGTGCTCTGACAAAATTCTTGGATAAAGACATTCATTCAAATTTATACTGAATTCAAAACTGGAATACTATTTTCTTTGATCCAGCAATAAATTGTTGACACGTCTATACTTTGTATACGTCATCGCCTTCAATTACAGATTTCATCAAGACTCGAACTCTGTTTCACTTAGGATCATTTATTACTAGGACTTCTATTTTAATTCTTGGATTATTTTCGGATTTCATTCGCAATACTGTAAGTTCTTTTTTTCGTTTTTCACTTTGTATTCTAGCTAAATAAATTATTTATTAAATATTACAAAGCTTGTTGTCTTCATTCTTTTCTGTTATTTAGTCGTAATACTAGAAACTGAACACTGCTTGATACTCTATGGCTTGTCCAGATACCCATTCTGCATTTCAACACTTCATATTAAATAACTGTTATCGTGTTTAACTTGTTTTTTATGCGTTACATAATGATTTAAAAATATCTGCTTCAGGAACTGTCGTTGTTCTCAGTTAAACAAACTGTCCATTACACCAATATAATATTACAAATGTTGCCATCCTGACATTTATATCACAAATCTTGTTCATTAGAAACTCCAATATAACCCAATACACGAATGAGTTTCATTTGGTAACAAATTGTTTCAGGTTAAATACGGCAAATGTTTTAGAAATACTAATACTTGTTGGGACTGCTTATAGATCGAACTCCTTATTCATCTAAACCAGTCTGTTTAATATTTCACAGGTCGGAAATTTCTGTTACCTCTAAAACTTCCTTGTGGAGACATTAACATAAAGGCTCGATTACGATGTAATGTGCTCAGATTTAGGGATCATTATCGGTTGCATTATGTAACTAAATATGAATTATTCTGTAGAAACTCGATACTGGGTGGACAGGTCAAGACTACATGTGCATTTTGTGTAGATATTGTTACATTCGATGAAATCAATCATGTTTTGACATGTTGGGTAGCAACGGCGGTAAGTGTTTTTTTTTTCCTTTTTATTTTTTTGAACAGACATGTAACTTTAACTATTAACTTGATGATTGTCTTCTTTTCATTTAAATGTAATTGTATGTGCTTATTGTTTTGTTTTCCTACTTATTGTTTGATCTAATATAGTATCCATATAATCATCTAACACAGCGGACCGCCTCAAAAGCCGAATCGCATTGTCAGTTCTCACGTATATTTATAACCCATAATTTGAACCTGTTTTTGGAACTTTTTTTCTCTCCAGCCACTATTCTTTCTTAGGTGTCTCAACTGTTTGTTAAGATTTTGGTTAAAAATTTTCATTGCGTATATTTCCTGTTTAAGCTATGTGTTCGTACAAGTTCATTAGTGACAAAATTTATATTATTTAAATTAAATTATAAATTCTGTTACGGACTGGGTACCTGCAAGGGAAGTTTGAATAAAACATTTCCAGAGAGGAAATCAGACAGAAGGATATGTATGCATCAATTGCATGATGATGTCAACCTAACGATGAAATCAAGAACAAATATTTATTTCAAGAATAATTAAATTTTACATTGTAGTAGCATCATCTTTACAATGACAATATTTGAATTGAATTTTAAATTCGCTTCAAAATAAGTAACATGATCTACAGAAACAAGTACCTCCTGTCATGGCAGTGCTAAAATTTAAAAGGATATATGTTTCAGTCTAAGATCACTGCTGAGTAGTATCGAACCCAGAACACATTAATTATCAAATCGGGATAAAAGAAGATACAAAAGGAACTATCCCAACTCCCCAAACGAAACGTACGTGGTGCAGAACAAGCGGATGAAAAAAAAAAACATTTTTGTATTATATTGAGTCTTTATGGAGTGGTATGTTCCACACTACTCAATCGAATGAGACTATCCACAACATAATTGAAGATAGAGTGACTACAGTAAACTTGTCAGCTGTTTTGAGATTGTTTTCCCATTCTGGTAATTATGTATAACCCTATTGTATTATAACCGATGGAAAATATCACCAAGGGAAAGTCCGAATTTGGCAGCCACTGGAAACGTTTATTCTTTTCGGAATCACTCTGGTTATTGGTTCTAGGATGATACTGTTGCAGTGGTAGACTGGTTGGGTTTTACGCCAGGTTGATTTCCTACCAGTACAACTAACATTAGAGCAAGACTAAAATAATGCATCTCATTAGGAATATACAAAAGTGTTTAAAGAAAAGTTTAAGTGCCTCTAATCATAAATGTATAACCTTTTATAAAATAAAAGAATTTTGTATTTAGTACAGTACTTATCTTCGCGATGCTCCGTTTTAACTCCACTTTAAAGTTGGAATTATTTATCTAATAATAATAAATTCCAGAGTCAAATTTTGTATCTGGCCTTTCATGTTCTATACATTTATGTACATGCGTACACAGAAGGGACATAAATAGTTCCAAAAGCTGTTTCCCAGGAGTGAAGTCTCTTGTGTGAGAATATGTGATCATGGTATCAATCTACGTCAGGCGAATGCCCATTTCTACATATTGAAGGGAGAAGTCCACCAGAGTGTATTTCTTGTAAGGAACGTTTCTCCGTGAAGTACTTTAGATAGAATGTTTCGATCTCCAACCCACAAGCGATCGTTAATACAATGTTCAATACATGAGGGAACTTTTTGATATGGTAAATGTGTATCTTGTACTTCTGTAAGGAAGTTAAAATTTGATAAAAATACAGCCTGTATGCAACCTTGTCCTTTGCGAATTTTTAATCAACACCGGTACTGTTAATCACCCTAGTTTATCTTTCATCTAATTACCTTTCACGCACAAAATTTACACCCCAAGATAGTCAGGAACCATGAAACACTATCCTCACCATCTCATCGTTGTAATTTTTTAATTTTTTTAAATAGCTTTACTGTTATAAAACTTTTAGATATATACGTTATTGTCATATAACTTTTTCTGTGGAACTGTATAACCTTACAGTGCGGTTATGCCGTAAAATCCGCAATCAACTAACCATTCAAACAATCGTAGGTAGAAGTTCATCACGTACGTACATAATATTATGGACTGTAGTGCATTATACCCATACATATTTGTTAACTCCATAGTTGAAATCAAAATCTGACTATTTGACATTCTCAGTTCCTTCTGTATATTTTGTGTTTCTCCAGCTGCAAGAAAAATGTGTTTAAAATATCGATGAGTTAAGGATATTTTATCCTACTTTTAGATGAGCAAATCAGGGGAGAAAAAAGAGAGAAAAAGACATATTTAAGCGTCAGAAAGGCTGAAATTTAAATTTACAAAGAAGAACTTTCTCTAATTCGGTTTTGTAGATTGAATCTTAACATTATAACCTCACTGCGTCACATACATTTGTGAGCCAGAAAGCTGTTAGGTTATATATACTCCTGTGCTGACAGTATGCCATTAGCATTTTGTATACCCATTGAATGATGTTTACCATTGGCAATATGTTTACTGTTGAGTTTTTCATTGACTGATCCTGAATGGTGCCATTCATTGCATTGTACGCGTTACTGTAAACAAGTTTCTGTTTGATAGAAAGGAAAGAACGTCATTTGTATTTAGTCGATTGGTCATCAGTATGGAAAGCGATCGCTGACAAAAATATATCATTGAACTAATTTAAGTAAATTGAAAATAAACCAATAAAACTTGTAATGAAACAAACATGCTTGTATAATAATAATAATAATAATAATAATAATAATAATAATAATAATAATAATAATAATAATAATAATAATAATAATAAATCACGGACAATAAGGTCAATAATAAAATAAAACAAACGATAAGTTTGTAAATAGATATTCTACTTCGATATGAATATAGGTCTATACGACTATAGGTGGTTAGCTCTGCTTCCTATCCGATTGCTGGTGTTTCACTGTCTACATAGTGCAAAGTAACCATGGAGATATACATAAGTTTTATCAGCAACACGAGTTGGATTGCCTAATTCACATGTATGTCCATATTTTGAATAATTTCACAACACAGCTAAAAATGTTACATTATAGTCGTAAGATATAAATTGCTTTGACAGAGACTATTTTATGTTAGTCAACGACATGTTTCTTTTGTTGGTGACGGAGATTCCTCCACATACCATTTATTTTGTGAATATGAACATGTCTAGATCGGTGCAGAGTTCTAGTGTCACTCCATATTGTTTGAGTAGTGCATCGCAGGAGAGTCCTGGTGAGAAGAAATATCAGAGGATCAAGTCGGTAATGGTCTATGTACGTGTGTCTGAAATTTTAGAACTGTCCATGAGTAGGAATACATACATTTTCAAATACAGGTAATGAGGGTTTGTCAATCAAGCTCTTTCATATCTTGCATGCATACTGGTATTCGTCGTCAGTGAGGTCTGAGAGATGTAGATGGGAATAAAAGGATTCTTGAGTCGGTAGCAAAGTTGAATCGAATTTTTATCACGCATCAATGTATTTGTAGGGATAAACTCCTTTTTGCTTGAGCAAGTCCACTTTGTCACCAAATTCATTTTCCAGATGAGTAAAATAAGGACTGGTTTTAGCGAATCCTTCTTGTGATGCCGACATAACAATGGTCTCTGACTTTTTTATTATTTGACTGAAAGTACTCTTCTCTGATGTGGCATCCTTGTTCTGATTTGTGCTGTAGCAGTTGTGGTGTTGTAAGTGGAATCAACGTAGCTGAATGTTTTTGTATGGCTTAGATACGTTTACATTCAGCGGCAAGTTGCACAAAGAACAATAGAATGCAGTCCTCGTCGCGATGTTGAAGACATGGTGAGAACAAATGTTCATCGACGGAACAGCATATTTTATAGTCAATCGTGCATGAGATGTGCTTGTGTTCTTCTTGAGTAAAAGAATGATCTGGATTAGGAGAGGATCCTTGTACCTTTCAAGGATGGCTTCCGAGTTGAAGTCGACATGAAAGGGTTTTTACGTACTTTACGTAGTGTTCCACTGAGTGGCATCTGAATGGTTTGCAGTTCTTGACAGTATCCCGATGTGACTTGATCGTGTAGTCGCTGATGTTGAGGAAAGCATTATAAGCAGCAATAGCAGAACTATCTATGATTTTTATGTTGTGTTTACTGAGATCAACATAACCTGTTGAAATCTTTAATGTAGACTAAATTATTTTATAGTAATAAATTGATGCTGATTTGTGATGCTGTGGGAGAGATCAGCATGGAATAGACCACGAACTACGTATCGCCCTCTTTCTAGTCATCGAGTCCAAAAACGATGCTGGAGAGATCTTAGTTGAGCGCTTCTAGTTTAGGAACGTCTTTAATTGGTGCTGGATAGGTGATTCGGTGGTTTTGTGTATAACAACGTTTGTATTGGGAGACACGATCGACATGACATTGGTACATTTTTGACATTGTTACACGCTTTGGTGACTTAGATTTGCTTGAGTAGAGATACGTATTGACTTCCATGCCTATCATGGTTCTTGCTAATCTTCGATGCAAGCTAGATAAACAACCAGGCAACGTCGACGATATGACTGGATTCGTCACTGCGATACACAACAAGCAATTTAACTTCTTGTGATCCATCACAAAATGAACGATGAGAGACACTGCAAATTTGATGGCCGTGTGAGTTTGTAGTTCTGCCTCTACGAAACTGCCTCTACGAAACGTTGTTGAATGCGCTGCAAGAGTTCTTGATCAACTTGTCAATGAAGTACGTGGGGATGAACATATATAAATCCTTTATCATCACCTCCGTACACTTTTTCAGTGCGTATGGCCTGTTTAGTGATATCTTTCTTGCCCTCCACTCGTGCTTCGACGCATTTCATCTTGATCAGCATGGCCAGTCCAGCCCCCGATACTATGATCATCGTTGGATTAGTTTTCTCACCCGTTGAGGTCACCCCGATGGCAGTCGCTGCAACAGGTATCATCGAGATGAATCATAGTATGTGTTTGTAACGTCGGTACGCATATTTACACACGTAAATCCGTCGGCAGTAAATACTGATAAGGTCTCGTCGATATAATTAAAGTCGATCAAGGGCTTCATTCAACTAAACTCTTGAACAGTACCTTAAGATCAGTCAGATGATCCTCCAGCATTTCGATGTACTTTTCACACCTTTATATATATATATATATATATATATATATATATATATATATATATATATATATATATATATATATATATATATATATATATATATATATATATATATAAATCCTCTCCGATATTTCGCTATCTACCGAATGATACCTCCTGAGATGAGTGGAGTAGTAACTATCGAGGTGAGCAAATTCAGTTTAACAAGATCTGCAAGGGTTTCTGTGTAAACCTAAAGGTTAATCGCCTCTAGATAAATGTGCACAAACATAACAGTTACTGGATCTGTATCGAGATGATAGTGATATCTATAAAGAATATACATTTCGCGGCAACTGTTACCACGTTCATATGAACCTTTTCATCCCACGATCTTTAATGGTCTGTCTTCAATAGTCTTTTTAATTTCTGAATCTCCCTCAGGGTGATCTTTAAAATGTCATTTAGTCCAAGTACTCTGTAGTCCTGTTTTAAAATGAAATTTTATTGGATATATTTTTAAACATTTCCTCTCTAGCCTTATGTAGGTAAAAAAACTGCTGAATCCTCATTTTTGCACTCAGCAGCATTTCCTGTTAAAGTGTCACCAGCAGAGCATTCGTCAAGCGCCATCAATGCTAAGATCGTGTCCATGTCCTCGTATTCCAGACCCACCTGCTGAAAATTTACGTTTGTCTATATGGTCACACAGTTTACGATTACCGCGAAAGCGTTTTCGAGACACTACTTTGTCCACGCAGTCATGATCTTTTTTGTGTGCCTGATCGTCTTCCTTTCGATTAAGCCATCGCGTTTTGATGTAGCATGTTCTCACGATCGTGTTCACGAAGTCTGGATTAAATTTGTGAATGGTGTAATGCATGATCCCCTCGATGGTTTTGACTAACCGTGCTGACTCTGTTTCGTTACAAAATTTAAAGACCGTCTAATGCTTATCGATGGCATCTCTGAGCTGATTCTGCCACATGTGCCCACACCGACACATGAGACCTTTTCATATCATAATTCTTCCATCTCTCGTGAGTCTCTTCCAAAGATTAATTACCAGCATTTCTCACCACGTTACACTCTGCATGTACTCCCATAGTTTACGTAAGCACATGGTCGTTTTCAGCGTACGACGATTCCTGTAGGTAAACAACGTCGAATAGCAGCTGGTACAGTTCCGTAGTGATGCGAACGATTTCCGCCATAGTATACAAGATAGCAACGACCTTTATGAGCTCGTCGAGAGTAAATATCTGAAAATAACCGAAACCTGGACTGATGTGCTCTGCAATCAGTCCCACAAATTTAAAGGCTACGTACTTGGTATCGGTGATTGTCATCGTAAACTCCAGAAGATTACTTTAAATAGTCGTAGTTCCATTATAGAGCACATGGTAGTGGCTTCGGATTTGATACCATCGATTCTCAAGGTGAGCACATGACATGTTCCTGTCAGACATACATGCAGCTGAAATGTATAGAGACAGTCACGGAAGATGTACATCCATATAAAATTGGTAGTCAGTCTGGCCGTTTCCCATTCGTTTGCGGTATTAGTTGAAACTAAATGTTGAGAGGCAAGGCCACGTGGTAGAATGTCCATACAGCTTTTAGTTTTGCACAGATGTGGTTCTGTACAGACTAATTTGACGATCATTGACATCCACCAAATAGTAGTAACTCGAGTTGTTGACGCAAAATCCTAACACTTTTGAACCGAGATTAGTGTGTAATTTCCACTAACATCTCTGTCAATCCAGATGGAACAATTTGAGGTTCCAAAATGATAGACCATGGTTTCTTTTGTGCTGAGTCCACTACGCACACCCACACGTCTAAAATTGAGAAGCGGTTCCAGAAGCCGGAGAGGACATCAACATATCGTTCGTGACCGGGCCTGCTAGGGAAAACGTTCCAGTGACAGAAACATTTCCAATGATTGTACCACCAGTTTTATCGTATTTTCCTGGCATAGACACCTCTAGATCAGATGCACTCACATGTTGAAATAATCTAGCAGGTGTTGAGAGAATCCCATATAAACTCATTCAACCCATGTTGAGATTTCCATTCGTTGTTCCACCGGTCAACGATAATTTGGTCTGCGCGAGTAGTTCACGTGGGACCAGCATGCGACATGAGCGTCCGGAGGAGAATAACTCATACCTTAGACATCTGTGAGGCTGTGACCACTCATTTTGAGATTACTCTGCATGGAATCTTATAGCGATTGATTTTGTTGTTATCCGCAGAATAACTATTTCCAGATATAATCAATGTACCAAAGAACGTGCACGACATGTTGTATATAGAAAATGAACATCATTAACTTCGACACGAATGAGAAAACAATGCAGCATCCGCATATATTTTGCCATTACATGATTGTAGGTCCTACACGTCGGGGTAAAACCAATCTTCTAAAGAACATGATGATGAATAACATTCTGAAGTACGATCGCGAGATCCTGTATACACTAAATCCTCATCAGGCAAATACAACACATTGCACCAGTTTGGAAACACCATGGACGACGACATGTTCACCATGGCAGATCCGGATGAAATCCATCGCGTAGAATAACTATAAAAAAGAAATACAATTGTTGGGTCAGGAGAAAATGTTGCGGTTAATCCACTTGTAACTGACATGACATGCTTGGATCAGAACGTCGATTCTAATATTCATATGGGAATTACTCCTTTAGCTGCACATTTGTTTATCAGGCTTTTGCTTATGGTTTTGTTGAATCAAGATATATTTATCAAAGTGATCATCGTTTTACTAGTTGTTCTATATATTCTAATCCCGGTGACAAACAAGAATCAATTGTCGTCCAACAGAAACACGATTTTGATATCCCCTGTTTATTTCAGATGTGCATTAGCAAATTGAAATCACATATATAACTGCTTGCTAATTTTTTTTTTAAACGCGGTCCTTATGAAATATTGGAGACCAGCTTATGTGCCCGCTGTTGACAAGTGGTCAGTGAGCTATCAAAGTGCTGTTCATAAATCGTATAGACAAGAAAGTCTAGCCCATGGAATTGTTTAGGCTGGTCATTCAATGGTAAACAAGACTTATCACAAGATTCTGAACTTTTTTTATTTGAAAGGTATTAAAGTGGTGTATTTAAACATTGTAGACCTTGTTACCCTTATCAAATTGTGTGCATTTAACGAACCATTTAACTGAATAATGGAAGACTGTGTCGGTGTCCTACCTAAGACCAAGTCAGGCAACCAATACTTGTTGATAATAATGTGTGTGTCTTCAAGGTTCACCGAGGAAATTCTTTTGAGGAATATTATAACTAAAACCATTATAAAAAGCTTCAATAAATATTCTTAATACTCATTTGGCCTGCCTAAATCTGTCCAATTGGATAAGGGGTCAAATTTCATGTCTGGAATTTTCCAACACGTTTTGCATGAATTAGGCCTTCTGTCTATCACCTCGAAAGCCAAGAGGTTTTTAGAAAGATTTCATCAAACTGGAAAGGATTGGAACGAAGGTGTTCATTTACTGTTGTTTGCTGTTAGGTAATCAGTTTAAGAATTTTTAGGATTTAGTCCCTATGAATAAGTTTTTGGACGTATGTCCGTGGACCATTGAAATTGTTCAAAGAGAAACTTCTTTTAAACCACCGTTCAGACATTGATCTTCTCAACTATGCTTCTAATATGAAATACAAGTTGTCAAAGGCTTGTAAATTTGCAAAAACTAATCTTCACTAAACTCAAGCAAAAATGAATGGAAGGTATGACAAAAGTACAAAGAAAATGAATTTTCAGCCTGGTGATAAAGTTCTTACTCTCTTCCCTTTATCTGAAAATCCTCTTTAGGCTGTTGTTGTTGTTGTTGTTGTTGTTGTTGTTGTTGGGCTTAACGCCATTTTTCAGCACACGATAGGCTATTCATGGCGGCCAGTATTAATGGTGGAGGAAGAAACCGGGAAATCCGCGGAAAGAACCACCGACCCACGAGAAGCTACTGGCAAGCTTTCTCACATATCCACATTCGCCGAATCCTAGACTCGAACACACGCAGATAGAGGTGAGATGGTGATCCGTAACGGACAGCGCTTTAGACCACTCGGCCACTCGGGGCCCCCCTTTTTAGGCTAAGTGTGGTCATTATACAGTTGAAAAGAAAGGAAGTGATTTAAATTATATCATCAATACTCTTGGGAGGCGATAACAAAAACAACTCTGTCGTATAAATATGTTAGAAGAGTATGTTGATAGCCATGCTAATCATGCAATTAAGACAAATATTAACTAAAACATTCATTACTTGAATACAGTAACTTGTTTAAAGATGTTCCAACACGAACGAATAAAATCTGTCATGAGGCTGAAATTGTAGATTCCACACCTGTGAAACAGCATCCACACAGGATGAACCCTCTCAAAACAAAGTGACTGGAGTTCACGATGTGTTCTTGTACCGAAGCCAGATAATACTTCCAGCACATGCACCGAATGTAGAAAAGTGAACAGTGTGACTAAAACAGATTCATTTCTATTGTCAAGAATCGATGAATTGATAAAATTGGAAATGCAAAATATGTCACCAAGTTTGACCTTTTGAATGGATTCTGGCATATTCCACTGGCCGGAAAAGGAAAAAGAAATTTCGGCATTCGTGATTCCAGATGAACTTTAACAATATTAGATAATGCCATTTGTGATGAAAGGTTCGCCTTGTATTCTGCACCATTTACATTTGGTCTCGATAAATTTAATGCTTAAATTGATGATATTATAACCTACAACGACACATGGAAAGATGACTTGGAGATGAATCGGAAATTGTCTGATAAACTCAGTGATGCAAGTTTGACAATCAATTCATCCTAAAGTGAGTTTTACCGTGATTGTGTTACATTTCTACGACATATCGTGGGAGATGGACAAGATAAACCTAGAGATCCTAGGTCAGGGCTAAATCTGAATTCCATGTGTTTATCAGCAAAAGCAGCTGGTGCAATTTTTGGGTATATTATCGGAAATTTTGCTCCAATTTGTTCATAATTGGTGAACCTCTGACCAATATATTGAGCTAAGTAAACGAAGTTTCATAGGTCTGAAAAATGTCAGAAGACTTTTGATAAGTTAAAGGCCATACTTAAGAGTGCACCAGTTCTTTCAGTTCCAAATTTCTGTTAATCATTTAAAATGTATGTTGATGCAAGTGATGTTGGGATTTGTGCAGTATTGGTTTAAGAAGACAAAAATGGTGTAAATCATACATTGTGGCATTTTGTTTCTAAGAAATTAAAAAAGAACCAGAGAAATTATTTCATAATCGAGAAGGAAAGTTTGGTTTTGTTAATGGCTTTGCAACACTTTGCAACACTTTGAAGTGTATATTAGTTCAGCTCCTTCTTCGATTATGGTATTCAGTGATCTAATTCCCTTTACATTCATAGGCAAGACGATAAACAAAGATTAAACAAAGATAAACAAAGGTAGAATTAGAATACAATACTGATATCAAGAATATCAGGGTAAGAAACAAATTTAACAGCAGATACATTTCATACACACTTAAATATTCAGTTGTTTCATGTATACTTTATGTGTCATTCATATGATTCCATTTTATGTAATTTTATTACGAACATTTGAGTAAAAGATAAAAGATAGCTTTAGTGAATAATTATTTTGATTATGAGGGGAGTTGTTATGTTGTTGTTGTTGTTCTGGGGCTTAACGCCATTTTCAGCACATGATAGGCTATACATGGCGGCCAGTGATAATGGTGGAGGAAGAAATCGGGAAATCAGCGAAAATAACCACCGACCCACGAGAAGCTTCTGGCAAGCCTTCACACATATCCATATTCGCCGAATCTTAGACTCGAACCCACGCAGACCAATCGGCCACTCGGTGCTCCTAGAGATGTTATGTATATTTCATTTGCATTGTTTGTTACTTTTTTTTTTTTTGCTATATGTTACGGGTTATATAAAATTGTATGTTATAACTGACCTTGTCCAAAACAAACTTCGTTTTCTACGTGACCAGTATCATTGATTTTGGTTTTGCATTCAACATGTTTATCCCAATGTGGTTAACATTAATATGCAGTTGTGGGCATAATGAGAATTATCATTGATGGTACATTAAAACATTGTTAGAAGTGGTTGACCTCAGATGGGGTTAAAAGGTTACATTGTTAAGACGATACTTGATGGCCATTGGGTAAAAATGTGCAAATGTTAAGCAGATTAACATTCCTGGGATCCACTTAGGATAAGATTTTAATTTTTTATTGACCTAGTCCAACAATATAAGACACCTCACCTGATAGTTATCTTTTTGTGTCGCATCCAAAAATATAAACATCAGACGAGGCGTCTTACATTACAGGACTATTATTGACCAAACTCAAAGTGATTATACGAATTATTTAAGTCAGAGAGGCAATATTCATTCATTAGGTTATACATAATCGGTAAAAATCATACAACTTTTTGGAATCGCGATCCTGGAGTGGATTCCTAAAACAGCACGCTTTCATACACCCGGGTATCCTGTGTCATCTGTTAAAACACTAGTATTTTAACCGACAACACAGGTTACAAGTATGATGTTCTCATGGTCTTACTAAATACTAATAAGTCTGACAAAGCCACAAAAAGCTGATAAAGCCACACAAAGCCATACAAGACTTGGCACAGTCATGGAAAATTATATTAGAAAAGTGTATTTATATTGTAAACTATATTGACAAATAAATTAACCAAACTGAAGGACTAGTTCTCAACCTTATTTACCGAATAAGTGACCTAAGATATAGTTTGAAAACGAACAATGATAAAGTAATGATAAACTCTGAAAAAATCATATTAGACATTTTTGTCATAACTTTATAAATTGTACTTGTGCCTGATTACACTGGTCTGCAGCCAAAATACTTTCGAAATAAATGTAGTCAAACTTTACTAGGTCTGGGGCACTGAGAACAAAAATGATGTTTAAAATTGTTGATTGGCTTTAGTTTTAAAGATATGATATTGAGTCAGTGTATAAGAACCTTGACTTGGGAATGGCGGAGGATAAGTGAGTAATAAATGGAAGGGATCTCAATTTAAACCAGAAATGACTAAAATACATACTTGACTGGATCCTTGAATAAATCTACGACAGGGTTTGGACAGTACTTGCATTACAGGCAAAACAATGATGCAATATGAAGCTGGAATTGCATCATACATAATATGAATTGCATAATGTTATTCATAAACGTCATGGATGATGCAATCATAATTATAGGTTACTGCATTTGTATGGTCAGCTCCACCGATTGCCACCTTAACATCAAGAAATATGAAAGTTAAGTCGTGAGAGGAAATGACAAAAATTTTGCATTAACAATAGAAGCTCATCGTGATAAGCAAACATATTTAAAATCTAAAGGAAAAGAAAATAAACCCATCGGAGTCAACCGATCACAGACGAAGAAATAAATGTCTTGTATTGCAAAACACTAATGGGGATGGAAACACCGGAAGCCATTGTTAACGCATTGTGGTTTACCAACTATGTGCATTTTGGTCTGAGGAGAGTGACCGAATATTACAATCTGAAATGGAGGATGTTACACTAAAGAAAGATGTGACTGGCATGGAGTATCTTGAACTCAATGATAGACAGGCAAAAACAAGAACAGGAGACAATGTCAAGAACACCAGGGATATTAATCCTAAGATGTATGAAAATAAAAAGAACCAAGAGAGAGATCCCATTGATATGTACTAATTGTATTGCAGAGCTAATATCAGCAGACTTTTGTTGGCCTGAAGATCCTTTCTATATTGCACACAACACTATGCCAATCTCAGAGACAAACTCAAAATGGTCTAGGAAACAAATAATTGGAATTAATAAACTGGAATAAAATGAAAGAAGAAGCAAATATTACACAAAGAAAGAAATTAACGAACACAAGCAGCCGAAAGTACGTAATTCAGAAGTTAAGAGACAAAACATCCCCCCCAATGGTATTATGCATATTTCAGACCACATAAATGTACAGTCTATAAACAGCTACTCAATCGTTCGTGATAAACAAGAACAAACTTGCTCCAATTACCTAAGTAACACCTGCCACCAAAGTAATGATGCTGTCACCTCCCCCCACACAACAAAGAAATTGAAAATTGCACAGCAACAGACTCTAGTATACCAAGTTCACAAAGGTGTAATATTCAGTAGATAAAGATTATTAGCAACCCATCCTACAGACCAACCCATCCATCCTACAGACCAACCCATCCTACAGACCAAACATCACCGTACAAAATACATTTGTTATGAACCTCCCCCAAAATGTGAACGAGATCCCAAACTGGGACAATTTTTTTGCAACAGGCGACTTCTCAAACAGTGTCCACACAGCGGAGAAATAGAAGAATTATTG
This sequence comes from Potamilus streckersoni, assembly GCA_016746295.1. Lineage (NCBI taxonomy): Eukaryota > Metazoa > Mollusca > Bivalvia > Unionida > Unionidae > Potamilus > Potamilus streckersoni. The sequence continues at coordinate 1,111,960 of JAEAOA010000137.1, forward strand.
AAAGTGATACTGACAGTCAACAGGAATATGGAAATATGGATATAAACGATATCAACAAAATGTTATTAAGGTTAAATTGTTTCATTACCTCTTGTTCCTTTATTATTTTGATGTCTCTGGCTCGAATCGTAGTCTCCCTATAGATGTAAATGGCCGTCCTGTTACTGTTCATGACGAACGCTGCAAATTCAATGTTGGAATGCATATTATTTTTGAAAAAAATAATGTTAACTATCAGCCTTGTGTTTTCATTTCATTTAATATTATTAAAAGAAACATAACGCAATTAATATGAATGAAATGGACACAAAATTAAAAATCACTACTCAACCCCTACAGTGCACTGTTTATGACCGTCCGGTTGATCTCCCATATAAAATGAAAACTTGTTTGTGGTATATATATATATATATATATATATATATATATATATATATATATATATATATATATATATATATATATATATATATATATATATATATATAGTTGAATATATTTTGATCAAATTCTCACAGATCAAAATAAGGTCTACGAGAAATAAAACCTGTCGTGTGTGACGTATTGGCAAATCATTGTCGAACAATAACTGTAAATCTCTCAATCATATGTTGAAACAAAGAGGAGACGAAATCTAGACATTTACTGGACTTAAAATATATTTCATGTGTGAAATAATGAACGTTAAGTTTAAATGGGTATGAATGGCTTACACCTGTATTAGACAATATTGAATAGCGGACAGTCTCTGTGACTGTCTGATAGTCTATATTGTCAGCACTGACGTGAGCTCTTCTTAGGTCTTTAAACTTAACGTTCATTATATCATTCATGTCATATATAATATCTGTTATTGCCGTACAACTACATCCGTGTGGACACCCAAAACAAATGATGAAGGTAAAAACCACTATGCAGAGTTTTGCATATTCATACAAAAAGATCCAAAAATGGTCATATAATCTAATTGGACAACTTCAGTCGTGGCAACTAATTTAACGTGTTTAATATGATGCGCGTAACTTTTTCTTTTGTGGGGGTGGTTTGGGGCGGTGGCATGAGGTGTGTGCTGTTGCGCGTGAAAATCATCTGAATTCACATTACATGTATAACATAACAGAGACAGAGAGTTTCTTAACTTCTTTCTTCAACGTAAATTTCAGACAAATCCTTTGCTGACGTTCAGGCAATGAGACATTGGTACTGGTATATCACAAAGAGAACGTGCACCGATTAAACAAAGTTCGTAACTATGACATATTGATATAATTATAACGTAATTAAATTATGTTTTTGCTGAAGTCGCATTATTACTACTTAGTAAAAAAACAAATATGTCAGAAAGCAAAGTATTTTCGATAGTTTATTTTTGTTCAGGTATTTTCGGTTTGTTAAATATCTTGAGTTTGTTCCAGGTTGTTCTTGTTACGTGTCTAGGCTCGTACAAAAGTAAGGAAGAAGAGAGTAAAGCCAGTAAGTTCTGTAAAATTTAACAAAATAATTTAGTTCCTTAGCAAACAAGGTGAAGCTGCGAAAAATGATTTGTGGTTTATGAAACTAATCTAAAATTAATCCTAGAATTAATAAATACAAGTTCTATCACTAAAAAGTTCTATGTCAGAGTTCGAACCCCGATGAAGCTCCAAGATGAAATGCGATGACTTTTTCTATAACCTGCTTTGTATTGTTGTGTCAAGAGTTCCGTGTTGAATCACCAAGAATAATATTCCGGCTTTAGAATTCCGAATAAATTTTAGTAAAGGTCTGTTGAGCACTAACATTTCCCAGGGTAAATAAAATATTAACTCCGAAAAATAGAAAAATTCAAATCAAACTGGCAACAACAGAAATACCTTTGAGCCCGAAGGTATGAATTATGACTGAATGTAATCACTATGAAATATCAGTTTTAACTGTAACTGAAACGCAAAATGCATAACCTGATAGGGTCAGGTGATCATTTCATTTTAAGCGACATAGAAATATTACACACCAGCTTTTACGTCTGCAATGGACAAATTTGATTCTACAGAAAGAATCTTATAAATTCAATAAAATAGAGTTGTTTAATGCAAAGATAAAACTGGCGCTGAATCGCCAAAAGATACATAATTTCTACAAATGCTTGCTTATCAGGTTTAACAGAACCTCAACCAAATTTTCCGGAAAAATGTAAAATTCAGTGAACATTAACATGTAATGAAAGAACATAAAAAGAAATTTAAAACTAATATACAAGTACTTAAATTACATATGTGTAAGTTTTCCCCTCATAAAAAGAAATATTTATATAATAAAGCTTTCTTTTTATAATATGTTAATTATACATGAGGTAAAACAAAATTACATAAGAACTCTTATAAATTATACAAAGTGTACATGAACTAATATTTCTATAAATGAAAACCTGCATCTGATTTAAATTATCTTTTCAATTGATGTGCCTGATGTCAATATTATATTTCTGTAACAACAAACTGCACCTTAATAATCATTGATATTTGTTTTTCATCTTGTCAATGAAAGTAAGGGGGTGTGATCACTAAGCACTATAATCGGAGGAGATGAATTAATGTAAACTTTCAAAATTCTGTAATGCCCACATTAAAGCCAAACATTCCTTCTCGATTGTTAAGTAATTTCTTTGGTGCTTATAAAATTTCTTCGAAAACAGTACACTGGATGATCAACACTATTTCTATCTTCATGAATCAATGCTGCTCCAGCCCCAACATCACTTGCATCAAACAGTTTTAATGAGTGACTGAAATTTGGAGAATGGAATGTCGTAACAGGTCATGCCAGCGATATATTGTTATGATCATTATTTTAGTATATAATAAATGGCTGTTGCATTTAAATCAGGAATGTTCCTTTCTTTTTGAAATTACTCTTGCATATGACATATGTTGTTTTAGCAATGTTGTTACATTCTATGCATTTTGATCTGTTTTCTTCCCATACTACTCACGCTCTTTTCCCCAGACAATGTCACTTTGGTCCAGATGCAAAATTCGTCCTGTTATATGTTATATGTGAATTTTGGTCAGGAAATATATGAAAATATCATTGTAAATGAACTGTTTGTGTTTTTATTATGGACCCTTAAATTCCCAGACCCTATTTTATGACATGTTCTTGCTTATGGTTACCATGTGGCAAATAATCACAAACATGAATCAACCTTGAAGTCAATGAGGATGAGTGGTAACAGACAGTTGATATCACAATATTCGAGATGATTTTTTTTTTTAATAAAAAAAGCACATGGATAATTGTAATTAATAAATACAATTTGCAGTTCATCAAGGCCATTTCCTTAGTTGATGATTGGATCAGCTCACAAAGCCATTGTGAATGTACATTGCCCATATATATATATATATATATATATATATATATATATATATATATATATATATATATATATATATATATATATATATTTATATATTTAAAAAGTTATGGGGATAGTATTGCATGAAAAGCAAATGCCTGTACAAATAAAATATTTCTTGCAGGCCGAACTATTAGTCTGATTTTAGATTTATTTTACAGGTATGATGGTGAATGATAAGAAGTGTCCAAAAGCCAGCTGACTAACTCAGAAGTTGAGATGCCTCCCACTGGTGCTGAAACCAAGGTCCAAGATCCAGAGTACAAGAACTGGCTTATAGTCGGCTTGGCTTTGTGCTATTTAAAGAATGGACTCCATTCCTTTATACAGGGAGAGGTGGACGCTATGCACCAGTCCCTGTTGCAGAAACTGCATGGGGGATCAGCTGTGCAACCACAACAATGTTCCAGCTGCCAGTCCAAGGATGTGAAACAGAACAGAAATACATATGTCTGGAAGTTTCGTTGTCCCTGCCCATCCAGTCTTTGTGATCTCTGGTTGAAGGAATTATTGTCTCACCATAAAAACCCCACATCCAATAAGATCTACTGGGATAACTGTGATGTGACTGCCTGGCCATTTCTTTCCTGGGAATGTGCAAAGCTCTACATGCCTCGAGGTCAGCCACCATCCAACACTGGGCCAGCCATGAGTGATTCCCAAGCCCTACTCACCCTGTTGGCTAATTGTACATACTTCCATGGAAAACTATCCCCAGCAGGCCTTGCACTGACTCATACGGTATATGGCTGTCTGTCTGATATTTTTCATCATCACTCATTATTTTCCATCATATGTTTGCCTTTTATTATTTTTTATGCCACACTCTCCATTTCCAAGAATGAATTTGTGAACAATTTTGTATATGTAAAGTTAATGAAAATCACACATTGAATTGTTTCCTATCATGCATAATCACCAAGTAAATGGCATGTCATCACTTAAAACCTGCATCATGAAAGTGATTTCTGATTGAAAGCAGTTTGATATAAATATTTGTGATGTATTACTAGTTATTTTAATTATTACATTGATGAATTGTAGGTTTCCAAAATAAGGAACAGTGTGATGCATTCTGGGGACATGAAACTCTCAGATAGTGACAGGAATAGTTTCATACAGGACATAATTCAATTGTTGGAGGATCAGATGTGTCTGGGTCCAATGGAGGGATGTAAAAAGGCTGTGGATGAGATAAATAAGGTATGGAACATGATTATAGCTGTGCTAATTGCTAACATCAATAAAACTTTGTAGGAAGCCTTTAAAGAATTAAGTTTGGAAGATTTAGATAGTAAAATTCGAGTGGGTCAAGTATTTTTATTTTTGCTTTGTTCCCACTGAGATTGCAGAAGAAAGCAAATTGTTTTTATGTGTGCATCCATCAATAAGGTAATATGTTTTTATTGAATTATAGCACAATAGTACATAATTATTTAACTTTAAGCCATGACATTTTATACAACAGTCATGTGTATAAATAGATGACATGGCTAGATTTCAACCTGTTACAATACTTTTCAAATCTGTACACAGTTTTTTTTGTTGTTGGGATTTCAACATTTCTTGATGAAAATGTTGATAGTAAAAATGAGCCAAAACCACTTGAGAGAGATGGGTGATATTTGACAGACATGTTTGTATTCAGATTTAGATAACCTGGTTATATTTCAGACCATTATAAAACAAAACACCTCAGATTGTTTGAAATATTTGGACTTGGACTGTTGTGACAAACACTTTGCAAGCTAGATTAAGCAAACTGAATTACAATAAACAGATGTAGATATATTTGTATTTATATGCAGATGACTTAATTTTGATTGCAATAATTTAAAACATTAAACATTATACAATATTTAACCTCTTTGACCAGGGAATTGTAAAGAAATTTTTCTTAGCATGGTGAGAAAAAAATCATTTGAGGTAGCCATAAAATATAGGAGGCATATTTTGTATAATTTTTCTGCAAATTTTTGGAAATTTATAGTTTTGTTATACTTAGACCTTTTTGATCTTGAGTGAGTCTAATACTACAATGTAACAGCAGTAGGAGCAACCATGTTTTACATAAAATGTCTTTTTTTATCATTAATTGTTGTAAAGTTCATGTGGTCATTCTTTGTTTGTACCTGTCATCAGATGTATATGATTGATACAGCTGCAAAACTACCTGGCATTAAACTTGTACGCAGTTATTTAAAATAGCTTATGTGGTAGCTATAAGATTTGTTATCATTTCTCCTGAACATATGGTGTTTTGATTTTGTTGCTTTCAATGATACTTGTGACAAATAATAATAATAATAATAAAAATAATAATAATAATAATAATAATAATAATAATAATAATAATAATAATAATAATAATAATAATAATAATAATAATAATAATAATAATGCCTTTACTTTTTAATGAGGGTAATTCAGTTAATTAAATGCAACTAATCTCCATTTAGGTCCTTTGCAACAAATATATATATATATATATATATATATATATATATATATATATATATATATATCTTACTTTGATGATGTATGATGTATTTTAGCATGTATTTGTAGATGTACTTACTCATAAGTTACTTTCTTTAGTGAGAAAACAAGAACATTATATACATGCCATATTGGACTCTGTTTCCCAAGGATTGTGGGTTCATCAAGGTTGTCTGTGTTGGTACATCATGTGCTGCTAAAGCAACATCCAACCAACCTAAAAGAAAATGTATGAGCTCCCAATATTGCTGCCAGAGTGGATATCATGAATGTTTTGTGATTTCTTTTCCAAAGCCAGATAACATAAGTGTTTTTCTAGGTATATGTAGCTTGTCATATGTTAGAAAAGTTTGCTTATTTAACTGCAATAATAGTAAACGCCTTCAGTTTCTGGTTACATCTACCACTCTGCTCTTTAATTGCTGGTTGTATCAACATTGTCTTTGCATGAAAACAGTGTAACAATATTTAGTATGTCTCAAATGAAAATGTAACTCCAATATGACAACCATGAAAGAATGATGGTATGTAAAATACCTCTTGGTTCTGGATGAAAATTTGTGCAGGTCTTGTCACCAATGTGTCCTTGCTGTTGCAAACAAGACTGAAAACCAGATCTGCTTTACCTTGGAGTCAATTCAGAGGTCAAATTTTGCATTTTTGTATTAAATTGAGCTTGTAAAAACAGTGACTTGTATGTTTACAAATGTTGTTCAGATTTTATATTTTGATGTGTTTTGGAAAGTATGTTGATATTCAGCACTTTGATGTATATTTTTCACAGTAGATAGTCATGACTTGGTTTGTATCATGTTGGCATAAGTACACAAGGAAGCATGACTGGAATTTATTTGGTTTGTGGATATGTATCAAAAGAATAACTTGAAGTAAATAACTTTGTTATAATTTGCTCTTTTTGTTTCTCCATTAACTTAACATTGTCAGAATTGTGCATTATTTCTCCATGCTGCACTATTTCTTGCTGCATGACACATGTGTCTGAAAATAGTATTATGTGTCTGTAACTATCCTTTATTGTAAACAAGTATACTCATGTAGCAGATGCCTCAGCTTTAGATTTGGGTTTGAATGAACTATTGGCAAGTTACTTGGTTGATCCAATCTAAAGAAGAGATGATAAAATGTTGAATATGTTGATTTGTTTATTTCATTTAATTACATATATTAAGAAGCTCCCAACTAAGCAGACAACTGAACATGATATGCACAATACATGTGGGAAATGCAACACTCAAATACCAGTTTTTTTATAAACACATAATTAGGATGAATGTTCATATTAACTATTTGTTGACTATGAGCCATGCTTTCTAGGGTCTATAAAATTCATGTTGAAAGGGATATTAAGGCCAGGGGCTATCCTGTTTCCCTCAGAGATACCAGATCTTACAATTCTGTCCAAGCACTAAAATCATAAATGCAACTGTTGACTTTAGTGTTTTCTTTGTTACTTTTTATAAGCCTTGACACATAACAGAAAATTGGGGCCTCATCCTTGGAATATATGAATTTTGGCTAAAATATTTCTGAAAATTGTTTTTTGAAATATTCCCCTAGTTTTCAGAATATTTTAAATCCCAAGTATTAATTTTTGTTTTGTTTGAAATCTTTAGTAAATCAACAGGCTTTTTTCACAATGCCATCAAAAGTGGAGATCTTTCATTCAAATTCAATCCTGGAGCAATTGGATAGTTTAAGAAAAGATGAATTGCTTGAACGTGCCAGAAAGTATGATCTTTCTAAGGCAAAAACTTATTTAATGAGGCAAGAAATAAACATTTTGATCCAGTATTTGGTAGAAAAGTATGTTTGGATAAAAGTGTTTTGATTTCGGTCTCTATCAGACTCTGACATGAAAGTAAAGGAATTAAAATTAAAATACAAGATGGAATTAGAGTTAAGGAAGCTTGAACTTCAGAAAGAAGAAAAACAAAAGTGATTGAAAAAAGAGAAAAAACAAATGCAGTTATAATTTGAGAAAGAGGAGAGAGAGAGAGACACGAAAGAGAGAAACATAAATGAAATTACAATTTTGAGAAATAGGGAATGATAAACAAATGCATTTATAGTTTGAAAAGGAGAAGAGAGAGGCAGATGTACTTGCAAGGATGAAAGGAAATTTCAAATTAGAATGAAAGGCACATTTCCACTTCACATACAAATTCAAGTTTTGATATTGCAAAGAATATTAAACAAGTACCCCTCTTAGCAAAAAAGAAGCACAACAATATTTTCCTTATTTTAAAAAAGTTCCTGAAAATTTGAAATGGCCAATGAGCATTGGATTCAATTATTACCATGTTTATTTGGTGGCAAAGCTCGAAAATACATGCATTCCTGTCAGTACAGCAAAGTACTGACATTGATCTGGTTAAGGAATGTGTCTTAAAGGGTTATGGGTTAGCCCCTGAGGCTTATCGGCAAAACTTTAAGAACTATAAAAATGAAGCTTGACAAATTCATTTTGAATTTGCAACAGAAAAAGAGCAGTTATTTGATAGTTGGTACTTAGCCAAGAAAGTTGAACAAGATTATGAAAATCTCAAACAACTTGTATTACTTGAAGAGTTTAAGAACTGTGTCCATAGTGAGATTAAGACTTTTCTTGATGAGCATAAGATCGAAACCTTGGAAAATGCTTTTGCTTCTGATGAGTATTTATTAGCTCATAAAGTTCCTGTTGTAGTCAAGTCTTTTAATCAACAGTATTCTGGTACGAAAGTATTTCAGCCTAATATGACTCCTTCTAAAACTCAATCTGGCACAACTTTTAAAAATCAAACTTCTGGTAAGCTTGATTCAAAATGCTTGTCTCTTCCTACATGTACCTTTGCAAGAAGAAATGACATGTTATTTCTGGTTGCTTCAAATTGAAACATAAGCATCAGAATCAAGACAGACCTATCCCAATTGCTCTTATTTCTAAGAGGTCATGGTCAGAGTCATGTATTTAAGGCAATACATTTGTTGGGTCTAATAAACCTTAAGTCTGATTTTATTATGGAGAATTATGAACCATTTATGTCAAAGGGTTCTATATCACTCTTAGGTGATTTGGTCAATCCTATCCCTATTAAAATTTTAAGGGACACAGGAGCTTCTCAGAGTCTTTTATTATCAGATACTTTGCCTTTTTCGGAGAAGTCTTATTCTGATGAGAGTGTTCTTATTCAGGGAGTAGAGTTTGGCTTTGTTAGTGTTCCTATCCATTGTGTAAATAAGTTATCAGACTTAATTTCAGGACATATGACAGTCAGAATAGTGTATCTTTTACCTGTTCAGGGCATTCATTTGTTACTAGGCAATGCCCTAACTGAAGATAAGGTTGTGGTTAATCCACTTGTAACTGGCATGCCTAGTCTGGATGAGAAAGTTGAGCCTATAGAAAAAGAATTCTCTGATTTATACCCAGCTTTTGTGCTATGGCAAAGAAAGCTCTTGAGAATGATTTTGATAAGGAAAGTATTCCTATAGCTGACACATGTATTGGTCAGGCATTTGATGAGGTCACTTTCACTCCTTGTTGGATCAGTCAAAAGATATTGATCACAGTGATCCTCTTTTAACTACTCATTCTCATTTTTCTAATCAGGTGACAAACGATAATCAGTTGTCATCAAACAGGAAACACATATCCTGATTGTTTTAGGGGTCTATTAGTGAACCTGAAGCCACTGACATATCTATCTGTTATTTCATTAAAAGTGGAATTCTTATGAGACAATGGAGACCTCCCAAAGTACCTGCTGGTGATGAGTGGTCAGTGAACTATCAAAATGTAGTTCCAAAATCTTACAGAGAGGAATTACTTTGTCTGGCCCATGAAGCTCATCTGGCTGGTCATTTTGGGATTAATAAAACTTATTACAAGATCTTGGCTCACTTTTATCAGCCAAAATCAAAAGTGATGTTTATAAATACTATAGATCTTGTCATACATTACTATAGATCTTGTCATACATGTCAAATTGTAGGAACATCCAATCAAAAGATACCTAAGACAATATTACCCTGGCTATTCCCCAAGGATAGTTCTACATTAAAACTAAGCAGGATTGTTTGCATTTAATGAATCATTTAGGAGAATAATGGTAGATTGTGTTGGTCCCTTACCTAAGACCAAGTCAGGCAATTAATGCTTGTTGACCTTTATGTGTGCGTCAACAAGATTCCCAGAGACAGTTCCTTTTAGGAATTTTAAAACTAAAACAATAGTAAAAGTACCAGTATTCAAAATGGGAAATAGATGATTGCAATAACAGTTATTAATGTTTAGGAGGAAGAAAGTGTAATTTGTAGAATAAAGTCCATAACAAATTAATTCCATTTTCCTTATTTCTTCAAACTGGAAGAGGAAAATTGTTTTCCACACATTAATTATACACCACCTAACTGGTCCAAAGAATGTGTAAGGTTTCTACATAGTGCAAGGAACAATACTATCCATTTTAATTTGAAAAGGTCAGATGCCAAGGTCACTGTCTCTGGAGGAAAATAAAATGGTTTATTAATAAAAATTAAAATTCTTAACTATGTTCCTTCACCAAACTTTCTGGATAACTTGCACATACACCAGTATGCTGATTTGAGGCTCAGAAGGTTACAGGTCATGGCCACTATGATGGATCTTTAAAGCAAAACAATTTAAGTTCTAGATAATATGTGACCTTGAACAAAGTGTGTGGACGACTTGCACCAAATTTATGGAATAGGTCCATTTATGTTAGTGTCAAAATATCAAAGGTGCAACACATTTTTTTATGTCTTAATGGGGTCATTTTGCCTGACTTCCCTAGAAGTGATGTCATGAAATTGAGACTAAATTATCTACTCTTGTAAGGCTGTAGAAAATTAATGGAAATTCAAATTTGGTTGGCAAAAATAATGTGTTTCTTTGAAGCATTGAAAATGCTTACCAACTTAATAGCATTGAGTTTTATATACATACATTGTTCCAATGCAGTGTGGTGTTGCTATGTCAACTGATGCTGTTCACTACAGAAAGGCTAATGTTTATATGATTTTAGCTGGGCCTTAGCTGCTTTACAGGTAGTTTATTCTTTCCTAAAACCAACTGTATTTTAAAAGATTGGCTTAAAAAACAAATCACTTGTACAATATCTAGACTATTGAAATAATCTAGTTTTGTATTTAATATATGGACTAAAATCTGATTTCAAAAATACATAGATGCTTATCATGAACTTACCAGTAATCCTTTATAAAGTTGGCTTAAACATACTAATTCCAGACATTGATGCATAATAAATCTTGTTCTCAATAAGCATATCTTTTATTTACCTAACTTCACATGAACTAGGTTGTTCCATTGAATGCAAAATAGCCTAATGATCTCTTCCAGAGCAGTTTTCCAAGGACTTAAGACAATATTACTCTGGCTATTAAAACTAAGCATGATTTTTTATATAGGTTGCAGGTGACGGACATACATTATGACAGTATACAAGGTCTCATTATACCTCTCTCTCGCTTTTGTTTGCTAAGATTATTGAAAATCGTATTTTAGTTCTACAAAACATGACTTTTGGGGGAGTCTCAAAGCCAAATATCATGTTTGTTTTGCAGATACACAGGGTTGATAAACTTAATTGAAATATAAGTGCATTGAAGAAATTATTTGCTTAAATTAGTAAGTCTTTCTAGGAGTTTAGACATTACTTTTAAAAATAGGCATAAACACTTTCTGAAGTAAAAAATACTTTTATTCTCAGTGGAAAATACTGTTCAAAATTTTTATGGTAAATTTTATATGTAAAATAAAATTAAATGCAAACAAAAAACCTCTCTGAAATTAACTTATTATCAACTCGACCACTGGAAACTATAGTTTTTCCCTCTGCTTGTACACATGGTGCACACCATGCCTTCCATTTTTGTGAGAGATTAAGCCAACCTAGTTTGGCCTTCTAACATTGCTAGAAATTCTTTGGGGCCTTGGTTTATGATGTTGAGGAAACATCAATAACTTAACTAGATAAGAGCTTTAGAAGTTTCCTTCTGCTTGCGAGACAGAGCTAATTTCTTTTAGAAAAACTGAACTTGAACAACACAGTGATGTTCTGAACTGGAAGCATAATTTCTTTGCCATATGCAACAGGATTAAAAGTTCAAAACCCCATTATTTTCTTACCTGACTTTTCTTTTCATCCCAAAAAGTTTGCTTGAAAATTCATTTACCAGAACATACCATTTGAAAACAAAATATAACAAGTTTTGCACGAAGCTAGCATGTCAATAATGCAAAAATATACATGGTGAGAACCAATGATCCATTATGGTTTCAACTGTAAATAATACAAGGATTTCTGCTCAAGAACCATTCAACAGAATTTGACCAAATATTCCAACATGCATCCCTGCACAAAGGACTCTTTAAAATTTATCCAATATATTAAGTCCTGCAATCCATTAAAATTGCAAGAACATATAAACAATGCTAAGGCCAAAATTAATCAGAATTGTCAGAAAGTGCCCAGATTTGAAGACCTTTCTTGACCAACAGCTCAAATAACAGAACAGGATCTCATGCTTAAGTAAACCTTATACAGCTTAGTTTTATAATTTTTCATACAACACCTCTTTAAAAACAACTACACATAATTTGATCAAATAAACAAGAAAACATTATTGTTTCAAATCTTTTTATTTGTTTTTAATATTAAATATAAACTCCACTGGAGAAGTCATTTAAATAGATGTACACATATATTGAAAAACCTTAAATATGTTGTGCACCATGATGCATCTTGCAATTATAACATTCCTCATTAGGTGTTGTACTGAATTATTATTATCAATAAAGACATTAATCACTATAAATAATAATAAATAATCATCATTAATCATCATTAGATATTGCTTATATACAGATAATACAGATTAACTGTTTGTTTTGGATACCATTATTCAAAGCTGTGCAAGAATTTAATAGAGTTATTTAAATAAAAACAACTTTATATTACTTTTTCTGACAAGCTATTTAACACAAATAAGCAAAATTTGACAGGAGTCATTCACTAACCCATAATACTTGGCCAACTTCTGTTGCAGTTGGCTATTAGAGCAAAGCAGGTGAACACTATTAAGCTCATTTTGCCAGCTTGTTTTATTTTGTTTTTAATCCATATTTAGCTCTTCTGATCTTTTTAATCTGAAAGGTAAGTAAAGATATATAAAGGGACATAATTCAAATTCAATTCCTAAGACAAAATATTCACTTAGTGTATACCTCCCTTCCTATAGTATTGTTTGACTTCTTTCATACAGAACAGTTCAGAATCATAGTAGAAATTTCTCATCAGAGGTAAGTGCTAAATATTTTTCTCAAGATATGTTAAGAATTTTTGGCATCCATTTTGTTTAAGAGAAAACAGAGAAAATATTTGAAACTATATAATTAAGATAACATTAATTTAGAATGATATTTTTATATGACCATAAAGACTGGAGTATGCTTATCAATATCTATATTTACCCCTTTGATTTTGTTTAATGCAGTATTACATGAATGGTTAGTATTCACCTTACATGAAGTTTGTTTTATTCCTTTGTAGCTGCTTTATTGAAATTTATAGAGATTTAAAAAATGTTTACAGAATAATGCCATATATTACACAACTTGTTTTCTTCAGATCAGTAATGCTTCTTTGCATATCTCCTTTAACCTTGACCTTGAGATGAAGGCTTTGAGGGAGTTGGTATATGATTGTAGAAAAGAGCTGGGAATTCATCACATTCATAACAAAAACAAAGAAGAAACAATTAAATCTTTGAAAGAGGAATTTAAAAAACTTGGCATCCAGTTGGACAACTTTGCCAAGGAAACTAAAGACAAAGTTGAGGAACTGGGCATAAAATATCAACAGCTTGATTCATCAGTGACCATTTTGTCCAAAACAGTTTCCTCAGAAATAGAAAATGTGAAACAGCAGTTAAGTGAACTTGATAAAAAAGTCCAAGGAGTAGAGGCAAATATGTCTGAAGCAACAAAACCAACAGAGCAGTTGAAAATGCTAAGGAGAAAAAGTGATACTGAGATAGGTCAACATGAAAAGAAGTTAAGAAAGCTTGATAAGAGTCAAGAAGTAAAAGCAAGCACTTCTCAACCAACAAATCAAGTGTCAATAGAAAACATAGAATCAGGTAATAAATATTCTTGTTTTGGGTACTATTGAATGATTCATTTCTGATTTTCAAGCACTTGAAATTTATTTTTTATAATGGTTATACATAAGTTGTCACTATTGTATTGTTTTCCTTTTCTCTTTGGACAGTGCATGTGTTATATGCATGCCTCCTTAGTCCTTGTGTTATATGAGTAAAAAGAGTATTATTTGTTATGTTAGGAAATTTTTGCACCTTGCTTAGCAAGTATTGTTTCATTAAATCTTATCCACCTTTCAATATTTTATTGTTGGGAAAGTATTGGCTACCCTTTTTTGGCTCTAGATTTTTGTTTTTGCAGGAGTGTTTATCATTCAGAGCTTTTAGTGTGACAAGGTGTGCATGAAAAAGCCACATGGGACACTTAGTCCCTTGTTAAGCATGCATTTGGTGTGCATGTATGGATGAATTTTGTTTTGGGTTTGACCAGGTGTGGGATTTCATGGAGGGTTGCCATACATATGGGAGGGAAGAAGGGTCTCTCTTCCTAATTGTCTTTAATTTGACAACTTCCATTATCAGGAGAATCTGATCACATATTAAAGAAGACTACTTCCCCTTTTGGGGGAGGGATGTTCTGGAACTTATGAGATTTAGATATGCCCTAATAGTCAAGGATCCCTAACACTCATTACAATACATTAAGTGCTAGTACAGGAACAGATCTTGGCCCCTCACAAGGGAGGAATAACACTAGTGATTTCTACGATTTTTTTAGGGACAATAGGGGTGAAAAGATTCTTTGATATATCGATGAATAAATAATTTTGCTATACCGATACACATTTCAATATAAGAGATAGAAAATCAATATAAAACAATAGTTACTGTATGCAGATTATTTTTAGTCTCCAACAGTCGTGAATAATTATTATCGGAATGTTTGAGCAGTAAATATTTGGGTAATCAGTGAAATAATTTGAAAATTGAAAGAAGTTTATTCTTTCAGCCTTTAGGTCTGTATATCTCACCTGCAAAATGAGAAGGAAATGACAAGGAAAGTGTACTTTCATCCCATGATTCTACCAATCGCATTGCTAAAAGTGAAAACTGAGTCAAAGAGATAACAAAAATGTTAGAACTCAATACAGTGAAACCCCCACAGTAACATGATTTCTTATAGCACAAATGCAGATATAATATCATGATATGGCTGCAAACATTGGAATAAATTCACAAATTTCTTGAAGTAATAATTCAAAGTTTTGTGTGAATATAACAAGAGTTTTATTTGAAAATTTATAAAGATGTGCTGTAGTTTAACAAAACTATTATTTTATCATTGCACCTTTATTTGAATAAGGATGTTAACATATTAAATGTTTCTGTTTCTGTATGTTCATTTCAGTAATGTTAGTAATCAATTACTATGCTTGGATCTTATTCTTTTTGTCATAGACATCAGCTCAAAAGTAAGCTGGTATGTGTTATTATTGAACCATGAACAAAAAAGCTATCCAAGTCTTCTATGTATATGTCTTATATGCATTATCTATACATACATATCCAATCAATGTGCAGACAATAGTCAACATGTATGGTCTGATTCAGCTGGCATACACAACAAGGCACCAAACAATGTGGTGGTTGAATGTAATCACTAAGCATTAGTCATTCTCACAGCCTAAAGTTGTTCAGATTGTATAGTAAAGGTTTATGACGAAAAACAAAGAAGTCTGTATATGAATGTGGCTGAGTGGTATTGTCAGACAATTAGACAGACCAGTAAATATTATTGTCCATTTGCTATAAAAATGAGCCCATTGTTCATTAGCTGCAGTTGTTCAAAGAAACAAGTGTTGCAGTGTTAACTAGGGGGTATTTATAGTGTTCCACAGAATCATAAAGCTTTCACTGTTGAAGAGATGATATGGTGTATATAGCATGATGGCACTTTTTGTCCTGGACCATACTGGTATTACAGTCAAACCCTGGTTATCTCAATTACATCAGGGGTGTAAAAAATCGTTGACATATCCGACATAACCGGGTCCCAAGATATCTGGGTTTAGTTGGCAAATCTACTGCAGAACAATGATTATTCATCTTAAGTCCTAAAACTGAGGAGTTTTGTTTCTAATGCATAATAAAAATAAAATTCAGTCATGTCTAGTTGCAGAAAAAAAGAAGATTGGATGCCTTTTAAATGAGATTATGTAACAAGTCACATAGTTTTACAACATTAAGTTACTTCAACAATGTCTAAAGTTGTCTTTAGTTCCATATAAATAGCCACATCCATTGGGTAGCCTCAGCAAGACAAATGTTTTATCCAAAATCTAGGCCAACTGAAGCACGCATACATGTAGGACCATAGCTTCTTTTAAAAGAATTTCTTTCATTAGAGATGACTTGTGACTGGCAACAAAATGAAACTGACCAATATTTTACGTGAAACAATTTTTTATTTTTTTGAGCAGAGGTTACTTTACACCAGTATATGCCGGCTTTTACCTATAACATATGCTTCTGTACTGTTAAATGATGGGGCTGTTGGTATTCATGTACCAAAAAACTGTACAATGTGTGTCAAGTCTTTAAAGTTATCTGTCAGAACATCAAATTCTGTATGAAGCCAACTTATTCCATTCATACAGTAATTGTAATCACATATCCCTCCTGAGTGTGATCAGTGACCGTCGGCAAGAAGCACCAGAAGGCAAATTTGATTGCAAGACTATGATCTTCAAGACAAAAGCAATACAAATGAAACCACTACTCATTCTGT
The DNA here is from genome assembly GCA_016746295.1 of Potamilus streckersoni. Taxonomy (NCBI): domain Eukaryota; kingdom Metazoa; phylum Mollusca; class Bivalvia; order Unionida; family Unionidae; genus Potamilus; species Potamilus streckersoni. The sequence continues at coordinate 1,128,789 of JAEAOA010000137.1, forward strand.
TTCAAATTTTAATCCTGTCAGTCGCCTTCTGCTTCATTCTGTGTTGAACTGTGATTGACAATTTCATTAAAAAAATACTGGGTGCTATAGATTTCTTTTTCTTCACAATACCGTTGGTGCTTTTTATTTACTTTTGTTAAAACAAATTAATAACAATGGAGCAGGCAGCTTAGTTTGGAATTTGTGGGTTTCTATTTATAGATTATTGTGAGTCACATAATACATGCTTAAGTTGAAGGCTTACACTCACACCAAGCATGGAAACACTTAACCATACCGAATTTGTTTTAAATATGTTGTGTAAAACAAATTAATTATTTTACCTGATAATTGTCCAAGTTACAGATAAAATCAAGTTTGCAATGCTGTGTGGGATGAACTATATTGTTGTTGTGTTGATCTGTGATAATGACCATTATGAACACAGCTTAATTAAAGGTCAGAATCACATTCATTAAATTTCCTGACTCTAAAAGTATTGTTTACAAGATAATCTTCTCCACTCTATGCAATTGATAAATTTGAGATTGGTTATACCATTTATACCAGTAAAATTTGGTCTTGTAGTGACTTTAATTTATATCATTGCCAGTGCGAGATACTGGTAATAGTAGAAACATCGGAAGATTTCTTGTATACTTTCTTTGAGATGGATGTTAAAAGTTGCATTTTGTCGAATTAAGCAGTTCCACATGTTACTTCAGACCAAAATTTAAAGCTGACATAACGGGGTTATCGACTTAACAGAGGTTGAGATAAGTGGGAAAAAACCTCCCAGGTTTTTTTGGGGATAGGTACTAATATGCTTGACATATGTGGGTCCTCGAGATAACCAAAGTCGAGATAAGTGAGATTGATTGTAACAGGATTTCAACAGTTGTTTTTTTTTTAACTAAGTATCAATATCTTCATTATCGCTCTCTGAGGATTCATGAATACATATAGGGTGTACATCACAGTGGTTTATTCTCCTATTCATTTATGCAACAGTGAGTTGTACATGAATTATGTATTGTATTGACAATGGGATCTTTTTGCATACACTGTATGTCAAATCAATAAAATTGTATTATTATCTACCATATACACAGGAGCTTCAACTTCTGACACAATACCCCTAAAGTCAGTATAAACATATACTAATTTGCAATCCATTGTATCCACAAGTATCTGTAAATGGTCCAAAAGGTAGAGCTAAATCAAATGAAATTGTGGAGTAGGGGTATGGTGTCTCAGGGGTACGGTGTCTCAGAAATGACTTAACTGACTTTATTCATATTCATATTTTGATTTTGAATAAATATTATTTTATGGAATTTTTTAGATTTTCATGCTTACAAGTTACCATGATACACATACTATATAATAGATACTCAGGTTTACATAAATTTAGTAGCTTCTTGTGCGTCGGTGGTTCTTTCCGGTGATTTCCCGGTTTCTTCCTCCACCATTAATACTAGCCGCCATGAATAACCTATCGTGTGTTGAAAACTGGCATTAAGCACAACAACAACAACATAAATTTAGGTCATGACCAGTTTATGAAGGGATATTTTATCAGATCATGTATTCGTTTTTCTTAAAACTACAAACAGACAATGTTTAATATCAATTACTTACTAAGCACATAAAGACTCTTTGTCTTCTCAGATTTCAACTGTATACATTCTCCCTTTTATGAGTTTTTCTAAAAGCTGAAATAATATATGAATAGATGCATAATTAGAAAGATAAAGAAAAAGATAATAACATACACCTACACACACTATGTATGTATGTATGTATGTATGTATGTATGTATGTATGTATGTATGTATGTATGTATGTATGTATGTATGTATGTATGTATGTATGTATATATATATATATATATATATATATATATATATATATATATATATATATATATATATATATATATATATATATGTATGCCTGTGTGTGGATTTATGTATGCATGTAGTTCATTCATTACAGACTGCACTGAGAAATTTTAAATTTGTTTATTATACAAATTGTCCCTAGATAAAATGATAACGTTCTTCCTTTATGCACTATATATCATCTATGTCATATAAGTCATCTGTTAACAGAAGCTTATTATTCAGGTTTTGTTTGTCATAACTAAAAATGCTACCTCTCAGATATTCAGTTTGGTCAATTGCACACTAATAGTGAAAATTTTGTTCCTACTCGTCAATCATTCAGAGGGATGAAAATAACTAATTGTATCACTTTGGACATAAATATTTCCACTAGGGTGGTCATCTTGAAAATGAGGTTATCTCTAAAAGAAGTTTGTGAAGCTTGATAGGATTATTTTGAGTGAGGTCTTGTTAGTCATAAGCGAAACTGCTTTTCTTCAGATTCAGACAACGAAGGTCACTACCAACATGGGTATCTTCAGCAGTTGGATGGGAATTTTCGAATAAATTTATTTATCTATTTTCTTAAAATAAGCACATAAAAGAAAAGAAAACTCAAGTCATGTCCTTTAATGAACTGTGTGAAAATTTAAGCATTTAAAATTCTTGGGTACTTGAAATAATTTATAGTTTGCCACACTTGAGCTCGCTTTCTGAATTGCCTTCTTCATATTTAACACTTATAAGAGTTCCTGAGTTCTGTCTCCAATATAGATTGGAAACTATATTGAGAATTTATTATACCTGATAGACTCTTTAACAACAATACTAGTTTGGTTATCATATATATATATATATATATATATATATATATATATATATATATATATATATATATATATATATATATATATATATGCAACAGAGAAATCTAGCGGTTTTGCTAACCTTACTTTCTTTTAATCTCAGTCTTTTTGTCTCAGTCTTAGAGTCCATGCAATAGGAACTACTTTAGAAAAGAAGAAACCCATGTTTTCTTCTGTGCCTGATGGAGTTGTGATAAAATCAAACGACACCAACAACAGATACACTTATAAAGCAACTTAAGGTCTCTACAACTTGATACCACACAATATATTATGAGAGACAGATACATCACACTCATGAAGTTGAGTTATTTGGTATTATGCTAGAAATGTCACACAGTAAGGCAAATTTTATTTTATTTGTAACAGTACATTTTGAGGTCAGTGTCATTAACTTCGTTCTTGTAATGTAGATATTATTTTTAATTTCTCTTGTGAGTTTGGCTTGAATACAACAAGAAATACTGAGCACAGAAGGTACTTTTTATGTGTTGTCTGATTGGTAAAAGTTGTATCCAAACTGGTAGAGTTCAAATGAAGATCAGATGAGAGTGAAGCCAGAATTTGAAATACGAGTGGAATTTACCAGTTTCAACCTTGTACAGGTGAATGAAACAAAGATAAGAAATATGGAATATTTCTGTGTCTCAGATAGTAATGAGAGTGAACAAGACTTTAAAGGTTTTGAACTAGAGGAAGTGTACTCGCCATGAAGACTTACCTGTGTAGTCTGCAGGTGATAACTGATTAAAGATTATATGTTCAGACATTATTAATAATAGAGTTTTCTATAAATTCAACTATTATGCTGGTTTTATCAGTTTTATTTCATTTAGAAATAAAACAAAAACAGCTGTGTAAAAATGTGTTTTATGATATACTTTAACTAGAATTTGACAAGCCTCTACCTGTCAGATACCTGAAAGAAAAACGTGTTGCTACTGGAATAATTTATGAGTACATCTGGGGTCATTTGAACAAGTTTTTGGGAACTTGACCATTTTTCTAAGAAGTAAAAAGACAATTACTTATATTATTCCTGTTGTGTTACCTGCTTGAATCTGTATTTTAACAGTTTTAATATATATATGCAAATTTTAGTGCATTAGACAAGCGGGTTCGCGAGTTATCCGGGCGCGGGTTATTGAGGGAGTGGTGTATATGCAAATTTCAGTGCATTAGACATGTATTTTTAACTTTTATTTTGACAGCTAATCTAAATTTAAAATTGGAAAAGTTATACTTTTCACAATCCATCAGTCATTTTTCTTTACAACTCCAAAGTTACTTAGTGTTGAAGGTTCTACCAAGTTACATGGTGATGAAATGGTTAAATGTGTCTAGCAGTATCACATTAGTTTTAAATTCATGTGAAACGAAATGAATTGGGTACTTTTAACTAACTTCATGATGCTGACCAGAAAATTCATTGAGCTACAGATAAGATAAAATTTACAATACTGTGCGGAATTAACTTATAACAGAAAAAAGTTCCAGACACAGGCAATGTTGACCACTAGCTACAAAAATAATCTAAACTCTCCCAAGAGCATCTGCAAAGCTGGCAACAACCAGAAATATATTATCTGACTTGCATTTAACAGACTTTGTCAAACATTCACAACTAAACCAAGTTGAGTCAAACATTGTAAAAAATGAAAATTCCTACACTTAAAAATTATAGCGGTTCATTCATCAGTCCACATGCTATTACACAAGATTTCCATGTAGTATAGCATGATACCAGTAACAGCAACACTTGCCTTATTTCCAGGACAGAAAATACAAAGTTCCAAGAATATCATTAGAAATCTCTTCAGTCATTACACACTTTGTTAGCAAGAGAGCTGTGTACTTTATCATAATATTGCCTATCATATAACTTTTTCCAAATTAGAAAGTTAAAAGTTATCAGTATAAAGAATATTGATTACTTATTGCTATTATACATGGCATCCATCAATTAAATGTGATAATACAGTGATAATATCAAATCATTTTATGTTTCTGTTTTTTCATGTATAGCACTTGTGTACATTGAGTTGACTGGACATCCCATTGCCCTCATTAACAAAATCCTATTAATGCACGTATGCAAAAATAAAAACATGTGGCTTTAGATGCACACAATGCAATATTTGATCTTGTGTAAAGGAATTGGAAGTCAATTTAGAAGGTTTTTGTGGCTAAAAGAAACATTGATGATAGAAAACGTCATTGACAGCATATTGTAAAATAGAAAAAGACTCATTACTTGATACAAATTGCTTATCTCTTGGAAAAGTGATTATATGATTAAGTCATGTATTCCATGAATATTTTATCTGCTATGTTGCCACTTATTTCTTTTGTTAAGCATGTATAACATAACAAACCATATGTATGGTTATCATTTTGAAAGGTGAACCAACTGTCATGGATTATTACTCGAGTCAATCAAAATTTTTGTGAGTCAGATTTACATAAAAGCTTACCAATAAAATCCAATCTTTATGCTCCTATTTGAAAAATTAGGAGTTATATATATATATATATATATATATATATATATATATATATATATATATATATATATATATATATATATATATATATATACGGTCATTCATTCATGTCTGTAATTGGTAATCAGAGCATTTTTTAAAATGACGTACATAATATTCACCCATATACAAATCTGTTATGCAGATTGCTACTGTGGGTTTTCATTTACTTAAAATTGTGACGTTATGAAGATATCTTTGTGCAAATAATGTTCCATATTTTGCAATGCTGACTATTTCTTTAGCAGTTCCAAATGTATAACTTAAAAAAAATCTGTATAGATTAAATCTGTTCATTTCATGTTTCCTTCCTTTCTCATTCAATCAAAGTCATGGCAGTTGATGTATGAATAGTGCTATTGTATCAATTAGCTTTGGTAAAATGCCAACCCATTTTCAGGTTTCATTTTGAATCAAATATTTGCACATTCTAGTCTTTAGAGTCCTGTAAAATCTTTCCATGAAATACAGGTTTATATCTGAGAAATGTTGAAATATGTTGTTTTCTATGTACATAAATCCTTTGACTTTGTGTTGTACAACTTATTTCCTCATCAAACTGTACATCGGCAGGCTTTCTCTCAAAAATTTATTTGAAAACTTCATGGATGTTTTATCAATCTTTTGATTTTACTCTCCTCCCGGCCAAAGGTGTTAGAGAAGAACTATGTGACTGTCAAGTTGTATTTGTGTCCATTATATTTTTTCATACATGTGCAGGTCGAATGTCTGCCTGTTAAAGGTTGTCTATATTACTAACATGGAACCTTTTGCTGCAAAATCTTTCTCTTGCTACCTGTGTTGTGTGTGGATAGTTTAAAGTAAGCTGTGATATCCACTCACTATATTCTCCTTTATTTGTATCCCATGTAATGTGTTCCCACAACTGATTGATATTTGTGCAAGTATGTTCTTTCTGAATCTTACTAAAATTGCCTTATATGTTGTTCTTCATCAGTCATCTCCAGTATAGAGGAGTACTCTCTTATATATTACTTAAATGGCACTAAAATATCCAGAAAATATCTTACAAATTATATTTACACTTTATTATGAACGAGCTAGCAGAACATTAATGTGTTGTGCAATGGGCATTATTTCTGCAGTTATGTTGAGCATAAATGAGAAAGATTAAATGCCAAATTAGGCCATTCTTTTGGCAAATTCAAAAGTATCAATTCAGTATACTGAGTCACCATGTGTTGTCTTAAATTAAGCTTTGTTTTCTGTATGACTTACTTTTCTCCAATCATTACATATTGACTTTGTAAAGTTTAATCTCTTTTAAAATTTTTTATGAAGTTAGCCAAATGCAAACTGCATTTACAGACTTCGAATATACAATGAATTCCTCTTTCAAACCATACTGTTTTAAAAATTGTCCTATCACAATTTCTTTTTCTCACATATGATCAGTAATAAATGAAATATTTAAGTTCTGATCTTTAAACGCTGCAGAAGACATACTTTTAACAATTGAATCAGCAAATTGTAACAACTAATTTGACTATGCTTCCATCACATCACAGAGGGAAATAAATACGCATCCCTTAATACTGAGGTTATTGTATTACATTTGTGAATACATTCTATCACCACTTTGAAAACTGATAAATCTAAAGCAACATAGCTTCTGCTTTTATTTATGTGGGACAAAGAAACTTGAAAGCATTTTGTGCTTTCTGTTTTAGATCACCATCTATGGTAGACTAGATTTTGGTGAAAATCATTGTATTTAAACTTGATATTTTTTGGGTGATGTTGTATCCATACACATGGTGGTGGTGATTTATAAATTTTCAAAGTATGCTCACGGATTTCTCATTGCATCTTTAGAGGCAAAGGTAATGCTATGTTACATATTGGTGTTCCTCTGATGGATGATATTTTTGTTCAAATGTATCAACAATGCTCTCATCCCCATAAATTTGTTGTTCTACTCATATTACTACTACTACTACTACTACCACCACCATTTGATGATGATGATGACAACAACAGGGAATAGAGGAAATGAAAACTTTACATGCATATATCAATATAACTATTATTGTTTTTGTGGTTGAATTTATGTTTGCAGAAGACCATTGAAATTGACTAAAGATGCAACAGATCATTCTATCACATAGGATTTCACAATGTGTGGACAAATATGATAAACAATGTAGCTTCTTAAAGTCATTTGGTAAATCAGGTCTTTAACTAAATGATATTTCAATTGATTGATTCCAAAAAAAACTAAATATAAAAACAATTATCTGTTTATTATATACATAAAGTACAACAGAATATATGAAAAGGTATCTTGTACAGTTACAAAAGGGTGAGACAGTTAGAGGAAAGCAAGCTTTTTTGAAGGACAATTAATTAAATGTTAAATGTTCATGTATCTTATGATGGAATTTATAACTTAATTTAGATATTTATTTTTTCACTATTTAGGTGGATCATTAAGAGGAAATAACAACTGCAATTCATGCATTTCAGTTTGTTCCCTTTGTGCTAAAGAGACAGTATGAAAAATATGATTTAAAACTTTAATGGATCTTTTCAAAAAGCAACAGTTGGTCACAGTGTTTTAAGGCGAATTGAATTAGTCAATGTACTTGATATCTTTTAGAACATATGACACTGCCATGTAATTTATTTACTTCTTGATTATGCTGTAGATACTATACATGTTGCTTTGCAATTACACTGATTTTAATTTAGTATGTTTGATTGTTATTTTTATATTTATTGTCTATGAAAGTTTAACTGCAAAGGAATATTTAAAACGTGGATTATAAAGTGGTTGTATGTTACTTAGATATTAGTTTTCTTCTCCATAATTAGAATCAATCTCTATGACACCCAAGTACAATTTTCTAACTCAAATTTATATTTTCTTTCATGTCTTCAGATTATGTCCAAATAGTCAAGTCCAGCTTTGAGGACCTGAAACAGGAAAGAAACCAAGATTTGGATACCTTGGGGATTGATCTGAAATATGTAAAAACTATATTCCCACCTACAGAGCAAAGTGGTGGTAATATATGTAGTTATATATTTTTAGAAGAATTAGAGCTTGATTAAGAAAATTAATCCTCAGATTAAATGTCTTGTTTGCTATTGAAATCCTTATTGACAGCACCTTGTCATATGAACAAATGATTATTTACCTGATTTTGCTAGGTTATTATTCCCTAAGTATTATTTTTACCTTGCTTGTTGTCATTTATTATTATAACAAATCACTGAATTGTGAATGATTGTGTATACGGAACTCATCTAAATCATCATCAGAAAGTTGGTGCTTGTGAGATCTACTCTTGCACACTCCCTTACTGTGATCAGCATAATTCTTGTCTTCATTAGTTCAAATTCTGACTGTTCTAAGGAAATGACAAGAGACAGTTAATAACACCCACTACTTGCAGTATATATATTCATAACAATTTACAATATTACACTTAGTGGTGCTGTTAAGTATTTAATACTGTGTTCTTTATTAACTTTCCGAAATTTAAGAAAAATATAGTAATACACTTTTCTTTATTCATTTTCATTCCATTGATGATAATGTAAAGAATACTCTAACTTCAGTGACTAAAATGCTCCCTGTTTTTTCTATCTGCAGAGGAAATTTACTAGAAAATATAATGTTCATCTGAGAAGAATATAAATTGGTTAAAATGAAAAAGTTGCATATCATCATGCAATGGAATTATTTTCAAAATTCTAAGTATTTTTAAATATCAGTTGTATCAACCGAAACAGTTTTCTCTCTAATCATGGTGTACTGCCTATCTGTTTCATCTACTTACATTGTGAATAGGTAATAGAAAATCAAGTGTCAATGAATAATGAATGGAAAAGAGAAAAATTGTAATGGCTTCTACAAAATTTCTTTTATGTCATTTTCATGGCAACTGAACACAAATGTGTATGATGAGAAAACAAATAAATGTACAGAAAATTCAAGCAAGAGTAGACATGGTTTTTATTTAATATAGTTTTTTCTAACAGTTTTGACACTTTTATGCCACCTTTGCATTTTTAGACCGATTCAGATTTGTGAAACAATATTAGAGTGGTGAAGTAGTATGAACCGTATGCATCACACTGTCAAATGCAAGAATATGAGTTGCATAACAGCCCCTTGTAAAATGTTGTGAGAGATTAGAAATATCCAGCTGGATTAAGCTTCATTATACACCAGGAAACTAGGTTTGATGGGAAGGGGTAAAATTGAGTAACTGTCCATTCACCAAAGATATCAAATATTTAACAAATCTTTAAGGTATTGTTAAACACCAGTTCTGTAATTTAAGAACTCCAGCAGAAACTGAAATTATATCCAGGCTTGGGTTGCACTATTTACCCTAATCAAATATTGTTCTGCCTTGCAATAGTTATTTAAATTTCTTTAAGCTTCTTTCTTCTGGATGAATAATAATTTATTTATATTCTCTTCTAAGGTTCTTAATATTAATTATCTATTCATATTTGTTCTTGTATGTTAGGGAGTGTGTAATTTGTTTACTGACATGTTCCATTCCTATAGCATTAAAATGATAGTCAACACTGAAATTATTATGTTGTATATTCTTTACTGTTAAAAAAACATCCTAGCCGATGAACATATTCCATGTATTTCATATAGAAAGAGCATTAACGTTTGTGAATATTTTGTTTATTGAAATTTAAGATAATATCCATAGAAGGCATTAAAACACTGAAAGCTGGCCATTTACTCTCAAACTATATTGGGCCTAATCCATAAGTGGTGTCTTAGAATTAAGTCAATTCTTGATTGTAGATATCTTAATATCTAATATGGCATTTACATTTCAAGGTATTTTAGAATTTAAGGAATGGCAATATATTTACCAGTGCAAGTAAAAGTATGTAAAGTAAATATTTCATAAGTTTCAAAACATGGTCTGTTTGGGAATATTGTATCACCATTTCTGAAAGACTGGTTGTGTTCCACCAGTTTTTTTATTATTACTATAGTTTTCTTTTTATTGAACATAAGTTGTCTGCATTTTACATGTTCTTCTAAATCACCACTGGTCTTGGAGTATGGGGTATCACATTAAATAGTTTTGCATCCTGATCTTTACAAATGGTTGCTTCCTTGAATAGCACAAATACTCTTCGTCACATAGACATGTATTTTTGGAACTATTGTACACAAAAACACATTTACATACATATCCCAAATTGTTCATCAATTACCTGCTTGTTTGTTTTGTTTTAAAATTCTTAAAAGAAATGTAGCATGTTTCCTTTTCTCACAATAAGTAATTCGTGAAAGTGAAAAACAGCTAATAATAAAAATGAAAGAAATGTCGCTTACCAAAAGTTGACAGTTTGGTCCACTTTTTCTTAAATTTCACGAATCTTATCATTCACTTTTTCTATTTGTTCTTACATCATTTTATGTTAAAGAACACAGTTTTATAATAAGTGAGATTTGGGATTTTATAATGCAGAATGTGATCTGTATATAGCTCAGTTTGTAAGCAGTATTAGGAAGTTAATAATTGTTTTTGGCATAATCCTAATTTTTGGATCTTAAGTTGGATACATTCCACAAATAATTTCCCAAATTGTTCAGTAACTGAAACTTCATATAAATGCTCTTTTCCCTCCTTACAAAAAAGGTATATTTATCATTCTTTCGTAAATAAAAACTAGATTGTTGCAATATTTCTATGAAGAAGTCTTAAATTATAGCTAATCAGTTTCTTTTGCACAAAGTTTAGTTCAAACAAAAGAGTTCATCCATTTTTCTTCACCAATTGTATGCTCTAGCCGCCTAGACCAAGTTTCATGTTAACCAGAGGCCTCGCATGGTCTAAAGTGCTCACCTTTCTGGATCACTGCCATCTCACCTCTGTCTGCATGGGTTTGAATCTCTGGCTTGGCTAACATGGGTACGTGAGAAAGCATAATCTCATGTTTTGGTGGTTCTTCCCATGGTTTCCCAGAGTTCTTCCTCCACCATTTATCCTGGTTGCCATGTATAGCCTATCTTGTGCTGAAAAATGGTGTTAAACCCTATAACAACAACATCATATTTACCATTTGGTGTTTGCATCTTGCTTCTTTTGGGGTCTATATCAAAGTTTATTCTTTGTTTATATCCTGAGGAGTGAATTTTGTTGAAAACTGCTTTAAAACTAATTTTACTTTCCAGAAACTTATAATTTTCTTTTTCCCTGTCATTGATATCTTTGAGATAGGAAAAAAGCACTTATGAAATTGGGCCATGGGTGGCAGAGTGGTCTAAAGCACTCACATTTATTAATCACTGCAATCTCACCTCTGTCCACATGGGTATGGGTGTGGGTATGTGAGAAAGCTGCCAGAAGCTTTACATGGGTAAGTGGTTCTTAACAGTGATTTTCCTGGGTTCTTCCTCCACCAATTATACTGGCTGCCACATTTAGCCTATCTCTGTGCTGTAAAATACTGTTAAACCCAAAACAACAACTAGTGAAATTATTGTTTTGTGTGTTTTTTATTTTTTATGTTCTTTTTAAGATTTATTTCATCAGAGCTTAATAGATACCATTGTGCATCATAAAGATGTTGAATGGTACAATGCCATTACTCCCCATCAAGTGATCATTAATAACTAAATTAGGAATATCTTGAGACAAGTATTGGGAACAGTAGTTGGTTCATCTTTCCATTGTAGTAAAGTGTAAATAAACTTTTCATGAATTAAAATTTTATTTCAATTTATTTATTAAAAAGTCTGTGACCTCCAGATATTCCAAATGCTTGTTCAGAAACTAGTTTTGTCATAACCCTTCATCTTTTAGTAAATGATGCCTAATCCAGAAAGTTTTATGCATCACACAACTGAGTGAATGTAAATACATGTATTTAATTTCTCTTCCATAAAAGAAGCTATAGAGTATCTCTTCACCTAGTCAGCTTTACCACCCCAAAGGAACTGAATAAATAATGCAATTGGTTCATTACCTGTTCATTTTCTATGTGGTGTGGAGGTTCATGTAGAGCTGCAACAATTGAATGAGTTTATTATTATTATTATTTATTATTCTTTATAATTTATTATTATTATTATTATTATTATTATTATTATTATTATTATTATTATTATTATTATTATTATTATTATTATTATTATTATTATTATTATTATTATTATTATTATTATTATTATTATTATTATTATTATTTATGAATGATATTATCAAAGTAAATTTTCCAATAAGGGATAATTTTCTTCAGCTCCAGCTATTTACTTTCTTCAGTTTTGTCTGATAATAAAGTTGTACCATATGCTCTAAACTTAAACTTAAACTTAAAAAAATATACTCCCAGTAATCTAAACTGGTATGTTGATCAGTTTATTTAAATTTCTGGAGATGTTCTTTCATAGGAATGTTTTTATTTCAAATATGAATAGCTTTTGATTTAAAAACACTATACAGAGGTATAGTTGTTAAAAATCTGCATGGTTGTCTTTAAGGACAAAAATTAGCAGCAGCATACTGCTCTAATTTGAACACCATTTCATTGTAGAAAATAGCTATACTATTTGTGTTCTTATTTAATTCTGTGCCAAAGAACTTCAGTTCCTATTATAAATAAATAGGATGATAAAGGGTATCTATGGTAAAAACGTCTCTCCAAATTAAAAATAATTAACACAACTTCTTGTTATATTGCAAACTACTCTGAACCAGTAACAAAAGGATTCTCCTAAATTTAAAAGATTTCAGAGCATTTTCAAAATCCTCCCTTTCAACTGAGTGGAAAAAGTCTCTCAATAGAAAAAGACCAGATTTATTTTTTTCCCTCAATATAATGCATCAGGTCATGTAAAAGTTTTCCATTGTCCATTGTTACCAGCAAAATCTCCATTTCAGACCTCTAATTATATAAGGATGCACAAAAAGTATTAAACTTCTTAACCCTATTAGCAATAGAAGCTAAAGCAGACTAATAATGTACATGAAGTAGTGAGCTTGGTCTCCAATTGTTTTTATAAATGTCTTATCTCTATCTTATTTTGGATTCCTTGAGACTGAAATTCTAAAAATATTAACTGTAATGAGACCTAAAAAGAAAATGCCTATCATAATGGTTGTAAGTCTTGGGATGCTACAGGTCTTGAGACATCCTTAAAATCTAACCAGTTTGTGAATAACAATTATAATAATTTATAACAGCTGATTGACATAGTTATTGAAAGAGCTGGTCACTGATGTGTGATGTTTTTTGATCATGCCTATTTTGTCTTGACATCATATGTGTCTATAATTGTTGGGATTCTGAAAATACTAAATCTTTTCACATTCATACAAATCTTGGGACATACAAATAATCATTTGCTTGTGTGCCAAGATTTACAGCTATAAGATCTTTAACACCCCGTTCAGGACTTAAAAACGATTTTTATAAATGCAGAAATGTGAGATAGAACATGCTTTTCATTCTCACAGTTTCTATCACAATAATGTCAATTTCTGATAATAAAGAGCAGACTTGTTCATCTAAATGTCAAAAGACAACATTATAATACACCATATTATGGTCAAATTAATTCTGTTATTATATTCCTGTATAAATTAACAACTAAATTTTATTAGATTGACTGTAACACATTCTGACATAATAGTGTGATCCCAGTAAAAAAATAATATTAATACTTGTGTACTTGAGCAGTGTTGTGGGAGATAGCAGCGGTATTATAAAGGATTATATAATAATTATAAAGCATTTAAATTTAACAGTAATCATTTAAATTTAATAGTAATCATATAACAATTTCTTATAATATTCCAAGTCAGTTTTGAGATTTTATAGTGTCAAAGTTAATGTCGGTAATGTAAAAAAAAATACAATTTATGGTTCTTGATTGGATTTGGAATATATGGCCGAAATCCTTTTCTACTTAGATGTTTATACTTTGCTGCTGACAGCGATCTTCCATTGCACAGTCTTGCTCCCAAATATATATATATATATATATATATATATATATATATATATATATATATATATATATATATATATATATATATATATATATATATATATATATATATATATATATATATATATATATATACTCCTATTCACATCACATGGCCTTTTTTGCCAATCAATGTTTATCCTTCTCATCAGGGCTTGTCATGGTGGTAACCAAGTCGACTGTTCAAACTCCATGGAAAAATCCCTCAGAACACAAAATTTAAAATTAAGTTGTCCTCTCAATGTTTGTGGTGTGCGTTTTTACTTTAATCTTATTTGTATATTCATACATATCACACACACAAGGTCCAACATAGAAATAAATAGGGCATAATAACTGCTAGCATGCGAACTTCTTTCCACTTGAATGTTGATGTCCCAGGGCTTGTAGAACTGTAGATGTCTTTAGATGAATTCCTTGACAAATTCATTAATACTCATGACAATAGTGTGACATTAGGAGGACCAGAGCATGGTTTTGTACTCATATTTAGTATAAAACAGAGAGTACACATTTATAATTGATCTAACAATGGTGGGTGGGTGGCATATATTCAGGAATGGAAGAAGTAAGTCACACATGGCAGTTGTTTTCAGTGACAGATAAAAATCACATCAGTTTATGTTCTTCATTACTATATGTTTTCAAAATCCTGGAACCATTTGATTCGTGATGAATTGCTATAAAGCAAAGACAGTTTATTCTGCAAAATGCTTTTGTTTTTGACATTGTGGTCTAAGTATGCCATAGAAAATTTGCGCTGTAGTGTTTCTTTGAGATTTTACTTGTTCAGATAAATTTCAGAGGTGGATAAATTTTCATGAAGCTAAAAATAGTTCATTTTGCAACATGCTCACTTGCATTTCTGATATTGTGGTCAAATTTATAGAAAATTTGCATTTTGGTGCTGGTTAGAGATTTTAGTTTGTTCATAATTGGGATATATTGCCATGAAGCTAAGACAGTTCATTCTGTAACTTGATCATTTGCTCATCTGACCTTGGGATCAACATTGCATTAAAGATTTGGTTGTCTTCAAGAGATAATGCTGTCAATAATTTATCAGTAGAAAAATCATTCAGAATGTTATTACAGACTATGATAGTTTTCTACCGAAATAAACAATTAGCAGCTATACTTGATTATAATGTCCATTGTTAGCAAAGTTTTCATTGAAACCTTTTCTCATTCAGATTCATCAAAGAGTGTGAAGCCAGAACACATGGAGTGTATATTAGGTATATTAGGTACATTAGGTACATTAGGTATATTAGGTATATTAGGCCTGTACATGGAACATAATATTTTCCTATTGTACTAATTATATTTATAATATGTTCAGCCTAGCCCATGTATTGAGGCATGTTTTAGTCATTTGACGTCTTGATTATTTTTTTCAGAATGGATGAAAACAATAGAAGAAATGATGATGAATATATTTGAAAGTAAGTGTGTTATAAATTTGTCATTTAATTTAGTCCATTGTCTGGTTTATGTTTTGTCTATCAATGACTCGTTTAGAAGGCTGACACTTTGAGTTCCATTTTACTTAAAACCTTTTGTATGTTATTTATTGCCACTTTAACATTGCTTTTTAAATTAAAATTTCCTATTTAAAGATGCCTAGTTTAAAAAAGATTATATGTATTTGTACAAAAAAGAAAAAGAAAAACGTTAAATCTAAAATATTAAAATGATACTCTAACAGTGCCCGAAAATATATAGATAAGCATAACTCTAATCCAGCATGTGTTACCCTAATGACAATAACAATAATATGTTTGAGAAATGAAGTAATTATAGGATATCTGTATGTAGTGACAGTTTGTATTAATTGTATTTAACCCCACAGTATCAGGTTGATTCATTATTTTTTTAATATAGTACTATCCTGAAATATGAATATGTATAACCCAGTATTTAATGTATATTTTAATTGTAAATGTTATATCTTCTGACAGCTTGTACACTATACTATAACATAATATGACCAATTTATCATTTGTAATATTATTATTTGGCTGTCACATCCATACAAATTATGACAGGCGAGAGATGGAGTATCATCATCCACATAAACTGATCAGCATGTACATTATGTGGCATAAACTCATTCTCTCCATCACCTACCTAGGTCACCATTGACAATCATAGCTGTTACATTTTATATCATCATTACTTGTTATTCAGACAGCTGAATGAACATAATACCATCATTAATTGTTATTCAGACAGCTGAATGAGCATAATACCATCATTAATTGTTATTCAGACAGCTGAATGAGCATAATACCATCATTAATTGTTATTCAGACAGCTGAATGAGCATAATACCATCATTAATTGTTATTCAGACAGCTGAATGAGCATAATAATTAGTCTAAAATGCAACTATATTGTCTAATATATTGAAAATGGGGTCTTATAAGATCAGTTAATATAGTCTAATCAAAATCAAACATTAACCATGTATAGTAATCTGATGATTAATAATATTTGACTTACAATGAACAGTTGTTTTAGGTTACTGCATTTGTATGGAAAAATATGAACGAGTTTTTTGGATAGCTATACTGCATGACCTTGGGAATTCAGTATATCCATCTGACAAAATGAGTTCATTTTTTCCCATATAAATACAGTAACCTTTTATTATATGCTCATTTCTTATTCTTCCCAAACAAAAATACACTAGAATAAACAAAGTAGCCGAATGTATGCCATATTCCATAATAAATGTACAAGCATAGCTACATCATTGCACAACATTATTAACATGCACGTAACTCCGCCCAGATAAATTGGAAGTTGGTCATGCGTTAGACATCAGTTTTGAAAGAAAAGTGTGTTTGGTCTACTTAAAATTGAAATTTGGAGTAATATTGTTAATGAATATGCATTGCATCAACTTTTCCATTTGATCTGGAATGATTACGATTTGGTATTTTTGCTAATTCGATGCATTCTCAAAATTCTGTTTTGTATTTATTTACATGAAGTTACCTACATTGGATTTCAGCAGTGTCTGCTAATTTAATGGTATTGAAAGGTGTTGACATCAGTGTGGTTCTGTTCTATCATTGAATGATTCAGATCAAAATGTGAAGTCTTTCAATTGCAATTGTTGACAAGATGCCAAGAAATTTAATGTTTATCTCCTTTTGAGTGCAGTAAGGAGGATGTAACTGCACTTGGAATATGCTCAAAATTAGAGTACAATTTTGGAATGTGTAAACAACCTTCAGAACCCATAACATGGCTCATGTAATTCGTATTTTCAGAACTACAAAAGTATATTTTGAGGAAATTCAGGATGTAAAATTATAAGTATTTTTCCCATTTTTATTACCAGCTAAAGAGGACAGTTAATGTCTTATAATTTGCATGTTATTGTGAGGACCCAATCTGGCATCTATAGCTAGCCTAAATCTGAAACATTGTATCAAAAAAATGTTAACACAGAATGTGCCCAAGCTGCTGCTTTATGGCAGTCCTTGAAACATTTGCTGGCTGGTATCTGGCAGTCCAAGAAATATCTTCTTTAGTTCATTCAGAAATTTTTTTTAAAATATAAAGTAGTTTATTTATTCACATGCAATCAGTATAAATTCATCATGAGGGTGCAATATTATTGGGAAATACTGAACAATTCTGACAATGTAGAGTTAGCAGAGATAAAATGAGCATATAATAATCAGATTTATGCTATGTCACAAAAAATATAAAAATCATTATAGAACAATGCATAGTTCATTTTTAGATTGTTTTAGTTGGTATAAGGAAATATTTCATAAATGGAAAACCAATGACAATATGATGTTTCCGCATCAGAGGCAAAATATTTCCTAATATCTACTCAACCAACCTTTTATGCAAAAACTTTTGATTTCCATGGATCTTTTTTTCCATTATGTCCCAATGGAAATATTGGCTACATTACAATAACAAAATAAAGAAATTCCGAAATTTACTATAATTTCAGAGCAGTGACCTTTATAATATGTTTCTTGAACAAATAATGCTTCTTTTTGTGTAATGTTGTAACTAGATTACTGTTTAAACAGATATTTGTATTTTTGTTGACATGTATCTTAAGCAGAATAATATGGTAAACCTGTTTGGGACAAGAGTGTTAAAGAGATATAGTGACAGATTTAAGAGCATACTGAGCATAAAATGTTTAAAAATATTTAATAATTGCTTACTAATTAGGATTTTGGTTCTTTATTTGGTTCATGACTGAATTCAAGCATGTATTTTGGCTATATCAACTGTGTAGTATAGTTAAGCGACAGATGCAGTATTTTCAATGTCACTTGATTTTGGATTGCATTCAACACTAATCAATGCCTATTTTCTCCATCATTTAATTGGGAGTTGGAATCACTAATTAAACAATTTATTATTACTATATATAGCTTAGATGTTTGCTATACAGTGTGAAAGGCACACTTCATGGATGATAGAATAGCAATAGCAATGGTTCATTTAAATTCAGTATCTAATATTTACAGGATTCATGCAGAAAACTAAATTCAAAAAGTCTACTAATTTTACTTCATGATTATGCTGCCTCTTTATTTCAATGAAATAAATGTACACTAGAGGGTCTAGAGTCTTGACACATTTTGAGACCTTTAACTAAAACTCCACAAGCCCTACCTATACTCTTGGACTTTAATTTTTATTTGCTTCCCTTGCATGTTTTATTTTACCCTAAGCCAACAAAATGTTGAGACTACATTGACAATAAAAGATTTAGGAACAAAGCAGCATAAAACCAATCAGTTGTCAATTTCTTATATTGAACAGTTAACTTCCAAGGGGAGATGACTATTGTAAGCACTGCATGTTCAAACATTTCAGTCAGTATCAATGCACTTTTTAAGTTTTGTTTGGAGGTTTAGTTCTGTTTGCATTTTGAATTAGGCCGACTTTATGAGTTTTAAAAAGAAATTATTCTATTTCCATATTTCTCAAACAATTTTCAGATCAAAAGGAAAACAGAAAATTAAATGAAAGGATTGGTGAGTACAAAGTTCTTATGTGTACAGCTATGAATAATATTATAGAAACAAATGGAGAGAGAGAGAGAGAGAGAGAGAGAGAGAGAGAGAGAGAGAGAGAGAGAGAGAGAGAGAGAGAGAGAGAGAGAGAGAGAGAACCAGTTCTTTATGTCATTATGTAATAGTTATTGATATAAGGTATGATGATTATATATGGTACTATGTGACCAGTATCTATTAAGACAATTGGCCTTAAAATGTCCACAGGAATGACATTAAGAAAAATGGAGACCTAAGTAATAAAATATCAAAACAAAGCATACTCAGTCATATGCAAGGCTCATCATGACCTTTCCATATTGCCATCAATAGATCTTTATATTAAACTATATTGTATGAAAGTAGATCCAGTCTGGTATCGAACTGTAACAGTTTTTAATCTCATTATGCCTCAACATTGTTTCCTACGATACACATGTCAATCTTACCAATTAGTGCCTTTCATTTTATATATCTAAGATCAATGTATCTCAGGCTTCACTGAACTTGGTGAAATGTTTTCAGTTTTAGACATATTTTACAAAGCTCTGGTTGTGATAGAATCAACAAACTGTAGTTAGTTTCACACAGCATTTGTGAGTGGTACCAGTGTCTGTATCTCCATGAATTTTCAGATTAGCATCATTAAGTGAAGTTTAAAGCACCTAATTCGTTTTGTGCATGAAGTGTTTCAACAATGTTTTGAATCAACATAAAGCATAGCACATCTAATTAAATATATTCTAAAACAGTGTGGTCTGTTTAAATTGTTTTTGATGCTTCCATGACCTTTTGGAAGAGTCTATGTGAATATTAAAGGGTTGTCAGATTTCCTGTTTGGCTGTATTTGGATATAAGGTAGTTGCCTACCTTTGATTTCAGTATCAAATATGGACTCTTCCTGAACTCTAGATGAACATGGTGGATTAAATCTATACACACCAGTCTTTTTCAGATATGTGGAAAGAATGGTGTTGCAATGTATGTAATTATAAATTATGTTTAAATTATTTGTGTGTGAATTTAAACTATTGATAAATGATATGTGAAAATTCAGTGAGAAAGAGACACAGATATCATTCATGATGCCATGTTGAATGAACTATAGATGACTGTATATGTCTCTTTTTACCACATGCTTACAACAAAAAGAATGTCAGTATGACCTACATTTCATATTTATTGTCCTAAACAAGCTTTTTACGCTTACTTCATGACAATGTTGCTTTCTTGCACCATTGTATTTGAAATTAAGGCAATGAGTAATATATGCTCCATCTCAAAAGTATGTCTGAAAATTATTGATATCAATACATCTCAATTAACACCGTGTCATTTACAACAAAAGAATCTCATTAAGGCCTGCTTTACTGGATTCGTGAAACTTTGGTGCTGAGCCCATGAACAGGAGCTTTTGGTGCTATCCATTCCTAACTAGAATCAGAAAACATGACTACTACAAGAATCTTTGTATCCTTATTCCTGTGTTGGTGGTTGATGCTTCAATGACTTTGGTGAAGATTTTATATTTAGTATTCAAATATTGTGTGCTGTTTATGTTTGAATCATGAAAAATGATAAATTGATGCATATATGTTTTAACACCAGGAACCCTTGTGAATACATTTTCTCTTTAATAAACACATATTTCAAGATAGAATTTCATGTTATAGACTAGAAAAAGTGCTGCAGCCACTATGGTCTCATTTAAATACACATCAACACATCGTATCAACAAAAGCATTTGATCTGTTTGCCTTTTTGCCAGTCTTCATCCCATATAGATATCTTGCTGTTATGTAAAACAAACAATAAAATGTACACTATTTTTCTATTTATCTGTCGCAGTTATGAGTGTTTGCCATTCCTTTATCTCATTGGATATACATATAGGAAAGTGACTAAAAATAACATATATATATATATATATATATATATATATATATATATATATATATATATATTGTAAATAAATAGTACATAGGATTTCGTTTCTAGGAAATGGATCCAACTCTAAAGACTATCAATATACTTTTAACATTACACTACTGCTCTTGATATTGAGCAGATATATATAATAACAGTAATCAATATGATGATGATGGCAGTGATCATTATTATTAGCATTATTTTGTGTTGTGATGAAAACTGATAATTCTTATTGTGTTTTAATCAAACAGGTCAGACGAAGGGAAGAATTAAAAAACATGAAAGTGACAATATGGATGTCCACGTCAGAACAAAAGTGTTTGACTATGCCATAAACATCCTACGTGAACAAAAGCATATTGTCATACAGGGAACTCCTGGTGAAGGAAAAACTTATTTAGCTCTGTCTCTTGTAGCAGAACTTATAGAAAACAACAAGGAATTACAACCTGTTCAAATACATAATGTGAATGAGTGGGATGAAATGATTGATATAAAAAGACCATTAGTTGTCTTTCTGGATGATATCCTTGGCAAATATGGACTCTCTGAAACTGATCTTGACAGATGGAAACAAATCTCAGAATTAATTTGCCCAAATCTCAGCAGCAGCTCTATTTTCCTAATCATTTGCATTAGGACCCAAATTGTATTATCTATCAAATTATCTCTTCAGAGAAACGAAGCCTTATCTTTCATGTTTAATTCTCATGTCATCGATATAGGTAATGAGAAACACTGTTTAACAAAAGAAGAAAGAATGGAAATGTTGCTGAAATATGCCCCAGAGGGTTTGGATAGAAACAACACAGTTGTATTTGAAGATATATTGAAATTAAAAAATAATGCAATTGGTTTTCCTCAGAACTGCAGCATGCTTAGACGCAGACAACATGTGGATTTGAAAGAAATATTCTTAAACAATTGGTTTCTTGTTAAAGAGATCCAAGAGCTATCAAAGACATATCGTAAAACCTATACATTTCTTGTTCTGCTCATGTTATCTGGTGGTCACCTATCTGTTGAAGAGCAAAAAATGGAGGAAATGTATAATAAAATCAAAAAAATAGCCAACTTCTGTGGACTGAAGGAAAAGTTGACTCTCGGTGAAATTAAAGATATCGGTCATTCACTTTGTGGTACATTTATAAAATGCAAGAAAGATACAAAGAAGTTTAGCTTTCAACATGACTGTATTGAAACAGCAGTGTTCGTTTCATTTGGTAAGGACTACACTGATTTAACACTGAGAATGTGTTCTTTGAAACAATTGTCAAAAATGTGTTCTGTGGAAAAAGAATTTGACAAATCTGAATGCAAAGACTTCCTAAACTTCAAGGTAATGATACATCGTGATCATTTTGAAGTTGTGTATGAAAGATTTAAAGAAGGTTTAAAATGTATAGAAGAAAATTCATTTCAAAGCATTGCAGAAGCACTTGTCTGGAAAAACTTGCCTTTTATATCCTACTTTTTAGAAAAAATAACTTCTGCAGATGACATGCTCAGTTTCCTCTCCAAAACAGATTCCAATGGACAGAGTCTGCTGACTCATTTAATTTATGCAAAAAACACAAATGTGGTCCAAAGAATCATCAGAAATATCTCGTCTTACTTACAAGACCATGAAATTGTCAAAAGACAGCTCATGTTAGCTAGTACAAATGCATGTCTTGCAGAAGAAAAGGACATGTTGGATAATTTAATTACATTTCAAGAAAAGGTTGATGACTTTGTTATGCTTGCTGCAGCTTCAACAGGAAATGTCCCAATCATGGAAATGATTCTACTACAAAAAGGAAATATAAATGCAGAACTTTGTATTAAAGACATAAATGGACTTAAAAATGTTATAAGAAACTGCATATCCCACCCTAATAAATCATCATATCATCATGATATTAACCTCTTCCATATTGCTTGTTGTTTTGGCAGAATAGACATGATGAAGTATCTCATAACTCACTATCCACATTTGGTACATAAAGCAAGTAGTGAAGGATGGACTGCTGCTCATTTTGCAGCATTTTCAGACAATGTAGAACTTATAGAAGTTCTTAGTGCAGAACAAGTAGACATTGAAAAAGAGAGTCGTGACCTTCAAACAGTGCTTGACATAGCAGCAGGTAGGTCCAATATAATGATGGTAAACTATTTGATCAAGACGTGGCCTCAGTTAATACATATGTCTAAAAGGAATGGAATTACACCTATACACTATGCTGCTAAAGGAGGGAGTGTTCCTGTGATGCAGGCATTGTTTGAGGCAGGGTTAGACATTACAGCTGTGCAACAAAATGGTACTCACGTTCTGCACACTGCAGCAGGTAAGGATAACCTCATGATGATTAAATATATACTTAAAATCAGTCCACAATTATTACAACAAAAATGTACAGATGGATTGACAGCCATACACTTTGCAGCTGCAGGAGGTGGTGTCCCTGTGATGAAGGCTCTATTAGAGGCAGGACTAGACATCAAAACAAGGACCATTGATGGTTTTAATGTTCTGCACATTGCAGCTGCCAGTAATAATCTAACAATAGTTAAATATTTGATTGAAACCAATCCTGAATTGTTGCAACAAACAGACAACAGAGGATGCACAGCAATGCATTGTACTGCTGTAAGAGGTAGCATTGCTGTGATGGAGGCTCTGGCAGAGGCAGGATTAGATATCACAGCCAAGATGAATGGTGGTTCTCACATTCTTCACCTTGCAGTTGCCAGTAATAATCTGACAGTAGTAAAATACTTGATTGAAACCAATCCACAACTGTTGCAACAGACAAACAACAGGGGATGGACAGCAGTGCATGTTGCTGCTGCAGGAGGGAATGTTACTGTGATGAAGGCTCTAATGCAGGCAGGATTAGACATCACAGCTAAGACCAATCATCATTCTCATGTTCTGCACATTGCAGCTGCTAATGATAATCTGACATTAGTTAAATACTTGATTGAAACCAATCCTGAATTGTTGCAACAAACAGACAACAGAGGATACACAGCAATGCATCATTCTGCTGAAAAAGGTAGTGTTGCTGTGATGGAGGCTCTGGCAGAGGCAGGATTAGACATGAGAGTCAAGACCAACGATGGTTTTCACATTCTACACATTGCAGCTGCCAGTAATAATCTGACAGTAGTTAAATACTTGATTGAAACCAATCCTGAACTGCTGCAACAGACTAACAACATAGGATGGACTGCTTTGCATTCTACTGGTATAAGAGGTACTGTTGCTGTTATGGAGACTCTGATACAGGCAGGATTAGACATCACAGCCAAGACAAATGATGGTTCTGACGTTCTACACATTGCAGCTGACAGTAATAATCTGACATTAGTTAAATATTTGATAGAAACCAATCCACAATTATTGCAACAGAGAGACAACAGAGGATGCACAGCAATGCATTATACTGCTGCAAGAGGTAGTGTTGCTGTGATAGAGACTCTGATACAGGCAGGATTAGACATTACAGCCAAGACAAATGATGGTTCTCACGTTCTACACCTTGCTGCTGCTAGTGATAATCTGACATTAGTTAAATATTTGATTGAAACCAATCCACAATTATTGCAAGATATAGACAATGAAGGGTTGACAGTACTTCACTATGCTGCTGGATGTGGGAGTGTTCCTGTGATGAAGGATCTGATAGAGACTGGATTAGACATCACAGCCAAGATAATACAAGGTTCTCACGTTCAACACATTGCAGCTGCCACTGGTAATCTGACAGTAGTTAAATACTTGATAGAATCCAATCCTGAACTGCTGCAACAGACAAACAACAGAGGATGGACCGCTTTGCATTATACTGGTATAAAAGGTAGTGTTGCTGTGATGGAGGCTCTGATAGAGGCAGGATTAGACATCACAGCCAAGACCAACGATGGTTCTGACGTTCTGACCATTGCAGCCACCAGTGATAATCTGACAATAGTTAATTATTTGATTCAAACCAATTCTCAATTATTGCACCAGACAGGCATCGGAGGATGTACCGCAGTGCACCAGACTGCTGTAGGAGGGAGTATTCGTGTGATGAAAGCTCTATTACAGGCAGAATTAGACATCACAGCCAAGACCATTGATGGTTCTCATGTTCTACACATTGCAGCTGCCAATGATAATCTGACAATAGTTAAATATTTGATTGAAACCAATCCACAATTATTGAAAGAGGCAGACAATACAGGAGAGACAGCAGTGCACTATGCTGCTGTAAGAGGGAGTGTTCCTGTGATGAAGGCTCTGATAGAAGCAGGATTAGACATCACAGCCAAGACCAATGATGGTTCTAATGTCCTACACATTGCAGCCACAAATGATAATCTGACAATAGTTAAATATTTGATTGAAACCAATCCACAATTATTGAAAGAGGCAGACAATACAGGAGAGACAGCAGTGCACTATGCTGCTGTAAGAGGGAGTGTTCCTGTGATGAAGGCTCTGATAGAAGCAGGATTAGACATCACAGCCAAGACCAATGATGGTTCTAATGTCCTACACATTGCAGCCACAAATGATAATCTGACAATAGTTAAATATTTGATTGAAACCAATCCACAATTATTGAAAGAGGCAGACAATACAGGAGAGACAGCAGTGCACTATGCTGCTGTAAGAGGGAGTGTTCCTGTGATGAAGGCTCTGATAGAAGCAGGATTAGACATCACAGCCAAGACCAATGATGGTTCTAATGTCCTACACATTGCAGCCACAAATGATAATCTTACAATACTTAAATACTTGATTGAGACGAATCCACAACTGTTGCAACAGGCAGACAACAGAGAATGGACTGCAGTGCATTATACTGCTGCAGGAGGTAGTGTAGTTGTGATGGAGGCTCTGATAGAGGCAGGATTAGACATCACAGACAACGTTTTACACATTGCAGCCACCAATGATAATCTAACAATAATTAAATATCTGATTAAAATCAATCCACAATTGCTGCAGGAGACAGACAACGAAGGACAGACAGCTTTGCACGTTTCCGCTGCAAGAGGGAGTGTTCCTGTAATGAAGGCTCTAATAGAGGCAGGATTAGACATCACAGCCAAGACCAATCGTGGTTTAAACGTTCTACACATAGCAGCTGCCAATGATAATCTGAAAATAGTTAAATTCTTGATTGAAACCAATCCACAACTGTCTCAAGAGACTGACAGATTAGGATGGACAGCAGTGCATTTTGCATCTACAAGAGGAAATGTTGCTGTTATGGAGACTCTGATACAGGCAGGATTAGACATCACAGCCAAGTCAAATGATGGTTGTCACGTTCTACACCTTGCAGCTGCCAACGATAATCTGACAATACTTAAATACTTGATTGAAACAAATCCACAACTGTTGCAACAGAGAAACAAAAGAGGATGGACAGTAGTGCATTCTACTGGTATAAGAGGTAGTGTTGCTATGATGAAGGCTCTGATAGAAGCAGGATTAGACATCACAGCCAAGACCAATGATGGTTCTCATGTCCTAGAAATTGCAGCCACGAATGATAATCTTACAATAGTTAAATACTTGATTGAGACGAATCCACAATTGTTGCAACAGACAGACAACAGAGGATGGACAGCAGTGGAGCATACTGCTGCAAGTGGTAGTATTGCTGTGATGGATATTCTGATACATTCAGAATTAGATATCACAATCAAGAAAATTATTGGGTCTCATGTTTTGCACATTGCAGCCGCCAATGATAATCAGGCAATAATTAAATATCTGATTGAAATCAATCCACAACTGTTGCAACATAGAAACAACAGAGGATGGATAGCACTGCACTGAGCTGCTGCAGGAGGTAGTGTTGTTGTGATGGAGGCGCTGATACAGGCTGGATTAAACATCACAACTAAGACCAGTGATGGTTATGACGTTCTAAACATTGCATTTGCGAATGGTAATCTAACAGTAGTTACATACTTGATTAAAAACCATCCACAACTGTTGAAAGAGACATACAACATATGGTGGAGAACAGTGCATTAAAAATGATGCAGTGCAGAAGGTAGTGTTGCTGTGATAGAGACTCTGATAGAGGCAGGATTATACATCGCAGCCAAGATCAATGATGATTTTCATCTTCTGCACATTGCAGCTGCCAATGATAATCTGACAATAGTTAAATATTTGACTGAAACCAGTCTACAATTATTGTAACAGACCGACAACAGGAGATGGACAGAAGTGCACTATACTACTTCAAGAGGTTGCTGTAATGGAGGCTCTGATAGAGGTAGGATTAGACATCATAGCCTAGGTTATTGATGGTTCTCATGTTTTACTCATTGCAGCCGCCAATGATTATCTGACAATAGTTAAATATTTGATTGAAACCAGTCGACAATTATTGCAACATGCAGACAAAATAGAACAGACAGCAGTGAAGCATACTGGTACAAGAGGTATTCCAGCTCGAATTACTGCTCTTATAGGGGCAGGATTAAACATCACAGGAAAGACCAATGATGGTTGCTCCAAGCAATGCTAATCTGACAATAGTTAAATATTTGATTCAAACCAATCCACAACTGTTGCATAGAGAACAGAGAACGGACAACAGTCAATCGTATTGCTGCAAGAGATAGTGTTGCTTTGATGGAGGCTCTAATACAGGCAGGATTATACATCATAGCAAACACTAATAATGGTTTTCATGTTCTAAATATTGCAGCCGCCAATGATAATCTCACAATAGTTATATATGTTATTGAAAACAATCCACAATTACTGCGGAGGCCCCGAGTGGCCGAGTGGTCTAAAGCGCTGTCCGTTACAGATCACTGCCATCTCACCTCTGTCTGCGTGGGTTCGAGTCTAAGATTCGACGAATGTGGATATGTGAGAAAGTTTGCCAGTAGCTTCTCGTGGGTCGGTGGTTCTTTCTGGTGCTTTCCCGGTTTCTTCCTCCACCATTAATACTGGCCGCCATGTATAGCCTATCGTGTGTTGAAAAATGGCGTTAAATCCCACAACAACAACAACACAATTACTGCAACATACAACAGAGGATCGATAGCAGTGCACCATGCCGCTGAAAGAGGGAATTCATCTCTGATTAAGGCTCTTGATAGAGGCAGAATTTGACATCACAACCAAGACCAATGATGGTTCTGACGTTCTACACATTTCGACCACTGATAATGATAATCTGACAATAGTTAAATATTTCATTGAAACCAATCATGAATTGTTGCAACAGAGGGACAACAGTGCACTGTACTGCTGCATGAGGTAGTGCTGCAGTGATGGAGGCTCTGATAAAACCAGGATTAGACATCACAGCCAAGACCAATCATGGATCTCACGTCTACACATTGCAGCCGCCAATTATAATCTGACAATAGTTAAATATTTGATTGAAATCAATACTCAATTGTTGCAACAGACAACAGAGGATTGACTGCAGTACACTATACTACTGACAAAAGGTAGTGTTGATGTAGTGGAGGCTCTGGCAGAGGAAAGATTATACATTACAGCCAAGATCAATGATGGTCCTCGTGTTTAACACATTGCAGACTCCAATTATAATCTTAAATAGTTAAATGTTTGAATGAACCCAATCCACAATTATTGCAACAGACACACAACATATGATTGGCAACGGTGCACAGCAGTACTGTAGGAAAGGGTGTTGCTCTGGTGGAGGCTCTGGTTGAGGCAAAATTAGACATCTCTGCTAAGAACAATGATGGTTCTCATGTTCTGCACGTTTCAGCCGCCAATGATAATCTCAGCAGAGAGGGTGAAGAGTCCACTTTGTCTAAGACCTTATTTTTGAAAAATAAAGTTTCCTACGAGGCTAAAAAATAATGTCGATGGCGTTTAAGCCAAAAATTTCTATAATTGGTCAGATTATTTTTTGACTATTGTTTTTAACGCTGGTCACTGCTTTGGTTATTCACCCTATCTGCTGCTATGAATTAAAATCAAGGATTAAACATTTTATCTAAACCTACATGATACCTTGATCTTGGATTATGTTAATTTATCTTTATAAATCCGTACGAAGCAGCTTTTGCTTTTGAAAAGAAATTTTAAATTTAATCGTGTTCATATCTCCTGAACACCAAGTATAATAAATAATTTAAAAGTATAATTATCTAAGCACAACTAAAATATTGCAGTTGTCTCTGATCACCTTAGGTATCTGTGTGTATCTCTGAGTAACATAAATCACGTCAGTATTTGTATGTCTACCTCGAGAAAATATGCGAGCAGGATTGAATTGTTTGTCTAGCATCACATCATCGTATGCTACGAGATTATTAATAAATCCATCTAAGTCATCTACAGATGGAGCTTCATCAATATCGGTAATAAAATCAATGATATCATTTTTGTCTTCATCCAGTAATTTCACATTTTGATTAAAATCTTTAAGCATTTCGTAACATCGTTGATCATCTACAAAATTTAATTTACTCCACTGGAGCCATCGCATTATCAGATCAAGCAATAATTGTGTCTTACCAGATCTAGATGGGCCTATTATAATCATTCTGATAGAATTTGGTAACGCTGGATGGTGCCTTACTGGCTTTTGTTTTCGTGTCGCAGAAAAGTCAGTTATATCCATATAATAATAATATAAGTTTATAATGCGTTCTATGTAGAGCATTAACCCCATTTTTGGATTGACATCGATAACAACAAAAATAAGAGACGCTCAATTACAGGCAAGTGTGTAAATGTGGTACAAACAAATATAAATTTATTTCCGCGTGGCAGATAGCGCGTGGTGGTAATATCGCTGCTTCATTAGGGAAATTACCAGATGTAAAGTTGTTTCATGATTCATTCGTTAAATTCCATACCTAATAAATCTCTCAGAGAGAAACTTGTTAGTTTTCTAGTAAAATCTGATATGAAAGGTAAAATAATGCTAGGGGCAGGTAATTATTCAACTGATTATTATAATGGAATATGTTTATTATTCCCCGAGAGGTTATTGGAGAGGTAAAGCAGCGATTAGCAAAAGTTTCAAGTGATGTTGCTGCAGTGTGGTTTGCACGACAGGCAATATGGCAAATCTATCTAAAACCACCTAAAAAAATTAAATACGCACATTTCGATGTCAGCACCCATAATGAAGTTCATCAAGCGGATATCTTGTGTTTAACACACGATACCATTAAAATTGCAGACGTCAATACACATGCAAATACGCGTTAACTGTCGTTGACGTTGCGAGTAGATATAAAGATGCGGAACCATTAACAACAAAAACAGCATCTGAAGTTGTTTCTGCGTTTGAACGAATTTATCAGAAGTGTTTCATAAAAGAATGAAGGCAGAAATATACAATTTTATATTTAATGGAAAAGAAAATATATTTTACCTCTTGAAAGGTTTAATCGAACACTTGCTGAGCGGTTATTCGTATATCAGTATGCGAAGGAAATTTCTGCTGACTTTAAGCTCCTGAACAAAGTTCAGGAGGATAGATCTCGTGAATGGGTTGCAAGGTTACCAAGTGTGATAGCTGCATTGAATAAGGAAATTACTCGTGCAACTTCTAAGAAACCTTCTAATGCGATCACAAAAAATATATACCAATAAAATGTGAATCTTCTTCTGAACCACTACTATCTAATGTTACTGTAAAATATTTATATGAACCTGGCGAACTTGAAGAAGGCAGAAAAATAACTGATCCTATCTGGAGTGTGACCACACACAAAATTTCCAGCGTGGTAAGGTCCACAGGTAGACCTGCAATCTACAGATTAGATTAAATTGCTCCTCAGCGTGAAATTGTACGCAAACAATTACAAATAATTCCTGCGGATACACAATTACCACCAAGCAATTTTATAAACTAGTTCCCCAACGTTTATTATATTCAAGATAGGTCAGCATCACATCACAAGTCTACTGTTAATTCTATCAACGATAAATTGTCTTGGGCTATTGCTCAAATACTGCCACAATACTACTGCGTTACAACTTGCACAATGATTATTTTGTCGTTGTTTTAGCGTTATAATAAATTCAGCATCTATATCAAATTGCGATTATTTTTGTCACATTGCTTTTTATTGATATCCACTTTGTTAGTGACTTTTTCGATTATTACTCAATCCATGTGAACCCGCTTCAGTTGAGAACCGTTCCGGTGGCCTAGTGGTTAGAGCGTCTGCCTCTGATGCGAGAGGTCGTGGGTTCGATCCCCGGTCGAGTCATACCAAAGACTTACAAAAATGGTACTAACAGCTGTCTTGCTTGACGCTCAGCTTTAAGAGGTCAGTGTTAGGACTGGTCATCCTGGTGTCAGGATAATGTGACTGGGTGCGACATCATGCTTTATATGTCTGCGGCATGATGCCCCAGTGCTAGACATCACTAAAATCTCCCACACTGCAGACATCGTAGCGATATGACTGAAAAATTGTTAAAAACTATGTTAAAAATTATAACCACAGCTTCAGTTGAGATATTCTTCTGACTCGAGACACTACGAGATAAACTAAATTTGACCACTCAATACGACCATCGACGATCCAGATTAACTATCAGCGATAGTTAATCCCTGTGACGAGTGTATCATTATAGCGTATCCTAACGTCCACGACTATTTATCTATGTTTAACGCGCTCTCAACAACAACAACGACTAAAACAATATCATTTAGCACAAGATTTTGTATTCCACCACCAGAAATCTCAACATCAACATTTTGTTGACTAGTATCTGCTGGGCGATTACACAAAGGTACAATTAGATTTGAAAATTTTTCTTTATGTAACTTAAATAATTCCCGCTGAAGTGTATCACGAACTATTTTTCTACTCGCAACTATCAAATCAGCAGGTTTCCATAAAGTCAAAAAGTCATTCATGGACGTTTCTGGAAATACTTTAGGCATTATCTCACACTGTATTTGATCTGGTTGTAGAGTCTTATTAACTTTTTTAAACTCTTTCAACGGTTTGTCAATAGTTCCCTGGTCATCAATTATTTCTTCGTAATAGCCTACACATATTTTCAGCCACTCATGTGAAGACGATCCAGTAAAGGGTGGCCGTTGACCATGATCGCCACACATTATCACAACAATATTCGTTAATAATAGTCCAGCAATAAATAGTTTAATACCTATAGCAACACCGTGCATATCTCTTCCCAGATAATAGTCTTAGGAATGTATTTTTCTAAAATTCGTGATGGAATCCATGAATCTCCGCACCATCTGAAGAAATGTTGACATGTACATTATTTTAATCCTCTTTCTTTTATTCGCTGGCGAGTTTATGTGTAGGTGTCAAAACAATTATATCTGAACTATTATTCATAAATAAGTTAATCGCACTAGTTGTTTTAACTGAACCACCACATCCTTTAAGATAAACAGTCTTTTGTCTATCTATAGGATCATTTACAGATGTTGCCGATGACTTTGATACTTGATTATAATTCTTGTCGTATGTCTCCGCAATTTCAACGTCGGCAGATTCAGAATAACCAAGTATATCTTTATATTTTATTCTCCATTCGCCTCATGATGCATGATTGTTAATATGTAATTGTTTAACTAATCCGCATTCTTCTTGTTTATATAAAATGAATATGTCGCGACTCTAACTACGTAACGAGGAAATCTGTTTATAATCGATGATAGATTTATCGAAATGTACGCTAGCATTGAAGATCTAAAATGAGTAAACTGCAGTAAATCGCCATCAGTATAGCTCACAATAGTACCTAATTTTGTGTCGTCTGATAAATTAGCATTACATTGGCTTATAAATGTATTTTCTCCGACGTTTCAGCAATTATAAAATCGAGTTAAGCATCGTCCATGATTTAATCTTGTACACGTTCGTTTATGATTATGTGATCCTCATTGTGTACATTTACCGATCATTTTTCTGCCGAGATCTTTTGCAAATTTCTCACCGTGCTTAACAGTATCGTCTTCAGGATTAGCATCAAATATGTCATGTTTTTGTTTGTGCACGCGGTATGATATAATTGCTTCACTTACGCGTAAAGATACTGAAATTTTAACATCAATTAGATACTGCAATAGTACTATTGGAGCCCAGCAGTTTTCTGACAAAATGTCTTCTAAACCACGCATAAACAATCGGATGGAGATCCGGGTATAAGTCGAACGATTCTATACAGGCAAATCCGGTTAAGTCAAAATTTGGAAGTGGTCCGTTTATCGCAGCTCTAGTCAGAACATTCTCCGTATCCCAAAAAAAATTCATGGTAACACACTACCATATCAACCGAGATAACGTCGGTGCAATCATATTTAGTTATTCCACAATTCACCTTGTCCGTATTCGATACAATTCCTCTGGACATCTTCAAGAAATTCCAATCTTGTCGTTTTCCACGAATTTTCTCATGAGCAGCGTGAGCAACGACTGATAAAACGGTAAAGCAATTATTTAGTATTTGTTCAACATCACCAGATTAAAGGTAATGGGCTAAATGTTTCATTTCCTCATTTTCGGTTTGGAGTTTTCGCCAAGGACAATATTATTCCCTGACCTTTGCACAAAATCGCGCTTATCTCAGACGATCCAAATATCATTGTCTATCTTTACAATTAACTATATATATATATATATATATATATATATATATATATATATATATATATATATATATATATATATATATATATATATATATATATATATATACCAGACAGAACAGACTGTGCTATCCCTAGATTCTGTAGTAGGAACTTGATAATAGTGGGCAGAAATAATCGTTTAATACAAACTATACTATCATACACGCTAGAGAAATTAAATTCGTACTCTACGGTGTTTCGAACCCAGGTCCGCGAGTAAATGGCACCCATCGCCTTGTCTGCATGCACCAGCCCATATACCGTCACGACTACGCGCGAGATTATATAACAGCGACTCAGTACCATCAATTTTTGGTAATGCGTGCTTAATTGTGACGGTATTTGGGCTGATGCCATTTACTCGCGGACCTGGGTTCAAAACTCAGTAGAGTACGAATTTAATTTCTCTAACCTGTATGATAGTATTGTTTGTATTATATATATATATATATATATATATATATATATATATATATATATATATATATATATATATATATATATATAGATATGGGATTCAACCAAATCATCATTGTCATTGGACTAAAATTGGTTATACGTCTCCATGTAACAAACCTTGCGTAAACGAATTCTGCAGTAATATATGCAATGCGTTAGACACAGTAGTCTAAGACCAGAACTGTGTATTTGGTGTGGTGTTGTACGCAATGCGGTAGTAAAAATACAGAGAGGTGAAACGATATTACGATAAAAAGATATAAAATCTTAGCTGAATCTCCTATAAAAACTAAAGATTAATTGGCTAGATTTTCAAAATAATGACTTAAACAAAGATTATTAGCATATGAATGGAGCAAAATGAGTTTGTATTGCATCCAATCATCACAAATTAAAAAGCATCTCGTGATAATACTATCAGGAACTGCAGACTGTAAAAACTGTCGGTTGTGTTAATAAATTTGGTTATTATTGCATTTAATACCAATGGAAATAAAAATTATTTATCACATAGATTCATCTTCGAGTGTTATTTCGGATTAACCGATGATGGATCGATTTTTAATCACATCAGTGGTGATTAACTTGATAACTCAGTTAATAATTTACGAATTATGACGAAAAGCCAAGGTATAAATTTGGAAACACTGGCGAAGCACGATATTCAAGGTATTTTAAATCTGTAAATATTGAGAATAGGGAAGAAATTACGTTCAAGTAAATTATTCTGCTAGAAAATACTTTAACATAGCATCATATTCAGTGAAATGCGCTTCAGATGGTATTACAAAATCTGCTTTTTAATTCAAATTTGGAAAAAATATGTTCATGTATATTACATTGGTATTAGATGATCATGCCGTACTTGTGATGAAACCCACAAGCAATATTACATCGGCACCAATAATAACGACTGGTTCAATAATTACCGAAGGTTCAGATTGATAAAATGAACGATATATATATATATATATATATATATATATATATATATATATATATATATATATATATATATATATATATATATATATATATATATATATATATATATATATATATATATATATATATATATATACATATATATATATATATATATATATATATATATATATATATATATAATTCAGATAAACGACATTATTATATATATATATATATATATATATATATATATATATATATATATATATAATTCAGATAAACGACATTATTTATGCGGTGTTATATCATGGGTGTTCCACATTTTACATAATATGTCTATGTTTTGTGCACTTTACTTATGATAGCGCATTCAGATAAATGACATCTATCATTGGAGGACACATTTCATATAGAATTATATAGAAATGTACTGATTATGCAAACAAGCATCAGAATAATATAACCTTAGATAAAATAGAGAATTCGCCACATTAAAACCATTCTGTTACGAACTTGCATATGGAGAAAGTACATATTTCTTATATACATACTGTTTCGCCAAACTCAGATAAAGAATCCGATTGACATTTCGATTTCGGATATTTTGGAATTCTCTTGGGAGCAATGAGTCCTGTTGGCTACTAAAAAGGTCTACATATAAAAAAGACAACCCTCTGAGTTTTTAAAAATTCGTCTTGTATATATAGGAACATCGCTTTGGGGGTATGTCTAAACAGAGAGAGACTCTTGGAACCTCATTAGGTTTATCTGATATAATTTCGTGGAATGGTAGATCGAATTTGATCTCTCTGCTTAATTCTTGTTTTATTAAATATTTATATATTAAACAAATATTTATTACATCATGAATTCTGAAAAACTCAATGTTAAAATTTCTGCGATTAAAACATTACAACATTTCCGTTTAAATGTATCTGATAATCTTAATCATGAAAAGTTTAATCGACTCCTCAAATAGCAACTCCAGTGGGACATTTAATTTTAATCTAAACGTCTTTGTTTTCTCAACCTGTCGTCCATTATTATCTATCAGAGAAATCGTGTGGAGGATAGTTTTCAGGATAAGGTGTAGATGCGCTTACCTCAAACCCAACTCGGAATATAAAAAGTATTGGAATATACAAAACATTGTTTATTGGTTGGTTTTACACCACTACTAGACAGATTATCAACATTCGCTTTATTTGTCAGATCATTAGAGTTAACTGGAACATATGTCGTCGTTATTTTGTTATTTCTCGTATTTATGTTGCCGGACATTAGTCGGCCGGATTGTCTTCAATATAGGGCTAGTGCTCCATTTAACTGATTATAACTAATGACATCAGTATCATCAGCTGGAGACGGGGTTATTGGTATTGGTTATTTGAGTCATTGCTCATCATCAGTTTACCTCTCAATGTGTCGCCATCCTTGTTATCATCAACAGATTTTAGTTGTGCAAACTTACAGCTTGTTTATTATCAACATTTGCTGGTGGATACGCAGTTTTCAACCCAATAATTTTCTTACTCGACATATTAATATTACCTTTAACCATTCCA
The DNA here is from genome assembly GCA_016746295.1 of Potamilus streckersoni. Taxonomy (NCBI): domain Eukaryota; kingdom Metazoa; phylum Mollusca; class Bivalvia; order Unionida; family Unionidae; genus Potamilus; species Potamilus streckersoni. The sequence continues at coordinate 1,165,621 of JAEAOA010000137.1, forward strand.
CTAGTTTTATCAAGCTTGTTGCCATCCACATACTTCCACTGCAAATAACTCTCCGCTTGTTTTTTTTTAAATTTAAGTTTGCTGATGTAGACCCGGTCTCCAAATTTAAAACTTTTTTCCTAACATATCTAAGTCACTGCTTAAAGTTCCTCCTATCATTGGTAGTTTATTATCGTCAATAGATTTTGGCTATGCATAACTATCAGCTTGTGTATTAAGAACATTTTTTGGCGGATAATTTGTTTTTAAACCACCTACTATTCGTTGATTTGACATCATCAGATAACCTGTCATTGTATCGCCAGGTTTAGGTAGCCTGATAAATCAATGTTGCCATTTCTTACAGCCGACGAATCTTCTAATGTTGTTTCAAATTTTGTATAATAGCTTATTATTTGTTTATTGTATGACAATTGTATGTCAACTTTGTTTATAATACATCGATATTATATTTTGACACAGATCGACTTGAGCAACATAAACACAACAATGAACTTCCAGATTGTCATTATCTCATTGTTGGTCGTCCAGGGTCTGGTAAAACAAATATATTATTAAATCTTTACTCAACTCCAACTACAATCGTGTATATATTTACACAATAAATCTGAAACAGGATAAATGAGTTATTAAGCGAATATAAAGATAAACTTTGCAAAGATCTTGGCGCTGGCGATGATATATTTATGATTAAACAACCAGATGATTTTCTTCCAGTAAATGAATCTTTTGCTTCTGAGCATAAAAATAATAATACTTCTGATTACCGCGTAACAAAAACATGTAATTCAGTTTATCTCGCGCAAGGGTTTTGCAATGTCGACATATTTATTAGGCGAAATACGAAATGTTTTGTTTTTATTTTCTAGACTAAATAATATAGATGTTAGAAATATTGCAAACGAACATTGCAGTGACGTAACAATATATAAAGTTATTGAATTATATCATGAAACAGCTAAAGACAAATATAATTTCTTTTTATTTGATAAACTAGCGTATAATTCATCAAATATGTTTCGTTGTTGTATTAATGAATTTCTCTAGATTTGTAAAGCATATAGAAATGACAATGGATAACGATCAATACAAACTCGAATTAATAAACAAATTTGTTGCAAATTGATCTATATTTAAGAAAAGGGTGGAAGAAGCACGTTGAGAACAAGTTCAAGCAGAAAAAGAAACTGCTAATTATTTTAAGCCGGTTACTAAAACGTTAATTGGCAAAGAACCAGTAATATCAACATTATCTGCAAACGAGCTTTAAAAAATACAAGAAAAAGTTTTTTTGGGGCAGTTAAAAGAACAGCAAGAAAATAGTTTTAAAAAGTTGTTGAAACAGTGGAAGAAACAAATAAAATGCAAGAGGTAATTGATTACATTGGCAGAGCGAAAATGATGTTTATATACCTTCTGAACGTGCAAGAAAATTTACTAAGCAATTGTAAAATAAAAAGATTTTGAAAAATTGTCGAGTTTTGCAAAGAAAGATATTCCAACTGTTGCTTACAATGATCTTGTTCATTTTAATGTTTGAGAAATATGGTTTGATGATATTCAAAACATAAGAAAATGGACAGAAGATGAGAATGCAAAGTTTATTAAAATGTTAAAGCGTCTTATTACTAAAGGAGACTAATCGTATCAAATTTTAGGATATGGTCATGATGATTCGTATTTATTGACAAATTTTAATTAAATGTGTAATGGATTAATGTCAAGTGTTGTGCTGAAGATAGCAGAACAATACCGAAACCGTGAGTAAGAATATAGACGCGAGTTTTACGCCGTGCTTAAAAAAATTGAAAGAAATAGTAACTAAACTGAAGTTGATAAAGAAAACGGTTTTATGGTTCAATATTTATATTAATCGCTGAAATGTTCGACCGACTTACGGCAGTTTTTGAAGAACGAAGTATATCATACGACGGAGTTTTACTTGTCAACATAACAGACGTAGATACAATATTAATCAATTGTTCTGTTGCATTATGTCTTTTTAAGTATTAAGGAGCCAATGTCAGACTATAGCTTTTCGACAGACGTTTCTCCAGGATCACTTATACAAATTACTCCTTGGCAATTGATATACTATCCGATTATTGATGAAAATAAATGACCAGTATAACAATAAAACTAATAGATCAATCTTGGCGGCAGATAGATTTTAACCATGAAGTTGTCACTTACTACTTACACCTACGCGACGTAAATTTTGTAAGTCTATATCCTATAATAAGATGAGACGAAGAAAAATTTATAGAAGAAACATTGTAGGCGGATGTTTTGGAAATATATTTACAACAATTGCAGATCATATACCAGAAATAGCGCATAAAGTAGTACCAATTGCACTTGTCGCAGGTAAATATTTTGTATCTCTGGCCTGCACCACAGTCGGACAGAAAAATCGCTAATAAAATTAAAGGCACGATAACGTCGCCTTCAAAGTCGGAAATTAAACAAGCAATATCAGTACTGTGTGCCATATAAAACTGTGTGGATTATAAAATAATATCAGCTAAATATTATCTTAATCTCGACAAACAACATAATGCAGATGATACTTTAAGGGACCTTGAATACGTAAATAAACTGGTATTAGAACTTTTAACATGCGTGACGAAGACAGGTGTCTGCTGCCAGATAAGGCGATGTTGGCAGTACTAACTGCAGTTGATGGTAATATTTCAGCTGGTGCAAAAATGTCACTTGTAAATAACGGTTGGAGTTTGTTTAGAAGCGCCCGATACCAAATAGCCAACCAAACCATGGAAGACATTTCAATGCACTTACGTGAAGCAAGTACAATACTTAACTTTGTTTCGTTTAGGGATGATTACTCAAGATCGGTTGCTACAAACATGATGTGGTTTTTGTATATCTCATTCGGGACAGCCGTCAAGCGAATTCCGCACTGTGCTGGCAGTCCTGCCGAAGATAGTAATCTAATCGCAAATTGTGCTGATAATGACTCGTGATATTGGAGATACAATAAGATTAGGGGTCACAAGAATACGACGACAGCAATTCAATGAAGGAAACGCCAAAAGAAAAGCGTTTGCAGCAGAATCTCACCAAAGAACAATGATCCTTCCGTTAAGCACAATTTTTGGATTTTGTCGCAATCACAACAAAGTTTTTTGCAGAATAAAACGCATATTGTGGATCGAGCGAATCAAAACGATTGTATAATGCACACCGATGGAGTGGCTGAAGGACAATTTACTATCTGAAGATTAGCGTTGTGGATGCCACGAGTTGTCCCATCGACAAGTAAGATGATGGAACTCGATTCGACATTCACCGCGTGGACAAAATGGATGCATTTCAGTAGAACAAAATTTATCAACGGTGGAAAGTAATGCAAGCCGAAGTTTAAAAATAAAATTCTTTTAAAACAATTTGAATCATAAGAAAATTTTAATTTAAAATACAGATGACACATTCTTGCACAAAAGATCATTTGTTTTGTTAGACATGTCCCTTTACATAGTTGCTATATGTATTTGTTTTTAAAGTGCGAATTACGTGTACCATTTTAGTGCTCAAATTCATACAGATTGTCATGGAGAAGTAACATATTCATTCCAACTAATAATATAATTAGATTATAAATGAAGAAAACGTAAAGGAACCATGCAGCATAACATATAAATATTAGATTGTATGAGACATAATGGGTAATATATTCATACATTGCATGTCAAATATTGTGAGAAGAAAATATACATGAACTATCTGGCAAAGAGCTGAGCTGCAACAGTCCCCTATATTGTAAAGTCTCATAACCAACTAAAGGACACTAAAAGGAATGTAGAGAAGGAAATTGCTGTCATGGATACACACTACCCCATCTCCTATAGTAATCGGACCATTAATACATCACCCAGAGAACTCAAAGAGTATTATGTTTAAAGCGAAAATAATTTTTTTGCTCTATGTTAGTATTAAACCATACATGACTCTATCCAACAGAGAGAATTGTTTCAACCTTGAAAAACAGGTGATCGCAGCATTTTCTTACCGTCGTGATCTTAAACGGAGAGATTCTCTGGCCTGTACCTAATAACATAGTCTCGCACGGATTCTATTACCTATTTGGCCAGGGGTAAATTAATAACATGATATAAATATAAAAGTAAATAGATTTTGTCAACAAAAGTACATAGATTAAAGTTTATGACATGTATTTATTATTTTCCCTACCCGTCGAACGATTATCTGCAGTAAAATAATGAGAAGTTAGATACCTGCATTGTGGGAGAAAATGTGATGCCCGTGTAATTAGCTTTTTTTTCAGTTTAGCGCCGTTTGGTGGATAACATATGCTGGATAATCTAATATGGGGTCACGCGAATATAATCTGTTACATAAAATCTAGTCATATAAACACTTGTCATCAACTATTCAATATTTTTGCACATCTAATAGCAAAACAGCATTCATTTCAACCAAGTATATATCACTTTTATAGTAGGTAAGTTGTGTAATAGTATTGCGAATGAGAAATGGTCTCTAGGTATGCTTGTTTAGATCGGTGGGTGGAGTAAAATATAACTTTATTATATTTTGTGTATTTAGTGTATTAAAAACGATATATAATCTATATTTTATTTTCAGGAATTGATATCTTAAAACCTTCCGTAGATTCTTCCGCGGATACCTTGCTTGTCACTTGAAAAACCGTCTAAATATAATTTGCTTCAAACTTATCAATTTAAGGAGCTGCTGTTGTCGAGTTGTACGCATATTTGACTCTCTCCCCAGAAGTCACAGTTTCGATTACCGGCGTGGTCACATCCAAGATATATTCATATTTCACTAGCATGTAAATTTACTTTTCACTCTTTTTATGACCTGACCCAATGTCGAAGAAACGTAAACTGGATGATATTGGAAAGAACACTGAGCTATATTGTATTTGTCGGCAACCAAATGACGTTTTAATAATGATGCTTCCATGTGACTTTTGCGATGGATGGTTTCATACCAGGTGTGTAGACGTAGATGATGACAGGGCCCTACACCTGTCCAATTAGACCTTTCCCGACTGTGTCGATATAATGTCCATAAACCCATCACTATAACAAAATGGTAACAAAAATTATGAACACATATAGATATATTCTTACTTGTAGCGTACAATTTGAAGGAAAAAAAATAGCTGAAAATGTTTCGACAAGTTATGTTGAGGGAACAGCACGTAAATGGGCAAACAATGAATACTCAGCCTTAGTCAGGATTTGAACCCACGACCTATCTCGAAAGCAGCTTCATTCTGTAAATGTGACTTTTCCTGTTGGACTCGTAATATATTTTTTAACAATGGTACAAGATTGAAATCTTAGAAATAATTTCTTTTAAAATTATAGATCTTCAACGACATAATTTTTTATTCTGATATCAACCACTTCCAGTTTCCGCTTCTAAGGTTTACACCTTCTTTATAATGAGTGGTGTAACAAGGATCACCTTTGCTTTGCACTTAACCTGTTATGAGTGTAATGTTTTATTGACTTTTATTTTCAGGTCTCATTGCTTTCCGAGGAAGAACCGCTCCGAATGAAAGTTGGAGAAAACTGTTACATGTCACAGATATAGATAAGAGAGTCCTTGACGAGAAGGTGAAAACGAAACGCCATAAAATTGAAGAATATAATTTATTTAGAAAAAGCAAAGTTATATCGCTTATTAGTACAAAGTCAGAATCTGGACAGTATATCTATTTCATAGGTGTAGTTATGCCAGCGATGAGAGACCGCAATTATGCAGTACATCTGTGCTTTAAGAATCAAGGAAGAAAATTGTAATTGGCTACCTGTAATTGTCCAGCAGGCAACGAGAGAGAATGTAAACATATTGTCACCATGGTTGCTTCATAAATGACATTTCCAGGCAAGTAATTATTCGCATATTTGATGTTTAGACATGTACCGACAAATGTGGCATGTCAGAAAACCACTCATTGATGGACCACTTCTGTTCAGTGACATCAGTTTTGTGAAACACGATCCATTAAAAGTATCAAAAATATAGATGTGTTCAGCAGTGAAATACCATAATCCTGTGCTACACCTTGGTAGCACTGTCACTAATAGCCAACTATAAAAGCTTGTGAAATTATTTGATGCCAGCGGTCAGAAACTAACTGTGATTAAAACCATTTGATGCCAGCGGTAAGAAACTAACTGATTAAAACCATTTCGAGTAATAGCTGTGTGCCGGTTCTGCCAAAGGAACAAAGTACCGTTGATTTGAATGACATATAGTTTAACTCGATGACTGACACATTGTTTGACACAGAACTGAAAGATTTTGAGTGAAACTGAAAATTCCTTTTTCGAGTCAGCTGGCAGTGTTAACATGAAAAAGGCAAGAGGTATAGAAAAACAAACAAGAATGCAGAGTAAGAACACCATGTGGTTTCAGAAAATGGAGTTATTTATCACAGATTTCAGATTTGGTACTTTCTGTAAACTTAAAGAAACAACAGATTTTGTGAAGATACTAACACAGAAAAAATGCTCTTTACTTCAAAGTGTTAAGCATGACATAAGGTATGAGAGTGTGACGTTAGCAAAATATTGTCCGCAGACAAGTGTAATTGATAGTGAAGTTGGTTTGATTATCAACCCAAAGCTACAATATCTTGGAATTAGTCCCGACAGACTGGTGATGGAGAACGAAATGTTGAAACTGTTTAAATAGTGTCTGTTTAGTTTATTTGACAAGTAAGCATTTATACAGAAGAAGATCGATCAGTCATCGTTTTCTTTGAAAAAATGAAAATCGGGAGGTTAAGCTTGGTGAAAAACATGATTATTTCCATGAGATACAAGGGCAACTGAACATTTGCGGAATTGAATGTTGTGATCTAGTTGTGTTTGTTTCGCCAAATGACACCATGGTAATCACTGTAAAAAAAAGACAAAGAATTTTTCAGTATTGTGATATTGGCAAAATTTTCAATCATATGGTCCAATAAACTCTTGCCACACTTTCTAAGCTAATATTCATGTGTTGGGTATATACTAATCAAATTTTCTAAGTACCCACTTAAATATATGTCAATAATATTTTCACTGTTTACATATGTACGGTCATTCAATATTATCACACCATATAAAGTGAAAAAATGTCCCGTATTATCAAACATGTTACTATGTTAATTAAATGTTGAATTCAGTGTGAAATTTGAGTTCATGGTTCATTCTGTTTAAGTTCAATATTGTGATTCATTCTGTTGAACTTGAATATCGCAAATCAATTTAATAATGTTGAATAAAATGTGTCAGTTTGTCTAAATTGAATATTGCGATTAATTGTAATTGTGTTGCTGACAATCTAATGTTTGTTTTGAAATGTATGTGATTGTCCTTCTGTCTGTCTGTCTTTACACCCAAAACCAAGTGCGCATTCCAGATGTGAACTTGGAAACCATAATATCTACACTCATGAAACTTCATAGATACATTGCCCTATGTGAGAGGAGGATCCCTATCGTTTAGTGGTCAGTAGATCAAAGATCAATGTAATCATAACCATCTTTAGAAATATATATTCCCGATGATAAATTCTGACTAGTTTTCGAAATTGTCAGACCTTTCATTGACACGAACAATTTGACCAAGTTTAGAAAAGAGCCTAAAAATGAAGTCCATATTATGTATAGTTAACGGACGATGGACATCTCAGTAGTTTATAAGCTATGCTGGCCTTTGGCCGCTAGAGCTAAAAACTACTTATTAGACTGGAATGAAAATTCAAACAATGATATAGGGCAATGAGAGGACGTTCAGAGTACACGAACCATGACTCTGTCTTCATTCATACCAATATTCTTGTTATATGTTCTCATGGCTTGGCAACTTTTGTTGCCTGGTTTCAGCTGTATTTTTACAAGATATAATGAGTACCTGTAATAGGAAGGATCAGAAATATTTAAAAGCAAAATCATTTTAAGAACATCTAATCTGAAAATCTACCAGCATACATACTAGATATAAAAGTCATCTGACCATTAGGTGCAATTCCTATTAGACCTTTAGCTGTATTTTGCTGCTTGTATAATGAAAATATCTCATTTTGGCAGACTGCGGTTGACGGCTGCTAGATGAAAATTTCTGTGCAGTAGAAAATTACTCTTGGGTCTGGAGAATTCATTCGAAATTAACAAGGCATTGTCTTTCTGGCATGACTGCAAATTGACAGACAGCGTAACCTGTCACACAAAAAGAGAATCCAAGTGTTCAATACTTTTTATACATGGCCCTCACATAAAATATATAAATCCTCTATCACTTTTTCTGGAAGACCTTCTGTAATCTCACAAACGTACGAAAGAGATCTTCCTTTGGTGAGAGTGATCCTACTGGTCCTCTTTTTGTAATTAATTCATAGAGCTTTCCGACTGACGTGTTCTCCGAACTAAGGTAGTAAAAGAAATTGCATTCCGGTTGTAGGAAATGAAAGAAGACACACATGGCTGAATAAGTTGTAAATCATGTATAATACCTAATATAACTGTCTGACGAACAAAATCTCAAAACATTTAATTTCTCCTGGGAACTAGTCAGCTATAATTCTTTATGGTTCGCGTATAATGCTTCCTTATGTGGAGATAAATCTGATTTGAAGTCCCGCAGACTGTCATTAGTAGAAGTACTTGCATGACTGTTTTTTGCACTTCAAGAGTATTATTCTCAAAACGTTTAGTGGTATCCTCTTCCGTTCGATCATCAGACGAGCTGTTTTAGATACGGTCCTAGAAAAATGGACCCTGCAATACAGACTTAATGGTGACTACCTCGCGCCTTTGGTGCTTTGTCTTGGAAGATTTACGCCTTGGTGGTTTTGGTGTCACCCAGGAATAAATGGTTGGGACAGCACCCTTCTTCAGTCGTCTCCTTACACGACTAGGCACTGAAACTTCATCTTTTGTTTCATGAATGTGTGCGTGCGTGTGTGTGTGTGTGTTTGTGTGTGTATGTGTGTGAGATAGAGAGAGAAAGAGAGCTTTAAAAAAATTTAAATCATATACCGCTACGATGTCTGCCATGTGGCAGTTGATAGTGATGACTAACACTGAGGCATTATGCCATAGACATTTAGCATCATGTCCCACCCAGTCACATTATCCTGACACCAAGCTGACCAGTACTAACACTAATCTCTTGATGCTGAGCGACAAGCGAGGCAGCTGTTAGTACCATTTTTATAAGTCTTTGGTATGACTCGGCAGGGGCTCTAACCCGTGACCTCCCGCATCCACGGAGAACGCTCTAATTACAAGATCAACGGAGTAGTCCAATAAAGAGTAAATAATTAGATCTAGAATTTATAAATAGAATTTATAAATAGAATTTATAGGACACTGCACACTGATATAAACATTAAATAGATTTCAGGTTTTTACCAATTAGGTAACAACATCGGTCATATTTTTGTGTATCATCACATCGCAAGGGATACAAGGACATTATAAATAAGAATTATATATATATATATATATATATATGTGTGTGTGTGTGTGTGTGTGTGTGTGTGTGTGTGTGTGTGTGTGTGTGTGTGTGTGTGTGTGTGGAAACCAGTCGATAAGTGTATCGTTAAGCCGCCAAGACACTTAAATCGTTGTAGCCTCTTTGTCCATGAAAAATTATTTGTGAAACTCTACATATAGTGTCCCCGTCTGTTTGAGTTACTTCCCTTGCATAATAATTTATTATTTCTTTTATTGAGCAAAACTCGTTTCTACATCGTGCTACTGTTCTATATTTTAATTAGTCATATGACTATAGAGAAAATAAAATTAACATCATAATCATAATAAGATCATAATATAAAAAGTAGACCCAGCTGACAAAGATAGAGCGTCAAGATTAAATTAAGTTAGTCACAGGTATAAATTCCATTTTGTTAAAAAAATAAACTCCTTCGTGAATACCATACAAAAGTGTAGTGTGTAGTTCTGCAGTTTTTTTTAAACATTTAATGTGACAAAGTTTATTGATGGGACAAAACTTTAACACAATGAGATCATCAACAAATCTCTAAATTTGTTCTTTATACATTTCAGCAGGATAGACTTTAAAGTTCGATTCCATTTTAGGATTTTATTTTTTTTAAGAAATGCTTATGTGCACGTTGAATCCTGAAAGTATTACGCATCACACACACACACACACACACACACACACACACACACACACACACAAGTGGTCTAAAGCGCTGACCGTTACGGATAACTGCCATCTCACCTCTGTCTGCGTGAGTTCGAGTCCAGGCTCAGCTAACGTGGGTAAGTGAGAAATCCTGTCAGTAGCTTCGCGTTGGTCGGTGGTTCTTCCCTGGGTTTTCCAGGGATCTTCCTCCAACATTATTACTGGCCGCCATGTATAACCTATCTTGTGCTGACAAATGGCATTAAACCCTATAACAACAATAGCAACAAATTCGGTCCATAAGGAGCCATCTTAAATTGTATTCTACCTTGTTTGCGCATGAACAAGACCATATATCGTGTTGTATTACTTCATCTGAGCATAAACCAGTGGTTCTCACAAACACACATACATATGCACACAGACACAAACACACAAACATATACACAAACACACATACATATACACATGGATAAAAATACACATACATAACCATAGACACAAACACATACATATACACAGACACAAACACTCATACATATACACACAAAAACAAACACTTGCATATACACAAAGACACAAATACACATAAACATACACACAAGAAGAGCATTGTTGTTGCAACTTACCAAAGATTTACCAAAGCGGAAGTAAAATTTACGACAGGACAGAGAGAGAGAGAAATTATAAATTTTTGTTCAAACTAAAAACAATAATTATGTTACGGTTGTTTTGGTCGTTATAATATTTACACAAAATATACTTATTTCTTTTATCACAGATCCAAACTGAACCGCCAAATACGATACCAAAGAGGTCGCATGACGAGCTTTTTCATTCGTCAATTGATTTACTTTCTACGGGCAATACTAAATTTGTCCCCAAGAGAGCATTTGTCAAAGGCTTGCTACACATGCAAAGGGTTGATGTTAAACGAAGCGGATCGACGCCTTGGCAAGTGAAGGTCTGATAAATGTACACTTTTGTGCACAATGTGCGACATCATGTCAGTTTACTATATATGGTAGTAGCATCCAAACACATGGATCGTTATTAATGAAAGAGTTCACAAGTTATTTGTTACCGATGCCTAAAACGACAGGAAATTGTGATGCAAGGAAGCTAACAGCTGATTATTGTAGACAGATATATATTCTTCACTTGTATATACATATAAACATAACATCTTCAAAATGTATCTTTTAGGTAAAAACTCGCATTATTTATCTCATATGTATAAATAAGACTACATATATACAAAACCTATTTTGTATTTTCATATGAAATAAGAAAGATCTCGAGTAGAACCTACCAATATTTTCAATGAGATTCTTGTAGAAGATTATACTGTGATGTGTGGAAAGTTTAGAGAAATGTTAAAATTTAACAAGAAATATAATGAGCAAATTGTCTTCCATGTCAAAATTTTGTCATTTTTCGCTTTTACATTTGGATTTCTTCTCGTTATAGGTTATGGAAAGAGAATCGGATAAAGCACTGAAATGGACTGAAGCAGTCTAATCCGGTCATCCACTGCGCTATCAATTTAGTAATATCAATATTCTATGTCCTTCTTGTTTCTTCTACCACATCACCCATTTCAGATGGAGGTTTATTTTCTTTAAGTCATGTCTCCTGGGAACTTCTAAAATGGCACACGATACATTGGAGACATCCCCTGTAAATGTTCAAGTATAAAAATAATCAGCTAAAAAGTCTTACGAAGACATCTTACTGGATTGTTTCTTGCTAATTTTGCACTCTGTAAATAATAAAGCTAATTAATAGTGTGCGAGACAAAAAAAAATCAAGGAGAGTGTCATAACGACTCTATGCTTGCTAACTACCCACCTGTATATGATGAAATACAGTAATAATCAGCACAAAAAACCGACTCCTTACTTTATAAATGCCGACCTGTGAATGACTAAATACTGAAACATTCATTAGAACAAAACTTAACGAGGACCCAATACCGAGTGGTTATTAGCCATCTGCCATACATGAACATCACTCCCATACCAAATAGCTACTTGTTATCTGCCCACCGTGTAAATCACTCCCATACCGAGTAGTTACTTGTTATCTGCCCACCGTGTAAATCACTTCCACACTTAGTAGTTACTTATTATCTGCTCACCGTGTAAATCACTCCCATACCGAGTAGTTACTTGTTATCTGACCACCGTGTAAATCACTTCCACATTTTAGTAGTTACTTGTTATCTGCCCACCGTGTAAATCACTCCCATACCGAGTAGTTAATGAACAGTTGCCTACCCTGTAAGCCACTTAGATTTTCACAGCTATAGAATATATTGTCATATCGTAAAATTAAAACTATTTTGGAAGTTTTCGATATCCTTTGTGTTTCGAACATGCTGTTGAGAAAGTAGCTGAAAGTAATAACTTGTTTGGTGGATATAATATTTCAATTTTGATACACAGTTTGAATAACAGCAGAAACTATTAACAAGTATATAATAATAATAATAATAATAATAATAATAATAATAATAATAATAATAATAACAACAACAGCTGGCATAAACTCGTGTGATTTCAACATTAAAAATATTCGACATTTTAAAAAATAAACAGTAAAAGCATTCACAATTGACAAGACTCTAATGACACGAACATCTCTTTTACGTCGGTGCAGTAGTCAGACCTGATTGACTAAAATCAGAAACGTTTATTTTAACAATAAGACGTATCTATCTATTACACTACTAGATCCTAAAGATTGTATCCTTTTACCTTTTCTGAATGTAAAATCTTCCTCCCATACATTCCTCTCGATGTCATAAAATTCTGCTATTCTGATATCTTGACCGCTATCAATATGTGAGCCACCAAATAGGTATATTCTAGACCCTGTAGAAGTAGTAATAACAATAAAATGGTCATGACTGTGAGAAGAACAAGAACTAGAAAGGAGGACAATAAAAAAGCAACAACACAATCGTATCGTACTTACATCATGTACGTAAACTTTAAGATACTATTTTGGATACAATGTAATTCTACTACATTATATTGGCATCCTGGATGTAGTTCATTTATGCATGGCAAAAACGATACTGTACGGAACATTACTTTTTAAGGACTGTATGTATTCCGAACTAAAAATGCCCGTGACCTTGAGCAAATTCTAATCAATTTTTACGTCAGAACCAAAACAATTTATTTCTCTTCTTACATTTTTTTTGTCAGCCAGATAATAAACGAATAGTAAAAAAAAACAAGGATAAAATTCGAAATGTTCTGCATTAGGATGGAAATGAATTAGAATGAAGAAAGAAAGAAAAACTTAGATTTCAACCTATGGTGCAGACTCCGGCACTATGTCGCGCATGCGTTATGCTAGGGTACTTGTAGTACCAGGGCGATATCATATCGGACTGAATTCCGTTAATCTCGGACTTCTGACGCGATAACGCCGATACGTTGGAGGCGTAGGAAAACATCTTGCGTTCGGTTGAGAATTTATTACTTTCATTTGTTCCTCCAACTTTGCATGATACGCCTGTTCAAAGAAACAAGACAAATACATTTCAGTAAATGAATGGAAGAAAGCCTACAGGTAGATTAGAAATAAAACAACTACAAATACGACTACAAACAAGAGAGTTAATAAGATTCAGATAATATTTATGTGCTATATATTGGAAATGCTCTTTCTCCCTGAGGTCTCAACACCATATAAATATACATTATTTGTCTGAGCTCTTGACAGAGTAAAAAGATACGTAATTTGTCAATGAACTATTGACATCGTACAAATATTAGTAGTCTAAATATATCTACTGATGATTAACAATATAAAAGTTTATGAAGAGGCAGCTTGTCAGAAGGAGAAGTCCATGAAATCGTCTTGATAACTGAAATTTTAAAGCAACACTGATTCTCCCCTTCTAAGTCTATGGAAAAAATAACAGGAAACCTATATAAAGTATACCAGTAAATAGAGAAAACCCTTCTCATTGTTACAAAAGAAGCAATGACAGGAAGTCTGACAAAAGAAAGAGTCCTCTATCTTCAGACCATGTCAGGGTTTAAGGCTTACGGAGCTGTCATACATGTACGATATTAGAGTAGACTGAGAACCTGATATGTAGAATGCAAACAATACCTTAGTCACACATTCCAGTATGACAACCTCTCACGATGCTATTCTGTACATGAAAAAGTACATACCTCCGATAAAAAATATTTTATTTCCTAAGGTTGTAGCGCAAAATCGATCAAGACATACAGGCAATGCGTGAGGGTAGTCCAGATCCAACTCCTCAAAATTACCTCCTTCATAGACCCTGAAAAGGAGACCGTCATCAAACGTAAATAATCATGGTCAACCAACCAAAATTAGATTAGAACTTTGCGACCTATTTTCCCTTAATTTAAATAAACTAGGTTTTAGCAATGTTGTCTGACATGATGGACATAGACTGAGTATTCTTGATAATCAATACATTATTAGCATCTTACATATATTAGAATACTGAATCATTCTGAACGATCTCGCGAGACGAAAAGGACGGGAAGCGTTGAGTGAGATCTATGGATGTCAAGTACCATCTAAGATTGATAATGATGTCACTACAGATACTGGCCGCCATGTATAGCCTATCTTGTGCTGAAAAATGGCGTTGAAACCCTACAACAACTACAAGAACAACATCTCGAAAGAAAACTAATCCGTTTTAACGCATTTTGGAGGTAACACATTTTCTGTTTAGCTGAACATCACTTGTAGTCCCAAAGGGTAATGCAATTGTTACGAAATGATTTTTACCTATCACGTGATGCTATTGTTTCTAAAGCGTGTTAGAAGAAGAATACTTGCATTGCGTTTTCAGATTTACTGAGGTGGGGTGAATAGCAGATAATTAAGCGAAATTTGCGACAACATAACAATCAATTAGCTTCAGCAGATCTAGGTAGGCTCTACATAGTTTACTTATATTCTAAACACGTGATAAAGATGATAATACCAGAAGAGAAAAATAGTTACAGATGTATATCATTTGAAGGTATATGAGAAATAGAGAAACAGCACGAATCATTTTTGCCATTAGCAACCCATTACAACCAAACAAATTAAAATTATATGATATTGACAAAAAAAATTAAAAATGAGTGGTAATGTAAGTTTATCCTTTTACGAAAAATATTGATATTTTTTGGCAAATTCGGAGAATGTTATAGTGAAATATTGGTAAGTAAATTCGGATCCCTCGGTGGTTGCTTTGCTTTGCCTGACATCAGAACGCTATTAGTGACGCCATGTGTTGTGTTGTGTTGTGTTGTGTTGTGTTGTGTTGTGTTGTGTTGTGTTGTGTTGTGTTGTGTTGTGTTGTGTTGTGTTGTGTTGTGTTGTGTTGTGTTGTGTTGTGTTGTGTTGTGTTGTGTGTATGTGTGTGTGATTAGGATTTTTAACATAACTTTAACAATTTTCCAGTCATATTGCTATGATATTTGCAGTGTGGTAGTTTATAGTGATGTCTATCACTGGGGCACCATGCCGCAGATATGGACATGTGTCATGATGTCCCATCCAGTCACATTATCCTGATACCAGGCCGACCAGTTCTAACACTAACCTCTTAATGCTGAGCTCCAAGCTAGGCAGCTACTTGTACCATTTTTATCAGTCAGCCGGGGTTCGAACCCCACAACCTCATGCATTTAAAGCGGATGCTCTAACTACCATGATGTGCTCTTATGATGTGAGAATCACACTCCTCACAGCTTATACTCTTTCAGAATATATCGCTGTCATTAGACCGTTTTGACCCCTTGGTCATTTAACTTCAAAGTGTATTGTTTATTAAACCAAATTTACAGTATTGTGACCACTGTATTATCTTTCCAAAGTGAGCAAAACCACTGTGGAGAGTATGTATGGGAATATGAACATGGCAAACAAATTAATCATGTTAAAATATAATTCCCATTTTGCATATTGCGTCATAGTGGTGGGTATGCTTTAATAGTCTTCATAAATATATTTTATTGTTTCCCCTACGTTATCACATAACTAGACATGGGTTTCATCATTTTAGCAGCGATGATATTGCATTGGCATATTTTTCTCACATAATGAAACTATCTTATGGACATTTTTGATATTAAAATCTTATCATGTGACAAAAATGTATACCAGAAATTGTCATGACTTTGTGTTCCAAAATCGCCGCCAGCACAATACATTTCCCTTTTGTACACTGCGCATGTATTGTTAAGTCGGGGAGCGGGAAGAGTTCCCGCGTTGCTCCACTCATTACTCTCTGGGTCGAACATCTCCACCGAGGATGAAGCTCGTCCATCGCTTCTCTCGCCGCCTGTGTAAGATAACAACGATCTAGTCAGAGAAAATACTACTTCTACGCTCTCTCTCTCTCCTCCCGAAGGCAAGGTTTTTCAATTGCCCCTCCCACAAAAATAAGGATGAAATCCGTTATTTTATTATCAATGTCATCCCAGGTACTAAACAGTAAGAATTCATTGACGGATAGCTTATTCAGTATTAATTTTGTTATGGATTCTCTAATTTCAGTATTCAATGAACATCTTAAGAAGTGCTTATTTGTGCATTGAAAAACCGACTGTCATACAAAGTACTTTAATGCCAGTGCAGGATTAAGGTCTTCCAGGGCTCTAAGCACTGAAAATATTATGATGCCCCTTCCCTCAAATAAAATGTGAAACTAAAAAAGAACAATATTAAAAACTAAATATGTGGGGAAATACCATTGTTGCCAAAATTCCAAATACAAATACACGTTCCTGCAGATCAAAATGATCAGAGATAATTTATTAAATTTTATCATCAACAATTAATTAGAATTTTTCTGGTGCCACTGTTGGTCTGGTGCCCTAAGAACGGGCTTGGTGTGCTTAATGGGTAATCTGGCACTGTTTAATGTATATCATTAGGTTTCATTAAGCAGTATTTCAAATGCCTTCAATATATTAAGCTGTATTTCAAATACCTTCCATATATTCAGCTGTATTTCAAATACCTTCCATACATTCAACTGTATTTCAAATACCTTCCATATATTCAGCTGTATTTCAAATACATTCCATACATTCAGCTGTATTTCAAATACCTTCCATACATTCAGCTGTATTTCAAATACATTCCATACATTAAGATGTATTTAAAGCTTGATTTTAAATACAATTTAAGTCATTAAACCGTGTTTCAAATAACGTCATGAAATTAAACTTTATTTCAAATAACTTCGATACATTAAACTGTATTTCAAATAACTTCGATGCAGTATTATACATAACTTCGTTGTAATTAAGCTGTATATCAAATATCTTCGATATGGCTGCTAAGAAAAATTTCTGAGAAAACCGAATGTTGTCACTTATCTGTTACTGAAGCCTGACTCGTATTTTGAAGTTATTTAATGAAACATTTATATCTTCACAATTTTCGTCTTCATATTCATGAATAGATAGATGGCCGGATCGGGGCGGGGGCCATCATTCCTGGGTTTCTGGACCCCCTCCCGACCACTCACCCTAAAATAAAGACGTACACACACAAACTTACAGCCACTTATACCTTTAACTTGTCGCGACATCTGATTGTAAAAGTGAAATGCAGTCATTTCACCTGCCACTATGTTATTGCATGCTTGGAAACTTAGCCATATTTTACTCGTTTATTATATAGCGTGATAGAACGTCCGCCTCTTATGCGGGAGGTAGCGGGTTCGAACCCCGGTCGAGTCATACCGAAGACTTTAAAAAATGGTTCTAACAGCTGCCTCCCTTAACGCTCTGCATTAAAAGGTTAGTGTAAGGACTAGTTTGGCCTGTTTTCAGGATAATGCCGCTGGGTAGGACATCATGCTACATGTCTGCGGTATCATGCCCCATTGCTAAACATCGCTATAAACTGTCACACTACAGACATCGCAGCAATATGACTGACAAATTGTTAAAGCAACGTTACAAATCTAAATCACAAATAACACCCGTTTAATATCACGTGATTTGTGTATTTTTTAAATCGTATGATTATATTTATTTATTTATTTATTTATTTGTTTCTTTATTTATTTATTTATTTATTTATTTATTTATTTATTTATTTATTTATTTATTTATTTGGCTGGGAGTATCAGATTGTGATCAATGTTCCGATGTCAATGCAACTATTGTTTATTGCTCGACTGTATGTGATGTATTTATTTACAGCAACAAAAAAATACTGACGATGTTGTTTCCTTCATGTTTCCTAAATATTGCAATACAATTAGAAAAATTCATACAGTCATAGTCCGATTGTATTATTCAGGCATTCCCTTGCTGCAAAATTAACAAAAGTTAACTGAGTCCGTGAGCGCGTGGTTTTAAATATTAAATAAGTCATGTATCGATCATAGGTAAGTCACGTTACATGCATTTCCTAATCTCTTTATCAACGTCCTGTCAAAAGATGAAGTCACTGTCATACAAGCTCAGTCGAAAAATATGAAATGTATTGGAAATTGTCATGCCTAGATTTTGCAACCAAGAAACAGCTTCGACTTTAGATGAAAATTGAAACAGCATAAAATATTTGGCAAAATAACAGTTCAACCTGGAAGAAACGTCGAGAGAGGTTCAATCTCGATCATCGATTTTTAATCTGTCTTTTTGTCATTTAATTTTTGTATGCATGCAATATATACAAATGAAGTTATTAATAATTCCAAAATAAAACCTGATTCCATAGACGGGTACAGAAATAATGCACGTTCACAAATGTCGATTACAAACATTAAAGTGCACAAGTTACATTTTTGCCAAAGATCGCTTAATATATTACAAACTTACCACATACATATATTTTTCCATCTAATGCGCTACATCCGAATTTCGCTTTCGATTTCGGCATAGGCGACAATTCTGTCCAAAGGCGTTCCCTCGGGTCATATCTGCAAAATGAGATAGAAAAAAGAGATCTGGCATTGCTAGTTGTAACACTAATTTGATTCATTATTTTTATGTACATGTATTTGTCCAAGTTTACGTCTCGCCTAGCTGAGAATAGCTCTTGCTCACTAATGCGACGACATAGACATCTAACTGTTTTGCTAACCTTACTTTTCTTATATCAAATGGTTGTCTATGCTAGGTTGTTTCAGTTACTATGTCCACATGCTAGCAGCTACTCTTAAAAAGAAGGAACAACTGTTGTCTTCTGTTGTGCCTAAAAAAGTTATTATAAAACCCAACAACAACAGATATGTAACAAAAAGGCATTCACTCATAACGCAATTAAAACCCCTCCAACTTTGATAACACACCATACAAAACATTTTGAGTTAGACACGCACGCACACTAACTTATTTGGTATTATGCTAGGAACTATAAACATCATGGCGAATTTTTTATCCTATATGTAACTCAGTAAATTTACGGGTCAACGTTATTGAATGCAGTCTAATTAGTGTTAAATACGTCATGTAAATGAAATAACTACAGCATTCAAACTTATTTTCATGCCATTTGGCTAATAAAATTAGTATTTTTCGGCATGTGATTATTAGCATCTTGCATATATGCTCATTCCAAATGAAATTTATGAACGGGTCTATTATTTTTAACCATAGGCTTGCTAAGGCTTGCATAATATAGAACTTACTCCACTCGTTTTATAAGTTCCATTAAAAAGTTAACACTCATGTAAGATCCTCTTTGAGGAAAAACAACCGGCTCAGTATGCGGTCTTAGATCTGGGTCAAAACTGTGAAAATGGTCGCTAATTGTTCAGTAATCAGTACCATAGCAGAATTTCGCTTTATACTGGAACCAATAAGGTATTTTAGAATTTAGCATTGCACAATTAAATTTACTGTTGATATTGTCAGCAACTACTTTTCATTTGTTACCAAGATAACGATAGATTAGATATTACAGTAACACGCACATAAACGCTTCCTCGATTTAATCTTCTAAAAAGACCTAAGTAATATCTAAATACCAAGTTTATACGTTTTTAAGTACCACGTGTAATTTGGATTTGACAAAAAATATTTCAAGCCTTTAGAGACTCGTCCTGAGAACTCTTCCTGAGTCCAGTGACGTTTTCACATTCTTCCTCAGATTAAAGTAAAAAATATTCTAAGTTCATTTTGAGTGCCACCCTTTCATTACAATCTGCCTTTAGTAAACACCTATGGGACTAACTTATTTTGTCAATTTTAATAACGTGTTTACGTCAGGACTGCTATAGCATAATATATTTTTCAAGCAAACAGCTATATACAAAAATGTCTGTTACAGGCAGTTGTACGCCTCTTCAAGCATGTGTCCGTTAAGACAAATTCTACAGTACAGTGTTTTCTATCCTATATTTATTGCTAATGTAATGTTAAAAAACAACCACCCATAAATATCAACAAAAACAAGAATTTCCCGAATGAAAACTCACCTAAGTAATCTCTTCAAATGTTTACACTTCACCGTGTCATAACCACCGATGATGTATAATTTATTGTCCAATACAACCACACCAAAGTGGGCAATGTCTTTTATAGCCTTCCAATAGTCTGTTCTCACTTGATATGAAAGAATATTCGAACGATCTGGAGAAAGTAGAATGTAGTGTGCTTCTCCGGATCCGGATCGGTTAATGATGTACAGTCTATTTTGTATCGAAGAACGGTCCATTTCGTCAAGTTCCTCGAACTCAGTGTCGGAATCCACTGTCAGAATTTCCTCTGTTCGCACAACAAAGCTTCTCAAATGTTCAATGTCCGCCATTTTGGACATAGCCAATATGGCGGAGTGATGAACTCGCCAGTGGAATGGGATCCTCTGCAAAGTATGTTTTGAATATTTAGTTTAACACAATTAACTTTAAAATCAACTTTTAGTCTTGGTACACAACATTCTAAATGTTTCCGTTACATAGTTAGGTATCACAAAAATGAAAGCATATATTGCTGGTAGGGAGTGTTTAAAGATAACTGAAATATGCGACACATAATTTCATGCTTACCAAGGTCGGAATATCCATGTATGAAATTACCAGTAGGAAAAAAATTCCAGTGTGAAATTATCACTATGGGATTATCAACAAAATTACATATATGAGAACACTCCACTTTTGAAAAAGACTGATAAGAAAACTTTTTTTCTGTATGAAATTACCAATATAAAAGTATTTCTGTTTTAGAATTATATTAGTAAGAGTGTATTACTTGATGGAATTACTCACAGAATTGTATCAGTAAGGGTGTATTACTTGATGTAATTACCCACATAATTGTATCAGTAAGAGTGTATTACTTGATGGAATTACCCACAGAATTGTATCAGTAAGAATGTATTACTTGATGTAATTACCCAAATAATTGTATCAGTAAGAGTGTATTACTTGATGGAATTACCCACAGAATTATATCAGTAAGAGTGTATTACTTGATGGAATTACCCACAGAATTGTATCAGTAAGAGTGTATTACTTGATGGAATTACCCACAGAATTGTATCAGTAAGAGTGTATTACTTGATGGAATTACCCACAGAATTGTATCAGTAAGAGTGTATTACTTGATGGAATTACCCACAGAATTGTATCAGTAAGAGTGTATTACTTGATGGAATTACCAACAGAATTGTATAAGAGTGTATTATTTGATGGAATTACCCACAGAATTGTATCAGTAAGATGTTATTATTTGCTGGAAGTACCCACAAAATTGTATCAGTAAGAGTATATTACTTGATGGAATTACATACAGAATTGTATCAGTAAGAGTGTATTACTTGATGAAATTACCCACAGAATTGTATCAGTAGGAGGGTATTACTTGATGGAACTACCCACTGAATTGTATCAGTAAGAGTGTATTACTTGATGGAATTACCCACAGAATTGTATCAGTAAGAGTGTATTACTTGATGGAATTACCCACAGCATTGTATCAGTAAGTGTGTATTACTTGATGAAATTACCCACAGAATTGTATCATTAAGAGTATATTACTTGATGGAATTACCCACATAATTGTATCAGTAAGAGTGTATTACTTGATGGAATTACCCACAGAATTGTATCAGTAAGAGTGTATTACTTGATGTAATTACCCACAGAATTGTATCAGTAAGAGTGTATTACTTGATGGAATTACCTACAGGAGTATATTCATATAGGAAATTGTCCATACTGAAAGTACTTCAATTCAAAAGTACCATTCCTGTATGAAATAGCAAACGTGAGAGTATTATGGTTTGAAAATGCCGATATGAGAGTATTCATATAATTACTATGATAGCATTCTGCTGTGAAATTTTTAACATGCGATAACTTTATATGAAATTGCAAATATGAGATTATTACTGCCTTAATTAACACTGAGACTATTCATTTATGAAATTACCAGCATGGTATTATATGTTAGAAATTACCACTATTTACTAACTGCAAGTATTTGTGTATGAATTACCAATATGACGCTTTTCCTGCATGAAATTACCAAAATGGCATTCATATACAAAATTTCCAAATGAAATGGTTCCTGCATGAAATACGAACATGAGATTATTATTTTATTAAATTGCCAATATGCGAGTATGACATTACCAATAAAAGTATTGATGTGTGACATTACCAATAACAGAGAATACCGTTCGAAATTACCAATGTAAACGTACAAAATCAACGATTAAGTCTAGTCCCGATACATAAGAAGCTGAGTTCATAAGAAACCTCTCTCTCTCCAATTAAAAATGTAACCTAATTGGACCGCTTACTTTGATAACGTAAGCATATATTATTATTTTATTGGTAAAATATAGTTCATTTGAAACTTGTTCAACAACTCTAACAACGTAAGTTCTACCCTTTCTTAAAAACTGCCTTTGTTACTTTCAATTTCCAATTAATCAAGCTATCATATTTCAGCAACGTGGTATTATGTCTCATTTGTTATTAGGTATTAGGTAATTAAAGACTTATTTACTGTGGCAAACCCCTCGTCAACTTATTTGTGGCGGGTTTACTGGTTTTGGCTTTCGTATCTAGAGATGATAGCCACTGGTGTAATTTTCCAGGTATCGAGTAAGATCAATACAAAGGATAAACTTATGGGTGGGTAAATACATAATCTGAGCTGATATAACAGAATAAAACAAGCTCCCATTTTATATATAGACAAAATTTAATCAAATTTCAAAATAATAAAATTTCACAAGCAAATGATATAACGTTACAGTTCGAAAGATACACTTCTTTCTTTTTGAATCAAACAGATTAAGGAATTTCAAAGTGCAAATAGGATTATAAAAAGCCCATTCTGTTTACGATATAACATATTCATCATTTAACAGAGTGAGAAATCGAATGGCACTGCCTTGTATCGATTCATAACCTGGTGTTCGATTCAGTACAAAAGTCCACTCAGACTGTACTCCTGGCTCCTTCGCTCCGGTAAGTCTGTTTCGCTTTACGTTTATTTTTCTCCCAAATTCTAGGTATCTCGCCTTTTTACCCTTTTTGGCTTTCCACTCTGGGTTGTAAAAGTGTCTCTTCCCGAAACTATCTCACCTTGTGTTTCAAGCTTTTGGTGTCTGTCAATTCTTCAGACAATCATTTTCCCTTGGATGATTTTTAACGAGAGATTTACTCATTAATCCACTCAAGGTCTTATGATTTCTCTTGTAGAAGTATGCAGACTGAGATAAAAATTTCACTACTGCACATTTAAACTGCTACCTTCTACAGCGTAACCAATCAGAATGACATAAAACTTCCGCCTCACTAGCATGGAACAATGCACTAAGTCTGACATCAAATGGCTACCAACTGTTTTCTGGTCAATGTCCCAACTGTCAGCTTCCATACAAACCATAACTTAAACTCAGTTCAAATAAGTTAAACTAAACTAAGCCAGTAATTATTTATTGATAACTCCGGACTTTGGCTGAACCAATCCGTACATTATGGCATTTCAATGGCGGCCATTCCCCATAAATCTAGTTAATCATACATGTGTCTAGCTAAATTTTTCCTACAGACATTAACAATAAGAAAACAGAGATCGACTTAAAAATTTATACTTGACATTTACGAATATTTAAGTAGATTCTTTTCAATGGAAGATAATTAATCAGCTTGACAGACTAAATGCCTATGCAATCTTGGAAACTTGATATGGTACGTCAGAAAATGCTTTAGTGTTATACAATCTTTGATTATATATATATATATATATATATATATATATATATATATATATATATATATATATATATATATATATATATATATATATTACATACATACATACATATTTATATATTTACATACATATTTATATATACATACATATTTGTATATTTACATACATATTTAAACATACATACATACATACATACATACATACATACATACATACATACATACATACATACATGCATGCATGCATGCATGCATGCATGCATGCATGCATGCATGCATACATACATACATACATACATACATACATACATACATACATACATACATACATACATACATACATACATACATACATACATACATACATACATACATACATACATACATACATACATACATACATAGGGACGCACGCATTGAGTGGAATGATTATGCAAATGTACACGTGGTTTATATCAGTTATCTCAAAAGTGCTTTGGACTTCGGAATAATATTAGTCTGTCAGTTTGATTGCCTTCATCGATGCTCATTGCCTATTTTGAAATTGTGGTTAAATTGATACCCTGAGGTCGATTTTTTTTAGGAGGGGGTATTCCATGTACAGATTAATGTTGCAGCTACTTGTTTGCATTGTACAGGATGTTCACACATCAATTAATAAGTGCATCAAATCGTAGCAATTTCGTTAATTTTCTCTGGGCAACTACGTCAATGGGTCTAACGCAAATATTTTGAATTCAAACGGTATTCCCACTCTACACTGTCTTATATCTAGTTATTGATATAAGTTCACAAGCTGACGTAAGCAAATCATACTTCCTTTCATTACAACGTAATGTAGCAAGATGTAAAAATAGGACACACACACACACACGAAGAGGGAATTAAATAGTGGAAGTTGAGAGTTTATAATAATACTTTAAGGTTAAAATCATACATTTTGTTAAATCTCATGAATGTTATTATCAAAGAAATAATTTTTCTGCGATGATTCAAACATCAATAATTCTTAAAACAAAATATAACTACTATATCAACAATAGTTCATCAAATACCCTTTTTGAGTATTAAAATAATTCGACAATCAAGTAAAGAGTGTAAATTTGTAAAATAATTTGCAAATGAAAGGACAAAAAAACAGATAGATAGATCAGATATAAAGTATATGTGACAGACTTTATTGAGAACACATTGCTTTGAAGTTCTCTAAATAAATTGATCTATTTGACTTTCAGCTTTTTTTATGCCAGTAGACGTATGATCTACAATTGACGGTGTATATTTTATTAAACTAACTCAACTGTAAATAACTCGTAAAGAAAATAATCCGCTCAGGTAATAGACGGCTACTGATAAAGGTCAATACACGTCACATAAATATTGATTCTGTAAAATAATTGCTTTAGCCAACGCACAATAAACTTAAATAGAATACTGTGATAAAATGAACTCCTGATAATGTAAACACTGTCTTATTAAGACATGGGCACACTGGGCAGTTGCCCAGGGTCTCACGCTTCTAGGGGCATCATGCCCATATTGTTAATGAATAGAAGAGCCGGAAGGGGGACCCAGTGTATTGCTTTGCCAGAGCCTACAGCACTGAACAAAAAATATGGTGAAACATACGATATAGTGTTCATATGTGATATTTACTGATGTGGTGTAAGTCTTTTTAAGGGAAGTATCGTTTAAGTCGTTATGTGAATATAAAGGTGTTATATACATGTACTGGTGTATGTGTACAGGTATGAATGGGAAATACGAGGAGGGGAGGGGAATAGAAGGTAGTCAATCATATAACGATATGATGAGATAAAAGCTTAACATTGGCCAGTACAACCCAGGAGGTGCTCAACACAGGGTGCGTGCGTGTGTGGGTACGAGAGGGAGAGAAAGTGAGATTACATGTGTGTGTGTATGAAGGCGTGCACGTGTCTATGCATGTATCAGATGGAATGGAGAGACAGTATAGTCATGGATGAGATGTAATTTATGTGTGTACGCTAGTCCCTGTTCGTCTTTTCGTGATGTGTGTATGTGTGTTTGTGTGTGAGAGACATGCAGAAAGACAGACAGAGAGAGAGACAGACAGACAGACAGACAGACAGAGACAGCGATATAATGTATTAGCCATAAAGGTCGATACACGGAATCACACCATGATCTCATTGTTGCTGTTTTAAAATAATGAATACGACAATTTGAAAATAGATGCAGATACAGCTTCAAAGCAAGCTTGTAACTATAATTTGTACACCTGAATTTCATGGCACAGAGTTTGTACACACAATCTGGAAACTAGAATGGCATGACGTACATATTGTAACAACAATGTGGAAACCTGAAATTCATGACATAGAGTTTGTACACACAATCTGGAAACTAGAATGGCATGACGTATATATTGTAACAACAACGTGGAAACCTGTATTTCATGACATAATTTGTCCACACAATCTGGAAACTAGAATGGCATGACGTATATATTGTAACAACAACGTAGAAACCTGAATTTCATGACATAGTTTTGTAACTAATGTTTTGGAGATCTGAATATCATAACCTATAACTTGTAGCTACAAAATAAAAACCCGAATTTCACTTGTATCTACAGTTTGGAAATGAAACCGCGGTAGCTCAGAGCGTCAGTCTCGCGGGTTGGATTACTCTAAATATGTCCTTAGAAAAGACACTTAGCAACCATTTCTTTGGGCTGATATAGCCAATAATGCGCTATACAGCCAATAAGGTGTTATATAGCCAATAAGGTGTTATATAGCCAATAATGCGTTATATAGCCAATAAGGTGTTATATAGCCAATAAGGTGTTATATAGCCAATAAGGTGTTATATAACCAATAATGCGTTATATAGCCAATAAGGTGTTATATAGCCAATAAGGTGTTATATAGCCAATAATGCATTATATAGCCAATAAGGTGTTATATAGCCAATAATGCGTTATATAGCCAATAAGGTGTTATATAGCCAAAATTGCGTTATATAGCCAATAATGTGTTATATAGTCATTAAGATGTTTTATAACTAATAAGGTGTTATATAGCCAATAAGGTGTTATATAGCCAATAATGCATTATATAGCCAATAAGGTGTTATATAGCCAATAATGTGTTATATAGTCATTAAGATGTTTTATAGCTAATAATATGTTATATAGCCAATAAGATGTTATATAGCCAATAATGCGTTATATAGCCAATAAGGTATTATATAGCTAATAATGCGTTATATAGCCAATAAGGTGTTCTATAACCAATAAGGTGTTATATATCCAATAAGGTGTTATATAGTCAATAAGTTGTTATATAGCCAATAATGTGTAATAAAGCTAATAATGTGTTATATAGGCAAAAAGGTGTTATATAGTCAATAATGTGTTATATAGCCAATAATGTGTTATATACCCAATAACATGTTATATATCCAATAAGGTGTTATATAGTCAATATTGTGTTAAAAGCAACAACAAAGAAAGAAAAAATTCTGAAATCAGAATTGCATGTGTGTGTGTGTGTGTGTGTGTGTGTGTGTGTGTGTGTGTGTGTGTGTGTGTGTGTGTATGAAGAGTAAAGTCACACTGATACATGCCCATAAATTTTATCAAGTATTTGCAAGTATTTGATTGACTTATTACTCCCATTATAAAAAGCCACTAAAACATTAAACGTTAGACATTTTTAGGCATAGGTAAAACTTACCAAATTTCAAGAGCCTACAGCAATGAATTGTTTTTTTTTTCCTGTAATATAGTATCAATCAACTAGCTCTAGAGATGTTTTCCGTGGTTTAAACACATAACAATTTGGATAGCTCTCCAGATGGTTTCATAGATCAATCTGTGTTAAAGGGGGCAACAATTTACAGGACAGGAAATTGATATTTCAAGTGAAGTACTAAACTAGGTTATAAATCGTGTACTTCAAACCTCCTTTAATCCCACTTTAATATTTCTTCTGCCTTGGTATTTTTGAGAAAAGATATTTGTGAATGGTTGCTTTAAGTTTGCCCATAGCTGCAGACTATCCTACACAATGACAGATATATTTCACAGATTAATTGATAGTACCAGCCCTGGCAAAATAAAATAAACGAAATGAATAAGCGACCTCAGTAAATACATCGTGATTTACGACTTGCCGTAAATCCGCCGCGAAGCTTTCTGTTGCAGTCAACCGTTGTGATCTCAATAATTGCTGACAAACATATATTTCGATAGTGTATGTGATAAACGAGGTTATTGATATTCAACCTAAGTAAAGTTGATGAAGTTTTAAGTACTCATTCAGTATTATTTTTCTAGGCAATCAATGACAGGGTACTTATTTCCACACTTTTTATGCAATAATTTTACTTGCGGATAGTAAAGAAGTACAACTAAATGCACCTCAATTAGTTATAATGGCTTAATTTACTTGATTGTCAACAGTAGTGACTGCTATATAGTACCTAACGGTGGACAATTTATTAGAATCACTGTCATATTTTACATAACTTATTTCTGTCAGATTTTGAATGTTGTCATATTATTCCAAGTAATGATTTCTTCATCATCAGTCATTTATTATGAAACCAGATAATACATATATTATGCAGGAATCACGACAATGAGAAAAATTATATTTGAAGGCACGAGATTGCTATTAAACGGTTAAAGACTTCAGGTATGTATAACAAACTCAGGTGACTGTTTAAGATCAGTGATTCCTTAATTTATACTGTTGAATTTTAAGACCGGTTTCACTATACAAAATGTACAATGGCTGAACGGACGATACACAGTTTACACACACACAGATTAAGCAAATAAACTTCTGTAGAATACAATAAGCAAACTGTATACAGGTTTATAATTCTGTAAATTAAAGGAGTGAGAGAGTTGTATTAGGGAGTGTTCGAATCATTTTTTTTCACTTGCACGCGATATTTCAATCGCATTTTTGTTCACATTGAGATTTGGCCTCACCAAATGCAAGGAAAAGAAAAGTTTGATGAGATAATTATTTTCGTTTACCATTGAGCATGTGAAAAAGTTGTTTAAAGTCCGCTGTTGAAGTGCAAGCTTTAAATGGAATACGAAGATTAGGACAACTGCGCTAAATATGCATCCCGTCTCAAATAGCTTGATGCCTTCATACAACGTGCTGAAGAAAAGGTTGCCAGTGCCGTATTTATCAACTTTATACAGCAAACCTAGCTGAAAGTTATGGCAAATTAGTGATTTCAGTATACTGATGATCTAAATCCAATTTAGACAGCGAATAAATAGAGAAAGGAAGGACGGGGGTTGAATAGAAATGCACGGTCTTTAATCGAATATTCACGAAGACTCAGGTTGCATAATTATATATCAGCTCAGAGGAGAGGAAAGAACTTGCATGTCATTGTATTATATAATCTAAAGAAACGTTCAGAGAGCACATACTTGTTTCCTTTGGTGAAAGCTTAACTGTATAATGTTATTAATCTTATTTGACAATGAGTTTTAACTTTTCAATCACATACACAGACAACATAGAAAGAGCTAACATGGAGCATTTGGTCATCATGCTAAAGTCTTCATCAGCAGACTTAGTGTAAGGACTTCATCATCAGTCTAGCGTGAGGACTTCATCAGCAGACTTAGTGTAAGGACTTCATCATCAGTCTAGCGTGAGGACTTCATCAGCAGACTTAGTGTGAGGACGAAAGCTTCATGTTAGCTTTCTCGATTTTGTCTGTGTATGTGACTGAAAAGTTAAAAATCATTGTGAAATATGGATATTCCTGTTTATTTTGGCTGAGTTAAATTTTATCTTAAATTAATCTAATAGAAGGGCTCCCTTTTGTGTTTGTAATTGTCCTGATAACAAATTATTTATGACTGGTTTGAGACATTATATGGTACATGATTTTTTCAAGTGTAGTTGTGCATGATAAGTAAAAATACGCTCGTAATGTCAAGGTTACGCTTTTGAAATAATACAGAATGCATTTTAACGTACATTTGGGATTTCAAATTGGGGGATGAGGAGTGGTTTGATGACAGTGACAATGTACTACATAAATTTAGATGGTGAGAATGTTGTTTACAATGTGATAGTGTGCCACATAAATTTAGATGGTGAGAGTGTTGTTTACAATGTGATAGTGTGCCACATAACTTTAGATCGTAAGAGTGTTGCTTACAATGTGATAGTGTGCCACAAAACTTTAGATCGTGAGAGTGTTGCTTACAATGTGATAGTGTGCCACAAATCTTTAGATGGTGAGAGTGTTGTTTACAATGTGATAGTGTGCCACAAAACTTTAGATCGTGAGAGTGTTGCTTACAATGTGATAGTGTGCCACAAATCTTTAGATGGTGAGAGTGTTGTTTACAATGGGATAGTGTGCCACATAACTTTAGATCGTGAGAGTGTTGCTTACAATGTGATAGTGTGCCACAAATCTTTAGATGGTGAGAGTGTTGTTTACAATGGGATAGTGTGCCACATAACTCTAGATCGTGAGAGTGTTGCTTACAATGTGATAGTGTGCTACAAATCTTTAGATGGTGAGAATGTTGTTTACAATGAGATAGTGTGCCCCATAACTTTAGATCGTGAGAGTGTTGCTTACAATGTGATAGTGTGCCACAAATCTTTAGATGGTGAGAGTGTTGTTTACAATGGGATAGTGTGCCACATAACTTTAGATGGTGAGAATGTTGTTTACAATGGGATAGTGTGCCACATAACTTTAGATGGTGAGAGTGTTGTTTACAATGGGATAGTGTGCCACAAAACTTTAGATGGTGAGAGTGTTGTTTACAATGGGATAGTGTGCCACAAAACTTTAGATGGTGAGAGTGTTGTTTACAATGGGATAGTGTGCCACATAACTTTAGATGGTGAGAATGTTGTTTACAATGGGATAGTGTGCCACATAACTTTAGATGGTGAGAGTGTTGTTTACAATGGGATAGTGTGCCACAAAACTTTAGATGGTGAGAGTGTTGCTTACAATGGGATAGTGTGCCACATAACTTTTGGACGGGAAGTGGTGGCAGACAGTGTGCTGTTGTAACAGAATAATTTCAATGGTGAGAAGGTTGATTAATATCTGATAGAATATCAAATAAATTTAAATGTGGAGAGGGTTGTTGACATTGTGAAATTATACCCTATAAATTTTGATGCGTTGGAGGTACTAATTGTCATATTTCTTACCTAAATTTGGACCGTGGATCAGTCGCTACAGTGCGATAGTGCACCACTGAAAGTGTTTACAGTGTGAATAGTGTGCCACATGAGTTTAGATGGTGTAAAGGTTGTAGACAGGGCGATAGTGTAAAACCTACTGATGGAAGATTGTTTGCAGCGTGAGCGTGTACCACTAAATCGTGATGGTGAGAAGGTTGCTGAAAATGTGATAGTGTATCATCTACATCGGAATTGGAAAACGGTTGCTGATATAAATTTCAGCAAGAAGGTATCTGGAATTAAAATTGTAAAAGAAAAATGTGCAAATAAATGAGTTTAATATTTATACGTTACAGCGTTTGTATGGGAAAGTATGAAAGAATTTTTCTGAGTAATAGGCCTTGTGCACGACCGAAAAAAATAGTTCATATTGTCTCATGCAAATGCGGTAAACTTTTTCGTTATATACTCTTTTTGTTTTCCTACCCAAGGCTAAGTAATAAAGGAATACTTTACAAGAAACAAAAGAAATACACAACCGAATATTTATCAATACACAATAGCAATATTGATGCGCACATATCACCACACAGCGATCTTCGAATTTCGATAGTTTGAAAACATTCTCGTTTTGGTCTACTTAAAATTGGTATTTAGAGTAATATTTTGAATGAATGTGCATGGAAAAAAAAATTTCCAGTTGGTTTTCCTGTTGATCCAACGCAATTCTGCTTTTCTGCGAGTGAATAACTTGGTTTATTTGAGTCAGTTCAGTTCAGTAAGGTGAATGTGATTTCAGTTGGAAATGCCATCGAAATTACAGTACAATTTTGGTGTATATCAGGTTTTCAATAACATGGGTCGCGTCCTTCTGATTTGCAGAACTACGAAAATACATTTTTGAGAAAATTCAAGATGCATATATATATATATATATATATATATATATATATATATATATATATATATATATATATATATATATATATATATATATACATACATACATACATTCTTATTACAAGTTTAAGGAGACATGTTTATACCCTGTCAATTGCATGTTCGCTTTTGGAGGGCCCCCAGCTATGACCTACACGTCTTGTATCCCCATCCTAACATTGTATCAAGAAAGTCAAACGGGGAAAATTGCAACGCAACTTCTGTTTGACAGTTCATTTTGCCAGAGGAAATAATACTTTTTCTTCGTCTTGACGTATTGACTCTGATGCTCTTAGCTTCCTACCAAAACTTCAGTTGCATTTTATCTTGAATTTGGTGTTTTGACTGACTTGTATAATGGTACGTATCTGATAGATATGCGATATCCCTTGGACTCAATATGCTTTTCTATGATATTTTCATAGACTGTAGGTATCAAGGGTCATAGTCTAACCCATTCTATTTGCGAAAAGTTATGAATATTTTTGCTATATAACTGTTTAAATGACAGAATGGTATTTTCAACTACTGCGTCTCTCACGTTTGTTGTTGACATTGCGATTAACACGTTTTTTTGCTTGTTTGGAAGTTTCGTTTGTGACTCAGTGAGCTCATCAGAATAGATAACTTTATCATCTCTACTTTCAAATGGATGAAACAGCGTGTTTAGTTCATTCACAAACACATCTAATCAACCAAAAACTAAAACGCCTACGAAATTAGTGTACATGGTTTGTTCACAAAGTAGTTCCTAATACACTATTACTATTTTTTAGGCACACGTATCGTGTAGTATTAAGCCGTTCAATATGGAAAAATACTACACGAATCCTACAAGGTCAAGTTCACGCAGAAAAAAATAAGCATATAATAAAATTACATCTTGTTTTTTATCAACAAACAAAAATGCTCTCTAGCTACTACTTAAATATTTTTAATTGCTACCACTACTGTTTCTGTTGATACTACTGCTACTACCACTACCAGTACTACTACTTCTTCTACTACTACTGCAACTACTATGTGTTTAAAATTAACCCATTTAAAGGCCAAAGAATGCCGTCTATTAAATGGTATTTTAAAAACAGATGCCTGATAATGCTTTATCTCAATTGAATATACATGTACCATAGCTGTAGATCAACTATTGGATTTAAACAAACCGAACTCATTAGTAAAATATGATTTGGAAATACTTCTGCCAATGATAAGTCAATAAGAAAAGTATTATTTCTGCACACTGGCAGGGCAGTATCTTTGACTCAGTTTTAAATAGTGTCTGTTGGATGAGTCGTTCCAATATTGACTCTCGAATAGTAGATACATTATCTACTACGGTTCATTGATTTTGCAAGCAGAATTTGTTAATAGGAAAACATGAAGGCTAATATCACCTTGTTAGACAAACACAAGTAGGGTTGTTGATAAATTATACATTAATTGTCATTTATCCGGTGTGGGTCCTAATATTTGCATTGGGATGTTGAAATAAATATACATTATTTGTCATATAATTATTTGTCATATATCAAAAAATATTATTCCCATAACCAAACTTCATTCAACGATATCTAAAAATGAGATCTCCTGATATAAGTGACATTAAACACCCAGTTTGTTGACTTTAAAGTTTCTTTTTTTAAATTAATGTTTTAAATATAGTAATATTTCAAAATAGTTAATATATCTGTCCATAGGTAACATGAATTTTCTTGTTGTACATGTAAGCTCCCACAAATCTATGTGATGAAATTTAGATTCTGATTAATTTCAATGTTATACATTTGTGTATCTATTTACCAGTGTTCATAAATAAATACCAATTTCATCACCTCTCTCTGTCTTACTGTTTTATATATAATCATCTCTTTCTTCTCCTCCTACAGCTGCCACTGTCAATGTTAACGCTACTACCACGCCATCTTCATATCATTCTTTTGAGATGCAATACAATTTACTGAGATAAACACACACACACACACACACACAAATGCATACATACATACATACATACATACATACATACATACATACATACATACATACATACATACATACATACATACATACATACATACATACATACATACATACATACATACATACATACATACATACATACATACATACATACATACATACATACATACATACATACATACATACATACATACATACATACATACATACATACACACAAGGGGTCCCCGAGTGGCTGAGTGGTCTAAAGCTCTGTTCGTTACGGATCACTGCCATCTCACCTCTGTCTGCGTGTGTTCGAGTCCAGACTCGGCTAACGTGGGTAAGTGAAAAAGCCTGCCAGTAGTTTCTTTTGTTCGTTGGTTTTTCCCGGAGTTTTCCAGGGTTCTTCCTCCACCAATAATACTGGCCGCCATGTAAAGCCTATCTTGTGCTGAAAAATGGCGTTAATACATACATACATACATACATACATACATACATACATACATACATACATACATACATACATACATACATACATACATACATACATACATACATACATACATCACTACTATTTTGTATCTATATTATATACATATCTCACTCACCTGTGGTGTTTTTCCATCTTGATATTGATGATAGGTAAGCAAATATTAAACAAATATAAATAATATTTCATAAGGATAAGTGACTTGACCAAGCCTTTTAAAAGTCAAATATCAATGTTCAAAGGTAGATATTTCCAATCACAGTCAGAATCTGAAGCCTCCTTTTGTCATCTGTATCCCATGATTTACCTGTATCACCTGTCTCACCTGTACTTAATGATATGTGAAAAATAAACCTAGCATTAGCTGTTTAAATGTTGTTAATCTAGACTTTAAACACCATTGTAAACCACCTAGGAGAAAAGAATTCAATAGCGTTTCGAATTGGCTCCAAGCCGGTGATATATCTATGATCAGACTGTGCCCGCATTTATCCACGTTAGCAATTGAATTGAAGTTTAACTTCTTTCGTTTGACGTAAGGTGAAGCCCCAGACAATAAAACCTGCAGATAGGCTTTTAAGAACTAGTGTATTTCACAATAAGAGTAATCTTTGACATGTCCCTCAGCGAATAGAATTACAGATGAGACTTCTACATCCGATAATTTGAATCCATTGATGTCAATAGAATGTACACAAAAAACGTATACAACAATAGCCGATTAAAATGTGTAGTCTTTTGTAAGTTAAAGATTTAGAATATTCTAATAAATGGTGTCTATTTGCATGAATGCATTAGTATAAAATTAATAATACGTATCGAATGATAACTGCGACGAGAGGAAAGTAATGAAAACTAACTCGATATGATGATAATGATTTCTTTTATTCATTTCTAACCTCTATAACCTTAAACAGGATTGCTTTAATTGAATAATTAAATTGAAAAACACCGCCAAATAATGGATACGACAAATAAAGATAGTGTTTCTTGTGTTAACCAGTAATAGACGAATATAAAATTTGCAACTGCATTTTGAAATATTTTGGGTTTTCGCCTTGTACAAATAACTGAAGAAGAAGCAAAGGAACAAAACGAACTAGAAGAACAAAAAGTTTGAAAATGCCAATTAAGTTTTTTCTCAATGATAGACTGTAAACATATGTATTATCGCTGTGGAACAGACAAACACAGACAGGGATATTTAGACACTAACCGCCATTTAAAATTAATACATACATCGCCGACACTATGACCGCATTCATGGAACTGTTGACAAGTAGCATTGGCAGTAAATATGTCGAGCATAATTCTACTCGGATACCAGTCTAACAGACGCACAAAATATCTACCCTGCTACTAGTCCCACCCATCAACTCTGCTACGCTATTAGCCACCACCACAACCACCATTCACACATAACTATTTACTCCGCTATTACCACCACACAAAAACAAAAGATCAAGTAACAAATCAATAGAAAATGTCACACACATATTTTTGGGCAAGATGATGAATTGTTTTATCAACCGATGCATTTATACCAAGTCATGAGGCATTATCTAAAAACCCCGTGTCATGTATTAAATGACGGCATTAGTTAATTCGCCGTGTACCCTATTTATAGCTGTCGCTAGCTAGCTATATCTTATGCCTTGCAAGTTCTGCATTCAAACACATTAATTGTATTAACAGCTGTCCTAATTATAACCATAATTTAAAATATATTTATAAAGAAAACGCATGTCATTTTAGGTTATTAAAGAACCTCAGAACAACAATAGTCTGTATGGTAGGGATCAGTCCTTGTCGCACTTGACTGGTTTGCAGACAACTCGTACAATCAGTTTGACATTAAGAATAACACATACACACAAGTCTGACATCACACTGAGGGTATCTTTTATATGAATAGGGATGAGTATTTTACGGTATATCACCCACGTAAACATACCTCATAAACGTATATATATATATATATATATATATATATATATATATATATATATATATATATATATATATATATATATATATATATATATATATATATATATATATGTGTGTGTGTGTGTGTGTGTGTGTGTGTGTGTGTGTGTGTGTGTGTGTGTTTCGAGTAATGACGTCTTTACATCCGGACCTGTCTCCGATTGGTTCCTAATATATATATATATATATATATATATATATATATATATATATATATATATATATATATATATATATATATATATATATATATATATATATATATATATATATATATATATATTTTATATATATATATATATATATATATATATATATATATAGGTGTGTGTGTGTGTGTGTGTGTTTCGAGAAATGACGTCTTTACATCAGGACTTGCATCCGATTGGTTCCTAATATAGAACTAACTTAGCAATTTACAAGTTATAAAGATTTTATCTATATACAATTTTAATTTTTATTCAGTCTATTTGTGTATCTTCCTAAATGTCCGTACCTATGTAAAATTATGTATATAGGTGTATGTGCGTGAGGTTGAGCGAGTGGGCTTTGGGGGTTGGGGTGGGATACTAGCATGTAACAAATTAACCTCCATGCGAAGATCTGTGCTGTGTGCATATTTTGCTAGACTACTATGACATTTTACGTGGATAATGAAAATGTACAGGTTATATACAATTTGTTTTTAAATATATGCATATTTGTTAGGGAAATTAAAAGAAGTACACGTCATATTCTCTGTACACGATCGACATACAATGATATACACGTTTGACTGTATCGATAAAATGTTTCCAGATTGGTATTCAGCATAATTGAAAGGAAACGTTACAAGGTATATGTATGTATGTATGTATGTATGTATGTATGTATGTATGTATGTATGTATGTATGTATGTATGTATGTATGTATGTATGTATGTATGACGGATGGATGGATGGATGGACGCACGCACGCACGCACGTACCATATATACACACATGCACAGACGGGACTGCCCCTTAGGCCTACTCTGTAGGTATGCTGCCGTAGGAAGCGGCACCCCTTCACATACACAATGTGTAACTTAAACTAAGATGTACATACGTACGTACGTACGTACGTACGTACGTACGTATGTCTGTATGTATGTATGTATGTATGTATGTATGTATGTATGTATGTATGTATGTATGTATGTATGTATGTATGTATGTATGTATGTATGTATGTATGTATGTATGTATGTGTATTTATCTATTACTGGCGCTTAATTTGTTGACGGTAACACGTTTAAAGACTTTCACTTAAAAACTAGCCAAACAGACGTCATACTAATGAGCAAATATTAAATTTGAGCATGAGATAGTAGGTCAGACCGTAGTATAATGTAGCTATCAGAATGGCATATATACGACACTCCGAATACTACATTGTGTTCTGAGCAAACTGACTTGTTACTTAGATAATTGCGGATCAAAAGAGGAGCTTGTCCTGCTTCATGTACAAGTACCCAGTAAACCACGTGAATATTTTTGCAATGAATTTTTTTTTTTTTAATAAAATGTACATCTAAATAAAGGCGAATATAAACAACATATGTAAAATTCTATACAGAAATAATGCTTCAGTGCATTTTAAGATTACCTGGAAATCGGCGAGCTATGCGACGTCATAAAGGCTGTGGATGAAATGTACTGAAAGAACAACAGGAGAGTTAATTACGTTAAATAGAGTGCTGCTCGTCCATATATACACACATACATACGTACATACGTACCTACCTACCTACCTACATACATACATTGGTAATGCCGTAACTGTATACTGCGCGAGTTTTATTATCAGTTTAAGGCTAAATATGGAACAGAGCCCAATTAGACTAACATCTGAACAAAAATAATGAGTGTTCGTTTCTTTGATTAAGAATAACTTGAATTGTTAACTAAAGATGTATTATTCTTTGGACAAACATTGAAATAAATTTTACGCGTTCCTCTGTAATTTCAGAGGGTGCGACATTTTCTGTTTATATTCATTGTTCTTAGCAACCATGTACACTCTGTAAGAAATGTAGGTAATTAAACGGGACGCAAGTTCCTGGCACTGGGACAGAGCTATCTTAGAACCGGAATCTGCAGTATGAACCTGTACATGCACACATGCACAGACGGGACTGCCCCTTAGGCCTACTCTGTAGGTATGCTGCCGTAGGTAACGGCACCCCTTCACGTACACAATGTGTAACTTAAACTAAGCTGTACATATGCTGTTTTAGGGAGCTGATTGTCACTTAGACCTAAGCTGTATAGGTGCTGTTTTAGGGAGTAGATTGCCCTTAAACTAAGCTGTACATATGCTGTTTTAGGAAGCTGATTGTCACTTAAACTAAGCTGTAAAACTGCTGTTTTAGGGAGCTGATTGTCACTTAAACCTAAGCTGTATAAATGCTGTTTTAGAGAGCTGATTGTCACTTAGGTCTAAGCTGTACAAATGCTGTTTTAGGGAGCTGATTGTCACTTAAACTAAGCTGTACAAATGCTGTTTTAGGGAGCTGATTGTCACTTAAACTAAGCTGTACAAATGCTGTTTTAGGGAGCTGATTGTCACTTAAACTAAGCTGTATAGATGCTGTCGAAGAGAGCTGAGTGTCACTTAAGCTTACTCTGTGTGTGCATGCGTGCGTGCGTGCGTGAGAGGGTGCGTTTGAAGTTGCAGAGCAAGCAAACATAAACATCAATTTCGCCAATCCTTGTTGGGTTTGAAGACGAATAGCCAAAATAACCTTCATTCCTGCGTACCCATTTATCTCGAAAACATTCCTAGACCAGTGTGATACTAAACAGATTCTCTTTCCAGACGGCCATGTAACCAGATTCAATTTTTGTATAGCTTTAAACATGTAGGTCTCGTGTTTTTCGAATGATAGGAATCATCATTCCTTTATAACACAGGGGTGGTATAGCTAACAATAGTATTTGAAGTAAAACAGAAATATTAAACTTAATCAGCCATGAAAACTGAAGAATAAAAACTTTTTTCAGTAATTCATTATTAATTTTCTCCTTTTTAAAGTTAGCATCAGTGTACCATTGAAACTGGAATACTGTTGGAAGGTGGATGTCCCGTCTGATTAAAAGACGTTGTGAACTTAACTCAATTCAACTCTCTCTCTCTCTCTCTCTCTCTCTCTCTCTCTCTCTCTCTCTCTCTCTCTCTCTCTCTCTCTCTCTCTCTCTCTCTCTCTCTCTCTCTCTCTCTCTCTCTCTCTCTCTCTCTCTCTCTCTCTCTCTCTCTCTCTCTCTCTCTCTCTCTCTCTCTCTCTCTCTCTCTCTCTCTCTCTCTCTCTCTCTCTCTCTCTCTCTCTCTCTCTCTCTCTCTCTCTCTCTCTCTCTCTCTCTCTCTCTCTCTCTCTCTCTCTCTCTCTCTCTCTCTCTCTCTCTCTCTCTCTCTCTCTCTCTCTCAGTTGAATTTTAAGATGACTTGGGTTGATCCGACCAGGTTTTAAACCTGTCAAACGATCATACGTTGAATTACCCCAATCTAAAGTGTAAAGTATTATGCTAACATACTTCATATGTGTTTCATGTATAACTAAGACAATCTAATATTGTTTGCTGAAATACTGACATCGAATTATTTCTTCGCTATACATATGCTACAATTTTCAAGATAAAGACTAAATTTCGTTTATTACTATTTACAATTTCGCAGTATTTGCTTACGAGCGAACGATAGAGCCCTGTACGATTTACCTCCAACAGGTGATATTATGTAAGGTCGACATATATGACAAATATTCATGTTTGAAAATCGATTAGAAACGGTTATATAGTATCGACATGTTGCTCGTGCATTCAGGTTGAGATTATTGTGATCCTGCAGGAATATTTTCTTTCATTCTTTATAAATGTATTCCTGAAAGATTTATTTCCCTTTGATACTCTTCTCTATAAAGGGAATTCAATTTCTTATTTAAGGTCTCACTGGATAGTTTCGTATTTTGACACCCCCCTAATTTTTAAGGTAGAAGGCATGAGCCTGATTATCACAACCCTAGCATTTATAAACTCACACATAAGCTAAATCTGTAATGTGGTTTACATTTACTTTGAGTTAGGCTTGTAAATGGGTTGCCTTGTTGGTGACTGCCTGTCACAGTTAGACTAGCACTGGAGATCAAATGCGTAACTCAATCTGCAAATGTGCATCCGACTTGGCTTACGTATTTACATATGTCTGCTTCAGAGGTAAATATCTAAAAATCTACATGGTTGAGGGGTGATGAAAAGTATGTTAATTTGTTATAGTACTAGTGAACTTTCAAGATCAATAAGGTACATACTGACTCTGTGAGCCTGCTTCTCACAGGAACAGGTTGAAAATAGCTCTTTTCTGTCAAAAATGAATGTAAAAAGAGGGGTTGGTGGTAGTATAGGTTCAGTATCTAAACCACCAGTTGCATAAGGAATTAACCTTAATACCTTAGTCAGAATCTTACAAGCATCCTTTCAACAAAAATCATTAGTTAGTTTTTATTTGTATCTTTATTGTAAAATTATGATCATTTTTCTGCAATAGGTCATTGTCGGATGAACATTTGGCAAAACAACTGTCCGGTGAGACCTAAAGGACCATTTGTTGTCAGCATGTTTGCTTTATTGCTATTAACGCGTTTTATTTATTTATTTATTTTTAAATATAAAATAGTATTTTCATTTATTTTCTTTTAAAGTAGCGATTCTCTGTCTGTTTAAGTTTGATGTATGAGATGTGGGTTAACATGCATATAATCAGAGCAAAATGCTATATGGATACATAAAGGACGTACTGGGCTCACACATTTTCAGTTCCTCCAGCATAGACTACACGGTTTGCTATTAGTCTCGGCCAGTCCAGCATGTATCTGCATGTTTAGAATTGGCTGCCATTTTCAACTGCACTACAGCCCGTGGTTGTTATCACCTCCTAATCACTTCATTGACGTGAACGCCACTCGATAGCTAGCTACGATGTCGTAGCCTCGACTTGTTTTGTTGTGGTTGAGGCTACGAACTGATCCTATATCATGTAATGGAGCACAAAAAAAAATCCTAACCTAAGTCAGAAACACAAATAATTTAGAAATCTACTAAATAAGTTTAATCATTTTGTCAAAGAAATTTGGCTTATTTTGAATTTATTAAGCCCTTACACGGTAAAATAAATTGGCGTAGTTATGCTAACCTCAATGTGTCCACCATGACAGATAACGCGAGACTCTCGCCGTGACCCCTTTTCTACATAAGGCTTGCCAGACTATATATAGATATTCTACGCTATGGTATTAGTTGTTGAATGACATAACGCGAGATGGAGAATGGATACTTGCATAAATTGCAAAATACGGTTTTGTTGAGAAACTAATTGCTTCTTGGTGCAATTTCAAAGTCACCGGTAAACCGTATTTACTTTTAATG
The DNA here is from genome assembly GCA_016746295.1 of Potamilus streckersoni. Classification (NCBI taxonomy): domain Eukaryota; kingdom Metazoa; phylum Mollusca; class Bivalvia; order Unionida; family Unionidae; genus Potamilus; species Potamilus streckersoni. The sequence continues at coordinate 1,207,990 of JAEAOA010000137.1, forward strand.
CGCAGAATTTCCTACTCAAACCGCGCCATATTTTTTACTACGATCTGTTTACGTTTCCAAAAAAGGCATTAAGGTCCTTATATGGCACTCAAACAAATGAGGCTGAGAACGGAAGTAGGCATTTTTTTAAAATTAATATGGCGGACGAAAAAATGAAAATATTGGATAAGAAAGGTAAACGAGATTTTACCACTATTTCTACAATGATTTGCGATTATTCCAGTATTAAATAAGAGGACTACTCAATTTATTTCATAATATAAAAAAAACAAGTTCAGAATTTTTAATATTATGCTAAAATGAGCCGGGTGTGATTCACACCCGGCTGCTCCAGTAAACACACATAGACTCATGTTAGTACCGTGTCCACAAAAGGACTAAGGTACTAATATTAGTCCTACTTGATAGCCTGCTGTAATCACTAATACCAACGCAAACGAAAGTTCAAAGCAATGCTAGACTGTTTTCATAAAAAAAAAAATAAATAAACACGTCAAATTGCAGATATTTCAGTGATGGTTGAAATATTTTCAACATTTTTCATTTTAGAAGAATCTATTCTTCGCGCGTTCTTACGGGTGTACGTTAAAAAAATACCATTTTGGGAACTATCACTACGATTGTCTTTGTGACAGTGAAAAGTTACTCGACTCGTATTGGAAGGAAACGATAACGTTCCAGATGTCTAACTACATCGATAATTTGCAGATATAAGTTTGGGCGAAACGCACGAAAAATGCGCTTCCTTGCGGATCGATTACATGAAATGTGTTCCAATTTCGATTGCGTCCGTTAGATAAGTGTTGACCTTAATGAAACATTCAGAAAATTTCCAGCCTTGTCATCTCATGCTAAAAGAAAATCTTGGACGTAAATAGTGTCAATTATGCCTTTATAATCTCACTAAAGTCACATCTGTTTGGCAAAGTCTCATTGCTAACATCAATAGAAGCGGTAGTTTGAACCTATGGATAATGAATGATTTCTGTATTTATTAATTAATTTCCAGAAATTATATTAGAATTTAAAAGTGCAAATAATTCATGGCATATATGTTGTGAAATGTTATTTTTGAAGTCTATTTATAATTATGCGAATCTATTCGTCGAATCTGTCAGCCTAATATTACTTTTTTAGGGAATCGTAATTATTACTACATTTGAGTCTCTTTTTATTCGCAACTTCGAGGTCAATCCTATGGATGATACTTCTGATGTATCTGCATTCGGAGCACATCAGTTATTTACGAAAGAAGCAATGACAGAAAAGTTGCTAATGCATCGATCTGGGGTTTTTTAATTCATAACTTCTCGGTCTTACCTTCAATCATTCCAATGGTAGAAATCTTCGAAAAGGTTCGAATAGAATGAGGTTTCTTGATTGGCAGATAAATTTTCGGCGAACCAAATGATTGGTTTTCTTTAAATTACTGCGCCGACACACATCCAAAGTATGTTTTTTGTCCCGCAGATAAAGCCGAGGCCGTTTAATTTCTCTTTCTGAGATATTCGGAACTGCCTCTGGTATTAATGAGAGAAAAAAGTATGCCCCATATATATGTCGGCTAAGGAATTTATAGAAAAATCACAAAAACGAAACCCAATCTATTTCTTTAATGGCTGAAAGGTTGACTGAGAGGTTAAAAATGAAAAAAATAATAAGTCGAGCATTCTCAACACTTATTTCGTAAATAACCGAAGCAGTCTGAATGGCAGCCATCGACATACATTTTAGGTATGATCAGTATGTTTGATTGGTAGTTTCGGAGAGTCTAATTTTATTTTATACGCACCAGAAACAAACGGTGATATTCCGAATGATCCTTGGAGTTTTAATGTGCTAAAGGTCATAAATGACATAATGCTAAATTTTAATTAAATTTTGTAACATTCGTTCTTCCTGAAGAAAAAAAATGTATTTTTGTTTACATTAAAAGTTTGAATTAGCATGCTTTTTTTGTCGTAAAATTAGATCTGGTTCAGTCAACAGTCTAGACGCCAAATAAAAACAAATATTAAGGCGCATCGTTTTAGTTTTATTTTGTAATTGCTTGGAAAACTGGACAGACCCAGTACATCCATTATATATAGACTGTAACCATTGCTCAGTTAGATTTGTGATGTTATCACGTTTTCATGTCATACAATGCGCTTTAAATAATTAGAAAACGTCTTGCAACATACAGCAGACTATCTGCAGTGTTTAGATGTTAGATAATTTTAAAGGAAATGCATTAAATCACTATATTCAACAGTCAACAACGTAGCACAAAACAAAAACAGCCGCAAATTTAACGACAGTTTCATTGTTTTTCAAAGAACTGAGTGGCCTAAGCTACCGAGCTTTACAAATTAATCACATGTCATCTCTGTCCTCGAGGGTTCGAATATTGGTTCGACTAAAATGTGGGTCTGTGATATATGCTTGCAGTGGTCTTCCATGCTCTTCCTCCACTAAAATATATTGAACGGAATTCAAGGCCTATCACGTACCTAAACATGACGCAAAACCGCTCAAATCAATCATAAACAAGAAGGTTATTCATCTTTCAAAAGAGAGTACCAAAGGGGTGTAAATCTTGCTGGCATAAATCAAAAGAGAATTCTTTTTATAAAAAAAAAAAAACAATATAGCAGGAGGGTCAAAATAGTTTCTTCTGCGTCTAAAAGAACAAAATTGTTATAGTTTACTTTTTATATTGCACTGTTTCATGCTTAACCTTCCATTACAGTCCTAGTGACGCAGACTAAGTTTGCTGTTTATAAATGTGTGCGAGAACACTGGCAACCCTCATTCTAGAATCACGCATTCACGCACGTCCCATAATACGAGAACTTTCATATTTAAGAAATATTACATGTAGTAATGTGCATAATATTGATGATAATAATAGGAAGGGTGGGTGGGTGGGCACTTCCATGATTACCTGAGTTATCTATGCTCAGGTGATGTAGATGTCACGATTTTTATACACTCGTATTTTGATCAAAATGTCATTCTAGCGAAAGTTGCATGCTTTCTGATTATTCGAACATAACAAAAATCACGAAAAACGGACCACTGTAATCTACAATTGCACGTGGTAAATAGTAAACTCCAAGACGAATATGCCCAAACAATTTCATTAGTGTATATAAAACAGTGTCAAGGAAACTATGCTAAATAACTTAGCGTAATTACTAGAATATAAAATAGGTCACAGTGACCTATGTTTGCTAATGAGGAGAAGGATCTTTCAAGATCAATACTCAAATCAAATTTTAAAACTATTCATACACATTTTCAGGCACAAAAATAACTAGACAGAAAAAATTCATTTAGTCAGGGGAAGTTACTAAAGGGTCATTGTGACCTTCATTTATTGGTTTCATTATTTTAAATGCGGCAGTATTAAAGGAACGGATCTAAAAACTGAACATAATCACTGGAGTATGATAATATATCACTGGGGTTTCTTTTGGGCAATGTGTATAACTGTCAGAAATAAATATACCCATCAATTTTTATGACTATATTTGCAACATTTTCAGAGACACTTAATGTTTACATCGACGCCAAGGACTCCGTGATCCCTATTCCGTAAAGGCTTAGCATGCGGGAGAGAAATAACACCCACTGTAAGTATTCATAAAACATGGCAACAAGGCTCACTGTTAGTACTCATAAAACAATGCAATATAACTTGCTGTGAGTAGTTATAAAATATGGCAATATCACTTATTGTACGTATTCATAAAGTAACAATATCTCTCACTGTAGGTACTCATAAAACAATGTAATGTTACTTTTACTTACTTTTTTTCAGCAACAGTATGTTATGTCCCTTGTACTTCATTAACAGTTGCATTTGGCTGCTTTTTAATTCATTTTTTCAACTTCATTTAGGTCTGAGCCTATTTTTCTTCAATGTTTTGGTGATTTGATATGTCCTACATCAGTCTTATACAAACACCACCCAAGGCCAGACCAAGTCGGCTAAATCGGTTGTTCTACTATGTGCTTTAAATGCCCATAAAATATTTTGGGGATCAGAATTCGTAAATGATAATGGCAAAATGGTAGAATATTTCATTTCCAGACACGATTTGTGTCTATATTACACCAAGTCACGTATACATATAGATCTGACAATGTTTATATCCTTCTGTGCGTTTGTATTATGACTGGAATATCGCTGAAGGCCTTCAGAGCAGTGACCGCTTCAAACTCTCTTTACAAAACATTGATTCCACCATTGATGAGCCAATTCCATACTGAATTTTAAAGAATGTCGACGATTCCAAGTTTGAAACACTTGGCAAAACTAAACTTAAGAGATTTACATTTTTAAATAATCCTGTTTAATATTTTACATCTATTTTACTAGAAATTGCAGAAGAATACATTCCTAGGTCCTCACCTAAATGAACCCATAAATCATGGCTGCCTAAAGACTGCAAATAAGCCATTAGGCAACACTGAGAAACATTGAGAAAATTATCAATCGTCTATTAAAATAGGTACCGCATTTTCCAGACTTGAGCTCGCCGTACGGTTATGTAATGGAAGTGTGTGTGTGTGTGTGTGTGTGTGTGTGTGTGTGTGAGAGAGAGAGAGAGAGAGAGAGAGAGAGAGAGAGAGAGAGAGAGAGAGAGAGAGAGAGAGAGAGAGAGTTTATTGGTGTATGTATTTGTGGGTGGGTGTGACTTGGACTTTAATATTGCTTTAACAGTTCTGCATTCATATCGCTACGATGTCTGCAGTGCGGCAGTTTATAGTGATTTATTGTACTGTTGGATCATGTCGCAGACATATAGCAATTCCCACTCAGTCACATTATCCTGACACCAGGCCGACCAGTACTAACCCTAACTCTTAATGCTGAGCGCCAAGCGAGGCAGCTGTTAGTACCATTTTTAAAAGTCTTCGATATGCCTCTACCGGGATTAGAACCCACGACCTCCCGCATCCGAGGCAAAATCTCTAACCACGAGGCCACCGGTGCTGTCTTTATGGAAGAGAACATCATGGAAAAAAATATGTTTCTATTTTAAACTCTCCATCCTCAAAAAAGCAAGTAATGGGACACGATACTAAAACTAGATTATAAACAACAACTCTTCCAACTTCTAAAATTTAGCAAAAAATGTCATCTTCAAACATAACATATCAAACGTACTTGTTGATAGTTTTTCTAAAAATTCAGCACATCTTCGAAAGCTGAAAAGTTATGAAGAGAAAATATAGTTGCACCGATATTTTCAGCCGAAATCAGGACAATAGAAATTCATCGAAACTAAAAATATTCTAATACTCAATAATTGTCTACGATTCACTGTCAGTACCTGTCACTACGCAATCGAAAGTTGAAAAAGGCATTACCGACTAATATTCTCACCAAACATACTAAGCTTTGTATCTCTCACAATATAGTATACTGATGGTTACCGAGCCATGTCAGCCTTAAGGTAATTAAAAGCAGACCGATTCTAAAATATACCTACCTCTATAACCATCTGATTTTAAAATATTTTAAGTTGATTTTAAACCTGGTATCAAAAAATAATTATTTAATACGTGGCAGGCATCCAAGAATAATGCCATCATTAAGAAGTTGATCACACCTACCTTATGCGAATGTCCTCCTCCCTACAGAACCCTTCGTATGGAGAAGGTAGTCATTGCAATAATTAGAACTGGTCATACTTATATAACCCGTTTCTAAATACAAAAGGGCGAAGATCCACCTGAGTACGGTTCTTGAAATGAACCCTTCACAGTGAAGCACTTTATGATAATTGCTTCGATTTCCAACCTACACGCGAACGTTGCTGCAATGTTCAACACAAAAAGAAACGTTTTGATAGGGTAAATATCTTGTATTTTAAATTTCTTAAAGGAAGTAAATATTTATTCTAAAAACATAGCTTGAGTGCAACCCTTTTTTCTTTCAGGATTTTAACCATCATTTGTTCGTTTAATCACCTAATTTATCTTTTATTACCTAATTACCCTTTATACACAACATTTATATTGCCCGTTGATCAGAAACCTTCATATATTTTCACCATATCATTGTTGTGCTTTGGTACGTGTATTGCTTGTTGATACATACTTTCTGATACATACTTTCTGATACATACTTTCTGATACATGCTTTCTGGTACATACTTTTTCCAAGATATAACCCATTTTGGCGCTATATAAAACTCTGTAGTGCTGGTGTACGGTAAAATTTCCATTCGACCAGGACATTTTCCCGGTATTATACAGCCACTAATGTGATAAAAGTGCCGTTAATTTTTTTACATCATTGAGAAGCCCCACATAGAAGTAATTATATTACAGAGAAAATCGAAAGTACATTACAAGAACAAAGATTTACATGTCATAATGCTGTTTGGCTTGCCTGAAAGTGTTACTGAATAGTAGTTAAACAAAAACAGCTTCGAGGTAAATAATAGTCGACTTCAAAAACAAAAAGGCTAATAACAATGCGGGAGCCCATTGACTTTCCCATAATAAATGCAGACTACTTATTAACAAATATAATACATAACCAGACAGAAAACAAGTAATAAATTATCCTTGTTGATTGTATAATGAAAGAAAAGATCAATTTGAGTTTAGGTAGTAGATTATTTTTAAAGAATGCGATATTCAGACCGTGGGCATGATTGGTGTTATTTCTCTACATAAGTATAAACTTACCAACCGGCTTACAAGTCCATAGGCCTTAAGTCCTTCGTAAAACTTCAGACGTTATCTTTCAGACTTGAAATTAATAAGGGAAAAATTTTGGTCTAATATTTATGCGGGACCAGAATTGTAACTGCCATTGTTTGTTGTTGTTGTTGTTGTTGTTGTTGTTGTTGTTGTTGTTGTGCTGTCGATGCTACTGTTTATGCTGTTGTTTTGCTGGATTGAAAATCAAGCAAACATGTTCTCAAGGCTGGCATTGAAGAGATTTTGATATTTCCCACTTACTTATGTTCTCTTCACCGTCTATAAAAATTTCAAAATGTCTTGTAACCTAAATGTTGTCTTCTACCCATCCTTATCTGTCTGTTCGAATGCAAATGTGCACATTCAGCACTTAACAACAATTTTATTTATACAGTAGTCTTATTCCATTCCAGAGAATTGACTCGATGGGAGCATCTGTAGTATTTTCAGCTACTTGCTTTCCACTTGCAGCTAATTATTGACCTTACCTAAACTCCATATCGCCTGATGTTAGCTATTCTTTATAATACATGTAAGTTTAAAATGCCCTAGCGACCAAACAAATGTTTGTTGAAACAATATCCCATTATGAGATTCTTTGAGTGAGACAAAATGTAAGAGTATTACAATTTGAGCAGATAAAGAATAGCACATTTAGATTGGGGTAGACTAAGAGTAGTTTATTATGATTAGGCAGACTAAGAGCAGCATTATGGTAGACTAAGAGTAGAAGAGTATGATTATGGTCGACTAAGAGTAGCGTATTATGATTAGAGTAGACTAAGAGTAATATTAAGGTAGACTAAGAGTAGCATATTATGATTAGGGTAGACTAAGAGTAATATTAAGGTAGACTAAGAGTAGCATATTATGATTAGGGTAGACTAATAGTAGCGTATTATGATTAGGATAGACTAATAGTAGCATTAAGGTAGACTCAGTAGCGTATTATGATTAGGGTAGACTAATAGTAGCGTATTATGATTATGGCAGACTGAGAGTATCATACTATGGTTAGGGTAGACAAAGAGTAGTGTATTACGATTAGGGTAGACTAAGAATAGCGTGTTATGATTAGGGTAGACTAAGATTAGCGTATTATGATTAGAGTTGACTTACAGTAGCATTAGGGCAGACTAAGAGTAGCATCTTATGATTAGAGTAGGCTCAGAGTAGCTTATTATGATTAGGGTAGACTAATAGTAGCGTATTATGATTAGTGTAGACTAATAATAGCATATTAAGATTAAAATAGACTAAGACTAGCATAGTAATTACGATTAAATAGACAAAGAAAAGCTTATTATGATTAGGGTAGGCTACGATTAGAGCAAATTAGGAGTAGCGTATTAAGATTAGAATAGGATAAAAGTAGCGCATTAAGATTAGAGTAGACTAATAGTAGATTATCAAGATTATGGTAAACTGGAGTAGCGCTTTAAGATTAGAGTAGACTAATAGTAGATTATCAAGATTATGGTAAACTGGAGTAGCGCTTTAAGATTAGAGTAGACTAATAGTAGATTATCAAGATTATGGTAAACTGGAGTAGCGCTTTAAGATTAGAGTAGACTAATAGTAGATTATCAAGATTATGGTAAACTGGAGTAGCGCATTAAGATTAGAGTAGACTAATAGTAGATAATCAAGATTATGGTAAACTGGAGTAGCGCATTAAGATTAGAGTAGACTAATAGTAGATTATCAAGATTATGGTAAACTGGAGTAGCGCATTAAGATTAGAGTAGACTAATAGTAGATTATCAAGATTATGGTAAACTGGAGTAGCGCATTAAGATTAAATTGGAATAAGAGTAGCATATTAAGATTGTAATAGGCTAAGAGAAGATTTGTAAGGCTAGATTAGAGTAAGAGTAGCGTATTAGACTAGAATAGATCAATAGAAATTTATTCCAGAGTAGAGTAAGATAAGGGTCGAGTTTTAAGAACAGAGTAAACCATTAGTGACATATTAAATTTATAGTAGTGCATTAAGGTTGAAATAGACTAAGAGTAGCGTCTTGTGATCAGGGAGCTTCTGTAGCATTTTCATCTGCTTGTTGTCCACTTGCAGCTAATTATTGACCTTATATAAACTCCAGATCACCTGATGTGAGCCATCCTTATAAGACATTTAATGAAGACTGCGATTTATTTAAATGCTGTAAGTTTAGAATGCCCAAGCAAGCTAACAAATGTTTGTTGAAACAATATCCCATTATGAGATTATTTGAGTGAGACAAAAAGTAGAGTATTAAAATTTGAGCAGACAAAGAATATCACATTTTGATTAATGTAGACTAAGAGCAGCGTAATGCCATCAAGGTAGACTAAGAGCAGCGTATTGCCATCAAGGTAGACTAAAAGCAGCGTATTGCATTCAAGGTAGACTAAGAGCAGCGTATTGCCATCAAGGTAGACTAAGAGCAGCGTATTGCCATCAAGGTAGACTAAGAGCAGCGTATTGCCATCAAGGTAGACTAAGAGCAGGGTATTGCCATCAAGGTAGACTAAGAGCAGCGTATTGCCATCAAGGTAGACTAAGAGCAGCGTAATGCCATCAAGGTAGACTAAGAGCAGCGTAATGCCATCAAGGTAGACTAAGAGCAGCGTATTGCCATCAAGGTAGACTAAGAGCAGCGTATTGTCATCAAGGTAGACTAAGAGCAGCGTATTGCCATCAAGGTAGACTAAGAGCAGCGTAATGCCATCAAGGTAGACTAAGAGCAGCGTATTGCCATCAAGGTAGACTAAGAGCAGCGTATTGCCATCAAGGTAGACTAAGAGCAGCGTAATGCCATCAAGGTAGACTAAGAGCAGCGTAATACCATCAAGGTAGACAAAGAGCAGCGTATTGCCATCAAGGTAGACTAAAAGTAGCGTATTGCATTCAAGGTAGACTAAGAGCAGCGTATTGCCATCAAGGTAGACTAAGAGCAGCGTATTGCCATCAAGGTAGACTAAGAGCAGCGTATTGCTATCAAGATAGACTAAGAGCAGCGTATTGCCATCAAGGTAGACTAAGAGCAGCGTATTGCCATCAAGATAGACTAAGAGCAGCCTATTGCCATCAAGGTAGACTAAGAGCAGACTAGATTAAATTAGGATAGGGAGGCGTACTAAGGTTAGATTAGATTAAGAGTAGTGTATGAAAATTAGAGTAGACGAAGAGTAAAGTAGTACAATGAAGGTAAAAAAGAGTAGCTTGTTGTTTGTTTGTTGTTGGGCTTAACGCCATTTTTCAGCACACGATAGGCTATTCATGGCGGCCAGTATTAATGGTGGAGGAAGAAGCCGGGAAATCACCGGAAAGAACCACCGACCCACGAGAAGCTACTGGCAAGCTTTCTCACATATCTACATTAGCCGAATCCTAGACTCGAACACACGCAAACAGAGGTGAGATGGCAGTGATCCGTAACGGACAGCGCTTTAGACCACTCGGCCACTCGGGGCCCCGGTAAAAAAGAGTAGCATATTAAGATTAAAGTAAAGTAGGAATAGTATATCAATATTAGAGTAGACTAAATGTAGAGTATTAAGGTTAGAATAAAATAGGAGCAGCGTAAAATTACAAATACTAAATGTAGTCTAATGTGCAATGGCGTTAGTTTATGTTTTAAAGTATTCGGTATCTAAGGAGAGCTATGTGAACGGTGATACAAATAATGTAAAATCAATTATTGATAAACAAAAATCAATTGCAAATATGCTAAGCTCATTTTTAATAACTAAAAGAAATTATTTCATAAAATATGGGGTATTAGAATATAGAACAGATAGTAATAAAAGTTGTAATCATCGTTCAGGATGAGAGAGCGAGATCATTGGATGTTTGATGTTACTCAGATGTAATGCAATATTAATATTCTAACATCCCGAATACGTGTGATTTTTCAATGATTCGAATCAGTAAGCAACTAACAAACGTCATTGACCTAAGATTGCGCATATGTATTGATAATTTTTCACGTCAGTGTTATCGCATTCAAACAAACCATGTGTACATATTGATTATGTTCATCTCATACGCTTTCATATTCAAACAAACTACATGTACATACTGTCGTTTTCCATCTTCCACCCTCATTAACATTCAAAACTGCTTGTAAATATTGAAGTGTTTCATTTTCCAGATGCATTAGGATGGTCATGTTTAATAAATTTGCTTCTATTGCACTTTACCAAACTAGCTAGACAATTGACGTTCCTCTACGGCATTTTCACTGCACCAGACATTGAATGAAATATTGGAGATAGAGTACCGTAATCTTGTGTACCGTAATCATGACTCAAACCAGTCAAATTTAAAGCTCTAAACTGCTAGATTTCGAAAGTACTTTTAAGTATCAATGCCAAATAGGTTTACGACTGTGAACACAATATTTGTTCATTATTTTGATGCGACGAGACACAATTTACAACCAGTCTTGACAATGTGCGAACAATTAATAACTGAAGCAATCATAATATAGAAGTATGTCATGCAATTAACTTCCATTTACCAGTAGCTTCCGTCATAAAATTTTACTAAACACAAATATTAGAAGAAAACATTTTGATCAGTCTAAAGACCGCATTTTTGCTTTTGAGTAAGATTTATATAGTCTGGATTTATATTCGCTTGTTAGGTTATTATGTAAAATTTTATGACGTAAAGACTGGGTGTTCAAATGTGATTCGGTTCATTGCTGTTAAAACATACGATGAATTTATGCATACTGTCTCCTAGCGATTTTATCCATCGACCTATTTTTGCATTTATTCTTTGTACTATCTGAGCTTAAACTGTTCTCCATACATACAGTTCTGGTTAAAAATATACTTCCATGAGTAACTTATTTCTTCAACGTGAACCAACAATGTCAATCTTACTTTTTAAAATAGACACAAACAGCTGCGGCAGCGTTTTCTATTAGCATTATTGTAGGAACACTGTCTTAAAACCGTCAAGCATTTTTTTTCCATTGTGTTGTGGGGTTTTGTGTGCTTCAATTCATTGAAGTGTTTTTATCAGTGTAAACATTGTCATGGAATTACATGACTTGTACTTAGAATTCTTTCATCAATATGAAAATGTGTTTAGTGTAATAAAATTCACAAAGAGGAAACAGAATATGTAAATTCCTACGGTATATTGTCAGTCACAAATAACTTATTGTATAAGGAATTGTATCATGTGTATAGAAGTCCAAATTTATCGTTTATTGAAATACGATGAATAACATCACATCAACAACCAATAATGAGTACATTATTTCTACTGGGACTGCAATACCGTGCCAAGTACCGCTCTGTTGTGCACTGGGAAATGTATAGTACCGTTTCATGTCTTTAATTATGACGTCTGAATACATACTTAACCGTTTCGCTGTGATGATAAATTTTGTTTCAAATGCTGAACCTTGACCATCAAGTGTTCTTTTTCTTGTAATCACGATCGCATATAGAAAAGAAATGTCTAGTTTGATAGTTTGAGATAAGGCGCAAAGAAAGCCCGAAAATGGTTCCAGTCGTTTCTAAGTGAGTGTTCTCTTTTCATTTACGGTTGTTTATGGTATTGTTTATGATGGTCATATTACAGTAAATCAGTCATTAATCGCGTTATCATTCAGAATGTCGTGTAACGATAAAGTAAACGTCAATACTTGAAACATAGCTGACTGTCATGTTACAGTAAATACAATTTAAATGCTGTAAATATGCTAGATAAACCACTATAAGCTTTGTCTATCGGGTTGTTATTTTCCCCTACTTCGGTAATTCTTTAAATCTTGTTGCTGATGAATTGAAGCCATGTCGGATCCACGTTCATCAATTCATTACTTATCTCCCTTTATATCTCGGTTTGAGTAAGTCATACGATTTACTCGCATTATACGTAGACGAGTCTTACGGTAAGGTATGTTCCGAAAAGGCTGTCATAATAATGTACATGTAATGATGTTAAATTGCATTAACATTGGTACATATTAGCCTAGATCTAAAATTAACTGAAATTTTTATATAGCAGTGATGAAAAAAATCAACCCAATTAATAAGATCCACTACGAAACCTACTACACAAAAGGGCAGAGGTATAACAAGTTGTTTTCAATAAAATTCGAATCTAAATGACCCATGAAAACATTTGGACAATATTTACATGAATCTTTCAATTAAAATTGTCAACGACCACAGTTCATGTTTCCAGTATGATTTAAGACCATGGTTGTATTAAATTCCCAAGTGCAGAATGTTCACACGCAGTGTAAAGATAACTCATTTTAGACTGAAAACGTTGCTTTAGACAAATCTGGTTCTCAGAATCCAACGATGGACCGTATATAATTATTTTTGTTAATCTCGTTTAGTCTTAGACTTTATTCTTAACCTATTCACATTTATGTCAATGGTCAGGTTATTAAGAACACATTTCGGACGCTGTGTATTGCCATTACCTCCACGTCCTAGAACACTGTTCCTTGAAAGCTGACATGTTTTAATTTTTAAATTTTCACTGAATCATTGGTGTAAATAAAACTCTTTTCGCTCTTTGAAGAAAGTCTCTAAACAATCTTTCTCTTTGTTAAAGTTGCATCAGTATTAGGAAATTAGGGGTGTACACTCTCTCCAATGAAACCGGTTTTACTTCAATGCACTCGAAATTATCTGATGGACTTAGGCACCATTAGGCTGTACTGCATTATATACTTTTCACCGTTTTCAACAAGACAGTTTTATATTTACATGTCACACTTCAATGTGGTTTAGATTAATACGATTTCAGACAGCGTGTTAAGATAACATTTCGTACATGTCACACTTCAATGTGGTTTAGATTAATACAATTTCAGACAGCGTGTTAAGATAACATTTCGTACATGTCACACTTCAATGTGGTTTAGATTAATACGATTTCAGACAGCGTGTTAAGATAATATTTCGTACACCAGTCTTCTTAATAACTCCGTTACTTAACAACTGATATATTAGCGATGTATTCGTCATTTCCTGAGGGTTGAATCCAGTCGTCTAAAAAAAGCATTGACGACCATTTAAAATTTTAGGGTATAACACTTATAGAGAACCAGCTTAGACATATATTGCACTTTTTACGGTTTATTTCCAGTCTTAGATATAGTACATGGAGAAAAAAGTCGACCGGTTAATTAAAAAGAAAAAGAAACTCTTTATCTTTAATTTTCCAAATAATTATTAATAATCCTAGTTGTAAAACAGTTGTCGAAATAGTTGTTAATTTTACTAGTTATAAAACAGTTGTCCATTTTTTTATTGAGATCGTTGCGCACAAAGGGTCTCAATACTAAGCGACTCCAACACTTGCGTGAAAAGAAACCCAATAAAACAATCGTTCTCAACTGAAATCTCCTTAAACGTGCAAATGCTACAGTAATTTGTCTCTGATAACTCAATTACCATTAATCTCATAACTCTCATATCCTACCTGAATGGTTTTTCTCTTTTCTCGTATTTGTATAACTTACTGACGAGCTTTTTTGAGCAGTACTTCACATTATGTAAAATAAAACACGACTCAAGCACCTAATATAAAGAAATATTCCTATCTCAAATTACTAAACATGTATATCTACCAATATCTATCTTCCCAGCATCGACTCTTCATAAACAACAAAATAATCACTTAACTTGAAAAAAATCTCTAAACGGACAAGAAATCACAAATAAGACACATCTTAGGTTCATTGCAGTACAATTGTATGTCTCCTTGCTCAGAATAATTATCGTCGCGTCAAAACACATTTATATTTGCATCTCGCACCTTATGTGCAACTGTTGCAACCCTTCCTTGAAAACACTTGCCATCCCTGTCTTTAAAGCATTTCTTTGGGTCCCCGTTTAACAGCAATTGTAATTTTTTTTATTTTGAAATCAAATTTTGTATCTTTATCTGAAACCAGATTTACTTAATGTTTAAGAAACAATTAGGGTTACAGAAAGTACATACAATTACGCATATGACACCAAATATTTGTAATTAGGTTTATTGTAAACAATAATTGTACACTACATTGCCTTAATGGCATGGTATCATTCATACTACAATTGTGTGTGTGTGTGTGTGTGTGTGTGTGTGTGTGTGTGTGGAGGGGGTATTTGTAATGTAGCTTTAAATCTTTTTCAGTCATATCGTTACGATGTCGGCATTGTGGCAGTTTATAGTGATGTCGCAGACATATGACATCATGTCCCACCCAGTCGTATTATTCTGACACCAGACCAACCAGACCGATCACTAATATCTTAATGCTGAACGCCAAGTGAGGCAGCTGTTAGTACCATTTTATAAGTCTCTGGTATGACTCGGCCGGGGTTTGAACCCACGACCTCCCGTATTCGAGGCGACGCTGTAACTACTAGGCCAATGGACCGGCATACTATAAGTATATCCTTATAATATTTTCCATTCTACTAGTTTTAAATTGTTTCCTGTTTCATGGTTTAAAATATAATCAATTTAAAAGCAGACGTTTATGTAAATTTCAACACTTGTTTTAAATCATTTTCTTTAATCTTTATGTTTTATAATAGATTTTCTATCAACTACATCATTAAAACAATATCCGGAAGCAAAATGCATAAACAGTTATTTGCTCAAAAGTATTTACATACTTTATCTCCATATACAGTCTCCTGTCTTCAACTATGTGTTGCCATCCGTTGGTCTCGATAGATGATGGGAATGCGCCCATGAGATGTATCCCTCTTGGTAGTTGTGCGAAGAATGAAGGTCATCCATTCGACGTACATGGCCCAGCCATCTGATGCGACGTTGTCGGAGGAGTGTGATCATGCTGGGAATCTATGCACGGTCAAGCAGTAGAGTATGTGTCGGAGGCATCGCATATGAAAGGCGCTCAGTCCTTTCTACTAAGAGGCGTATTTTGTACAGGCTTTGCTGGCGTACAGGGGAGTGCTTAGCACACAAGCACGGTACACGGAGATCTTAGTGTTCAGGGTTAGCATGATGCTGTTCCACACTCTCGGCGACAAACTAGAGAGAGAGAGAGAGAGAGAGAGAGAGAGAGAGAGAGAGAGAGAGAGAGAGAGAGAGAGAGAGAGAGAGAGAGAGAGAGAGAGAGAGAGAGAGAGAGAGAGAGTTGTTGATGGTAGAGACAAGGTACGTGAACTGACTGACTACTTCTAGTTTGTAGTTGTTGATGATGATGGGATGATCTGCGTCCTGAGCCATCATGTTAGTTTTCTTTATGCTGATGGTCAACCCGAATTCATCGCATGCTTTAGCAAAACGGTCAATCAGACGTTGTAGTTCAGCATCTGTGTTAGTGGCTAGAGCCGCATCGTCTGCAAAGAGCATGTCCCTAATTGTTGCTTCTGTTACTTTGCTCTTTGCCTTCAGGACAGCGAAGATGCTAAATAGCGTGGGGTCAAGGACACAGTCTTGTTTCACTCCGCTGAGGATGTTGAATGGGTCGGACAATGAACCATCATACTGTCGTCATGGAAGGACACGACCATGCTCAGAAGCTTTGGAGGGCATCCAATCTTCATCAGGATTTTGACGAGTCCGTCTCTGCTGATCAGATCGAATGCCTTGGTGAAGTCTATAAAAACCAGGAAGAGGGGTCTGTGTTGTTCTCTGCACTTCTCCTGCAGTTGCCTGATGGAGAAGATCGTGTTGAGTGTGGACGTCTTTGCGTGGAACCCACACTGAGACTCTAGATACACTCTGTCAGCAATCGTCTGCGGTCAGTTCAGGATGACTCGTGCGAAGACTTTTACCCACGATGCTGAATATTATATGCCCCTATAGTTGTTGCAGTCGCTTCTGTCGACATTGTTCTTGTACAGGGTTGACTGCACCTTCATCCCAGCACTGGCAGAGAAGTTCATACAGGTGTGTGAACAGCACCATGCCTCCGCACTTGATGACTTCTGCTGAGATGCCATCCTTCACTGGGGCTTTACCTGTGGTAAGTTTCTCTAAGGCCATCTTTAGTTCTTCCACAGTAGGTTTCTCATCCAGTTTGGTCAAACAAGAAGGGTTTTCAATGGCACCGAGGGCATTGTTGGTCACGTGGTTCTCTCTGGAGTACAGTTCAGAGAAGTATTCTACCCAGCTCTCCATCTGCTTGCCCTTGTCATGGATGATATTGCCTGCAGAAGACTTCAGTGGTGCTATAACTTTTTCGTGTGACCTATTGCTTCTTTTATGCCACTGTACATGCTTCTGATGTTTCCGATATCTACTGCTGACTGGATGCTCTTACAGGGCTGGAGCCAGTATTCATTGGCGCATTGCTGTGCTAGCCTCTGCACTTTGCTTTTGAGAGAACTGTATGCCTGTAGTATCATCTGGCAGGGGAAACGCTTGTATTCCAGGTGGGCACTTTCAATGGCTGGAAAGAGTGTGGCGGAGTTGGCGTCTAACCAGCCATTGTTCTTTATAAGCTTCTTACGCAAAGATTCGTGTGGTTGTGTTGTACACGGTATCTCTGATGTGGTCCCATCTTTCTTTGGCACTGCCGTACGGAGGTTCTGAACTGAATGCCTTGGAGAGGGCATAAGTGAATTTCTCAGCCTTGTCTGGATATGACGTCTTGCTCACATCAATGTGTGGTTTACCAACTTGCCTAGAGTGATGAATCTTCTTTGGCTGAAGTTTAATTTTACAGCAAACTAGCGCGCGATTGATGTCGCAGTCAGCGATGTGGAATGTACGAGCAAGAAGCACAACCTTCATGGCAGACCGTCTCGTGATGACCAAGTGCCAGTGTTTGGACTGGGATGCCTCCAAGACACTTTGTGCTGTGGTTTCGTCTGAAAAAAATGAATTGATGATGCTGAGGTTGTGGTACAAGCACATATCTAGTAGTCGTTGTCCGTTTTCATTCATCTTCCAAATGCCAAACATGCCAAAACACAAATGCCAGGAGTCGTTATCGGCACCCACCCTAGCGTTGAAGTCGCCCTTTAATATCAAGTTCTCTTCCTTTTAAATTTTGCTTACGAGCGAGACGAGCTCGTTGTAAAAAGCATCCTTGGTATCTGAGGTGGCACTGAGTGCGGAAGCGTAGACGCTGATCGGGTTAACTGGTCCGGTTGTGGTATGGAGGCGGAGAGATAGCAGTCTTTCATTTCCTTGTTGGAAGAGTTATGTCATCACCAGCAGAGAGTTCCTGACGGCGAATCCAACACCATACTCCCTGACTTCGTTGGTGCTCTTTCCTTGCCAGAAGAACGTGTAGTTATTTTCTCTGAGGGACCCATAATCTGGTAAACGTGTCTCCTGCAGTGATATCAACATGGAGTCTTGCAAGTTCGTCGTTGATGACTGAATTTTTTCTAACATCACTCTTTGGCTGGAGATCATTTGTGAACCCAGTCAACATGGTTTGGACATTCCAGGTACCTATCCTGATGATAGTTGGTTTCCTTGTTGCTTTTCTTTTGTTGTTTCCTGGTGCACTGGATGCAGCCCACTTGTCAGGTACTCGCGTTCCTTAAGTCCTACGCACCCAGCAAGGCAGCCGATCTGTGACAAGACGACACTTTTTTTTGGCTGGGTGTTGCACAGCTTGAGGCGGGTGATAGCTGTCCAATGAGACCTGTTTATCTCTTCCACCGTCGGAATCAACCCCTGGCCTCTGACTCTACGACAATCGAGTGGTGACTTATAACCGGTAACTGTTGCTTCCCGTGTTGTGTCGACGCTATGAAACAAAGCCTGAATGTTCTCTTGAGGGCGCGATACTGGGCAGAGTGATATGTAGAATCAGCTGTTGCCCATGCAACTGACCCCCTATCCCCTCTCCACGCATCCGATTGACCCAAGGGAAAGGGAAGCCGATACGTTATGGCACCAGCGACGTCGCAGGGGTTGCCGAGATGACACTGAAATCAATGCAAATCGCCTTATGGACTCCGTCTCCGGATTTTCTGTTGTGGTTTACTTCCTTAGCCTTGCCCATGAGTGGGTATAGTCGCAATGCAGCGATGGTTTGAAGTCAGAGTTTACCTTCTCCTAGACGGGCTACCACTCAAAGTTAACGGGCCCCATCTGCCCGAAGCATCTGGTTTTGAAGCGCCAGAAACTCGCCTGTCATCCCTTCTCCAGTCAGTTTAAATAGATACCGCAGTCTTCCACTATTAACATAGTTAATTATCCCAATAAACAGTCGCCTATCCTCAATTTTCTACATAGTTAATTATCCCTAATCATTTACACACTTAAATATCCCTAAGTATTTTAGATTTTTTTTTTGCAAGTATTAAAGATTTATCTTTTTCTGGTTTAAAACTATTGTCTATATATTTTGTTTGAAATATTGTGTGTACACTCGCTTAGAAACTGATTTGGATGTTTTTTTTAACACAACTGTATATCTCCTATTTTCAAATTCTTACTGTGTTTTCTTTATTACATTCATAGAATGCCAGTCTTCTACTTTTAAAACATCACTTTGCTTTCTATATTGATTCACATAATGCCGATATCCTACTTTGAAAACCTCATTGTGATTTTAATATTACATTTACAGAAGGTTGAAATACCTTTCTTACCTTTCTTCTTTACCTCCAAATTCAGAAATGTTGTCACTTTCTTAATTTAAGAACAGTTAGCTCCAGAGAAAGAAACAACTTTAGCCACCTAATTTCAAAACATCGGTTGATCTATCCTTTTAATTTAAAAATAAACGTATATCTCTAAATATTGTAATAAACTGTTTGTCTGCAAATACAACCACGGCATGCTTGAGACTCTTAAACAGGCAGATGATGGCGACTAATTTCTTAAATAGGCAAATGATGGCGACTATTTTCTAAGAAGGGCTTGCTTCCTTCTACAAAGTTAGCTTCGTGTTTAAAACAATATCTTAACCTATTATACTTAAAGGGCTCATTCGTATATTTTGTTTAAAGAATTATTTAACAACGGTGTCTACATATTTCATAAGACACTAATTTGTGTTCATCTTTTATTTGAAGAACAGCTGCCCATCTCTACAGTTAAAATTGCTGTTTTCAAGTTTAACGTTTTCTATTTCGTTATTTGAAGAAAATATTTGACCATGCAATAGCTATGAACAATTGTCTACCTGCAAGTGTGAAAATTAATGTCAATCTCGCATTGTAAAACAATTGTCTAACACCAGGTTTGAACAATGTTCCACCTTTGGCCATGACCCCAGAGTAAGAAATGTTTTTACATGCTGTGCAATGAAAAGACAAGTCAGCCTTCTGATTTAATGCAGTGTCTGATCAGGGTCATATGTGTTCTTCCTATCACCTTGCGTTCCCCCAGCCTTTGCAACATTATCTGTCTATACTGTATAGAGTCAGAGATAAGCGACATAACTAAATCTGAGGAGTTTAGTTACTACGCAACACACTGGAACATAACAATCGTTGACCATGACATGGACAGAGGAGTTTCAGTCGCATTAATTTTAATTCAAACAGCTCAGACCATTCTGTACAACATAATCAAGCTCTTCACAAATGGTTTGGTCGGTACATCTCTGCAACCGGTTCCGAACCGAACTAATTGCAAATCCGACGAAGCACTTTTCCAAAATGCTGTTTTGCGGACTATAGTGACTATTATGTAAGATATACTGGATTTGTCTAAACTGTACTGAAAAGATGCCGCTTCTTCAACATTTAGGGATTTGATTATAAAACATTTTTATCATTATTATGAAACTGTCTTTTTTAATGAAGTTGCATCTCTCTCTCTCTCTCTCTCTCTCTCTCTCTCTCTCTCTCTCTCTCTCTCTCTCTCTCTCTCTCTCTCTCTCTCTCTCTCTCTCTCTCTCTCTCTCTCGTCTAAACTGTACTGAAAAGATGCCGCTCCTTCAACATTTAGGGATTTGATTATAAAACATTTTTATTATTATTATGAAACTGTCTTTTTTAATGAAGTTACATATCTCTCTCTCTCTCTCTCTCTCTCTCTCTCTCTCTCTCTCTCTCTCTCTCTCTCTCTCTCTCTCTCTCTCTCTCTCTCTCTCTCTCTCTCTCTCTCTCTCTCTCTCTCTCTCTCAGTATTTAGCACGTTTGGATTACAAATTATCCAATGAATATAAATTGTATTTGCCTTTAGTGATTAAGTAATGAAGCTGGGCACAAAAGGTGCTTAAATTGTGACCGGTGTTGTAGGTGTAATACAGCATTAATTTTCGACGTTTTTTGTCGTGTAGCAGTTTCAGGCTCCCAAACAGCACGAAGAAACAAAATAAGCTGTGAGGGTTAGATAAATCTCGAACTCATACGAATCACTAAATGGACCTATCAGAGCACGGGCAAATCTGGTTCTATGTTGTCATTAGGGCAGTTGATATGCATGAGTAAGCAAAACTAATCAATCACTAAAAAACTATGCCTACATTCAACATAAACGTGACGTTTTTATTTCCAAATGCTATACATTATTTATTAGTTATTGTACACCAAAAGTACCTTTCATGTAATAATTAACTAATTAAATATTCAAACCGTACAAATGAAACTGAATCTAAATAATATTTGCCTATAACAAGTCAGTACACAAGCTATGATTTATGATACATATTAAGGTCTAATATCAATGAGTGCAAATAGAGGAGTGGGGTGGGGTGGATTTACGTTCAGGCATTTGTGTGTATTGATTTTCTTTCTAGTAACTCGAACTTTTTATTAAAAAGTTTCATACATTCAATAAAAAATTCAATAAAAACATATAAATTATTACAGCTGTGTTGTTCATGTTGTTAAAACCATTTTCTCTTTTCTTTCTATATGCTGAACGACTTCCTAAAAATCAATCAATCTGAAGCTCATAATTCTCACTAGACGACCATTCTGTAATGAAAATTATTAAATTATATTCTCACTAGACGACCATTCTGTAATGAAAATTATTAATTATATTTTCACTAGATGACCATTCTTATTTAAAACTATTAAATTATATTTTCACTAATTGACCATTCTGTAATGAAAATTATTGAATTATATTCTCACTAGACGGCCATTCTGTAATGCAAATTATTGAATTATATCCAAACGATGCAGATATGCGAGTTTTGTTTTTAGCAATGTATTGTGATTTCTAGCTGTCCCTACTAACAGTCTCATTGTAAAGATATCCAATACACAAATTTACAATGATTGTTCAATAAGTTGACGGTGATTTATAATTTCATGTAAGTGAAGCTTAACGAATTTGGAATATTTTTGTCTATACATTCCCTACTTGGCAAACATTTTATTTGTGCCCAGCATCGTGCTGAGTGGAAAGTGCGTATCTATCATTCATATATATATATATATATATATATATATATATATATATATATATATATATATATATATATATCTATATATATATATATGTCACTTTATTGATTTAAAACTGAAATGAAAGTGCGTATCTATCATACCTTCCCGTTGCTTTATTGATTTAAAAAAGAATGGAAAGTACGTATCTATCATACCTGTTTATTGACAATTCATATCTATCATACCTGTCTATTGAAAATATGTATCTATCATGACTGTTTATTGACCGTACGAATTTATCATACATGTCTATTGTTTTATTTTTATAAACTGAATAGAAAGCACGTATCTATCATACCTGTATGTTACTTTGTTGATATAAAACTAAACGGAAATTACATATCTATCATACCTGTCTACTGATTTACTGACTTCAAACTGAATGGAAAGAAATTATCTGTCATGCCTGTATATTCATTTGTTGACTTCAAACTGAATGGAAAGAAATTATCTCTCGTATCTGTATATTGATTTATTGACTTCAAACTGAATGGAAAGAATTTATCTGTCATACCTGTATATTCATTTGTTGACTTCAAACTGAATGGAAAGAAATTATCTGTCATATCTGTCTATTGATTTATTGACTTCAAACTGAATGGAAAGAAATTATCTGTCATATCTGTCTATTGATTTATTGACTTCAAACTGAATGGAAAGAAATTATATGTCATACCTGTATATTCATTTGTTGACTTCAAACTGAATGGAAAGAAATTATCTGTCATATCTGTCTATTGATTTATTGACTTCAAACTGAATGGAAAGAAATTATCTATCATATCTGTCTATTGATTTATTGACTTCAAACTGAATGGAAAGAAATTATCTGTCATACCTGTATATTCATTTGTTGACTTCAAACTGAATGGAAAGAAATTATCTGTCATACCTGTATATTCATTTGTTGACTTCAAACTGAATGGAAAGAAATTATCTGTCATATCTGTCTATTGATTTAT
This sequence comes from Potamilus streckersoni, assembly GCA_016746295.1. Taxonomy (NCBI): domain Eukaryota; kingdom Metazoa; phylum Mollusca; class Bivalvia; order Unionida; family Unionidae; genus Potamilus; species Potamilus streckersoni. The sequence continues at coordinate 1,230,963 of JAEAOA010000137.1, forward strand.
TGACTTCAAACTGAATGGAAAGAAATTATCTGTCATGCCTGTATATTCATTTGTTGACTTCAAACTGAATGGAAAGAAATTATCTCTCGTATCTGTATATTGATTTATTGACTTCAAACTGAATGGAAAGAAATTATCTGTCATACCTGTATATTCATTTGTTGACTTCAAACTGAATGGAAAGAAATTATCTGTCATATCTGTCTATTGATTTATTGACTTCAAACTGAATGGAAAGAAATTATATGTCATACCTGTATATTCATTTGTTGACTTCAAACTGAATGGAAAGAAATTATCTATCATATCTGTCTATTGATTTATTGACTTCAAACTGAATGGAAAGAAATTATCTGTCATACCTGTATATTCATTTGTTAACTTCAAACTGAATGGAAAGAAATTATCTATCATATCTGTCTATTGATTTATTGACTTCAAACTGAATGGAAAGAAATTATTTATCATATCTGTCTATTGATCTATTGACTTCAAACTGAATGGAAAGAAATTATTTATCATATCTGTCTATTGATTTATTGACTTCAAACTGAATGGAAAGAAATTATTTATCATATCTGTCTAATGATTTATTGACTTCAAACTGAATGGAAAGACACTATATATCAATGATTCAAACTAAATGGAAAACAATTATCTATCATATCTGTCTATTGATTTATTGACTTCAAACTGAATGGAAAGAAATTATCTGTCATATCTGTCTATTGATTTATTGACTTCAAACTGAATGGAAAGAAATTATCTGTCATATCTGTCTATTGATTTATTGACTTCAAACTGAATGGAAAGAAATTATCTGTCATATATATCTAATATGTAAGTATATATAATACCTATATGTTTCTTTATTTATTTAAAACTGAAAGCATTTAATTGGAGGACTTCTAGTGTTTGATGCATTGCTTATTTCTTGAGTCCAGGGATATAATGTATGAATATGCACAGTTTGTTTTTACATCTCAAATAAATCGAACATTTATGCATAATACATGTTGATATAATATATCATTCAGGTCAGTCTTTCAAAGTAGTATTACTGTACCAATTAAAGCTTTGGCCGATTTTTTATTATAAGGGTTTTTATTGAATTCTGGAAGTATTGTGAACGTTTGGATATCATCAAAAGCTTGCAAAATTCGATTTCATAGAATGGGGTAAATAATAACAGTTAGTTTCAGTTAACGGCATATATAATATTTATTGTAATTAAACACTATTCTTCAGTTTTAAATGTCGTAATTAAATATATAACCTAATAATAATAGATACAATTTTCATTCTCAGCAGCCTTTCCTAAATTCTGAAATGAACACCCAACAATAAAAAAGAAAAATGAAAACAGAAAGAAAAAGAAAACGCAAACTTTGTATTTATATAATGATAGTACTGTTTCATCTTTTACATATTTTTCTATATTTCTTATTTCCTATTTCACCTCACTGTGTTAAATCAATCTGTAATATGGCGCTCTACATCATCGTCATATTTTTGTGTAACTGTAATATTACGGACCTGTGGTCTACATTACCAATAAACTAATGACCTATCCGATGGCCTCGTGGTTAGAGCGTCCGCCATAGATGCGGGAGTTCACGGGTTAGATCCCCGGCGGAGTCATACCAAAGACTTACAAAACTTGGTTCTATACATTAAGAGGTTAGTGTTAGGACTGGTCGGCGTGGTGTCAGGATAATGTGACTGGGTGGGACATCATGTTACATTTCTGCGGCATGATGCCCCAGTGATAGTCATCATTTTAAACTACCACACTGCAGACATCGATGCGATATGACTGAAAACTATTTAAAGCTACATTAAAATCCAAATCACACACATACATACACACACAAATAAAGTATTATCATTATAATTGGCATAAACATTCCCATCAACTTACATTAGTGCAGATGCAACATTTCCAAAGAGCTAAATGCTAAATACAAGACCTTAAATTTAACGCTTAATTAAGGACACCATAGGAAAAGTGACATGTTCTTTGCAGAGGAAACAACAATAACCAAAAGAAATAAAGTGAATATTTTTTACAAGTAAGGCAAATAATCTACGGCATTACGTATTCAAACAAGCCTTCAATTGTTGAAAATTAGTAAAAAATTAATTATCAAAATATTTGAAATAAGAGTTAAAATCGTTTTAATGCTTTTAGTATTATTACTAACACTTTTATTTACAATCAGGAAAAACGTGTAAAGCGATTAAACCAAATGACTTGTGGGACTAGTACAATCTATCACTGATGGAAACTGCCCTTGGGGTGGGTTGTCAGGTTGTGGTTATCGTTATCTAGAGGTAATCACCGATGGTGTAATTTGTAAATATCAATATAAAGTGTGAAACTTACAGGTAGAATAGATAAAGATCTGAGTATGTATATAGAACAGAATAACACGAGACCCCGTTACACATAAAGACAAAATTTAATCAAAATTCATAACAATACAATTCATAATCAGTTGTGATAATGCGTTACGGTTGAAAGATACACATCTTTCTTTTTGAATCAACTTATTCAACGAATTTCAAATACAAATATGCTTATACCAATAGCCGATCTGTTAAACGATAAAATTAATTCATCATCGAATAGAGTGAAAGATCGAAAACATTGACTTGTATAGTTTCATAACCTGATGGCATTGATTCAGTCCAAATTCCACAGCGACTGTTCTTTTTGACTTCCCGGTGCCGGTAAGTCTGGGTCTTCTCCACTTTTCCCTTTCTTTTCCAAATTCTCAGGTGTCTCACCTCTTTCGCCCTTCCAAATTTGTGAAGTCACATTGATTTTGTAAATACGTGTTACGTCACGTCACGTGGATCCTTCCAGTGGAGCCATCTCACCTTTCAAGTTTACTCTGGATAATATTACGAGTGAATTTGCTTCTTAAATTCAACTTGGAGACTTCTTTCATTTGTTTCTCTCCCAAAACAAATCCAAGTTGTTGGGGCAACAATTACAACACACAAACAACACACAACTAGATAGTAAACCAGGAAGACATGAAGTATCCCCATTAATCTGAGTTTATTCAGTCCATGATGTTCTAACAAACATATATTTAATTCATGTGTATGATTCATGTCATGATCCATGTATTCATGATCCTACTTATGTACATATGTACCTACCTACCTACCTATCTAGGTTATTACACAGAATTCCTACAAAAAGCATTTTAGCAGAAATGAATGATGGAATAATTTTGCTGTAATACACATGAAAAGCCAAAATTTGTTGTTTTAATTGTTGCTATAGCTGTTGTAGCCTCTGTTTCTGTTGTTGTTTTTGAGAACTGTATATGAGGCAAAATTGTCCATGGCGTGAACACCGAATAGATTATAATATTTAACGCCCACGATTAAAATAAAATCTATACGACTTTTCAAAATGATCTTACAACCGAATCGTGCCCTTATACCTATTTTCGGATGCAGGTAACGTCTATACCTATTGTACATAAAGGTTCATTAGATTGTGCAGTAACAAACCGTTATTTCCAGTCAACCCAAAAGAAATGAGTTTCTAAACACAATTAGTATCGCTTTTAATATTATATTGCCAAGGAGTGTTTGGTTGAAAATGGGAATGCCTCGCAATCTGATGAGAGTTGCCTTTTATACTCGCTTATAAATCGAGAAAATTGCAAATTTCAAAGATCCTGATCTGATGTAGCATAATGTGACTGCAGTTCTGGGTCTGGGTTTTTTTTTTTGTTTTTTGTTTTACTGACTACTACTAACAAACTGCACAGAGCCAGATGTGCCGTCGCATAATGCGCCTGCAGATCTAGGTCTGTGCAATTTATTTCGACTTATAGTCGAGTATATACGTTACCTGAACGGCAACAAAATTTGCATGATTTGTTAAATATTAAGTAGTGAAATCAAATATTGTTAGAGAAGCTGCTGAATGGGTTCAGCTTCATTGCTAGCATCTAAAAGGAATTCTTCTAAAACATAATATGGGACATAGGCCAAACAAAATTGTTAGAGTAAAAGGTGTTATTGTGCATTGTGTGTGTGTGTGTGTCTGTGTGTGTGTGTGAGAGTGTGTGTGTGTGTGTGTGTGTGTGTGTGTGTGTGTGTGTGTGTGTGTGAGAGAGAGAGAGAGAGAGAGAGAGAGAGAGAGAGAGAGAGAGAGAAAGAGAGCTCACCTTCAGATTCCAAGCAAGAATTTCATGTACGTTATCAATACCTGCCCAGCTGTCATATGGTATAAAGTTCCAACAACCTCGATAGGTTTATCAGTATGATTTGCAAGAGACACGAGCATTTGCCAAACGTTAGCAGTTTTTGATTGTGCAAACATATTGGTGGCTTTTTACATCAATGATGTCATATTCAAGCAAACTGCATGCGCATATTAATGATGTTCATCTCCCAGACGCATTAGGTTGAGTATGTTCGATAATATTGCGTCTATTGATACGCACCAGTTTGATCACGCATGCTCTTCTATTACGCTTTCATTCCATCAGACATTAAATGAAGTCTTTCCTAAAGATTTTGTTCCGTACTACATGCCTCAAAACATTTCAATAAGCCTAAGGCCTTTTGTCGCCAAAATGTATTTCTGGGTGTCAATGTGGAAAACGTCCATGACTGTGAACCCAAAATTTTCTCATATGGAGATGCGATGACAAATAATTTACAACCAAAACTGACATGGTTCCAACAATCACTTCTGAAGCAATCATAATATCGAAGCATAGCAGGAAAATTAAATTATTTTATAAGGTGCTCAAATGTTACAGTTCAAACATGATACAGACTAACACTGTACAAGCACCTGGTGAATATGTGCCGATGGTCTGCTTGAGTTTTGATGTTTTTAATGCTTTAAAATTTAGTCATTGTAGTTGTAGTTGTAGTTGTTGCGCTTAACGCCATTTTTCAGCACACGGTAGGCTATTCATGGCGGCCAGTATTAATGGTGGAGGAAGAAACCGAAAAATCACCGGAAAGAACCACCGACCCACGAGAAGCTACTGGCAAGCTTTCTCACATATCCACATTCGCCGAATCCTAGACTCGAACCCACGCAGACAGAGGTGAGATGGCAGTGATCCGTAACGGACAGCGCTTTAGACCACTCGGCCACTCGGGGCCCCCCTTTTTAGGCTTAGTCATTGCTTGTTGGCGCAATTTCAACTTTGGATGTTTTCCAAACAAATATTCCTGATTTATAAAAAATATTTATATAAGTTATTTTTTCTCACAAAGTTATAATATTAAGTATTGTGTCGACAGCATGGTTAAAATCTGAAATATTGATTCCTGGCAACACAATGCAGGATCATTTCCGCTACACCCACCAATAAAGGGTTGAGTATATATTCAGCATTACCATTGATATTTACATACATTCATTAGATCAATATATTTTTCGACAGTATCAAAATTTTCATGTGAATATATTTAATGTACTTGGAACCTTTTTATTAATACGAGAATCCAACTTTTCATTTTAGCGACATTTGCACTTAGTAGATAGAATATGGCAATTCTCATAGCATATAGTCAGAGACAAAAATTACTGGATGGGAATATTGACATGTATATAGACATTTAAAAAAAGCAATTTGAAACGACGGACTGTTTAGGTTATTGTAATAAGACAGCTAACAGTTCAATAAACAACAAGGACTAGGTGCCTTGTATGCCTGGACATTGATACGTGCCCTGGAAAATACAAATAAAATGCCGGATCTGAAATAAGAAGCGCACAAGCCTGATAAAGTTTTTAATTGTTCTGAGAGAGGTGGCTCTATTCTTTTGCTGTTATTTATGGTAGCCAAAGATGGTCATATTACGGCAAATTAGTCAATAATATTGTCAGCATTCAGTATGTCGCGTAACAGTAAACTAAACGTCAATATTGGTGGTTTTCATTTTACGGTAAACACAACGTAAATGTTGCAGGATATACCCAAAAATTGACGTTTTACAGTATGTATGTATGTATGTATGTATGTATGTATGTATGTATGTATGTATGTATGTATGTATGTATGTATGTATGTATGTATGTATGTATGTATGTATGTATGTGTGTGTGTGTGTGTGTGTGTGTGTGTGTGTGTGTGTGTGTGTGTGCGTGCGTGCGTGCATGCATGCATGCATGCATGCATGCATGCATGCATGCATGCATGCATGCATGTATGTATGTATGTATGTATGTATGTATGTATGTATGTATGTATGTATGTATGTATGTATGTATGTGTGTGTGTGCGTGCGTGCGTGCGTGCGTATGTTTGTGTGTGTGTGCGTATGTATATATATATATATATATATATATATATATATATATATATATATATATATATATATATATATATATATATATATATATATATATATAATATATATATATATATATATATATATATATATATATATATATATATATATATATATATATATATTCAACAAAGCTTTTAATTATATAAAACGCAATAACTTGTTGCATATCTAGATCTATAAGATGACAGAAGTAATTAAGAATAAATGGAGATGTTGCATTACGAGAAGAGTTTTTAAATATGGATCCATTTGATTTTATGTGAATGCCATGCTATCATTTCAAAACGCCCCAGCCCACCACTCGACACTAACTAGTATCCCACCAGCTGTGCTGAAATTGTTACTGTTTCGTTGTTATCATTTATCTTTCTATATAAATGAATCATACTCGTGTAGCGAGTGTACGTTATCGAGTGTGCGAGTGTACGTTGATGCTCACCATTTGGTGTAAACAATTAGTTTGGCATAGCCCTGAAAAAAAGCTCGCAAAAATGTATTGGTCGAGTACCATAAAATTGTTCATCGTCTTAAAATGCATTTTTTTTATGCTAAAATAATGTCCATAACGTTTGTCCAGTTTTGTTTTCTATTTTAATACGCTGTAAGAAATTTAAAAGAATGGCCAATCTTCGATTGTTTTCTTAGCTGTGTAGGACTGAATGAAGGACAAACTTTATTGTTTGTATACTAGAATGTGGTCGAGTACTAAACACAGCAACTTCTTTTCTTAGTCCAGTCTTTTGAAAATGGAAATACGTGCCAACCCACATTGAATTTGTACATCCTCATTATTTTCCTATCGTTAAATCCTATTTTTACTTTGTCAAATTCAGTATGAAAGGCAATCTTGGGCAACTACTCAATTCCTAGAAAAGGAAAGAATTATTCAAAATGTCCTCATTAAGAAAGCCTGAAAGAAGCCTTCATGAGAGAAAGAAAAATGTGATGCCTCATACTGGAAAAGATCTTTGGGTCGTTGAGATGTCATTATAAATTCGCTTTACACTTCCGCAAAGACATTACAATTATTTTACGTCACATCAAGGTCGCGGCATGGAGAGACGTCGAAATCCGTTTAGATCTCATAAACACGTTCAGAAAAGAAAAGGGAAAGAAGAATATGTACTGCTAGAGAACTGGAAATGTGTGATTTCTAGTTGATAAAAGGGACAAATGATTCACCAATGTTCTTGCGAATGTTCCAAGTCAGAATTAAAATCTCTTTGCCATGATACCCACTATGATTACAATCCAAAAATCCCAGTGAAAATTTGTCATCCTGTGTCGTCTTCAACTAACTCAGGCCCTATCGAATTTGAAATCAATGGACAAACCAAAGATTTTATCGATGCGGATAACCGCTGTAAGTACATGAAAACGAAAGTTCTCAAAGGTGAGTAACACCAATCGAGGCGTCGACGCCAGAGTAGCCTCTTCAACAATTTCATGCATTTGTTATTCAGCGAAGTAGATTTATACCTGAATAACAAATTAGCCAGCAGCTGCATGGAATCATAACCTTACCGAGGGTACCTGGAAATCTATTGACTTACGAAAAAGAAGCCAGGTATAGACATCTGGTTGCTTTTGGAAAAGTTATACGACTCAAATTTGATTGCAGATGATAACAAAGATAGCACTGCTGAATTTTGATTGCAGACGATGACAAAAACCGCACTGTTGGACTTGGATTGCAGACAATAATAAAGATATCACTGTTGGACTTTGATTGCATCCGATAATACAGATATCACTGTTGGACTTGGATTGCAGACGATAACAAAGACCGCACTGTTGGACTTGGATTGCAGACGATAACAAGACCGCACTGTTGGACACAGTATAAAACTGATGGACCGTTTGCATTTGGACATGTGATAGGTAGTATCGAGTTCCATTTGATGGAGCATCCTAACGAGTAGAAACCGTCATTGAATAAAACAGGATTTTACAAATAGCAATACAGCAGTTATTAACTTCCCACGTTGTCCCATCATCAAAACAATATGACATATCAAAGAATACCCCAACTACGAAGTGCAGTATAAAACAGAAACATTCTAGGAAATACAGAAGAAACTGAAAGCCCATTAGCTTCTCAAGAATTCTTTAAACCAGGAATTGGACACATCCATCAGATATATCACAGGAATTGGACACATCCATCACATATATCACATGACTTGGACACATCCATCAGATATATCACAGGACTTGGACACATCCATCAGATATATCACAAGAATTGGACACATCCATCAGATATATCACAGGAATTGGACACATCCATCAGATATATCACAGGAATTGGACACATCCATCAGATATATCACAAGAATTGGATACATCCATCAGATATATCACAGAAATTGGACACATCCATCAGATATATCACAAGAATTGGACACATCTATCAGATATATCACAGGAATTGGACACATCCATCAGATATATCACAGGAATTGGACACATCCATCAGATATATCACGGGAATTGGACACATCCATCAGATATATCACAATAACCTGGGTACATTTCAGAGATAAAAGAAAGAAAAAACTTAATCCCCGACTGTAAAAAATAGTATATAAACTATAACAACAACCACAAAAAACAGCATAACAATGCCAACAAAAATAATTGTATAAAAAGCAATTAATCAGTAGAGATAAACCTTAACGCTCTAGGCAGGGTGAGTGGATCCAATCAACCTAAGAGGGGAATGGTCATCGGGTCATTAGATGCTGGCTTCGTACGGACCAAGCTTCCGTGGAGAAGGATACCTCTGAGTCCCATAAAAAGGACTATTAAGGCAAGTCTCTCAGTTAAGACCAAAAGGGAAACTAAATCATATTATATCTTAAAAATCGACTAATAATTAAAGACAAATTATCAACCATATCTGATCCAAAAATGTACTGAAAACGATTGTCTATAAAAACCCAATCTCAATAACAACAACCAAATCTCTACTATCCTTCATACATTAGAATTAAAGAATTTCCCGGATAAACGTCCCTACCAAACTGATAGCCGAACAAATATATGATATATAGTGGTCCTATGTCCAGGCAATCAGGCATTGCCACACAAGGTGGCAAAAAGACTGAGTCACAGTAACAACTAAGACCTAAAATTAGCCAAGAATTTAAGGTGGTCCTAAGCAACGACCATGAGTCCAAGCTGTACATGCCGGCATTATTAGAATTATTATTATTAAATTGAAACTATCGTAGAGCAAAACAAAAACTTCCCACACACAGTTATAATGTGGTAAAAAGCAAATACCACTAAGCCCACTGCAAAAGGCAGTACAATATAATAGCACCATATTCACTTATGTATCTCCTCATGGCGAAAACTTCATGAAACGTTTAATTGATGTAAGGTAGTTATAAACCCTAACCTTTCGGTCTCGCCACACAATGCGACAATGACTGAAATGAATCATAACGTAACTAACGTAAAAGTTGCGTATGCAATCAAATCAACTAAGGGCCATGACCCACTACTATGTTAGTACCAGCACCTTGTCATTTTACTCAAGACGGTATGCTTAACATAGACCATGTCTAGTCTAAATCAACTAGAAGATGACAACTTTCGAGCCAACAATCCGCGAATGAAAATGAATCAACATTTAGCGACATGCTATTGCCCTTGTCTATCCTTCCCCTCCCTCGCTTCCTCCAGACAACCAGTTGAGTAGTATGCAGAGCATACATTAAGTGTCGGTAGGCGCTGAAAAGTTACCTACCGAGGAGATTTTAAGTAATAAACCCTGAGTACATTAACCAGTCACACATGCTCGAATGGCCTATCGCGACTTAAATTTAAGACAGACAGACAGATAATCTGACCACCCACTGCTCATTCATCAACCGCTACAATGAACAAAATTTCAAAAACTTGGTGCATATGTATAGGGTAACAACACAACTCATCCAGAAAAACACAGATATTCAGGCTCTCATTTTCTTGATAATAGCTCTCGTTCATTTGGAAGATGCTATTTCAGACAAAATCAGCAAAGAGATTAATAGGAGCTGGGATATACGACCACTGTTAAGGAAGTGATAAAATTTTACCGCTATTTTCAGGGCTACCTAGATCACTAGAAAGATACTAATTTTATTTTATATTTTTTGTTTCTTTGTGTAAATATTTCTTGGTATGTGTCTATGATGTTGATAACTAAAGCTTAAAACCCTTTTCTCTCTTCTCTTGTAATAGTGTGTGTTTGGACGTAAGGGTATGGTGGTGTGTCTGTAAATATTTTCTACCCATCTTTATGTATAATGTTATGTTTATTCGTTTGATGTGTGTGTTTGGATAGTTATTAACAAGCGAGTGCTGGATATCATATTTGCTGTCATGGATTAAGGAGTCTGCGGGATTGTTGGTCGAAAACCTATAACACTACATTTTCCCTTGTCCATATACACTGTTGATACTTTTCATTTTAAGATTGGATGTCCCCTTGTTCCTATAAACATTTTTGTCATAAGAATGCTTTAAACCAAAGTGGAATATGCTATCCCTACGACCTACCCGAGGATGCTTGAAACTATAAAAAGAAATTCTATATGAAGTAAGACTATTTTAACAGGTTTGAGAATTTTTTTTAATTCGTACCTTGTCACTCACATATCTTCTCAATTCTCAATTTCCATAAAAGGATAGGCCATAATTTGTAGAAACGCCAAACAGTTCTACATATAGCATATCTGAAAAGTGTGGTTTTTTTTATCATGTTGCCATTATCCTCAAATTTAGAATTAGGTTATTAAACATAAAATCTCATCTCTATGAAAATTTAGAATTAGGTTATTAAACATAATATCTCATCACTATGAAAATTTAGAATTAGGTTATTAAACATAATATCTCATCACTATGAAAATTTAGAATTAGGTTATTAAACATACAATCTCATCACTATGAAAATTTAGAATTAGGTTATTAAACATAATATCTCATCACTATGAAAATTTAGAATTAGGTTATTAAACATAAAATCTCATCACTATGAAAATTTAGAATTAGGTTATTAAACATAAAATCTCATCACTATGAAAATTTAGAATTAGGTTATTAAACATAAAATCTCATCACTATGAAAATTTAAAATTAGGTTATTAGACATAATATCTCATCACTATGAAAATTTAGAATTATGTTATTAAACATAAAATCTCATCTCTATGAAAATTTAGAATTAGGTTATTAAACATAATATTTCATCACTATGAAAATTTAGAATTAGGTTATTAAACATAATATCTCATCACTATGAAAATTTAGAATTAGGTTATTAAACATACAATCTCATCACTATGAAAATTTAGAATTAGGTTATTAAACATAATATCTCATCACTATGAAAATTTAGAATTAGGTTATTAAACATAAAATCTCATCACTATGAAAATTTAGAATTAGGTTATTAAACATAAAATCTCAACACTATAAAAATTTAGAATTAGGTTATTAAACATAATATCTCATCACAGTGAAAAATTGAGAATTAGTAAAACTAATACTCAATATAGAAAATTTAGATTGGTCTATAAACATATAATGTCATGCGCTATTAGAATTTTTATTATTAATTAAACATCGTAAGCAAATCTAAATACTATCAACAAGTTTAATTGGTAAAAACATAAATACCATCCACTGCAAAGCATTTACAATATATAGACCTATATTCACTTTATATCTCATCACATGGAAAATTTAAAGTAATTATGTAATATTAAAACTAAACTTCTTCCTAAATGACAATTGACGAATCTAGGTTAACTAACGTAAATAGTTTCAGTATGCAACAAATTAATATAGGTATTAAACCACATAATTATCCACACTTGATCATTTTAGAATAGGTATTTAAAACATAGACATCTATCATCACTAAGAGAAATTTGAGAACTTCAGGAATGAAAATGAATACATCCACACTATGCGTCTATCTTTGAGAAATTTAGTATTGCAGAGCATAAAATTAGTTCGTACTGAAAATTTAGAGATTAGGTTATTAAACATAAAACGTCAACACTATTATAAAATTTAGAGAAAGCATTATTGAACCATGTAATTCATCACGCTCAATGAAAAATTTCAAAATTGGTATTATAAACAAAAACTCATCTCATGAAAACAGAATTAGGCTTATTACATAATATTCGTTCATTTGAAATTGAATTATTATTAACAAAACCCATAAGCAAAATTAATAGGTTGATTAGACATACATTCATGAATGATAAAATTTAGAATTTAGGTCTGATATAAAGAATAATTTATTTCATACTATGAAAATTTGTTGGTAGGTTATTTAAACAATAAAACTTTCTCATCTCTTGAAAATTTGAGATATGGTTTTACTTAAAATCTAACACTATTATTAAAATTTAGTTTGATTGTGGATATTTAAACATTATCATATTCTTCATATGAAATTCTGCGGATTTGGTCAAAACTATAAAATATTTCCTTGAAAACTTTCATCACTATGAAAAATTTAGAATTCAGGTTTATTAAACATAAAATCTCATCACTATGAAAATTTAGAATTAGGTTATTAAACATAATAATCTCATCACTATGAAAATTTAGAATTAGGTTATTAAACATAATATTCATCACTATGAAAATTTAGAATAGGTTTTTAAACATAAAATCTCATCACTATGAAAAATTAGAATTAGGTTATTAAACATAAATCTCATCACTATGAAAATTTAGAATTAGGTTATTAAACATAAAATCTCATCACTATGAAAATTTAGAATTAGGTTATTAAACATAATATCTCATCACTATGAAAATTTAGAATTAGGTTATTAAACATAAAATCTCATCACTATGAAAATTTAGAATTAGGTTATTAAACATAAAATCTCATCACTATGAAAATTTAGAATTAGGTTATTAAACATAATATCTCATCACTATGAAAATTTAGAATTAGGTTATTAAACATAAAATCTCATCACTATGAAAATTTAGAATTAGGTTATTAAACATAAAATCTCATCACTATGAAAATTTAGAATTAGGTTATTAAACATAATATCTCATCACTATGAAAATTTAGAATTAGGTTATTAAACATAAAATCTCATCACTATGAAAATTTAGAATTAGGTTATTAAACATAAAATCTCATCACTATGAAAATTTAGAATTAGGTTATTAAACATAATATCTCATCACTATGAAAATTTAGAATTAGGTTATTAAACATAAAATCTCATCACTATGAAAATTTAGAATTAGGTTATTAAACATAATATCTCATCACTATGAAAATTTAGAATTAGGTTATTAAACATAAAATCTCATCACTATGAAAATTTAGAATTAGGTTATTAAACATAAAATCTCATCACTATGAAAATTTAGAATTAGGTTATTAAACATAAAATCTCATCACTATGAAAATTTAGAATTAGGTTATTAAACATAATATCTCATCACTATGAAAATTTAGAATTAGGTTATTAAACATAAAATCTCATCTCTATGAAAATTTAGAATTAGGTTATTAAACATAAAATCTCATCTCTATGAAAATTTAAAATTAGGTTATTAAACATAATATCTCATCACTATGAAAATTTAGAATTAGGTTATTAAACATACAATCTCATCACTATGAAAATTTAGAATTAGGTTATTAAACATAATATCTCATCACTATGAAAATTTAGAATTAGGTTATTAAACATAAAATCTCATCACTATGAAAATTTAGAATTAGGTTATTAAACATAAAATCTCATCACTATGAAAATTTAGAATTAGGTTATTAAACATAATATCTCATCACTATGAAAATTTAGAATTAGGTTATTAAACATAAAATCTCATCTCTATGAAAATTTAGAATTAGGTTATTAAACATAATATCTCATCACTATGAAAATTTAGAATTAGGTTATTAAACATAATATCTCATCACTATGAAAATTTAGAATTAGGTTATTAAACATAATATCTCATCACTATGAAAATTTAGAATTAGGTTATTAAACATAAAATCTCATCACTATGAAAATTTAAAATTAGGTTATTAAACATAAAATCTCTTCACTATGAAAATTTAGAATTAGGTTATTAAACATAAAATCTCTTCACTATGAAAATTTAGAATTAGGTTATTAAACATAATATCTCATCACTATGAAAATTTAGAATTAGGTTATTAAACATAAAATCTCATCACTCTGAAAATTTAAAATTAGGTTATTAGACATAATATTTCATCACTATGAAAATTTAGAATTAGGTTATTAAACATAAAATCTCATCACTATGAAAATTTAGAATTAGGTTATTAAACATACAATCTCATCTCTATGAAAATACTTTTGTTCATCACAATTCCCGCACGTAGGTGAACATCAATCCAGAGTTGCAAGGTTGCGAGGTCGAAACCTGGCCGAGTCATACTAAAGACATAAACATGGTATTAACAGCTGCCTCACTAGGCTCTCAGCATTATGAGGTTAGCATTAGGACTGATAGGCCTTCTGTCAGGATAATGTGACTGGGTGGGACATCATGCTACATATCGGCAGCATGATGCCCCAGTGCTAGGCATCGCTATAAACTGTCATTCTGCAGACATATTAGTTATATACTGAAAAAATTGTTTAAGCGACTTTAAAAATCCAAATCACACACACACACACACACACACACACACACACACACACACACACACCAATTTCGTCAAGTACCGATATATGTCTCGCCCTAGCGCCAACAGAACAAATAGCTGTACGGATCATGCGAGCCTCAAATACATCAACTTGGATCAATCCGCACATGATCTGAGTGCATGTTACTCCCAATGCAGTGTGCGTTGTACGTGGATGAACAAAATTGCATTTTTTTCTTTTTTTAAAGACACATCAACGATAAAAAGCGTTTGCATTCCTAGAGGCTACGTATTATTGAATAGACATTTTACACCATAATTATTTTCACCCATAATACTAAATAATTAAATGATGACAAATATCCACCTATGTACTCGACGGAATTTACCCGTGTTAATTGTCATGTGTAAATGCATAACCTATGATGTATGAATCAGGCCAAAAGATCCAAAGAAAAGTCAGTATCCTCTCTGAGTACAAATTTAAAACATTTGCTCAAATATTAAATATTACTGTTTTATTTTTGCTGTAAATTCAAAGTAAAATTGTGGTCAGAATAAAGAAAACCTGAATAAGACCTGTTTTTATCTCTACACCAAATTAATTGAGATTTAACAAATCTTAGTACGATTTATAGTTCCTATATACAAGCCAAATTTCACAGATTGAATAACTGTTGCTATAAATTTAAATTGTCGAGCTTTGAGTCTACTTTGAACTGTTGTGCTAAGACCGTTTCATGACTGTAAGGCCTTGGATCAAGAGAGTGCAAAACTCGACTTTGGGGTTACTTTCTTGTCCTTGCACCTCCTAATCTGAACAGATAGGGTCGATACAAAGAATACCGTTCTCCCGAAAACTTAAATATAAGATGCACAGATTACTACAACTATATTGTTGATATTGCGATATTGAAAAGACTCATTTCTACTTTTCCCCATTTGTCAAATGATTTCATATAAATCAATCTAAAGTTGAAAGTACTTAGTCAGAAAGGGACGACAAATTTCTTCAATTTCTGATCAGGAAAGGATTGCGTTAATTAGGTATTATATTATCTATTCTTTTTAATGAGAGGCGTATCGAAAACATATGGCGTCCACGGCAAGAATTAAGATTGGTCCCCTATCAAAGTGGCGCCTACGGCAAGAATTAGGATTGCGCCCCTATCAAAGTGGCGCCTAAGGCAAGAATTAAGATTGCGCCCCTATCAAAGTGGCGCCTACGGCAAGAATAAAGATTGCGCCCCTATCAAAGTGGCGCCCACGGCAAGAACTAAAATTGCGCCCCTATCAAAGCTTTGAAAGTATAAAAAAATATGTTCTGCTCACCGATTTTGCCCCCTCACCCCTTTTCTCCCTTTTTTCAACTTGTAAACACGGCACGTGCGATATCTTGCCACACCCTCGCTACATCTCTGTTTTTAATCTCAATTAACTATTCATAATGTTAGAAAATCAATTAGTAAAAAATGATTAAAGAAGTGATACGTGACGAAATCATAAATTTTTGTTCCCATTCTTTCTCATGTCGGGTATACATATTCATAGATGACGGCATATCAAATGAAGAGTAAATATCCATCAATTGCTTTTTTGATTTCAAACTGACACTATTTTACTGGAATACTTCCAATTTTTCGAGCATTTTTTAATCATTGATAGTATGGTCAGAAATATCAAGTGTACAAATTACGAATGGTCGGGGTGATGAATCGTCTCTGCTATTTATAATTCTATTAGCATTTCCAGTAAGTACTTCCAGGCTTTGTTTTAGCACAAGGCATTTTTTTAAAAAATTCCTTTACAGTAAGACAATGTGCACAGTTCGTTTGCTTCAGTTATATTCATTATAAAGAAACAACCTAATAATAACTCGTAACAACAGTTGTCACACGCCAACAGCGGTTCGTTAATTCTGAAAATTAATGAAAAATAAAATTAATAAACAATATTACGTGGGATGATAGTTTCTCCGTGGTATAATTCAAATACGAGGAATGCTATGTCTCGTCTATCCCATAATGGTGTAATCATTTATGTGGAATTCGATGCTTCGCCTTCACCGCTGTAGCATAATCCAATTATATTTTGTACTACGTCGAGCTCCCTCCGCGGTGGTGTAATCCAAATACGACGCATGCGTTGTCTGGCCCGCTCCGCGGTGGTGTAATACATTTAGGAAGATTGTCGAACCTGGCTTGCTCAGTTGTAATACAAGCCTCGAACTTTGTTATATCCATAGCAAAAGTGGATAATATCGTCCAAGATGAAAATACCCGTCATATTTCCTGACAGTGCAGACAGATGCTTCTTGTAAAGTTAGATAACTCTAAAGCATTTACCGCACACGCTGAATCGTAAAAGTAGGTCATCATGGCCTACATATTCCCCGTGGAAAATAGTATCACTAAGAAAAAGCATCCCTCGAATTTAAAAATTGCAAATACGATAGTATCAGATTGAAACGTCACACACAGAATTGCATTGAAGCAATAAAGCGTGAAGGCTTTGCTCTAAGTGCTTTTATTTAAAAATAGTCAACTTGTTCGACCTTAAAATCTATTTTGTGACTTCTATTTTAAAAATGTGTACGCTTCTTAGTAAAACAAAGCTCCTTAGTTCCTGGTTTTAAAACTAAACTTGCTTTCAGTTCTCAATTTCAATAACATTTATCAATCTCTTGATTTAAGTATGGTTGTCTGTCTCTTGATTTAAGCATGATCGTCTCTTGATTTAAGCATGGTTGTCGGTCTCTTGATTTAAGCATGGTTGTCGGTCTCTTGAATTAAGTATGCTTGTCTGTCTCCATCTCTTGATTTAAGTATGCTTGTCTGTCTCCATCTCTTGATTAAGTATGCTTGTCTGTCTCCATCTCTTGATTTAAGTATGCTTGTCTGTCTCCATCTCTTGATTAAGTATGCTTGTCTGTCTCTTCATTTAAGCATGCTTGTCTGTCTCCATCTCTTGATTTAAGTATGGTTATCTGTCTCGTGATTTAAGCATGGTTGTCTGTCTCTTGATTTAAGCATGGTTGTCTGTTTCTTGATTTAAGCATGGTTGTCTGTTTCTTGATAGTTGTGTGTCTCTTGATTTAAGTGTGCTTGTCTGTCTCCATCTCTTGATTAGGTATGCTTGTCTGTCTCTTGAATTAAGTATGGTTGTCTGTCTCCATCTCTTGATATAAGCATGTTGTCTGACTCCATCTCTTTATTAAGTATGCTTGTCTGCCTCTTGATGTAAGCATGGTTGTCTGTCTCTTGATTTAAGCATGGTCGTCTGTCTCTTGATTTAAGTATGGTTGTCTGTCTCTTGATTTAAGTATGGTTGTCTGTCTCTTGATTTTAGCATGGTTGTCTGTCTCTTGATTTAAGCATGGTTGTCTGTCTCCATCTCTTGATATAAGCATGTTGTCTGTCTCCATCTCTTTATTAAGTATGCTTGTCTGTCTCTTGATTTAAGCATGATTGTCGGTCTCTTGATTTAAGCATGATTGTCGGTCTCTTTATTTAAGCATGGTTGTCTGTCTCCAAATGTTTAACTAGTTTTCAACTCTCGAGTTTCAAAATGCTATGCAAGACTGAGAAAAGTTTTGCTTATGTAGCTGATTTGAAGAAAAAAATGTTGTTAGTCTTGTTGTTGTAACAAATATTCTAACATGTAACTTCAAATAACACCTTGTTTGAAACAAATTTCTGTCTTAATTGGTCCAGTTTAAAACATGATTCTATGTTTCATTTGATAAAATCGTCCGCCTAGTTTGAATGAGACTAACTTATGATTTCTACTTCTTACCCATGTCTTCATCAACGTCTATGAGCTTTTCTATTGGCAATACAGAATTGAATTAACTGAATAGCAGGCACCTGTATTACTTGTGTTAAATGCGGATTTAACAGCAATCTTTGTGTACTGATTTGTCATCAAAATGCGATGGTAGATCAAGGTTTATGACCCTTTTCCTATGGCCGAGATTTTTTAGTCTTTAAGATTTGTGTACTTACTTGTTGGTATTTGTTAGGGCACGAGACCTCCGCATAACTAAGTTTTTCTTTTAAATTATGGAGCGTGTTTAACCTCGTTACTACCAGCCTGATATAGGCCGAGGAGTGTCGATAGCATGAATTGTAAAATTCTAATAGTACAGACAGAGTTCGGTCGTTTTTGTATTTGTGTGATTATTCCTCTGAACGGATGCCTGAGGAAACGTTTCATTTGTGTAGTCATGTCTACCTATGCCTCATTCACTGAACTTTACAGAAGTTGGGAAAAGTCAAGCAACAGAGAAAAAATTATTTATCTTTTTAAAACAAAATCACAAAGGGAGTAGATCTAAATTTATAAGAAAGCCTTTATGAAAATAAATCAAGAAGGGTCTTAACAGTCTCTTCCCGCAGGAATATGGTTATAAGCACCAACCTAAAATGTTCATACGACCAAAATACCCCAGACCTTCTGTACAATATATATTCCTCTATAATGCTTTAGTCGGTTCCCTTCTCGTCTCTGCAACCGGCTGCGAGCTACATTATTTGTTTACCGGACGATGAAGTTTATCAAAATTCTCTACAAAGGATTATTGATATTTCACAAACCTATTGTAGAGATGCCGCTCTTTTAAACATTTGACATGGCTAGATCATACAGCATTTATCTCATGAATATAAAAGTGTTTGAGGGAATAGTAGATAACTCGCAAAGGCGAACACAATATGCGCACAGAACATAACGGTGATATATATGCAATTTAGTGTTACATTTTGTTGTGAAAAATCTTAAATAATTAACGGTGTCTACTTCTCATTAGCGCCAATAGAATTGAGCTATATAAATTTTAGACAGTTATTTAAAAAAAAAAGGAAAAACATTAATCTACCCGTGTATAATAATTCATCGAAAAATATTGGTCTACACCAATCAAATCAAGGTGAATGTTAAAAAAATGCTATTGTTTTGCAAAATTGTAGACTTACAATGAAAACAAACTGTGCTTTTCTCTTCCCAAAGGTTTGCTATTACTGATTGTAACGTACTACAATTGTTCTTTCTCACATTATAAGTAATTAAATCTTCGATTTGAAATAATATGTGTAGTGGTAATTATTAGTTCATGTAAATATTAGTCTATGTAAGAGGGAAGTGCAGAAGCTATGATGCATAAATCAGGACTGGGATCGGGGGAAGGAGGGGTGGGTGTCAGGAATGTAATACCTTTTGTCTCTCTTGTGATGTTGATTACTGATATTGTTTCCTAAGACCACTTAATCGTCAACAAACAGAGTGAGTTTGACCTTAAATAACAATAGCAAATAGACAAACGTTTACATCTGTATAATTTGACGCTGCAAAGACCACTTTTCCTTCCTCGGTGCTGAAATTATTTTCTATCAATCTGTCTCAGAAATTGGAACGATTTACTACCAAATAAAAGGCGATGCGAAGAAGTCTTAATTTCCTGATGAAATTGATTGACTTCTATCCAGCGTCAAAAATATTGGATTATTTTTCCTGTTTTCTGAAAGATAGCTGTCGCTAATGATGTTGTCGAAATAAAAATACAAGTTAAATATAAATACAAAGATATTTTTAAAAAATGGCAGTTAGTGGCTACGTCCTCTGTCTCTTAACAAATAATTTCCAAATTCTATGCAATAACCCATATATGATATACATTTTGTGTAATAGGATTTGCATGATATACGTTTTGTTTAATATGTCTTACCTGATATGCACTACATTTAATGTACCTCCTTACATGATATACATTATATGTAATAGTCTGACATGATATGCGTTATGCGCAATAGGCCATACATGGGGATTGATAAACAACAAGTACCACATGGCAATACACACCAGCCTTTAATTTTAGCAATGGTTTTGAATTAGTAATTTAGTAAGGGTTTTGAATTAATATATGTTTCTTTAAAACCATGAATGATTGATGCAAAATGCAGTATCCAAATAATGGAAAAATTAAACGACCTTGAGTTTACAACTATCAAAAACAAAACAATTTGTTGTTTCCAACATGGTTACCATTTTTCCTTCAAACCCCACGCTGAACAAACATGCATGCATTATGCTCCAATATACCATTTTAACCATTAGAATTATTCAAGTTCATACTGAATATTTCCGTTTAATTCAAGTGTTGCTCTCTCTCTCTCTCTCTCTCTCTCTCTCTCTCTCTCTCTCTCTCTCTCTCTCTCTCTCTCTCTCTCTCTCTCTCTCTCTCTCTCTCTCTCTCATGCAAAGTGGCTTTTATGTAAAGGAAGTACTGAATCTAAGATGGAGGACTAATTCCATCTTTAATATGCCAATAAAATTTTAAATAAATAAATAAAAGTACAAAAGGTATTGAAATTATCCGTATATTTGCGCAGTATCTTCTAAAGAATAACACTAGCATATCACACATGTATTTATCGTAGTCATTATCGAAAGCAGATTTGAAAGGAATATAAAAGTGAGTCGTTTGTTTCTAAAAAGCTAAGGTAAAGTCACGTTTCATTCATGGCGACAGATTCTTGTGTTATAAAATGCTACTACAGTATGGTATTCATTTGCGATATCTTTATAAGCTGTAAATTATACTAGTGTCGAAACAATTAATTCAATTTCCTGGTTTAGACATATTTTGGTACCAGTGGTTAAATATTGAAGAAAATATACACCTTTCTCTTTGACTTTCTTCATATTTTCGTATTCATTATCTATCCGTGAAAATAGTCGTGAATGCTTATTACTGTATTACGTTTGAGAATCGATAAATGGATCAAGTTTTTAACTGCATTTTTCAACATGTTTTCATTTTCAGACAATTGGATGCATGACGAGAAGCGATGAAGCGGTAGACAGACCGCTTTGAGCATGTAAACCCAGGTTCACTGGAGACAATGATGATGATTTTTTATTACAATCGGAAATGAGTAATGAAACCAAGTTCTCAAATGCAGATACTGGCAACCAAAAAACAATTACGTTAGCAACTGGAAATATTTTGAAGACTGTAGATAGCAAACAAGTTGTTGGTTTAGTAACCATGGATGTGGAAGAACACGACTAAGGCTTGCTTTAGCATATCACCAATTGGAATGATCGCGTATTCCCACCGGATGCTCATAATAAACGAAGATATAAATCACCTGAGCATGTTGAAACGATTGGTGAATAGAGGTTCGAGAGGAAAAGAAGTGCGACAGAAAAGATGGAATACAGTTATTAAAAAAATTTCCATTATTGTGCTGAAGAAAAGAACGCAAAAGCTTGTTGCAAAACAATATTGGGACACGGGAGAACGAGCTTAGAAGGCGTAAAGTCTCGTACAAGTACAGTCAGGTACCTACTAGCTGATATACAACGTAAAATAACAGAACCAAATGAAGATGATAAAAATGAAACTGGAGTATACAGCTCTAACAGGTCACAAGAAAATATATGCGCTGTGAATACTCAGAACCAGAATTGTGTATTTGGATTTGGAATGCAAATATTAGCAAAGACCAATAAATACTCGACAGTGATAAAATATTAGCACTATTTTTTTTTCTTTAAAAACATCTCCAACTTTCGAAGATATTTTTATGATAATGAATTTAAAGTGTAGTTCCTATTATTTGTATTTTACAATGCAACAGTCATATGTGTCTCAAGTGAAAGCTGTCAATTTATGCCATCTTCATAGAGGCTTGGAAATATGAAGAAAATCAGAACGTTGAATCTTCCTCCGCGGACAGATCATCTAATATTGACTAAAAATGAATTAATCTTTTCATAGAGACAAGAGACACAGAAGGATTCTGATGCGATCATTTGAAATATCAGGATCAAAACTAAAACAAGGTAAATAAACCAAATAAATTCTAATAGCAAAACAAGAGTACTCTGGCAAAAGCGCATGCTTAGCAACATCATACCTGAATTTCCATTTCTGAATTTGCAAATATTTATTCATGTACATCTGAGAACATCAGCGTCTGTGGTGGTAAAATTCGATATGCCAGCATTAACTGTCTTATTTCTGACCGTTAGACGGTAATATCTAGGCTTGATTGCAAGCAGTTGGTGTCACGCAGAAAGCAAGTCTACCAACCGATAATAACAAATGTGGACACTTGTTATTAGAAACTTGCAAGCCTAATAACAACATTGATGAATTTGTAGATGTTAATAAAGACAAAGTGCTAAAATAAATGAAATCATCTTGCGATTCAACACCTTTTGTGCTGGATGCTGTTCCACCCAAACAAGAGGGACCCTTAAGAGAAACTCTGGTGCAAGACGGTCCAAAGGGGGAAACTGCGGGACCCTTAAGAGAAACTCTGGCGCAAGGCGGTCCAAAGGGGGGAAATGAGGGACCAATAAGTGAAAATCTATCGCAAAACGGTCCAAAGGAGGGACCCATAAGCGAAACTCTTACGCAAGACGGTCCAAAGGGAAAAACTGCGAGACCCTTAAGAGAAACTCTGGTGCAAGACGGTCCGAAGGGGGAAAATGATGGAACCTTAAGTGAAAATCTATCACAATACGGTCCAAAGGAAGGACCCTTAAGAGAAACTCCTGCGCAAGACGGTCCGAAGAGGGAAAATGAGGGACCCTTAAGTGAAAATCTATCGCAAGACGGTCCGAAGGGAAAAAATGATGGACCCTTAAGTGAAAATCTATCACAATACGGTCCAAAGAAAGAACCCTTAAGAGAAACTCTTGCGCAAGTCGGTCTGAAGAAGGAAACTGAGGGATCCTTAAGTGAAAATCTATCGCAAGACGGTCCAAAGAAAGGACCCTTATGCGAACCTCTGGCGCAAGACGGTCCAAAGGGGGAAAATGAGCGACCCTTAAGTAAAAATCTATCCCAAGACGGTCCAAAGGAGGGAAACTTAAGCAAAACTCTGGCGCAAGATGGTCCGAAGGGGGAAAATGATGGACCCTTAAGTGAAAATCTATCGCAAGACGGTCCAAAGGAGGGAAACTTAGGCAAAACTCTGACGCAAGACGGTCCGAAAGGGCAAACTGAGGGACCCTTAAGCGAAAATCTTGCGCAAGACGGTCCGAAGGGGGAAACAGATACCGCAATGTCTCACACAAGTCCAATAAATCAAAATAATCTACATCAACTAAGACAACGCATACTTAAAAAGCGGACAAGTAAAAGACGTATTTATACCGGTGATGACACAAATGTCCCTTGTAGCTTGCTCTCGCTCAAGGACCAGAAGAGGATTTCACAGTGGCAAAAATCTCGACTACGCTTCGATGAATTAGTGAAAAAATCATTGGAAAATCAGTCTAACGTTAAAGACGGTGATCAATTTCAGGACGATAGAAACATTACACAGACGGGCACAAAAATATTAGGAGACAGTGGTCAGATTCAAGCCGAGATACATATTGAAAAATCAGTTACCGAAAGAGACTCAACTATTGACGGATATTTTAGTTCGACTATGAATAGGGAATCAAGTGTGAACTTAAATCAAAGAAGTTCATTATTACAAATGTTGAAGAAGGAACTCAAAGTCTCGCGGGATCTGATGACTGACATACTAAAAGAAGACAAGAAGGATGAAGCTAATGTTAGATACATCAGGATGATGAAAGAACAGTATGGCATTGTGGAAAGACATGAGGCTTTACTTCTAAGATCTACTGAGTTAGCATTTTCAAAGTTGTCGAAACAAAAAGCAGGTAAGATTTTGTATACTTCCCCAACGTTGTTTTTTTTTTGCTCGATTCCGTGCTAATTGTGCAATGAATGTCTTGGTCTTTCACCTACTCACCTCGTTGTGGATCCTCCTGCTTTGCATGCCTTGGTTAAATAGTAATGTTAACCAAGAGACTCATCACTTTGCCTGGTTAAAAAATTTAGATTTTAGGCATTCAAACTTACTCTCATCCGCCATATATTCATGTTCATATATATTTAAAATGTTTGTACCACGAAAGAGAAGAACATGATAATCCATTGGTTTTGATTCTAATCCTTTACTTTCTGTACTTACACTTCTTGTACTCTCCAATTACAAATTCATTATATTATTTTAAAAATAAAGTTTATTGTTGTATGTAGTCAGTATATTGGCTTATTATCAAATGCTTCTTTTCTTGATATCCTTCGTTATGATGCTTTTTAATGCATATTGCTTATATCAGTCATCACATGACGATACCAGGAAATATAGCTTATATCAGTCATCACATGTTGATACCCAGTAAATATAGCTTATATCAGTCATCACATGTTGATACCCAGTAAATATAGCTTATATCAGTCATGACATGATGATACCGAGTAAATATAGCTTATATCAGTCATCACATGTTGATACCCAGTAAATATAGCTTATATCAGTCATGACATGATGATACCCAGTAAATATAGCTTATATCAGTCATCACATGTTGATACCCAGTAAATATAGCTTATATCAGTCATGACATGATGATACCCAGTAAATATAGCTTATATACAGTCATGACATGATGATACCCAGTAAATATAGCTTATATCAGTCATCACATGTTGATACCCAGTAAATATAGCTTATATCAGTCATGACATGATGATACCCAGTAAATATAGCTTATATCAGTCATCACATGGTGATACCCAGTAAATATTGCTTATATCAGTCATCACATGTTGATACCCAGTAAATATAGCTTATATCAGTCATGACATGATGATACCCAGTAAATATAGCTTATATCAGTCATCACATGTTGATACCCAGTAAATATAGCTTATATCAGTCATGACATGATGATACCCAGTAAATATAGCTTATATCAGTCATCACATGGTGATACCCAGTAAATATTGCTTATATCAGTCATCACATGTTGATACCCAGTAAATATAGCTTATATCAGTCATGACATGATGATACCCAGTAAATATAGCTTATATCAGTCATCACATGTTGATACCCAGTAAATATAGCTTATATCAGTCATCACATGTTGATACCCAGTAAATATAGCTTATATCAGTCATGACATGATGATACCCAGTAAATATAGTTTATATCAGTCATCACATGTTGATACCCAGTAAATATAGCTTATATCAGTCATGACATGATGATACCCAGTAAATATAGCTTATATCAGTCATCACATGTTGATACCCAGTAAATGTTGCTTATATCAGTCATCACATGTTGATACCCAGTAAATGTTGCTTATATCAGTCATCACATGTTGATACCCAGTAAATATAGTTTATATCAGTCATGACATGATGATACCCAGTAAATATAGCTTACATCAGTCATATAATGATGATACCCAGTAAATGTAGCTTATATCAGTCATCACATGTTGATACCCAGTAAATATAGCTTACATCAGTCATGACATGATGATACCCAGTAAATATAGTTTATATTAGTCATCACTTGATGATACCCAGTAAATATAGCTTATATCAGTCATTACATGATGATACCCAGTAAATATAGCTTATATCAGTCATGACACAATGATACCCAGTAAATATAGCTTACATCAGTCATGACATGATGATACCCAGTAAATATAGCTTATATCAGTCATCACATGTTGATACCCAGTAAATATAGCTTACATCAGTCATGACATGATGATACCCAGTAAATATAGTTTATATTAGTCATCACATGATGATACCCAGTAAATATAGCTTATATCAGTCATTACATGATGATACCCAGTAAATATAGCTTATATCAGTCATGACACAATGATACCCAGTAAATATAGCTTACATCAGTCATGACATGATGATACCCAGTAAATATAGCTTATATCAGTCATTACATGATGATACCCAGAAAATATAGCTTATATCAGTCATTACATGATGATACCCAGTAAATATAGCTTATATCAGTCTTGACATGATGATACCCAGAAAATATAGCTTATATCAGTCATCACATGATGATACCCAGTAAATATAGCTTATATCAGTCATGACATGATGATACCCAGTAAATATAGCTTATATCAGTCATCACATGATGATACCCAGTAAATATAGCTTATATCAGTCATCACATGATGATACCCAGTAAATATAGCTTATATCAGTCATTACATGACGATACCCAGTAAATATAGCTTACATCAGTCATGACACAATGATATCTAGTAAATATAGCTTATATCAGTCATCACATGATGATACCCAGTAAATATAGCTTATATCAGTCATGACATGATGATACCCAGTAAATATAGTTTATATCAGTCATCACATGATGATAACCAGTAAATATAGCTTATATCAGTCATCACATGATGATACCCAGTAAATATAGCTTATATCAGTCATAACACAATGATATCTAGTAAATATAGCTTATATCAGTCATCACATGATGATACCCAGTAAATGTAGCTTATATCAGTCATGACATGATGATACCCAGAAAATATAGCTTATATCAGTCATGACACAATGATACCCAGTAAATATAGCTTACATCAGTCATGGCACAATGATACATAGTAAATATAACTTATATCAGTCATCACATGATGATAGCCAGTAAATATAGCTTATATCAGTCATCACATGACGATACCCAGTAAATATAGCTTATATCAGTCATCACATGATGATACCCAGTAAATATAGCTTATATCAGTCATCACATGATGATGCCTAGTAAATATAGGTTATATCAGTCATGACACAATATCTAGTAAATATAGGTTATATCAGTCATGACACAATGATACCCAGTAAATATAGCTTGTATCAGTCATGACACAATGATATCTAGTAAATATAGCTTATATCAGTCATGACATGATGATACCCAGTAAATATAACTTATATCAGTCATCACATGATGATACCCAGTAAATATAGCTTATATCAGTCATGACACAATGATACCCAGTAAATATAGCTTACACCAGTCATGGCACAATGATACATAGTAAATATAACTTATATCAGTCATCACATGATGATACCCAGTAAATATAGCTTATATCAGTCATCACATGACGATACCCAGTAAATATAGCTTATATCAGTCATCACATGATGATACCCAGTAAATATAGCTTATATCAGTCATCACATGATGATGCCTAGTAAATATAGGTTATATCAGTCATGACACAATATCTAGTAAATATAGGTTATATCAGTCATGACACAATGATACCCAGTAAATATAGCTTGTATCAGTCATGACACAATGATATCTAGTAAATATAGCTTATATCAGTCATGACATGATGATACCCAGTAAATATAACTTATATCAGTCATCACATGATGATACCCAGTAAATATAGCTTATATCAGTCATGACACAATGATACCCAGTAAATATAGCTTACACCAGTCATGGCACAATGATACATAGTAAATATAACTTATATCAGTCATGACATGATGATACCCAGTAAACATAGTTTATATCAGTCATCACATGATGATACCCAGTAAATATAGCTTATATCAGTCATGACACAATGATACCCAGTAAATATAGCTTACATCAGTCATGACACAATGATACACAGTAAATATAATTTATATCAGTCATAACACAATGATACCTAGTAAATATAGCTTATGTCAGTCATAACATGATGATACCCAGAAAATATAGCTTATTCTTTAATAGTCACGACATGATGGTACCCAATTCATTCAGCTTAGACCATATTCATGACACGATGATACCCAGTAAATATAGCTTTTTTAATAGTTATCACACGATGATACCAAGTAAATATAGCTTATACCGTGGTCATGGCTTAAAGAAACCCAATTAATTGGTTATATAGATCTATAAATAATTTTCTTCCAACCATGCGTATATAATTTTCTCCCGCTTAAGTGTATAAACATTGTTGTTACATCAATAAGATAAAGATTGTCTGTGTTTTTCTATTGTAAATTAAAAATGAATGATGACTATCATAAAATATGTTGTAAAATTCTCTAATATTGCTAAGAAATTTGTTTCCAACCAGAAAACGATTAGGTAAGTACAGTAAACTATAATGCAAACATAAATGGCTTCTTTATTTTAAATTTTAGTACACATATATTGAAGATAAGTATAATTTTCAACTTTAACCAGCACAGTTTATTTATGCAAACTTTTTTCATAACTTTTTTGATTCTATGACTTGAAATGTTTCTTTTGTTTCCACTTGCTAGAGAAAGACCGCAGTGGAAGATCAATGATGTCAAGCGGATACATCGAGATGGAACAATGGCAAGAAAGAGAGAGTTTCAAGCCGTAAGATATGTTTATTGATAAATGGGGAAAACAATGATAATTGTTTATTAATGTATGTTCATGGGTATTAGGGAAAATATAATTCCATGCTTGGTAGTTATAACCATTATATCGGATTTTCCATGTTGACATATTTAGGATTTTTCATTTTATCGAATAACATCATTAGATGTACAGGAGACCAGTCTGGTTTTTGGTGTTCAAACTGTATTTTATTCATCATTTTACCAGCTTTGATTGCAGTCTTGATAATTAGCTGATACGATGGGCTTGCTTTTGTCGTCTGGTAAAATGAATGATTTCTATGGCTAAACTTCCTAAATAAATTTTATCAGTCATGAAATTTGGCGCAGTTTAACACGGATGTCTAGCTTGTCGTAAGTGAAAATAGTTCCATCAAGCATCCAATGGCATTAAGGCTCCCACCTTTAAACTATTGATAATGTAATTTCTTTTGAACGGTTGATTATATCGACATTTCGTTTGCACCCAATGATATCTGATGATTTATAAACGATCCAGACATGAACCAATGCTAACATGATATTCAACATGGCCTCCATGACCACCATCTTGAAAGTATTGTTCTATTCTCTCTGAACAGATAGTTATATTTACATGGGGTTTTATATGAAGCTGGACTGAAATGAAAAGGATCGTGTTCATGTCCAAAATGGCCATCATAAAACTGTTGTTATCGCCACTTCTCGAAAGCGGGTGTTCATTGTTACGAGAGGCTGGTCCTGAATAAAATTGGTGCCAATGTGATCCTAGATATTGCAACCAACAGTGGTTAGCATTAAAAGTCTTATTACAACTGTTTCTCCTGTACGGGTGGTCGGATTGACACGAGATTTCACTGTACGGATGGTCCGATTGACATGGGGTTATCACATAAACATCTTTAGAATTGCGTACTTGCTCCTATATTAAAATGATTCTGATCTTTACGCTTCCTTCCTAGTTGTTCCTATATAAAATTTTATATTGGTTATTTATGAATAAATATTTGTTACGACATATGTATCTCACCACGATACAATGACAGTATGTATCTGTTTCCGAATGCAAATGTTGCAGATCTGACTTCAAAAACAGTAACCACTGTGGCTATCTATAAATATTGTCATCACTAATGCTCTTGATAGACTGGTGGCATTAATGTTGAGGTTTTGAAGAAGAAAAAACACCTCATGCAATATGCAATTTGGCATGAATGATTATGGTACCAGTCTGACTACCAATATGTCCGACACAACTGAAAACCAGACTTACTATACTTTGAGATAATGTCATAAGTCACCGTTTACATTTTTATACTTTAACGACGTTATAATCACATTGATTTGTAAATGTACAGTTTAATTTTGACTAGACTTTGTGCTTCGTTGTTTTTCTATAACAAAAATCGTTGATAGTCAGCTTTCTAAACTTTATTTCATGGTCAAAGCGCTTTATTCTTATTGATTTTATCGGAATTCCTTGTCGGCTTGACAGCTCTAACAAGAAGGAATGAATTTTTGTCAGATACTGTTTCTGATCTACTAGAAGACTACCCTGAATAATGCCATTTACTTGTACTTTGAATGTTTTTAAACAAAAATATAATTATCGAACCATTCAAACTTAGCATATGGATATATCTTTATACCATCTGCGACGGGTTTATGACAATATCGTAAACGAGTTTGATGATCTTGTATCCCTATGATTGATTCAATGTCAAGGCGACTACAGTTATTTTATGCACATGTTAATTCAAACAAAACCAAACAATTTTGTTGTTAGAATATGTAGTATTTTAGCGTTTTTCGAGAATATCTTAGATTATTTCTAAATAAGGCAAATTACAAAAATGAACATGGACTATTTTCGGCTGCGGGAGTGATATTCACATTGATTTTTATTAATATCTTTGGCGTGATGGCTATTTTTAGTTCCTTTAATTTATTAAAATTTTTAATGACAGACTTCTTGAATAAAAAATATACAGCTGCCATACACGACCTACTGGAGTAAGATTTTTGGCAATACCAAATTTTTAAGAGAATAAACTCACCAGTTATCATTTCAACAAGAAAACTCAACGAAGCCTATTCCAATCAGATCGCTAGATATTAACGCGTGCGGAGAGAGAGAGAGAGAGAGAGAGAGAGAGAGAGAGAGAGAGAGAGAGAGAGAGAGAGAGAGAGAGAGAGAGAGAGAGAGAGAGAGAGAGAGAGAAGGGCATTTTATCTACTGGTAAGTTCAGACTTAAAAACGCGACTGAATAGAACAAATGTAGTTCGTTTTGGGGGGTTGTTGTTGTTGTTGTTGTTTGCTTGTTTGCTTGTTTTTTTGGGGGGAGGAGAAGGCTGAACTCTTTTCTTTTATTCCGTCAGTTAAAACGGGGTATAGTTAGTCACGTATATAATGTCATTTATATATGATTTCGGCAAATCTGACTCCCAAACGAATTAGTTTTCATCTTTCCCTTTTTTGTACCTTTAAACATATGTTTATTGAACTTCTGCAGGGACAAAAGTTTTTTGCACTGTTACGTATCGGCTAGTTCAAAATAACGAAGAAAGAGTGAAAACAACAAGCTTTATAAAAATTTAACAAAAAATAATTTATTTTCCTAGAAAACATGGAAAAAATGTAATTATTTAAAACAAGACTTTAAGATTTACTGAAATGATCCAAATTATTTGTTATAAAGATAAATATAAATTCTGTAAAAGTTCTAAACAGAGTCTGAAGTTCAGTTCCGGTCCAAAATGGCGGATGAAAACGTCAAACGAAGACTAACAAAAAAAAATCCAGAATTTACACAGTAAAGCAGAGTTTGTATTGTTCCGTTCCAATTTAGAATATTTTCGGAAAATGTGTTTGTCCAAACCAGTAATGTTGTTCTCCAGGAAAACAATTATTCAGGAAAACGAAGTAAAATTAGCTCCACTAACAAGACACATGTTGTTCTAGGTAGACATACGAACAGACAACTTCTTCTAAATCAAAAATACCTTTTCTAAGGTAATAGAAGTTGTGTAACTCTAAGATGTTACAATAGGCTACGATTCTGACTGCGACTCTGAACGTCTTACAAAAAATTTCAGCATATAAACGAAGCTAATACGTTGTTTGAATTCCACGCGCACGGATGACGCATGCAGTTTCATAATACATCTGAACCTTAGCAAAGATTGATCAAGTATCAGCCAATCGTTTAAATAGCTATTCCTGAATGTTAACTTGTAATGAATTCGCCATCATACACACCACGTGCTCACATGGGTCACATTTACGACTCAAGAAAACACGATGTTTTAACAATATATTAGTCTGATATTAATATAATCATATTAATAATTACATTTAATAAAATAAAATGAAATAAAATGATTTATACAGAATTGATTCCTTAACACACGCACTTTAACTAGAAGGTCGTAACAGCACGTTTTGATAATGTACCCAGCATAACAAATTAGATTATTCAATAATAAAATGCATCAATATTACAATTGAATATGCAGCGTTTTTTCAATAATAATATTGCAAATTATATAAATGTTAATATAGTAATTAAAAATAAACCTGTGATTTATCATGATGTATTCCTCAGGTTTTACGCTGTGGATCCATATGGAAAAATGTGCCTCTGCTGCTTGATAGATCCGGTAGATACGGAGAATGGTGAATCCCTAATTCACTGTGATATTTTGGATACATTAGACGTCCCACCTGTAGTGGATATGTTCGAGATATTGCTGAGCCACATCGTTCAAGTATCACGGATTCAGGTAGAACAAAATAAGATTGAAACGAACTTGTACTTTATGGGTTTATCCATTCCTTTCCATACTCGAAAATCATTTATTGACATGCTTGGATTATCTTTTCCATGCACCGTTTTTGTCTGTCAAAACGTTGGTCTTTCCATACTCAGTTACTGTCTGTCTAAACATGTGGGGTTTTTTTTTTGCATACCCGTGTATATAGAAGACAAGGGTTTTGTCAGACAGAAACTGATTAACGTCTTTATGTTCTCTCTCTCTCTCTCTCTCTCTCTCTCTCTCTCTCTCTCTCTCTCTCTCTCTCTCTCTCTCTCTCTCTCTCTCTCTCTCTCTCTCTCTCTCTCTCTCTCTCTCTCTCTCTCAATGAGTTTAAGTTCATAAGCTGAAGAAAGCAATGAACAAGAGCACAAAAACAGATGATATCCGAAGACAAAGACGGGGAGATCAACTCCAATAGCTTAAATGCATTACTATAGCAAGTAGCGTTACAAGTATTTTATAATAATTATAATTAATAACAATAATTGTGCTACATTTCTTGCACATTTCATATGTATAAACAAATAGCATATATATATATATATATATATATATATATATATATATATATATATATATATATATATATATATATATATATATATATATATATATATATATATATATATATATATATAAAGCGTAGTTTAAAGGTCAATGGATAGGAGACGCAAAGACTAATTCCTGAATCCTAAATCAATACGTCTAAGTTCATTGTATTTTTCAGAGTGGTACTTGGGTGGCCATTCCCTACAATCACATTATTATTCAGGACTGGCAAGAGACTTGTTTGAAAGAACTTGTGGAGGACTGTATCTGGATTGACCTGCAAACAAAATTTCGTCACACTAAGAGATATGTTGATCAGGTAGATACTCAGTCAGTAAGCATTTATAACCAGTAAGCATGTATAACCAGTAAGCATTTATAACCAGTAACCGTTTATAACCAGGTGTAATGAAAGGATGGTTCTGCCATAACAACGGTTTCAATGTTATCTTAATTTGCAAATCTGGGAAATTTATTATTTTATTCACTTTTACTAACTCACTCTTTTATTCATTTGCTTAATTAAGTTCACAAATGTCTCCTTTTTAACGACAGCTTCAAAATACATTTGTATATAAGTCATTTTTCTAATGCCCATATTAAATACCTTTGTATATAAGTCATTTTTCTAATGCCCATATTTATGTGACTAAGTCTATATAACTGTGAGTAATTATACTAGATCTTATAGTTTTATCCTGGAAAGTACCCTATTTGTTGCGCTTCTAGTATTTTACCCCACCCCACCCTACCCCTTACCACCATTGTTAAGCAATGACAATGATTTGCAAAATTGCATATTATTTCTATCATAATACAATATAATATTTCTGTTATTATGCAATGTACTATTTAATTACGATACAATGTACCATTTACACTATGATACAATGTACCATCTCTATTTTGATATAATGTGCTATTTGTATTATACAATATGTAATTTCTATTATACATTGTATCATTTCCATTATACATTGTATCATTTATATCATATTTATATTATGCAATGTTTTATTTATATTATTATACAATATATCATTTATATTATGCAACGTTTTATTTATATTATTATACAATATATCATTCATATTATTATACAATGAGCCATTTATTTTATGATATTATGCACCATTTATGTTATTATTATATCATGATAGCTTCCTTAATACCTAAAGTTGTATTTTTTCTTTTGATGGAGTATAACAATTTAACAATTTCCATGAGTTTAACTACCTTCTTTTAACATTTAGATATCTTTTCATAGGACATTGAAATATCATAAAATCCCAAAATTTTAAAGCCATGTGTACTTTGTACTGTAATTTTTCAAGTCCAGTTGATATTTTGTGCTACGATTTATTTCCAGACAGAGATGCATTTTATCGAGTTTTTTATTAATGAAAAGAAGACTCTGACCATTGTTGGAAGACCAAAGGTAGACGTAACCGTAGTAGAAAGCCAGAATGTAATGATAACTTCATCCATAGATGACAGGATCCGTCTGACAGCACCAGCATCGCTAGATCGTACCACTAAAGTAGTCCACTTACAGGTAAATCAAAATGTGCTCTTGGATACGATTAATGTCAGCCTGTATGCACACGTCATGCAAGGGGTTCAAAGATATTGACGTTTAAGTAACATCGCCTCACTTAGTAGGTGAATCACAGATATTGTAAAAACGGGGTCTATTAAAATGATATTTCTAAACTGGCAGATTAAACAAAAAAAAAACGACTATGTTAGGCTTGAATATATTTGAGTTTATTACTCAACACTGATGAGATAAACAAGACCTATTGTTCTAATTTATTCGCATTATATAGTTCGTTGAAGTTCTTCACTTTATTCATAGACAAGCAGTACGCCAATTGTTTGTTTCATTCGTTAGTATTTATAGACACATGCATCGCTTTACATTTACAAAATGCAACAAATGAATAGTATCCACGAGGGTTTTTGGTAGCATGTATTAGTGTTGTACAATGAACCCTTCTTCATTTATTAACATATGGAATTAGCATTATATTTTCAGGTATACATTTTTAGTCATTTGAGATAGGAGTAAATTTTGTATTAGGTGTATCGGTCATATTGCTCTGTACGTGTCATAAAATGCCGATCTACGGCTTCGAAAAGCGTGTTGATAAATCATTAGGCAAGAAAAGCAATGCAAGTGTGACATTGTTGTCTTGTCAGTTAGTTGATTAAAGGAACAACTATTTGTGGTATTAACTCGTTCAAAAACCCAACAGTTCTGTTGTCTTGCAAAAATAGGGAAACTGACTTCAAGCCAGACTCAAACAGGTTTTGTTTGAATTGCTCGCTAGTGACGTGCGTTAAGGTCCCTGGGTGTTATAATTATCAGAAACATTAACTGAATGGAGCTGTTTTACAGACTATAAACAATAACATTCTAAAATTTAACGAACATACATACATACATACATACATACATACATACATACATACATACATACATACATACATACATACATACATACATACATACATACATACATACAAACATACATACATACATACATACATACATACATACATACATACATACATACATACATACATACATACATACATACATACATACATACATACATACATACATACATACATACATACATACATAGCATCAATCCATCCATCCATCCATCCATCCATCCATCCATCCATCCATCCATCCATCCATCCATCCATCCATACATACATACATACATACATACATACATACATACATACATACATACATACATACATACATACATACATACATACATACATACATACATACATACATACATACTCAATAACTGTGCCTGAAGTGACAACTTTCTTTTCAAACTTTACAAGAATTTTGTTTATCGCCTCGCACTTTACGTTTTAGCAACAATCGATATTGATACAAAAGACACGTTATACACTGCATTCAAAAAGACAATCAATACTGTCCACCAACCAAAAAAAACGAAAATAAAATCTTTTTTTATTCTATTGTTTTATGTGGAAGGTATTTATTATTATTCTAGATAGAACACTAATCGTAAAATATCAGAACCGCTCCGTTGGCCTACTGGTTAGAGTGTCCGCCTCGGATGCGTCGGTCGCGGGTTCGAACACCGGCTGAGTCATACCAAAGACTTAAAAAAAATGGTACTAACTGCTGTCTGAGGCATGATGCCCCAGTGCTAGACATAACTATAAACTGTCACAATGCAAACATCGAAGATATATGACTGAAAATTAATAAACCTACGTTAAAAATCTAAATCACACACACACACACACACACACACACACACACACACACAGAAAATATCAGGGCGCAGAATATATCATCTTATTGAGGCTATTCTCTCACTGTAAACAGAAAAATTGTTGTATTATAGGTGA
The DNA here is from genome assembly GCA_016746295.1 of Potamilus streckersoni. NCBI lineage: Eukaryota > Metazoa > Mollusca > Bivalvia > Unionida > Unionidae > Potamilus > Potamilus streckersoni. Next base: position 1,268,015 of record JAEAOA010000137.1, read on the forward strand.
TTCCAATTTTTCCGCATATGGTCGCCGACTTCAAGACTACATACAAAAGTCATGATGACGACCTTAACCATAACCTTGACGAGTTTTCGTTGCTTGGCTGCTCACCTTTTATCATACTGAAGATCATGGACAAGAGCAAAGAGTCCCCATCGTTCACGTTTCCTTTCAGAACTCAATCTCCAAGACCGGATAGTGGAATTTTCCTGTCGACGATGCCTTCACCTCTGACTCTTGACCCTACAACCAATTGTGAACATCGACATATGACACCAGACTCTTCACAAACAAGATCTCTACTGGCGTCCTTGTCCTCTCGCGCAATGGTGTCTATCTGTGGTACATTACAATAATTTTTCTCACGAAGCCTCTCTTAACATTGAACGTACTTACTAGGTAACAAAAATCTATCGATGTATTTTAATTGCAAGTCTAGATATACTAGCATCTTTGTCCATGTAAGAGGTAGATATATAGATATATATCAATTCATGCCGCTTGTCTTGTTTTAAGCACATATTTGTAACTTGTCGGCAACGATCCTGTACGGACGATCGTTTAGTAAGTTCATTCGCCTTTGCACAATAAATATCTGGAGAAAAATAAGGTCAGAGAGTCGGGTTTATTTTTCTCAGTACTTTCGTTTGCAATCATTTATAGGGCCATTATTTTTAAAAGTTATTCTGAAATGATACGCTTAATTTTCATGAAAAGCAAAAATGATATAAAACTTCGATTTAAAAGCAGATTGAGCTTATTCGTGTACTGAATACGATATATCTTTGCTCTAATAATAATTATCTATAGAAAGCCACTATTTAAATTATATGATCAACATTATTTCAGATCTGAAAATGGAATTAATGGTTAACAAATTCCAAATTCAAACGTGTTCTCAATGGCCTGGTCATGGCCGGAAGCACATTTCATTATGTTGTTGTTGTTGTTGGTTTTAACGCCATTTTTCAGCACACGATAGGCTATTCATGGCGGCCAGTATTAATGGTGGAGGAAGAAACCGGAAAATCACCGGAAAGAACCACCGACCCACGAGAAGCTACTGGCAAGCTTTCTCACATATCTACATTAGCCGAATCCTAGACTCGAACACATTATATTTCATTATCTATATCCGTTGTATAACTGTCATCAGACCATCTTTAAGTGAAATAAAATTGAAAAAATACCCAAAATTCTCTATCATTCAGATCGGACCATGCTGCTAATTATCGGATTAGCACTTCAGAAATATTTTAATAGCTGGATGATATATATGTACCTTGTTCACACATTAACATCGTGTCTACAACATCCAGTAACAATGTCTACAACACTCAGTAACATCGTGTCTTCAACACATAATAACATTGTTAGTTCAAACTTTTTACCGAAGATGTTCAAATAATTCCATAAAGTTAACATAATACTTTTGACTTGAATCTGTATGCCTAGCTTAGTTTAGCTTGTAAATCGGGGTTTTCCGTCATTTTCCGGCAATTTGCCCATTTTTTACGATATACACTCCATCAAAATATATCCGAACGAATTTTTAAGCAAAAATCTTCGAGGTGTTTCAATTGTGTTCATTTTTTGCTGACCCAATATAGAATCATGATTAACAATCAATATAACAAAATATTACTAATATCGGAACTCCTGGTTAGATGGATGAATGGTAATTATACTTAAAAAATTGTTTTGTAGCGGATACTGGAGAAAGTTGCACACATATTGTGCACGTCAATAACGGAACCACAGTGAAGACGAAAACTTTGGAGAAACAACCGGATGGGCAATTTGTCAGCTTCCCAGTCTATGAAAAACACGCAAGGTAAAATTAAAATATTAGATTTGAAAAGCACAAAATGACATACAAGGTTGCATTATATTCTAAACTAAGTTATGAGCCTCGTGAATAGTATATTGTGGCAGATAAAACTGCCCAACATCTAACACTAGACGGTTATCAAACTTAAGCAGAAAATTCTTGTGTGTTCTTTTTTCATATGATGCAATCATTTTCCTAAAATGTACAGCAAAAACAGCCAGAAAACCCATTGTTTTAAAAGGTATGTATATTTTTGAAAATTCCATCTGTACATGACTTTACACTTTAAATATACTAAGATGAATTTTATTATCAGAGCGGTTAACCTGATATATCATTATTTTAAAATGTTGAAAAGCATCTATCTGATATTGTATCTTTAATCGGAATATCTTCATCTCTTTCCGATTCAAAAATGACTTCGACTGTCTAAAAAGTACTATGTGGCAATCCTTGCAATATTTCCCAAATTGGTACGTTTTTTGTGGACTAAGTATCCTTCGCATCTGCGAAATATATACCACCACTTATAATGTGTACAAGTGTCAAAAATATCAATTGATAAAGTTTCAACCATTACTAAAACATGCACATTTAAAGCTTTATTTATCAATTAAATAAATCAGTTTTAATAACCCCAAACTATTGCTGATGTTGACATTGTGATGACATGTCGTCGAACAGCTGTTACATCGGATATTATGACGAAATATTTACAACGAGCATGGGGACAATTCAAAATGACCACCTTTAAAACCGGTTTTTCGAAGGAAGTATGCGAGTAAAGAACATCACTTCTTGGACAGACCCTGACCCAGGGTTAGCCTCGTTTTGGGTTGTCATTTCAGTAACTTTTACGTTGAATTTTTGGCGAGAAAACGTAATAGATGTACATCATTTGCTGGAGTTGCTGGCTTTAGTCTACAATCGCAAAATTCTTGAATTTTTTAGATGTATTCTAGAAGATATCCTGGGATATTATTAGTGGCAATTTTGAGGTATCCTCCATCAAGTGGTTGTTTTTACGACGACATCATAAGTTTAATAACATCACAACGACTCAATGCGTGTCATCATTAATATCAGCATAAGCAATAGTTTCATGTTACTGAAACCGGAAGTTCTCTTCTGCCTTTGCATTAAAACGTGCATGCATTTAATTGATGGTTAAAACTTTGTCAAGTGTTAATTTTCAAAACTTTTTATCAAAATCTATTTTTTTACTATTTTTTTACTAATTGCGGAAGTATAACAGTGATTACCTACAAGTTTATTTCAAGTAGTGCAACTTTTACGGTTCATATCGGTAAGACACGAGGATGTTCCGATGATTATGAACTCCTATATATGCAGGTTTTTCACTTTGGAAACACAACAGGAAATGAAATCTACCGAGGTACAAGCTTTGACAACATCGTTTGTGGAGTTTATAACAACAAAACTAATAGATATACAAGTAATCCAAACTGTTGAAAGCAGAACTGTTTTATTGTCTGTGCTGCCTTCACAAAATCTGAACAACGATGAAATCCGGAAACAGGAAGGCGTCATTACTTCAACACATCAGATTCGTTTGGAAGAAGGTAGCTTATTATGTTGGAAGATTCGAGGAAATTTAGCTGTCGTGCAAGATCAATTCAAAGTTTTTGCCTTCCATTCCTTTCTAGGAATAAATTTGAGTTTCCCAATTGAGGTAGTTAATGAATATACTCAGCGGTCTCTATCAACATATGTTGGATTTATTCAACTGTACTCGCTAGAAGATCAGAGAACAGGTCCGTTAGATAAATGGGTTTTACCAAACATTGATACGAATTGGAAGCACCTTCTAGACATACCACTTACTCTCCCTAAACCTACCATTACGGACATTCCGACATCGTGGAAGGCCCCGACTTTTGTACCAAATGAAGGTGAGGTTGCAGGCACATTTGGTGTTGACCTTAGAGGGATTTCTGCTAGAGTGTCCGGTGACTGGTATAGACTGGCGCGTGCTCTTAACTTGCAGCATCCCAGGATTCAGTCTATTGTACAGCGGAACAAAACAGAGGACCGCCGAGAACTGGCGTATCAAATCCTGCTAAGCTGGTTCAAAAGGACACTACACGTGACTGATAAGGTAGGTTATAAAACCTGGTCCAGATATCTAAATTATAAAAGTGAACTAGCCATTGTTTTCATACGAATTATATTCTACGTTCGTATCGGTTATAGTTCCAGTTTATCGCCATTTCGTTACAAAATAAGGCATTTTATTAAAGCATAAAAAATTTAACTAAAATTAGGCTAAATGTTCATAATAAACACACACCCATAACAAAAAACGAAGATGGAAGCTACGAAAAATTACCTAAATTTAAAACCTGGCGCATAAACTGCTGTATTCATATGCGAAACCTAACGTTTTCTTTGTTAATGTATAACCGTCACAACACGCTTGCTGTAATAGATAATAACAATGCAGTTGCGAATGAAAACACTTATTTTCTTGATTTTGAAATGGCGTTATCCTGGGCTAAATGACCTTATGTTTTCTAACAGTTTACCACACTATTTATTTGACATTGAAGATAAATGTTTTGATTTCTTCATTTGCATGTAAATTTCATTTAAAGAAAAGAAAAATGTTCATAGAATACAGAAGTCTGGATAAATTGACAATCCTGGAGTAATTGTAAAATTAAAATAGCACTATCTTTTTGGTCTTTGGCTCCACGTTTAAATGCTAGTATAGTTGAGTTAGTGACTATTTTGACATCATCCAAATATGAAGAGATGAAGATATAATCAAAACTAAATATCAGTCTACATCATATTGACTGCAAATAATGGGGGGGGCTCTAGATTTTTTTTCTTTTTAGTCACAACACAAATTATCACGTTATGCGCTTCGTTCATTTATAATTACCAAAAACATTGTTAAATTGATTATTTTGGATGTTAATATGGGTCAACATCCATAGATTCATGACCATCTTTAACACGATGAAACCAGCTCATAATTTTAGGATATGACAAGAATTTAACTCCATTAAATTTTATCCAAATTGGGGTTTTATAAGTTGGAAAGCACCAAAAGAAACCAAGATTTTACAGTACGCTCTTTGCTAATTAGCAGTTTCCCCTTCTCTGACGTTTTACGTCACTGTCCTTTTCATTATATCACGTCGTGTGCATAGATCTTCGTGTGTCAAGCGTGTTGTACGTGTAACTGGAGATGCTTTTATAGAACTCGGAGGAGGAGGGTCGTTTATCGATCGGCATTACATTTATTGACATTTTGAAAGAAACAAAAATATCTTACTACAAAATATTCAGAGCTGTTAAAGTATCCCTTGTATTGGGTCAACAACTATGTAATTTTACTTATCCGGTATATTATTCAAAATCTCGTATATTAGTGTGTACTCATTACCATTTAATATTGTTTTAAAGCTATTTAGATGCAATTGAAATCAACGTCATATTTTTATAATGTAATTTCTTTCGTTTTTTTCTGTAATGTCATTTATTACCATGCCACGACATTTTGTTATTGCAAACTTGTATCACGTCTGTTTTTAAGTCCTTTATTTTCTATTGCGTTGTTTCTTCACATCTTTTATTCTCTAGACAATTGTATTCCAAAATTTTCTTTCCACTAAATACTATTCATTTTGCTTCCGCCATTTTGTTTAACAGAATAACGTCATCTGCTGGTTCCCATCTTTCAACGATTCATCATATGTTCTCTTTGTCACAAGTACGTCTTTCTTACGTTTCTTTTTGAGACATTCGTATTTGTTTTCCGTTGTATTTGTCATCGTGTATGCCATTTAGAAATAACTCGTGAAAATATCCTCCTCTATACCCTTTTGACTATTCAAGCTTGAAACAACCGGATCATCACATATTACTTGCCACAGTTTAAATTCTTCGGTAAAGTTAGGAAAATATGGGCTAAATATTGCTTTATATTGTAAAATCAGTTTCACAAATTTTAAATGTAGAAATTCCAAAGCTAACAGTTTTCAAATAACCAAATAGTTAAATCCATATTTGTCATATTGTCCACAAAATCACATCGGCATCAATAATGTATGTTGTCATGGGTGAGTCATGTTGTGTCAACAAATTAGGTTTGGGACACAGTCCATTATCTGTTTTCATCTGGATGAAATTATTCCATCTTCAAGCAATCAGAGTACTATTAAATTTTGCTATCGCTGATTTTTCATCGGAGAAGTCGAAAAGTATGCACTATTTTCCTTTTCTAACATACCCTTAAGTTTTTGTTGTCAAACAGTTTTTTTTTCATCAAACTGCATCTTTTCAAACATCGATCTTTGAATATTTCTTTGAAATTATCATATACATCACCTCTATTTTACTTTTTCAGTCCAAGCTTTATTTTCAGAAAATATTTATCACTGTCAATATATATTTGTATCCGTCATTGTATTTATCACATGTTTGCCTTTTCCAAATTCCTGTCTGACTGCCACAGGTCATCAACATTAGTATAAAAGACTCGTTTATAGGAATGACATTATATTGAGTGTTCAATGAACCATTTTTTCTATTGAGCATAATGTATTTTATTTCTATCCCGTTCAGTTACTTCAAATAATTTGATTGATATTTGTATAATCAGAATCAAAGTTAAGATTCTCCAATAAAGTTGTTTGTTTGGAATTCAAAACTATATCAAAACATCTATTGAATATGTTACGCTTAATAAATGGGGGTGGGTATTATAATTCCTAAATGGGACAACATTCTACATTTCTTCTACGTACTCTAAGAAAATAACAATCAATTAGTTTGCACTTCACTAAAGACACAATCAAGAGATTATATGTTGAGTCTTTTCTTTGGAGTATTTTTGTTCATAAAAAATATGAGTGTTCAGGGGACTCAAGTGTATTCTGGAGTAGTTAATACATTTGCAGCCCTGTTATTAGAATTTCTCGGAAAAAATAGTGTCCGTGTAAATATAATTGTAATTTACGCATTATTACAAATATACGCATAACAAATTTTACTTTTATATTTTTAAATTTCATCTGGGGATGTCAGTTTGTTCCTTACTCAGGAATGTCCAACCACAATGTCTGCAACAAACCAAAGAGTAAGATTTAACGGATGGGCAAGCCAACACTATACGTCCAACCCCTCTCCAGGGAAAAGGGAGGGAGGGAGGAAAGGAAGGGGATGGGGACATACATATTTTGTTGCTATATGTCATCTAATTCAGGCAGAAATGCTGGTACCTGCCTTGCGAAGATGTCAGAAATGGCAGCTAGCTGAGGAGTTGGCGCAAAGAAATAGGAAGTACAAACTGGAAAAGCGTGAAATTCTCCAAGGTACTTAATATTCTCAACAACTTCTCTTTTATTCTCTATTCTTGATGTATAACCTTGCACCATGTTATTCTAAAGAAAACAGGTAAAAAAACCCACTTCCTGAGACATGATTCTAAAATTAAAATTTATTGTAATTAGTAACTCGACCACCCGCACCCAGAAACATTCAAGCTTCTTATCATGATGACGTTATCATTATGTCCCTATACTAACCTCTAGACAGACCCACCACTGTCCACCTGGAAACCGACGTACTTTTTGTCAATTCTAGGCATATGATAACCATGGTAATTTTCATCACATTTACCTTATCGTCTGAATTTCACAACTATTATGAACAACCAGTGAATGCCTGATACTAGGTCCTAGTCGCTACATTTTAGTTTGGAGAATATGTATGTATGTTAAGAGTCCAATAAAATGAGTTATAGTCCTTGCACTTTGTTGAGCTCTTCATTCTCGTAGTGGAATATTTCTTGCATGCCGTTCCTAATCTGGTAGTGTCAAAGATTCCGCTTGTACATCGAACAAGGCTTGATTTTTAGCTCGCTTGTTATTATGAAAAAGATTTTGACCTATTAGGTATTGATACAATAACTATTAATTCTATTTATAATGATGCATGGTTTAGAAGTGTAATTTGGACTATAGAGTGTAAGACCTGGACTTGACTTTATATTTGTATGCTTCAAACTACTGTTAGTTCAGCTTGGTCATTTTCACTACCTGGACTTCAGTGCTATATTGAACAACCAAACAAGCAAAACAACTAGCCGATACATACATACATACATACATACATACATACATACATACATACATACATACATACATACATACATACATACATACATACATACATACATACATACATACATACATACATACATACATACATACATACATACATACATACATACATACATAAAAATCTATTGCACAAATGTTCATATTTGTCTTAAGGTGACGCTTTACAGTTTTATAATTTGCATAGGCTTGTTTTTTTTTAATTAAAAAACTAAAAACAAATACTTTCCAGATTTTCCTTACTGTTTAACCTGGCTATGACTTTATGTGGCATTGATAAGTGTTACGCTACGGAGTCGAACTGGTTTTAGGACACGACATAATCAACTTCATAAAAGTAAGCGTAATGTGATAATAAATTTTCTGTATTATAAGAAATATATATTTTGTTTTCCAGATACGAAACTGAACAACGCTATTACACAGATATGTCAAACACCAACCGTCTTTGGCAAATGGCAGGAACTGTCGCGCAACTTGGGACTAAGCAATGATGACATCATCGCTATTAGTGCTCGTGCCGGAGACGACAAGTCATGCTGCTTTGAAGCACTGTACTTGTGGAAGAATGCTACAAGAAAGCCCACTGTTCGAAATCTAGCTGTACAACTCCGACGATGTCAGTGCAATGTAGCAGCAGGTGTGTGTATGTATATATATATATATATATATATATATATATATATATATATATATATATATATATATATATATATATATATATATATATATATAGAGAGAGAGAGAGAGAGAGAGAGAGAGAGAGAGAGAGAGAGAGAGAGAGAGAGAGAGAGAGAGAGAGAGAGAGAGAGAGAGAGTATGTGCTGTATCATTTATATATCACGATATGTATATATTTTTCATTACCAGGAAACGAGGCTGGCCATGTTTCCTTTTAATGAAAAATTTATACAACGAAAGGCATATCAAAGATACAACGTATATACTATACATGCAGTTAAGATTTATTACAGGCTATACTATACATGCAGTTAAGATTTATTACAGGCAACTGCATTGACGGAATGAAGGAGCTCTTCACATCCTTGACAAATGTGTCCGCTAAAAAATGTCTTTTTTCTTATTCGGCTAATCATAGTCTTCTTTACAAACTGACAGTGTGTGTGTGTGTGTGTGTGTGTGTGTGTGTGTGTGTGTGTGTGTGTGTGTGTGTGTGTGTGACTGCTCTTTATAGAAAAAGCCTGGATCTATAGCAAATCATGTGCTCTCCGTGACTCCATCGCTAGCATGCACCGACAGATCCAGAAAAAATGCAAATGAGTTTCTCCTTGTATGTTCCCCGATCACATTAACTCTAGGAATATAAAGCCTTGCTACCTCCCTAATCCAGCCCATTTGTCTTTTCTATCTATATTATCTCGACAAATGTCAAAATATCTTGCCAATTACGTCCCCTTGCGGTCTATAGGTGGCGCAAGTTTTAAGCTTTCACTGGTATACCCACAACGTTGTTCACTACGCCTACCAAAATCCATTAAAACTATGTGCTACTTTTCATCCCATTCATTGAATACTGTGTTATTTTCGGATGTATTTAGGATTATTCTACATGTGCTATACATTATATTTTTTTTTAAAAATTGTGACCATAATTTTGTGAATAGTTTCATCTATGTGCAGTTAGTTTTTGTGTTCTCTGACCTCATGGCTCTACATGGCTACACTGTAATTGAAAGTGTTAAGTTCGTGTTCACGTACAATGTTAGTTTATTTATCACCCCTTGAAGAGCGGCTGTCACTGGCAACGCAGTTGACTGCTTCATTTTTCTTTCTTTTCTTACATGTCATTTCAAAATTAATAAAGACTATGTGAACTAAATGCTAGAATGCAAAGCGAGCGAGAAATGTCGTGACTCACTTGTCAAATTGTTATTCGTCGGCTACGTGAAACGTGCACCAGTTGGTCAGAGAACACGTGATTAACAGTTCTAACAAAAACTGCAGGAAAGTGTCGTGACAAAGCAAAGTACCGAGAATACTACTTCTTTGAATATATTAAATCAAAGAACAGAGAGCACTAATGTTTCGCATATTCGCCTTATACAGAGTCTTTGGCCAGCCTTGTTGCGATGCTGTTACATCTGAGGGAATAAAAGATTTAGCGACGTTTGTTACAGCAAGCAACGATACGATAGAACTGATGCGTTTTAGCGAACTTCTCTTCGTCCTTCCATCTTCATCTGTTTTTGTTATGAAGTTAGAACCTTTGGGGGAGCTTCCACTGAATTATAGGCAGCCCAGGTGGCGCTGGTCCCCTCCTCTTCCCCCGCATGTTCGATAATGGCCAGTGACTCCAGGTGATTGAGGTTTATTAATGACTTCAATGATACCGTCTCTGCTATCCACCGTACCGAACACCCATCTGACTCTAGATCCATACCGTTTAGTGTCACTGTCTACCGTATGGCTTCCTTTACATATCGCCTATGATTCCTAATAATGAGACGGGGAATATTAACATCACCGGGGATCTTATCGATAGATCTATCCGTCCGCCTATCGTTGCTATTTCTCCGGCTGAACAGCCATATCTACACACCCGACAACTGTATTGCTTGTGATGTTCACAAGCCGTCCGTACCGATTCGATGACTAAATCATGCCGATACGATTAACCAATTTCTCACAGCTTTTCCTTTTAGACAGTACGGTGAAAGTCTTAGAGAAGACGATCACGCCTCTTTTATTCCTTCAGAAATGTATTATAAAGATATCGATGTAGATAACGACTAAGGCTACCCGTACACTGAATGAAGGGGTAAACTTGACGATTGTTCATTCTCAGATCCCGCGATAGAGCGGAATGAGTATATCTTTAAAAGGACAACAGAGGAATTATTGGGTGTTTCCGTACTTGGAATGTCTGCTTACCCGCCCCCCCCTTCTACACCATCATACAGGGCAAGGTCTCAATTGTTTCTGACGAAAAAGTCTTCCCTTCCTTCCATCTTTCTCCACGGTAGGGACATGAAGTAAATTGCCGAGAGTCTGTCTGCCAAAATCAGTGATCCATGTAATTTCAAATGCTTTTTTTCCGAAGTTCACTTATAGTGTTCCTTGCAATCTTACTGTTGTAAGACCATTTCGACACCTTCTTCAAAGATATCAAGGCGTTAGACAAAAACTTGGCTATGGTCAATCAAACTTCGTCCATTTCTGTACGGTGAATAAAGACATTGTGCAGACCACTTCAAAGCTGATACGCAATATAATACCCATGCTTTTGAAGTCAGATTTGCTGTCTCTAGAAATTTTTTCCTTCAGGCCTAGACCATTCTGGCTATGCACATCCTGATTTGACATTGCGAAACTCCATTTGGATAGTCTCTGTTGCTCGGTGGAAAGATAGAGGAATTGCTGATGCAAGCAGCCCTAGAACTGCCCCTCCTTCTCTCTGCATAACAACAATTCCCTTACACATCATCTCCGACTTACTTTCAACGGTGTGATGACCCGATTCATAGACATACTGGATCGTTCTATGCATAACCCAAAAGCCAGCCGCGATACATATCATATACACCAGGACAATCTGCTAATCAGTTTCGGATCTGTTCATATCGTTATCTACCCCCGCATCTCGGCTCTCTTACCTTTTACTCGTGTCCCCGACCGTCTGTAGACATCAAGAAGGCGCCCAACTCTTCTTTTTTATTTTCTTCAAACAGACCAGTCTTTTTCTGACAAGGGAAAGGGGCTCCAAATTTCCACAGCTGTGCTTCTGTTCTCATAGTTCTGTAGTAGAGATGATTGAGAAGCGGGTGTGGAGATTCTTCGGACTCTACAATTTTTGGATGTTTCCTCCCAGCCTTTTCTGATTACAACGGGTAATGGCATTCAAGATGGATATGGCAAGATCAGTCCACCACTCCATCTGTCCGAACGAAGTAGATATCTGTCTTGATCAGACATACTCTTTTTCACGTTCCCTTTCATCCATCCTTAATGAAATTTCTGCGGTTTACATATCGAAGAATTTTTGTTATTAGTTTTGCGTGCTCTCCTGGCTTAAATATAATCGTATGGACTTTACAAAACTACTCCACTGTATCGTATCCCTGTTCCGTGCTGTTGTTGTTTTTGGGTTTAACGCCATTTTTCAGCACAAGATAGGCTATACATGGCGGCCAGTATTAATGGTGGAGGAAGAACCCTGGAAAACCCCGGGAAGAACCACCGACCCACGAGACGCTACTGGCAGGCTTTCTCACTTACCCACGTTAGACGAGTCTGGACTCTAACTCACGCAGACAGAGGTGAGATGGCAGTGATCCGTAACGGACAGCGCTTTAGACCACTCGGCCACTCGGGGCCCCTGCAATTTCATCTATTTCCACTACTTCGTATTTTGACGACATCCTCCAGAAACTCGCAATCAGTTCCATTCTAGTCAAAAGAAAGAACGTTCTTTTTTCCGTTTACACCATCTAGATATAGTGATTAATTATGAGGTCCCATCCTTGTTTATCTCATCAGCTCATCCATCTGGTTATAGGTTTTGTCACACATCTCAGCCCAGTGCGTTTTGGGGTTGTCTGAATCTTCGTCCTTGTAGAATCCATTCTGAACATGAATTACAAATCGTGGAATTTCTGCCACTCTTTGGATTGTTTTATGCATCAGCAGATCTTATGCTGGTTTGCCTCTTCAGGCGCCCTTTGCAGATGATAAAGCTATCTATTGGGGTTCCCTTTTCCATTCCGCTCGATTAGAGGATCAGCGTAACGAGTGAGATGGTATCGTTCCTGAACCAGAGTGGCAAAAATGGTTGGCTGACGATAGGAATACCTCTCGAACGAATTTACCCAGATGTGATCTTGTATACAAACACTAGCACCTGTGGTTGAGAAATCCATTTGTTACTGGAGTACAGCTGATGACAAGCTCGTCCTGAAAATTTATCGGAGATGAAAGCTATCATCATAATCGTTCAATTTTGGAGCGACCATCTTCGTAAAAAAGAGTGCTCATCATGTCAGACAACTCGGCGGTGGTGATGTATCTCCTCAAACAGGACGCTACCAAATCAAACCAACTCTACATTCTTGTCTGGGCATTCTGAATTGGTGCGTACTATGCAACAGCGACATCCAGATCAGACATATTCCTGGCAAACTCATTGTCTTGCCTGATTCTCTGTCATGGATAAAACATATTCCACATACAGAATGGTCCCTTCATCTGTCAGTCTTTCCTTAGATGTGCCTGCTGTGGGGTCGTCTGATGATTGATCTTTTTACAACCAAGCTGAAATCACAAACTGTTCACCTTCGTTTCTCCAGTACCAGATCCCAAGGTTTGGTCCTTCAACGCTCTTTCTCTCAATTGGGATCATCTGTGGTGCTTTGCCTACTCCCCAGTCGATGTTAGTTCCTAGGCTTATTCACAAATTTAGAGGTCAGATAACTCAGATTATCACTCTCTGCTAGAATAAATTTCTAGTGATCTACACAAGAAGATCTCGATCTCGATGAGGCTGAATCTTTTCAAATCGCCTCAGACTTGCATGCTCGTTCCTTGCAAAGACCATATTGTCCTTCACATTTAGCTCTTGTCTGGAGAACCTTGCAGCAGATTCATTAAACCTTTCAATCATATTTTTTTGTATTAATTGAATGCACTAGAAGTCAAGAGTTATTGCCCTTTGTCTATATAATATAGAAGATGACTTTTCATCTTTGGGAGAACTGGTTTAAAGAGGTTGTAGGGCTTATAGCCCTAACATTAATGGTTTTGGGGAAATACTCAAGGAGAAACATAATTTACTAAACTATTTGCTGTGAAAGGGGTTTAAATATTATGAGCAAAATGTAAAAACACAATCCTTGAAGAAATGAATGAACATTTCTAAATAATACACACTAATTTTGCTTAATGTCTGAGCAAGAAAGCAGATTTGAAAATGAAAAAGAGTGAGACAGTTGAGCTATGATTTGATTTGATTTGCAGAGTATTGTGTACATACACCACAAAATGATGATATTTTCATTTAAGGCGAGTTAAATACATGGAATGGTCAAAGTAATTAAGATAAATTTAATATCTAACTACTGTTAACATATTTGGTACCTGTACACACATTTAACCAAGATACCTGTACACACATTTAACCATGATGCTGGTACACACATTTAACCCTGATATCTGTACACATCTAACCCTGATGCCTGTAGACACATTTAACCCTAATACTGGTACACATGTTTAACTCTGATAATGGTACCCACATTTGACCCTGATACTGGTACACATGTTTAACCCGGATACCTGTACACACATTTAACCCTGATGCCTGTACACACATTTAACCCTGATATATGTACACACATTTAACCCTGATACCTGTGTATACATTTAGCCTTAATACTTGTACTTGCATTTAATCAGATCAAACAATAATGTGCCATTCATCTTCAGAAAAGGCATTTAAATTTTAATATAAAAGGATGGAATTTATCCAAGGAATCATGGTAGGGTTAAACCCAATTCTATTTTTTGTACAATTTATAGCCATGTTGTGTAGCACTACATGTCTTTAATGTAATATACAATTTAATGTCTTTCAGACCATGTAATAAACCACTTCATGTTTTTTCAGACTATGTACTCTACCACTTCACCTGATGAATACAGAGACAAAGCGACAAACATTACACAGCATATATAGAAGTCATCTGTGTACAGGTTCTTGATTTATACAACTCTACATTCAGAAGAGGAACCAAATCTTCATTGAAAGATATTCCATTACAGTACCTGAATATTGTTGGTATTCCTCAGTCCACCCATCCACGATGACATCTTCATTTAATGCAAATAGGAATGATATGAAATCTATTGTGAGATTGCCATGTTCAGGAGATAAATATGAGGACAGAATAGTTATGTCATAAATAGGAGTATGGCACATGTTACAGAAATTTCATATTTTATTTATTTATTTTACTTATACTGTTTTATATTTTTATTATTCATTTTATTAGGTTGAAAGTGGTATTTTATTAAAAAATATCAGCATAGTTTTGTTCACTCTAAAGTTCGTAAAGGAAAGGATGGAAAGGCTCAGGCCATTCCATTCTTTTGATGCAAAAGAAACCATGAACAGTGGTGTATGACATCATGGAAATACACCAGTAATTGAAACCTACTTTAAGTAATTACTTCAAAAGTCATTCTTGTAGAACAAATAATATAGTAGTGAATTTTATAAAAAAAGCAGAACTGCAGGCCTTTAGAAAAGTGCTGTCTTAAGAGTGTGTGTATTTGTGTTTGTGATTGGATTTTTAACAGAGCTTTGACAATTTTTTTGTTATATCTCTTTGATGTAGAAACTGTGGTAGTTTATAGTGATGTCCATCACTGGGGCATCAATCCACAGATATGTAGCATCCTGCCCCACCCTTTCACATTATCCTGACTCTAGTCAGACAAGTCCTAACACTAACCTCTTAATGCAAAGCATCAAGTGAGGCAAATGTTAGTACCATTTTTATAAGTCTTTGGTATGACTTTGCAGGGGTTCAAAACCCATGACCTCCCGCATCGAGGATGACACTGTAACCACTTAGGCCACAAGAGCATTTGCTTGCTTGGGATTTTGGATTTTAGTGCTTTAGACAGGAGATTATGTAGTCCTAAAATGAGTGAGCCACTAGAGTAATATCTCTTTGTATGATTTGTAATAATATACAATTATCTGATTTGAATTTATATTTTAATGGAACAAAAGTTCATAATTGTTTTATTGGATTCGTACATTGATCTAAATATCCCCCCCCCTTGCAAGCAACATATGTTGCCTTATAGAGCTGAAATTGCTGTGAAGAAACCAATGTGTTATTTTTGTGGAGTGCTTTTTATTGCTTCAGTCAATCAGAATTCATACTAAATCTTATTAAAGAAATAAAATAAATTGTCAGTAATCAAATGGTATGATATCAGCTAATGAAAATATACGCGTCAGTATAATACTTCATGGCTCAATAAAAAAATTTGTACTGAATTCTACAAATGCACGTGATTGTTTAATAAAGCACACTAGTTAAGTCATTGGGTTTTATATTTTGTTTAATATATTTATTTGCATCATCCGTCTTTCAAAGGTATTTTTAATATTTTTGAATTTAAAATAAATTTCAAACTTTTGCTCTAAATCATTTTGGAAAACAATTATGGGTCTTTTATGCATCAGTATCAATAGCATGTATGTACCTATAGAAATAAGATGTATGTACCTATAGGAATAGGGTACATGTACCTATAGGAATCGGGTATATGTACCTATAGGAATAGCATGTATGTACCTAAAGAAAAAAGATGTACCTATAGGAATAGGGTATAAGTACCTATAGGAAAAGGGTACATGTACCTATAGGAATAGGGTATATGTACCTATAGAAATAGCATGTATGTACCTATAGAAATAAGATGTATGTACCTATAGGAATAGGGTATATGTACCTATAGGAAAAGGGTACATGTACCTATAGGAATAGGGTATATGTACCTATAGGAAAAGGGTACATGTACCTATAGGAATAGGGTATATGTACCTATAGGAATAGGGTATGTATTTACCTATAGGAATAGTGTGTATGTGCCTACAGGAATAGGGTATATGTACCTATAGGAATAGGGTATATGTACCTATAGGAATAGGGTATATGTACATACAGGAATAGCATGTATTTACCTATAGAAATAGCATGTATGTACCTATAGGAATAGGGTATATGTATCTATAAGAATACAGTATGTATGTACCTATAGGAATAGGGTATATGTACATATAGGAATAGGATGCATGTACTTATAGGAATAAAGTACATGCACCTATAGGAATAGGGTATATGTACCTATAGGTATAGGGTATATGTACCTATAGGTATAGGGTATATGTACCTATAGGTATAGGGTATATGTACCTATAGGAATAATGTGTATGTACCTTTAGGAATAGTGTATATGTACCTATTGGAATAAGCTATATGAGCATACAGGAATAGGGTATATGTACATACACTGTATAGAAATTTAAAAAATCTACATCACAATATCAAGCATGTTGATGCGACTAGAACATGATTGAAAAAGTTTTTAATTTGGTTTAAGTAAATACAGACATAGGTACATACAGACTCACATATGACTAGATTCACCCCATGGAATGTCAGCACCATTAATCTGTTTTATTGCACTAGGCAAAACTCTTTAAGGCAGGATCAACCAAACCAGAAATTTTGTACATTTATTATGCATGCTGATATTGTAATGTTTTATTCTTCTCAAAGAACATGTTTTACAAAACCAGTTTGATTTGCAAAACATGTAACCAGTAAAGGACTTCTATATCACAATAGTATGTGAGGATCTCTCTCTCTCCAATGTAAACAAGAAAATGAGACAAATTTAAATCTAATATTTTAAAATCCATAAATAATTAAATTCCTGAATAAGTGTCATTTTAATTAAAATCTAATGTACATAAGGTTCAAGACTAAAACAAACAGCTAAATAAATATTTTGACATATGCATATAGATATGTAGACAGATTGATGAATGGGTGTACAGATAAACAGATGAATGACTGGCTTGCTAGATATATGGGTGGGTGGGTTGATAGTTGCTGTGGGTTTAATGCAATGTTGCAGCACATGATATGCTATACATAACTGTCAGCATAACTGGTGATGGATGAACCCGAGTATGAACCACCAACCCCAGTATGAAGCACCAATCCGTAGGTTTGCTACTGGCAAACTTTCCCACATATCCACAATGGCTGAGCCTGAGATATGAACCCATGTGGAAAGATGTGAGATGGCAGTGATCCGTATAGATGAGTGATTTAAACTACCCAGTCACCTGGGCTCCCAGGTTAATCGATGGATGGACAGTTGGACAAATGGATGAGCAGATAGACCAAAGGATGTGTATGTGTGTGTGTGCGAGATATATATATATATATATATATATATATATATATATATATATATATATATATATATATATATATATATATATAGAGAGAGAGAGAGAGAGAGAGAGAGAGAGAGAGAGAGATGGACCTGCATATTATTTTTGAAAAAAATGTTTCTTGCAGAAGTTTATTTTAAAATCCTTTTTATTTTACAAGCCATGTCAAAATGCAATTAATAACTGATAATATATACAAAAATAATTTGATCGCTTAGCAATGTTCAATCAAACTCTGTTATATAATAATAATGTCAATTTTAATATCTGAAGGCAAGTTGCAAATAGATCACATGACAAATACTGACAATTTAATACACAGCATAATCAAATACTTATATTAACCAGGTTTTAAAATCTTACAAGATAATCAAGAATTGTAAAAACAAAACAAGACAGAAGATTGGTGTAATGCCAGGCTGTATAAACTTCTCATAACCAGTCTTTCTGTAACCCTCATCTGCTTACTCAATAACCTCAGCTGTAGACTCAATTAGGTTTTTACTAACTCAAGATTCATATACTGGGTACCTCTATAAACATCCCAAACCAGTCTCTCTCTGTAACCCTACCACATTTGCAGACTGGTCAAATATTATGATTTCAATAATGCTGCCAAAATAGAAACAAATATTCAAATACTGGCTACCAATTATAAAACCACCATAAATGTTTGGTCCTAAAACAGTCAAGTTTTGGGAAATATTGGTCTATTGTTTTCCTCGTTTTATCCATGCCATCTAGCAATGATCATACAAGGAAGATTACTCCTAAATTAACAGCATAATCTGGACAGCATATTTGATACAATAACAAAGGATGGAAAAAAGCTTGATCATTATAAAAAAAGCTTGGTCATTGCAATAAAAGCTGACTATATGTCTTGTACAAAAAACACTGACTGAAACTAAAAAGTGAAGATTTTAAAGTGATCAGTATAAAGATTAAATAATTTCTTACCAAAATAATAGATGCTAAAAAATTATTAACCGTAAATTGATACACTGTAAAACTCACCTAAGCATAAGTATCTGAGATATAATTACCCATGCTGAAAATGAACATTCTGAAAGCTATATACAATCCTGCCTACATGTCTACATTAGATATGTCAAAATTGGCTAAATAATAAAACTTGATGTAACTACATTTGATTGCAATTAATACTTCATTGCGCATGAAAATACGAAGTATTAGATTTTTCAAAAATCTGCAGAAACAGGCATATATTCTTGAAATGTCTGATAAGAAACTTGACTTCACTCAAAGTCCAAAATTTTCAACAGTTTACAACCATATTTACAATAAAGCTTTAATCGCCTAACTTATCTATTTTCGTAATTTTTCTTTCTTTGACAAATTTTAGAAGTATCATATCTGATTTTGCCACTTCAAGCTTGAACTCTGACTTCTTACTCAAAAAAATGTCATGAATACAGGGCCAAGTGTCTATCTACAAATATTTGTGGATATATCACAACTTTATCTGACTTGAATTCGAGTTTCTTATTCAAAAACTATTAAGAAAAAGGGGCAAAGTGTCATACCTACATTGGTGTGTTGATTCATCACCACTATATCTGACTTGAATTTGAGTTCGTATTCAAAAAGTGTCAAGAATACCTAAATTGGCATATTGATGAATCACAAATTTATCTGACCAGAATTTGAATCCTTACTCAAAAAGTGTCAAGAATACACTTCAAAGGTCTTGCACATGCTCATGTCTTAACATATCACAACATCATCTGACTTGCAAAATCATAAACATAAACCTTAAACATCACTAATGATAACAACAGTGCCACTGTTATACACTTCTTACTAAAATGCTACTGTTGGCGAGACCAAGACACTTTTTTCTCTTTAACATGGCAATTCTCTTTCTTCATTTATTATACCAAGATAGATTAAATAAATAACAAATTGAAATATAAAAAGTTAAACCATAAGGATAATTGCAATTGTAAAATTGATAAAAATTAAAAAAAATTAAAAGTTTCATCATGTTAAGATCAGGCATGAGTTAAAATCTTCATTACAGTTTTGCTGAAATTATTTGTTCTTTCACAGCATCCATTTCATAAAAGGCTATGTTCTCAAACTGACAGGATGGACTGAAAGGATTCTGCAGTATATGTAAAAGATGAGCAGTAGTTGGTCTAATACATGGATCTTAGTTATTTACCAATATTAATTACAATGTGAAAAACTTAACATATATTGACTGATCTATGAGTGCAGCAAATTTATGATAGCCCAGTCTCTCCTACATCCCAGCTCCACCCCACTCCATGCTGGAGAGTAGTCAACAGCAACACAGTTTTGTAAGCCTTCTGAAAACTGTAGAGTACAATGATTAGTCAATCACAACATCCCACTCTGTTATCTTTTGTAACCAGCTGCAAGTAAAAACTAATGGCAGTAATGCCTACAAAAGTTAAAGGGCAATAACCCCTACAAGAGCTATTAAAGAAGAAGACTGGTTAATATCCACAAAAGGAAAACTAGCTCAAAAGGAAACTAGCAAATAATATGAACAAAATTCTGATGCAAAGAGTTGTCTATGTGTTTCTCCTCACATAGCAAAGTGATTTATCAATGTGTTTCTCCTGATGACCATAATGCTACCAAATTTTAAAGCAATTCATCACCAACCGGGGGATGGGGTGTAGTTGCACTGATAAGGGTCTATTATGCACTGTGTTCAACTGCAAGACAAAAAGGGCAATAACTCCAACCAAACTGCACGAGGACAGTAGTCTGTCCATATATATATATATATATATATATATATATATATATATATATATATATATATATATATATATCTTCAAATAATGAACATAACATTTCAACTTCCATGTGATTTATTTATGCCTGAGATTAGTTGCACTCCCAGAATTCTGTCAAACATCAAGTTAAAAATGAAAAAAAAAATCAGACAAAATTCACTGGAGCAAACAGATCAGTCAATACATGCCTCCTCATATAACAGTTTCACAGTCATCCATCATAAACAATAAAACTAGTTGCACTTCCAAGATTCTGTGTTCATCTCCAAGGCAAGAAGGGCAATAATTAAAAAAAAAAACTGCAGGAACAAAATGAGTTATTGATATGCACATATTCAGATCATTATTAAGTTAGATCATGACCCAATGAAACCCATGAGACCAGTTACATTCCAAAGATTTTGTCATAGACTACATTTACATCAAAATGTAATAACTGTTATAACAATGGTGTGAGCAGAGTGATTTCTCAAAATGTGCATTTTCAGATCTTGACTTTAACATATACCATTAGGACTATAGGATATACCATTACAACCATAACATGTACCTTCATGACCATAACATATACCTTCATGACCATAACATGTACCTTCATGACAATAACATGTACCTTCATGACTACATGTACCTTCATGACCATAACATGTACCTTCATGACCATAACATGTACCTTCATGACCATAACATGTACCTTCATGACCATAACATGTACCTTCATGATCATAACATGTACATTCATGACCAGAACATGTACCTTCATGACCATAACATGTACATTCATGACCAGAACATGTACATTCATGACCATAACATGTACCCTCATGACCATAACATATACCTTCATGACAATAACATGTACTGTCATGGTATTAACATGTACCTTCGTACCTTCATGACCATAACATATACCTTCATGACCATAACATGTACCTTCATGACCATAACATGTACCTTCATGACCATAACATGTACCTTCATGACCATAACATGTACCTTCATGATCATAACATGTACATTCATGACCAGAACATGTACCTTCATGACCATAACATGTACATTCATGACCAGAACATGTACATTCATGACCAGAACATGTACATTCATGCCCAGAACATATAGTGTCATGACTTATAACATGTACCTTCAAGATCATAACATATGCAAAATTTGGCTGCTATCCAAAGAAAACTGAGACTAGCTGCATTTGCATAATTTTGTCACATACTGCAATCAGAAAGACAATAGCTATTATAACAAATGTGTGCAGAAGGTGATTAAATTATAGGTGATTTAATTACAGGTGCATCTTCAGGTGATTATAATAATAATTAACACTGCAATCCATCAAAACTGTAGGACTAGTTGTGTTAATATGATTGTGTGCCAGGCAGAAGGATGGTCAGAAGGATTGCCTTGTACCTCCATTTTTCTAATGAGAAAGGTATGAAAAATAAAATGTATCAAGACAATCAACACCTATCACAAGATATGACTTGTATGATTTACCAAACCAATGGCCTGTAAACTGCCATGCAAAATCAATGATGCTCATGTTTAAGTACATACAAATGCCAGTTTCATTCCTTTGTTTAAAAAAAAAAATTGAATGTTTTGTTCAAAAAGAATCAAGAAAGCATCTGAGTATAAGACTATGATAAAATATTGTTTTTAGACAAAGTGAAAAATCAATAAAATAAAAAAAAACTGATTCATATTCTGTAAATAAAACAAAAAGGCTTTCAACACGTTTATAACATTTGGACTAGACAGTCAGCCTATTTGTTTAAAACAATACCACAGTGCAAGTTCAATATATCAAAAGCATTGTTAGGTGCTGATATCAGGAGCTTTTCCAGAATGACATGTATGAATGGGCTGGAAAGCACATATTCTTATCAGCCTTTCTCTCATAAAATCCTTTGTTTTAATACATTTGTAAATACCATATGTATAGTACTTAGTAGATTATCAGAATTAGTAAAAGTCACAATAAACTTTTGCAAATTTTAATACCATGCTATGTCATGATGCCCTGAGTACTGAAGTGGTGTAGTGAAATATATTTACAATAGCATTTTCCAAAACAAATTGTAAAACATGCTGTACTTTGGATAACAATTTCTTGTACAAAAATTTGAGGATTTTCACTGGTTTTATGTTTATTAGGTAAACAAAGTTTGGGAAATAAATGTTCTTAAATCCTAAAAACAAAACTATTATTCAAATCCTGAACATACAATTAAACCAACAACCATCCACAACCCAAAATGACCTTCTTGAGAACACAATGTTGCTTTTATTCTTTCAATATCCTAAAGGTGCTTAGAGATGTTTATCTTGTTTTTCAAATACTATGAATGCAATTTTATGATTTTTACTTGTCCACCAGACAGTCACACAAAAAAATCAAGACAACTTGTAAGTGACCTCTCAGCCCAATTACTGTCTAGTAAATAAGAATAATTCCTATGTTCCACCTACCATCCAATCACCCTTTGTGTCAATGCACAGCTTTTCTGCACTTATGGGACAATCAAGTGGCTTGTCTGAAATCCAGTGACTCTTCCAAAAGCAACTCTATGGCACTTTTTGCCTCACCTGTACACTTTGGTCTATAATAAAATATCCAATATTAAATCTTTATACCTTAAAAAAGTCACTAATGTATAAAAACTAGGTCAAACTGATCAATTTTTGGCAATCAGGTATTTTACTCAACATGATGTATCAATGAACCAAGTTAAACGACTCAATATCTGTACACAAGAAACAATCAGTAAAATATGAAATATAGGACAAAGTGGCCCACTTTAGGAAAATTAAGTATGCATCAAGATGTATCGTGATACCAGGTAATATGACATTGTGACAGAGAAACTGACACTACTTAAGTATAAACAACACATTAAAATCTAGGTTTACTGCAAGCCTAATGTACCAGCACTATGATATAAATAGAAAAATCTGCACCCCATCAGATGAATGAAGCCTAAGTACAGCTCACAGTGACCTACTTTTGGTTGGAGGTGTTATACACACCAAGACACTGATATCTTAATTTTCATCACTCTAGCCAAATAATACCCATTGCAAGAAAGTGACCAAAGCAGGAACATACTTTTGGCGATTTTAGCAAGTTAATCAAATTTTGTATATATCCTGGATGCATCTCATATCCATTAAATTGCATGACTCCCTAAACCAAATTTACATAAGAAAAAAAAAAGTAAATGAAAATATTTAATCAAAGTCGGTAAAGTTTGAAATGTAGGTCACACTGATGTTGTACAAATCAAGATGTATCCAAATAGCAACTTACAATAAAAACTGTACTTGTTATTGAAACTTAGTAAACACTTTAACATTAACTTTAATCTCAAGCTCATCGTGCAGTTAAAGAATAAACCTCACCCTTTGGGACAACCAGGAACAATCCCAATCATAAGAGAAGACCTATCAACCATGTATAAATTTCACAAGGTTGTTAACAAGACAGGAAGTGGTGTTCCACAATATATTAGAGAAGAACAAATAATAAAAACAAATGTTTAAGTTACAGCTGTCATGATGTTAATATATTACAAATGTACTAATTGCAACAGATAATTCATACAAATGTAATATTTGCAACAGATAATGCATACAAATGTAATAATTGCAACAGATAATGCATACAAATGTAACATTTGCAATAGTTAATTCATACAAATGTACTTATTGCAACAGATAATTCATACAAATGTAATATTTGCAACAGATAATACATACAAATGTACTAATTGCAATAGATAACCCATACAAATGAACAATTGCAATAGATAACACATAAAAATGTACAAATTCTAACAGATAACATATAAATGTACTAACTGCAACATATAAATATGTGGGAGCAAATATATTGTATGCATTCAATGCTGTAAATTACTAAGAAAATTGAGACTTCATTCAGATCCAAGTAGTTCAAACTGAATTTGGAATAAACAGGTACAAAAAGCAAGCATACAGATCTGTTTATCTTAACTTGTATTTCCAATAAAAAGTAATGATGCTAAATACTGTTGATAAAATAATATATTTTAAAAGCAATCGTACAAACTATTACAGCACAGAAAATAGATATTGTATCATGACATCAATCCCTTACAGCAATTTTATAGCAATGTTATGATTTATAACAGTACAATGATGCAAGAACTAAAGCTGAGCTTGCCAATCAACTGTAAATTTGATTTTTAAACTCTGTGTACACAAAATGAATTGTGCACAAGAAATGTTTCAATTTAAAAATGTTTTTTTGTATACTGGAATACACTTGGTAATGATTATTATGATTACGATTACTACATGATAATTCATTTCTCTATGCACACATTACATGAACAGACATTTCTCAGTAGACACATTAAATGACAGTTCATTTCTCTGACTGACAAATGACAATTCATTTCTCTGATTGACATATTACAATTCATTTCTCTGACTGACATATTACAGCACAACACATTGCTGTGTAGACATGTTACATGACAATCCATTTCCCTGTATTAACACTGATTATTTATCACACATATTACATAATCCAGATTACAATCCAACACCTGATAAAATATCTGAACTAAATCCAAGTGAAAATATAAAAATGTAAAAACATAAAACACTGGTATTTACATAAAAATTTTGAACATGAAGCAACACATTTAAGGTTTTGGTCCCAAAATTAAATAATGGCATAATCCAACTGTCATTTGTATAAAAATATTTAACAACAGGACAGGAACTAAATGTATTAGCTTGAAAGAGCTCTAAACATTTCAAACAATTAGCTTCTCTTTTTCCTTTGCCCTAATTATTGTTCAGATACATGTTTTAATTCAAGTTACCATACAGTATTTCTTCCATGATAATATCTGGCACAAGATGAATAAATCTGAATATATGTACTTATGACCAGACATCTATTTTACTAAATATTGTGTAAAAATAAGTATCATTGGATAAAATATGGTATTTACTCAAGTATAAATACAACCAACCTAATCTCTAATGTGACACAGCATAATGTGACAAGATCAGGCTCAATGCTAACCACCTAAACTCTAAGTCCGCTTTTTTAAAATCACCTTTTATCGTGCAGCTCAAATGATACAAAATGATGATGTCATAAAATCACTTTTTATCTTAGTAATTTGTGGTGCTATTAACTCCAGAAGAGAGTGGACATAACAATACATGACTATGACTTCTGTCTTATGAAATCTGGATCACAAATTTATATAAAACTTGACTACATACAAAGTCATAAGGAATGTGAGCACTTGTTTGTTCGTTCTTTAAAATGAAAGTGAATGCTTCACTTTTCTTGTTCTGCATTTATATACTGCTATGGAACTATTGGACCTGCACTCAAGATCAGAGGATATAAGAGTACCTACCAATGGAAAGTATAACAGTGGTAACAAGTTATCAATCAGTTGTACCCTATCTGTACTGAGTTATAAAATTTACCTGGGTTATTACATGTCAATGGATTTAAATCAATGTTTGATGATTGTACAGAGAATCTGTAATCTCAATTAATCTCTTTTTGACATGCATATGTATGCTGAGTCTGGAGTTGTTTCCC
Source organism: Potamilus streckersoni (assembly GCA_016746295.1). NCBI lineage: Eukaryota > Metazoa > Mollusca > Bivalvia > Unionida > Unionidae > Potamilus > Potamilus streckersoni. Next base: position 1,294,413 of record JAEAOA010000137.1, read on the forward strand.
TTGGGTTTAGTAATGCTCATATGGTTCATTCCCTTAAGAGATGAAACAAAATTAAACAAAACACTCATACAAATATTTAAATATTACGATTTCAAAACCCTAGTCGAACACAAGTTCAAAGAAGATATTGGGCAAGTTCCTTGGGCATAATTAAGCATTTACAAAAACAAAGAACTCCAAAACGGATCAAAATCTGATAAGTGAATTAATGAGGATATCATACTGTCCATGCATATTAGGGATTTCATAGTAAAAAACTAAATGTAAAGATGACAGGACTATTTATTAGGCTTTTTTAGAATTAAGATTCTGAAAAGGTCAGAGATGTAAAAACATGTTACGAAGCTGCTAATGACTTTACTAAAACTGCAAAAAATTTCAACAATTTGTTCTTTAGTAATGAGATATATTGACAAGAACTTTGATTCAACACTAATGCATACTGAATGCATGTCAAATAAAACATTTTTCAGATACCAAATTTTACTAAGGATTTTGGTGGAATGGAAATTATGGTGGAATGGTCTTGATGGATTGTTCATGAAACTCATAAACTGTTAATAGATGACATTATTTTGTTTAGAAAAGCTGTTCTGACATTGAAAGTCTTAAATAATTTATTGCTAGCTTTTATCTTTTGTTTTGTAAGCAGCACATGGTCAAGTGAAAACAATGACTTATATGTATTAACAGTTCTTACTGTGTGTTTAGGATTTTTAACAGAACTCTAAAAAAATTCAGTCAAATCAATATGTCTGCAGTGTGGCAATTTACAATGATGTCTAGCACAGGGGCATCATACTGCAGACATGTAGCATGATTTCCCACCAACAAATCCTGACAGCAGGCTGACCAGTCCTAACACTAACCTCTTAATGCTAAGCACCAAGTGAGGCATGTGCTAGTACCATTTTTATAAGTCTTTGATATGTCTCAGCTGGGGTTCAAACTCATGATATCCCACATCTGAGGCAGATGCTAATACCACTTAGGCCACAGTAGCAGCAATAATTCAGAGTATTTCAAGAAATCATTTGCTTAGTTTTTAAAGAACAGTTTGCAGCATGGTTTTAGACAAGCACATAATGTTTCAGATTTTAAAAAAATTATGCCTGAAAAAATAGTTTAATGAGCAATCCAGATTTTATAACCATATAACATTTTGTATGTGGTAGCTGTCATATATATATATATATATATATATATATATATATATATATATATATATATATATATATATATATATATATATATATATATATATATATGTGTGTGTGTGTGTGTGTGTGTGTGTGTGTGTGTGTGTGTGTGATCTATACAATAATAGTGTGAAAATCTTGTCAAATTTCTCTTATATTTGTATTCTTTTATGTAGATGTTAACCATGTAGATTCTTTACATGTATATTTGTTTTATATTTGTTTTAACTGTATAGCCATAATGTAAGCTAACAGTTGCCTAATTATGTCATCCTGGATAAATAAGGACATTTGTCTTATAATTATTTAGTAATAGTAAATAATGGAGAAGAAAAATGATTATGCAAGTTTAATAATATATCAGTCACACGCAAAAAAGGCAAATGAAAAAAGTATGTGATCACAAGGAAATCATTAGTGATTTATTTCCTGCCGCAAACTGCACTATACTGCATTGTGATTCAACAAAAGTGTCAACATATCCTTTTCTTTCTGTATTTCATAAGAGCAACCTATGATCTTCAAGTTGTCTAATTCTCATAAATTTTAAGGTACTCATCAAGTTATTATTTGGAATAATTAATGAAAGTACTTTTATTTTCAACCTTTTCTATTTAATAACTGTTACCTGGGTACAGAGATATTCAAATAAAAGTAGTACAAGAAAATAATGCCAACCTAAAGTTGTTTAGTGATTATGAATGTCTTGATCTCTAAGCTACATAAATGAATTTTGCAAAAGTTAAATACTCTAACATTTTACAATCCTAAAGTAGAATAAACATCATTTGACACTGATGTGTTGCCATGTGATACAATAACTGAAGGATTTACACTTATCTGTTGTCATGTGACAAAATAACTGACTGGTTTGTACTGATCTCTTGTCATGTGATACAATAACTGATTCAGATTTACAGTGATCTGTTGTCATGCAATACAATAAGTGACTTAGATTTAGAATGATATGTTGTCATGTAATACAATAACTTAGATTTAGGTTGATTTGTTGCCCCACTAAACAAGGACTGATATAGGTCAGGGCTGATCTTTTGTCCTATCATACAAAACAGTGATTAGGTTAGGCAGATTTGTTGTCATATCCTGCAAACCAGGCATTAGGTCGAGGCTGATAGCAATTGGGTTCAAATTATACAAACAAATGTGACAATTAATATCTGTGAGACTTGAGGACAGATTTTATCTTCCCTCATTTGGGTGGTGTCCTTCATTTGACATTGGACCTGGTACCAGAGGCTGCTGTCACCTGAATAATGGAAGAAAAACATAATTAAGTGAAATCTTTAAAACATTTCAGTCATTAATAAACATTTTCACTCACAAGAACTGTGATTTCAGGTGAGTGGTAAATATTTTGGTGGTGGATACAGTGGCATCTCTTACGTATTCGCCTCTCTCAAGACGGACCTTGAAAGAGGATGGACACTGCATGTTACTATCTCAGACTCTCTGAACTATATCATATTGAGAAGTCTTGGTATATAATTTGAAAGGAAATGTATGATTTTAATATGAGAAATTCTGAGAAATTTCATGTACCTTGGACCTGTACATAAGACTTGGCGTTTATTACTTCACTATTTAAAAGACAGGTATCTGACCAAGGCATATAATCAAATTTATTTGTAAACCAGCGTCAGTCAAACTTCAGGATTAGATGGCACCAAGAAAAGAACTTAGCAGCCTGGTTTAAATACAATAGTCCAGAGAATTCAATATAAAACATTAAGTTTAAAACTTTATTCTTTCTTTGCTACAAGTTATCTTTAATAAGTCTCCTCTGTGAAATATGTGTATCATTTTTTTTTAGACAATACGGATGTTGTGACATCATGCTGAATAATCAACTGAACATAAGACCTTCATTAAACTCCTAGCACAAGATTTATTTGTCCCTGTAAACCCTTACCTTATCCATGATGACATTTTCTGACATGTCTGAAAGATCTGTGGCAAATATGGTCACATGAAACTGTCCAAATGCCTCCTCCACTGTTCCCTTGTGAGTGGAGATCTTGGCCTTGGTCATTGGCTTGACATTACCGCCCACCCTAAAAAAAACACATCACATAAAACATTAATGAAGTACTGATCTTTTTGTTAACAAGAGACAAAAAAAAATTCATATGCCAAACTGATCAACTAGAAACCAATAGTGTGCCTGACTAAGTAAGCTTTCATCTAACCAATTCAAATTTTGTATGAACAAAAAAATATGATTTGGCGACTGCATCCTGTACACCTCTACTTTGGTTTAATAGGTTATTATCTGAATTGTCTCCTCCTATTTTCACTATATTCAAGGCTAGGCATCATGTACTTCAGCTCAAAAACATAGGGATTAATATACAGACATGTCATTAATTAGCATCCATATCATTCATTAGTACTCAAGTTATTAATTAGTATCCATGTCATCAATTGGTATCCAAGTCTTTAATTAGTACCCAAGTCATTAATTAGTATCCATGTCATTAATTAGCATCTGAGTCATTAATTAGTATCCATGTCATTAATTAATATCCAAGTCATTAATTAGTACATTAATTAGTATCCAAGTCTTTAATTAGTATCCAACTCATTAATTAGTATCTCATAGTTTGTATATCACTAAAAATTGGAAGAAAATAAATAAATTATTTCAAATATATCTTCAACCAGCCTTCCATATCGGAATGCAAACATCATTACATCATTGTCTGCCCAACATGATAGGCTTTCTAAGTGTTAAACTTGCACTAAATCCTGGGGACCTTTGTTGGTTATGGACTTTTATCAGGCACTTAAACACATTAATCCGTTTGTGTAAGAGGGAGTAAAGTGTTACATTCTATTCAGACTGCTTGAATTAAACCTCTAGGAAGTTCTTTAGGAAATTGATTCCATTTTATAGAGTTCTTTAATTCTCAAACAGATATATATCATAATGGGTTGCAATCAATATCAAATTATCACATTTGAAAAGATTATCACTTCAAGTGGATACAACAGTTTTTGTACGGAGATATGGAAGGTTAGATTGAAAAATTCAAAGTATTTTAAAGAATGTATTCATTTTCTTTAGATTTTTAGCAAATGAATAGAGAAAATAACTGAGTACACATAAAAAAATATGATTAAAGAGGAAGCATAGTATTGTCACAAGTGGAACAAATGTATGTCAACACAAAATGTTTCCAATTCACAAGTGAAATATTTCTGTATCTACTCAAGAAGCTAGATTTTCTTTGTATTATATATGTTTCAAGTTAAAAATCCATTATATCACATGGATTTTGTTTTCATTCTATGTCAATGTGATTAACAGCTGCATTACCACAATGATGAAAAAGTTGAAAAATTTCACAGTAATTTAAGACAGTTACTTTGACAAATTGCATCTCATGCATCATCAGTCCATTAATAAAAGAGGTCGTTGGGCACCACAGTTGACTTTACAACCAATCCTCTCCATTTTTCCTTGTTCTCAACTGCTCTTTGGGAATCTCCAAATCCCATGCCTGTCAATTCCTTAATGTTGTCTTCCCACCTCTTTTTGTCTGCCTCTTTTTCTGCACCCTCACACAGTGCCTTGCAAGATTGTTTTTGCCAGTCCTGATGATCTTGAGACATGACCGTATCACTTAAATTTGCACTTTTTTACAGTGGTTAAGAAGTCTTCATAGGATCAGATGGCTCGCTGGATCCTGTTGTGGACCTTTTTGTTGGTTACATGGTCATTGTATGAGATGTCCACAATCTTGCAGTAGCATCTCATTTCGAAGGTTTAAATCCTTCTATGTAGATCTGATGTGAGCATCCATGTTTCCCAAGCATAATGGAAAATAAATATGACAATCAAACACATCTGTCTTATTTTGGAGCCAAAAGCAATGTTGGTATCTTTCCAAATTGATCTCAACCATGCTATTGCTGCTGTTGTTTGGGCAATCCTGCAAAGTAGTTCAGGTTTGGAGCCTTCATTTGTGATAAATGATCCCAGCTTCTGTGAACTGACCTTTATTTTTGCAGTATGCCTTTGGTGTTGTTTGCCATCAGTTTGCTTTTTTTTTAGCGCTAATCTCCATACCATATGCTGTAGAGGTTGGTCGAGGTACTCAACCAAATCAGCCAGGTCTTTTCATTTCCTGCGAAACTATCAATATCATTTGGAAAGCGAAGGCTGGTGATTGTTCTTCCTCCAATGCTGATAGTGCCCTTGTAGTCATGCAAAACATCCTCCATGATCATTTCCTGGAAAATGTTGAATGTAATGACAGTATACATCCCTGTCTGATTCCAACTTTTGTTCGAAACCAATCTCCTCTACTGCCATTGATGAGGACAGTACTGGTGGCTTTGTTATAGAAGTACTCAACAACATGCACAATGTTTGAGCTGATGTTGTACTTCCTCATAATTGCCCATAAGCCCATATGCCATACCATATCAAAGGCCTTTTTTTTAAATCCGTAAAGACATGGTAAAGATTCTACTGATGCTGAAGGTATTTCACGAAAAAAAGTTTGAGACTGAAGATTTGTTCTGAGGTGCTCCTTCCTGATTGGAAGCTTGCCCTCTTCTGCAAAAATTTTCTCTGCTTGAGGCTTTAGGCTATTGAGAATTATCTACAGCGTGACTATGCGCGGGTGACTGATCAAACTGATGGTTCTCTAGTTTTGGCATAGCTGTAGGTTTCCTTTCTTGGGGAGCACAAAGACCAATTATTGAGTCCATGTGACGGGCATTTGTCCTGTCTGCCAAATCTTGTTGCAGATTATTGTCAGGACTGTGATTATCTCTTCTCCTCCTGCTTGAATGAGCTTTGCTGGTATGCTGTCAATGCCGACTGACTTTTCCTTTCTTTAGTGACCTATTTGCAATTTCTACTTCCTCACGAAGAATGTGGTAGTCATCAATTTCTTCTGCCTGAGGGCAATTTAGTACTGCTGGATCTCCTTGGGTCTTATGATTGTACAATTCTAAGCAGTATTCTGTCCATCACTTGAGGATCTCTTGATCTTCTGTGAGGCATTTTCCTGATTTGTCTTGGATGGTGATGGTTTTCCCATGGCTTGTGAGATCTTTCACCAGTTGATATGCCATTTTACTGTCATTTCTACTCAGACAGACTGCGATTTTGCAGCATTATCTTTCTATCCAGGATTCCTTTGCCTTTTGCATGCTTTTCCTGATCATGTTATGTTGTTCATCTCTCTGTATTTTCTAGCTCCTTCGTGATCTCTTTTTCCCTTTTTTAGTTCTCTTCTTTTTTCATAGATCAAGGATATCTGTTGCGACCCAAGGTTTCTTTGTTCGACAATATTTGCCAATGATTTTGCTCACTGTGCTAGTCATAGTTGTGTTGAATGTGGTTGTTAAGGACTCTAAGTGGTGTCATGGCTGTCCAGGGTTATCAAAGGTGCAAATTTACCACCTATCAGTGCATGGAAGACTTTTGCGACTTTTGGATCTTTCAATTATTCAAGGTCAACCCTGATTCTTGGTTGGTTGATCATTTTCAGGTGGAGGCAAAACATTGTCATTAATAAATCATGGTCACTTCCAATATCTGCTCCTGGAAAACTATGTATTCTGGTGATATTCATTCCTGTGCAAAATATATCAAGCTCATACATACATACTTCAAATTGTGTATTTTGTCAAATTAATGTCTGTTTTCAAACAAAACATATATACTTTAAATTTGTTAAGTTAATGTCTGTTTTCATGCAAAAAAAAAGAGACTATTTTTATCAATTCATTTCTCATGTGGATTGATAAGTTAATATTGTTGTGATGGAGGTAGTCCCAATTCATCTCTGCAGTTGAAAGGGGACTTTAAAGGAAAAGAGAATGGAATGTGTGTCATTTGGATTTTTAATGTAGTTTTTAAAAAATTTCAGTCATATCACTACGATGTCTGCAGTGTGGCAGTTTACAGTGATGTCTAGCACCAAGGCATCATGCTGCAGACACGTAGCATGATGTCGCACCCAGTCACATTGTCCTGACATCAGAGTGACCAGTCCTAACACTAACCCCTTAATGCTGAGTGCCAAGCAAGGCAGCAGTTAGTACCCATTTTATAAGTCTTTGGTATGACTTGACCAGGGTTCAAACCTGCAACCTGTAGCATCTGAGGTGGACACTAACCACTTAGGCCATCAGAGCGATCAAGAATGAAATAAACCTATATATGGAAATATAACTCTGAATAAGAGATATAATGACAGATGTTCAAATTAGGAAAAGAAAATAGCTCCCAGCGTGATCAATCCACTTTGTTTATACAAGTAGCATTACTACTTTTGTAATATAAATTTTCCCCTTCAGATGTAATGGAATATTTCATCTGTAAGAAGTGTATAACAAAACGGTTTTATGTAATCACACTCAGACAGAGACACAAACTATAGTGGGTCTTAGAGAAAATCATAAATCAGAGTTGGAAGAGTTACCAACAAAATTTCAAAAAATCTATAAATTTATAATATCAGTTCAATGTAACTAGCCTGCATTTATTTTCTGACTTCAATTTTTATCACTAATGCTTAAAGACTTAAAAATAGAAGAATTTAAAAAACATCACGTTTTCAATCGTCCAATCCATTCATAGACATTGAGACCATTTTAGAATTTTTCCATCTTCATAATTGCCAAGCCACCTGCCATATCTAGAATGATGATCAGTTTCTGTGACACAACTCCAACAAAAATCATATCCTCCAGTGTGCCACCCAATATGCTCCGTACATGGATTCGTCCATCATACAATGTTATCAATATTAGTACAAACCAGCCTTATCCATCATATAAAATTATCAATTTTAGTACACACCAGACTTATCCATCATATAAAATTATCAATTTTAGTACAAACCAGCCTTATCCATCATATAAAATTATCAATTTTAGTCCAAACCAGACTTATCCATGATACAATGTTATCAGTTTAGTACAAACCAGACTTATCCATAATGCAATGTTATCAATTTTAGTACAAACCAGACTTATCCATCATACAACATTGTTAATTTTAGTACAAACCAGGCTTATCAATTAAACAACATTATCAATTTTAGTACAAACCAAACTTAACCATTATACATTATCAATTTTAGTACAAACCAGACTTATCCATTTTACATTATCAATTTTAGTACAAACCAGACTTATCCATTTTACATTATCAATTTTAGTACAAACCAGACTTATCCATTTTACATTATCAATTTTAGTACAAACCAGACTTATCCATTTTACATTATCAATTTTAGTACAAACCAGACTTATCCATTTTACCTTATCAATTTTAGTACAAACCAGACTTATCCATTTTACATTATCAATTTTAGTACAAACCAGACTTATCCATTTTACATTATCAATTTTAGTACAAACCAGACTTATCCATTTTACATTATCAATTTTAGTGCAAACCAGATTTATCCATTTTACATTATCAATTTTAGTACAAACCAGCCTTATCCATCATATAAAATTATCAATTTTAGTACAAACCAGACATCCATAATACAACATTGTTAATTTTAGTACAAACCAGACTTATCCATGATACAATGTTATCAATTTTAGTACAAACCAGCCTTATTCATCATATAAAATTATCAATTTTAGTACACACCGGACTTATCCATCATACAACATTGTTAATTTTAGTACAAACCAGGCTTATCAATTAAACAACATTAGCAGCAGAGAGGGTGAATCCTACAACAATATATTTGCGACAAAATCGATTAAAGCCTCAGAATGCCAATGGAACCTTCCTACGAAATCTCATATTTTAACCAAAAAAAAATTAAAGGTCCCATTTTACAAATGGAGCCTTAGCGATTTTGTCGTGAATACATTGTCATAACCACACTCAAATTGCTGCCATCTACGTCTACAAATTTTTGCGACAAAATCGATTAAAGCCTCAGAATGCCAAATGGAACCTTCCTACGAAATCTCATATTTCAACCAAAAAAAAAATAAAGACCCCATTTTACAATGGAGCCTTAGCGATTTTGTCGCAAATACATTGTCATAACCACACTCAAATTGCTGCCATCTACGGTCGCAAATATGTTGTCATTTCACCCTCTCTGCTGCTGATTAATACAAATTATTTAACCAAATATTTGATCAAGTCCAATACGATATCGTGACCGAGGGTCGTGTAAATTTATTGTTATAAATCCATATGGGACAGACTGAGCATGACTAAAGTAATTTTTAAATCCATTGAAGTCCATATCGGAACACCATGTCTGCCAAATATTTCGTAGCGTATGTGTATCAACGCCATTGAATACAGCAAGAATATTGCAGTTATCGCGAATCACTTTTGGAATTTGAGTATATCGTTGAGTGACATATATCACGTCAGTGTTTTTATGCCTACCTCGGGAAAATATTCTAGCAGGGTTCTTTTGATTATCTAACATTACATCATCGTACACTACAAGATTGTTTATGTCTCCATCGAGATCTTCTACTGATGGTGCATCATTAATATCAGTAATAAAGTCGATTACACTTTCACCTTTAATTTCTGATGCTTTTTCATTATAATCTTTTAGCACTTCATAGCACCGTTGATCATCTACGGATGGGGCAACTAAATATAATTTATCCCACTTCATAAATCGCATTATCAAATTAAGCAGTAATTGTGTTTTGCCTGATCCAGATGGTCCTATTATAATGGCACGGACAGAATTCGGAAGCGCTGCGTGGTGTTTTACCGGTTCTCTTCTTTTAGTCGCTGAAAAATCAATTATATTCATAACGCTATATATAAATTATGGATCTATATTGTGTTAAATGTAAACAGCGTACTGATACAACCGATCAGACAACCATTACAACTAAAAACAATAGACTAGCGCTTACTGGTAAGTGTGTAACATGTGGTACAAAAAAATTTAGATTTTTAAAAAAAAGCAACTCGGAGGTGATATTGCCGCAAAACTTGGAAAACTCCCCGGAACCCCATGGGCAAAATACCCCGGAGAAAAACACCTTCCAGGATATAGCTACTGTGGTCCCGGAACGAGATTAGATATCAGACTTGATGATCAAAATCAGCCCCGGCCTGGTGAGTATCCGATAAATGCTATTGATAAGGCATGTCATGCTCATGATGTTGCATATAAAAGCAATAATTTGCAACAAAGACATATCGCGGATGTAAAATTAATTCATGCCTTAAATGCTATTCCCGATAAATCCTTCAAAGAAAAATTGGCTTCATGGTTGGTCAAATCAGCTATGAAAGGCAAATTAGTGTTAGGTGCTGGTAATTGAAAACACCAGTGTTTTTATAGTATGGAATCTATTTATTATTCTCCGAAAGGATACTGGAGGGGTAAAGCAGCAATCAGTAAACTCGCTAACGCTGCAAAAGTGAAAAAATCCACTGCAAAAGATTGGTTATCCAAACAAGCTATATGGCAAATTTATCTACCACCGCCTAAACAAATTAATTATTCTCATTTTGATGTTACCGTACCCAATGAAGTTCATCAGGCTGATTTATTGTTTTTACCACATGACCATGGTTACAAATACGCGCTAACTGTAGTTGATATTGCGAGTCGATTTAAACAAGCAGAACCATTGAAAACAAAGTCAGCTTCTGAAGTCGCTTCTGCATTTGAAAGGATTTATCGACGAGGTCCTCTAAGATGGCCAAATCTATTACAAGTTGATCCTGGCAAAGAGTTTCAAGGTGCTGTTCTATCAACAATGAAAACTCATAGTGTTACAATACGACGAGGACATACTGCGTTACATCGTGATCAGGCAATTGTAGAACGATTTAATCGAACTCTTGCAGAACGGTTATTTGGATATCAATATGCAAAAGAATTCATCCAAGAAAAACGATCTCGTGAATGGGTCCAAAGGTTACCGAGTGTAGTTGCAGCGTTAAATAACGAGATTACTCGAACTATTAATATGAAACCAAATATTGCAATAAAAAAAGAATATATTCCCGAACAACCGCAGCGGGTTAGCACTCAGCCACTTCTCGGTGATGTTACTGTGAGATATTTATACGAACCAGGAGAGCTTGAAGGCGGTAAAAGAAGAGCTACTGATCCTATATGGAGTGTTACTACGCATAAAATTTCAACTATAACGCGATCAACTGGTAGACCTCCAATCTACAGATTGGATTCAACTGCACCTCAGCGTGGTTTTACACGCGAACAACTACAAGTCATTCCGGACGATACTCAATTACCGCCACATGGTCTTAACTAGCTCCGTTACGTCTATTACACTCAAGACAGGTCAACATCACATTGTTTCTGACATGACCAAGACTGTTATTTTTTCTGTCTACGGTGAATTGTCGAGGGTCTTTATCCGAATACTGCCAGTGCATTATACAATTGCAACTGGCGCAGTGATTATTCTGTTGTTCTTTTAATGCAATTATTACTTCAGCATCAATATCAAATTCTCGTTGTTTTTTTTTTTGTCCTGCTGTTTGTAACCAGAGAGTTTTTTATTAATGATGCTAATATCAGTGTTATCATCGTTTGCATTAAAATCATCATCGAAAACAATCCTTCGTAGTTGATTTATTCGTCGTACTCTGGACACTGCGAGATAGACTAAATTTGACCATTCAATGCGATTATCAACTATCCAAACAATTGTATCCGTGATGGTCAATCCTTGTGACGAGTGTATTGTTGTTACATAACCAAGCGTCCATGGTGATTTATCAGCGCATAATGCATCTTCTACAGTATTGATATCAACTAGCACAATATCATTTAACACTAGAATCTGTTTCTCCGTCTGGCCTGGAATTTCAACTTCAATATTCTGCTTTCGTGTATCCAATGGTCTATAACACAACGGCACTGGAAACGTTGGGAATTTTTTTCTTGTGTAGCTCAAACAACTTTTTCTGAAGTGCGTCTCTGACTATCTTTCTACTTGCTACTACAAAATCATTTGGTTTCCATGTTTCCCAAAAATCATTCATAGGTGTTTCAGAAATTATTTCACGCGCTACTTCACATTGAATTCTATCGGGTTGTAATCTAATTAGTTTTTTAAACTCACGTAACTGCTCATCGAGTGCTCTATAGTCAGTATCAATTTCTTCGTAATAATCAACAAATCCTTTTAACCAATTATGTGGACTTCTACCAACAAATGGTGGTGGTTGACCATGATCGCCGCACAATATAATTTTTGTATTATTTTGCAATAACCAATCAAGAAACATTTTTAATACATCTTCTGAAACAGTACATGCTTCATCCCAAATAATAACCGCTGGAATAAATTTTTCACCCATTCGCTCAGGAGTCCAAGCATCGCCCTTGTATCGAAAAAAACTATGATACGTGCAAGCTTCAACATTTCGTTGTTTGATCTCTCTCGCTAGTCTATGGGTTGGTGTGAGTACAATCATGGACGTTCTCTCTCGATATAATTCTATCGCACGTGTTGTCTTTCCAGATCCACCACAACCGTTTAAATAAACTGTTTTATATCTACAAATTGGATCTGATATCGGTGGTGCTTTAGACATAGATTTTTCACTGATAGAATTATCGTTCTTCAGGTAACTGCTTTTAATCTCAACGTCTGCTGATTCAGAATAATCGCGTTGTATTTCTTGTTTAATTCGCCATGTTCCCCAAGTCTCTTCGCTATTAGTAAATTTAGTTATCTCTTTGATATATTTTTTATCGACATACATTGAATCAATTGCAACTCTGACTGCTATACTAGGAAATCTATTTATCATTGCAAATAAATTGATAGATGCATAACCCAGCATAGAAGCTCTCAAATGTAGATATGCAGAGCTTTCTCCATCACTGTAAGTAACAATTCTACCTAACTTTGTTTTATTGGACAAAAAGGCTGTTTTACAATTTGCGTATCTATTTTTCTCTACTGCATCTTTAATAACGAAGTCGTATTCGGCATCATCTATAATCAATCGTGAGGATTGTTTTTTAAAGTTAAATTTTTTTCCACCCTGTGTAAATTTACCGATTATTCTTCGGCCGAGATCCTTTGCTTCATCATTTCGTTGATTAAATATCTTTTTTGACCATTCAATGATGTACTCCTCGTCAGCATCAATATGTTTTCTAGACTTATCGATTATACTATCAAGACATTCTGGTTCTGGTAACCAGACATTGGTTTGTTTTCGATATGAGATAATCGCTTCGCTGACAATCAACGAAACTAACACTTTACAATCAATCATATATCGCAATAACACTATTGGTAACCACATCCTTTCAGCCATGTGTCTACCAATCCAAACATAACAACACGGATGAAGTCCTTCAGCGAATTCAAATGATACTACGCAAGCAAAACCGGTCAAATCAAAATCAGGCAGTGGTCCATTAATAGCAACGCGAGTCATTTCATGTGTGGGATGTCCAAACCGTTTAAAATACTCACCAGCGAATCCATATCCTAGAAAACTTCCTGGATAACAGGCAACGATATCAACTGATATCATACTCTCACGATTGTACTTAACGTTCCATAGACCGCCATGATAATATTCCAAACAGCTGGATTGAACATCCTGTAAAAACTCTTTTCGTGTTGGTTTCCAATTATTTTTCTTTCTTGCAAAATGAGCTGCAACTGATGGAATTGTAAAACAATTTGTAAGTAACTGTTCGTAATCTTCAGATTTTCCATTAAAAACGCTAGCGTTTTCACTGAGACTTATTGCTAGATTTTTCATCCTATTATGTAGACTTTCACTACGATATAATTCACCGTTAGGTTTCACAAATTGATTGAATTGACATTCTTCATCTTCAAAACTATGAAGTAGCCATACTGATACAGGGTCGTTTTTACACAAACTAGCAATAGCATCGAATAATCTTTCTTCAGTGAGAATACCATCCTTGATGAATTCTTCTGGGATATACTTCACTGTTCTGTCTCGCGGGAATATTGTAACCACGGATGTCCATGCGTGCTTGTTATGATCAATAATTTTGATTGGAGCTCCGTTTTTATTGTATTTTGATTCGTATAATACTTCGCCAGTTATCGTTAAAACGGTTATCGGAAATCTCAACGACTTTTCCAATCTAGCTATATCGGAAATAGTTGCTCCGTTCTCTTTCACTGTTAGCTCCCATTCATCTATTTTTTTATGTCTTAGATCGGTTAATTTATTCCCACGGAGTGCATTTGTAAAATGTTCTAAGACTCTTTGTGCCACACAGTTGAGTGGCTTTTCCGCTGACGTTGACTGTTTCATTGGTGCTAGTTTTCCAATGTCAGGGTTATTTAACGGATACATCCCATAAACGACTGCTGTTTCTGGATACGCTTTTTCATAGTATGGTTTATCAATTCCAGTTAACAGCCCTGGTCTGGAATAACGGCTAACAATGACTGATGTCCCATCTTTGAGAATTGGAACAAATTTGTCTCTTATAATATATTCGCCCGATTCTAATTTGATAATGAATTTCACTCTGATAAAATACCGTTTATTGCCAAGTTGTGATAGTATCATAGCTGCTGTTTCATCATTCATTCTAGCATCAACAACACCATCAATTCTAAATGTTGACCAGGTGTGTGATGCACCATCCTGTTTAAACTCATGAACACAATCTCGTATTTTTCTAATCAGACTTCTATTAGTTATTCTCTCTTTTGGTACGTCTTCGAGAGTTCTATCAAGATTGAATTTAATATTTTTCCGAGGCTTGATTGCCGATAATCTCTTGAATTCTTCATTCATATAAATAAGACAAGTATTTAAATAGAAAAGTTTGTTTATATATAATGAATCACTGCAAATGGCTTATGATTGGATCAGTAACCCCATGCAATAAATCGTGTAGAGGTGAATTCTGTGGATATCACTTACAGAGTGTCAGAAATAATTCGACAGGCCCGTCCCCATGCATAAATTGTGGGGTGGGTGTGAGAGGAAAATCACAATTATGTATCAATTGTGGGGGTAAGCGGTTTAGAGAATTGAAACGTTATTATGATAAACGAATAAAAAACGCCATCATTGACCCTAACCATGACTCTGTCAAAGACAAAATCATAAAAACCCCTCAAGACTACATTAATAGATTTATAATTAAAGCAAATAATGAATTAGACAAATAGTATTATTATATATAAATGGAGCAAGAATTCAGACCACATCCAATACTCGTTAATTATGAAATATCTCGTAATGGTGTTGTTAGACACTGTAGACTAAAGAAACCAATTGGTTTTGTTAATAATCAGGGATACTTGCAATTTACTGCTGGAGGAAAGGGATATCTCTGTCATAGGGCAGTCTTTGAGTGTTATATGGGACCGATTAAAGATGGCTGTGTTATTGATCACATTGATTCTAATATTCAAAATAACGCGATTTCCAATTTACAGTGTATTTCTCAAAGAGAGAATATAAAAAAAGGAAAGACAGGGACTTATAAGTCAGTTGGAAAGAGACCAGTACAGTCATTTGATACAGCGACGAATGAAGAAAGAGTTTTTCATTCAATGAATGCTGCAGGAAAATATTTTGAAATATGTATGCCTTCAGTACGAAAAGTTGCTGAAGGGATTTGTCAAACAGCTATCTCAAAGAAAAATGGACATAGAATAAAGTTTTCTTATTTACAAGATAACTCTTAATAATTACTATTTTGTTCCGTATTTCCCCTCATTACTACTGATCGTCACGTGACTATCCTACTTTCGATATTGATTCCCGGATATGTAATTCGTCCGAGAATACATGTGAAATTGGATTGAATTAATGATGTGTGTGATCTCATGTACGTATTTAATGGTTAACTCGGTATACGTAATCAGGTATGTACGGATTTTGATTTTGTGTTATTGTTTCTTGTTTCTAAAGACTGTATTGAGAACAGCAGTTAGGGTTTTGTTGGAAAAACCTATACAGGGTAGACAATTTATTTGACAGAGATCCAAGGCCAGGGGTCTATTAATAGATTTTTTAAAAATCCCAATTACAAAGACGGCGTTAACAGCGTTTGTATGAAAATGAAATTACTTTAAAATTACAAATTAGTGAGGTCAGGGTAGTAAAACGCGCTACATGTAGTTTAGTTTTTTTAGTGTGGTTATGTGTAATAAAATTCAGAAAAATATCATTCTCGATTCAAGAAATAGCAGGTCCTGAATTGACAGGGATCCCCATAACAGAGTTATCTTGTCATGTAAATCCATTATTACTACGATTATTTAATCGTAATATTATAGAAATTAATAAAAAAATTGCTATTATTTAACAGTTGTATTTCTTGTTTTAATGTTTTATTTAAATACTTAGCTTCCATTGAAATTACTACACAGTATTCATTATGAAATGCTAGGAAAATAAATACACACCTACACATTGACACTGCAGTATTAGTTCACCTTATATATAATATGAGCCGTAATAAGTTTGGGGCTTTAAAACGAAGCCCACTTTGCCAATTAAAACTCCCACGCCATTGACATGGTGTGGTTGAATTTTTTCAACTGCAACCAGGGTTAATTTCTTGGGTTGCTTTTGATTGGCAGATTGGGTGTAGGTCCGCCCCGTCGTTTCATGTTTGTATCGTCCTGTACTGTCCCTATCATACCATCCTATCATTTCATTGTATATATAACCATCCTATCATTTCATTGTATATATAACCATCCTATCATTTCATTGTATATATAACCATCCTATATAATCGCATTGTATATATAACCATCCTATATAATCGCATTGTAAATATTCATTCATTGTAAATATTCATTCATTGTAAATCCTATATAATCGCATTGTAAATATTCATTCATTGTAAATATTCATTCATTGTATATCCTATATAATCGCATTGTATATCCTATATAATCGCATTGTATATATGTAATGTACTGTCCCCCCTCTGGGCCTCTTTGACGTCGTTTGGCGCGAAAGAGGTTCCAAATGAGGCTTTATGTTATATGTTCAATGTTTGTAAAGAAATCACTTGGATTTCACGTCTAATACCCATATAACCCGCCCTTGAACTCGATTGGGGGGGTTAGGGTATTGTATAAGTCTTTAATGTATGTGCCCTTTCTTGCCTCGAAACTCGAATGAGGAAGAGACGGGCATTGTATATGTTTTGTTTTTTTGTATATAAAAATATTTTAAAGATAAGAGAATACATTAGTAATAATAATAAATGGAATTTCAAGATATTACATCTATCATCACAGAAATATCAAATTTAAGAAATCAAGGAATCGTACTCTCTGAATTTTTGAATGAAGACAGACTTTTGAATGAATTTGAACAAATTGATATACAATTGAAACATGGAAGATATGTTCTACCTAAAATGTATTCACTGATAAAAAGAATCCAAAAAGCGGTTAATGCTTCTTTGTATAACAATGATATTAATTTATTCATTCGGCTATTTAGTATAGTTGAAGCAATTAGAAAGAAACTCGGGGAACAGTACCAAGTTCGGTCAGAGATTGCTTTGAAAGTGAAATCTATAAGACGTTTGATTGATGCAAGTGAAACCGACAATTGAAAAATCGTTAGCATTTCCAATAATGACATCAGAAGCATTAAGTACCAGACTAGCCCGTGAGAGGTTAGCATTACTGAAAGAGTTTATACCAATTCGAGATAACGTGCGAGATAAACTACAACTTAGACAGCAAGCGCAGACTGACTTTTCTATTGGAAGCGAACAACTTTTTGCCCCTGTAACTAAAGCCACTAAAGATATGAAACTTGCAACAGAACGTGCTATATACGGCGACATCCCTAAAGAGGGAGCAGTACCTATTATTGATGTATTAGGAAAGATTGCTACAGAAACTGAAAAAACTCACGAGGGGATAAAACAGCTTTCAGGTGAGTTACAAACTCAGCGAGAAATACAACAAATGGGTAATATTGATATTGATGATAACCCCGTTGAAGATGCTAGTGTTTCCACTAAAAAAAGTGTTCCTTTTAACGAGAAATTCACTGATGAAGCTATAGAAGAAATCAGACGAATTCAATTGCTGAAACCTGAAGACTATGTGTTATTTGGTAAATTCGCTGCCGAACGTTATTATAACAGGGAGGATTTTTTAAAAGACGAGTATAAAAAGAACATAATAAAACGAGATCAATGGGTGGATTGGTTATTTAAAATTAATAAAAATGAACCCGGAAATTTAAATAAGGGTAACTTGAATTACCTAGCTTTTCAAATGGGAGTTAATAAGTATGGTTTAGATCAACAACAACAAAGTCGAGGTCGAGGACGAGGACGAGGTCGAGGTCGAGGTCGAGGACGAGGTCGAGGTCGAGGTCGACAATCTCCAGAAATTCAAAACGTTTCCGAATCAGCTGCAGAAATTCAAAACGTTTCCGAACCAGAAAGTTCTTCAGGAGGGGGTTATGGAAGTTCTCATCATGATTCTCATATGTGTCCTAGTAATATCATTAATGATATATCACGACTTGAGGTTCTTATGGGAGGTAAGCGAGCTGGAAATAACTCAGTCGAAATAACTAATGAAGCATTTGATATTTGCAGACGATTATTCCAAGGTGGGATAATTGATATTCATACGTATCGAGAACTCTTGGATGAGTTAATAGACGGAATTCCGGGGGAATTTAGTGATTGAAATTGTATTTAGAAATTGCAAAGTCATTTCAAATAAGATGATAGTACACTATAATCACAATAAACCAACAAACGTGTATGTAGTGAACTCAAGATTGCCCGTTTATAAGGCATACTACGGTGACGGCCTTGGAAATATCATGGCTGGTTTATTCACAAGAATAGCCCCAAAAGTAGCACCAATTGCTAAACAATTAGCGATGAAAGCCATTGATGTTATTCGTAATAAGGGAATTAACGCTGTTGGAGATCTTGCAGGAACGGCCTTTTCTACCGCAAAGAATAGAATAACGTCATTGGTGAAATCTAGATTCGGACGAAAACCACCACCACCGCTACCTTCAACAACAATGATGCCTGCAAATGTCAGTAAAGTGATAAATAACGCAGTGGAACAAAAACTAGCATCATTAGCAATGACTTCACCAGATAGTAGTAATATTGCAAGTATGATAGCGGGAAGCGGTCTTGGAGGAAATCGAAAAAGAAAATGATTTAGAAAAACGATACGTTTTAGTATAAATGGCATTTAAAAAAATTGCTGATCCAGCGTTTGATATGGCGGCACCGGTGAATAAAGATGATTCTAAAATTAACTATCAGTATTATGCCTATCCTGCAAGAGAGCCAAATCAACGAGGGAGAGTTGAACTTCAAGTTCAAGATACAAGTAGATACTTTTTGCCGTGTGAGGCGTTTATTGAAGTAGAAGGAGAGCTTGTAACAAATGTTGCAGCTGATACACCATATGGGAATGACCAAAATATCCGAGTTGGTTTTGTAAATAATGGCATTATGGCGCTATTTAACAGTGCAAGATATATCATTGATGGAAAAGAAATTGAATCAATAGAACAAGATGTTGATATTGCAACAACAATAATCGGACTTGCGAGATATTCTGATGATTATACAAGGTCGGCTGGTCCGTCTATGATGTTTGCTAAGGATACTTCTGATAATGCTGACCATATTCAGTTTATTAAAGTACGAACTGCGCAAGCTACTGCAGAAGCTGATCAACAACTCGCAGCTAATCTAGACCGTGAAGCCCAACCAGCCGCTGATTTCGACATTTTAAAAAGGGTTAATGGTAATTTCAATCTAGGATTTGCAACACGAAATGGAACATTAAAAGGACAACATCGACGATTTTCATGTGCAATTCCGTTACATCACATATTCGGATTCTGTAGAAATGTCAGAAAAGTCATCTATGGAGCAAAGCATACGGTTGTGTTAGTGCGAAAAGAAAATGACAATGATGCAATTTGGCATGCTAATGGTGTTGATGATGGTAAAGTCATTTTAAATAAATTGGTTCTATGGATACCCGTCTTGACACCAGCAGTTACAATAGAGCAAGAATTACTATCGTTTATGGACACAGGTGGAAAATCATTGCTAAGTTGGCTAACAACAACGACTGATACGAAGCAGGATAATGTAAATGGCACATTTACATGGCACTTAGCATCAAAACAAGGTGTTTCAGCTCCACGTCATATCTTTATAGCGTTACAGGATGCAAATCGAGTGAGTCGTCAATTATCTAGTCATATGATATTTGATAAATTAGGGGTAAGTGAAGTTTCGTTGAGAATAAACGGACAACAAGAGCCAGCAGAGATTGTACAGCTTGATTATGATAACAACTACATAGCTCGTGTATATCATAGAATATTGTCGTATATGGGTCGTGATCAAAATGTTGATACTGGTTTGCAAATATCGCAAATTGATTTTGAAAAACACTATCCGATTTATTACTTTTCATTGGAACATCTTGACATGATGAGACAATCTGTTGTTGATATATACTTCCAAGCTCGGGTACAACGCCCTGCTGGTATAGCCGATTATAGAGCAGTTGCTGTCATTCTCAGTGATAAATCAATGTTGTTAGAAGGAGTTGGCGGACGAATGAGACTTATTGATGCACCAGTGGAAAACATGTAGTTAGGATTTTCACAATAAGATCAATTGAAAGTGTAAATTACATTTTAGAATAGAATGACATATAGTATTGTTAATGTCCAGTTGACTGATGGTCAGGTCAAGAAATTGAAATCAAAGTCGGCTAAAGAATGTGGAACTACAATAACGTTGAAACCCACTCAAATGTCCGGTGGTGCACATAAATTATCACTGACAGATCGTCAAATAAAACATTTCAATGATGCGCTAAAGAACAAACGAGGAGTTCAAATTGATTTTTCGAAAGCAGCTATCGCCAGTATGATAAAATCGGGTGGAATATTCCCGCTGTTAGCTGCTATTCCAGCATTGATTGCAGCGGCTGCCCCAGCGGTTGCGAAGGCGGCAGCGTTAGGAGCCGTTGGTACTGCTGCAGGAATGGCCCTGAAAAAAGCTACTGGGAAAGGCTATAAAAAAAAAGGAAAGGGTCTAAGACTACCAGGAACTCCACACAATTGGTACAAGGGCACGGGCCTAAGAATACCAGGAACGGCTTATTAGTGGAAAAATCCCTAGGATTTTCACCAATGTCCAATTTTGATTTAATTGATGCTGTAAAATCATTATCAATAAAAAACTTTAGAGGAGTTTTCATGAGAGATCAATTACCGTCAAAACCAATGAAAAATGAAACGGGTATTATCAATCTCGATAACAGCAGCGGAAAAGGAACTCATTGGGTCGCATATGCAATTGATCCACGTGGAATTGTCTATTTTGATTCATATGGATTAGCTCCACCAAAAGAATTCATGCGATATGTATCCACAATAACAAAGTCATCTCCAATTTTTTATTCCACGCTACCAACACAACAGTTAAATGATCCACCGATATGCGGTCGTGAGGTATTAAACTTCCTTGCAGAGATATCTAAATTTCCAAGAAAACCACCACAAGTTGTTGTTAATGAATATACTAGCAGGCAATGGCAAAAACGATAGCGTTATGATTTAGAAAAACGTAGCGTTTTCGTATAATGATTGATATTTGGGGACGACCTTTATCAGAATCAAAAAAAACAGAAACCGATAGCAAATTCGCTGTCGAAAGTGTAAAAAAAATAATCGAAGATGAAATCGCCGAGACATTAAATTTGTCAAGTGTAGATCCTGGGGAAATAGTTGTATTTCAAGATCGCCAGGGCAAATTGAAATCTAGTAATGTTTCATTGGATGATGTCTTAATACGAAGACGTGACGTCGTTGAAGATACAATAGCGTTATATTCAAATGATGGAAAACTCAAACCGGGTGTACTCGTTTCTACAATCACAGATGCATTAAAAAATTTAAATGAAGAACTTGAAAAACATATAACAACATATACTTCCCTTCGTAGAAATATTATCAATAAATTCTTTGGAACACCAGCGGTAACCTCTCCATCTCTCGCTGAAATTAAATCCAATTTTGATGAAATTAAATCCAGTATTAAAAATATTAATGATGCTGGATTTAGTATTATTAGAGATAGCATTAATAGTATTAAAAAATCTATCGAGGATATTACAAAATTTAAAACAGACAATCTTCCGCTACTTGAAAGAATAAAGATTCCTCATGAGAGAAATATCATAAATATGATATACACAGTTCTCTCTGGATCATTAGATTGGGAACCTAAAAAGAATACAGTAACCCTCACTGTGTCAAACAAGGGTATTTATCGATTAACAATAGTGTCACTGAATCAGTTTAATATATCATCATCGACTTCATATGGATACAACAACGTGATTTCAACGACTATTGACGTGGGTGAATACAAACGGTTTACAATAACAAGCACTGATCCTAATTTAAATAAGACATCATTTGTATGGTACACGGAGTTTGTAGCTGATCTAAATTAGAATTTTTAACAATTAAAAACCACTTGAGGTTTTAAAATAATATGATTCCATCATCGCAATATCGCTATGATACCGTCAAAGAGTTCTTAACAAAACTCAAAACACTCATTGATGAATATGAAATAAAAATTAAAAAGTATCGCAGGAGAATTACCGTAATTGATGTTACAGTATACTCAGTATCTGGTATAATGGCCGGTGCTGGTATTATACTATCTTCAGTAACAATGGTAGCTCCGATTGCTGTCCCAATTGCTATTTCCGCGGTGACAACATTTGCTGGACTTGCAAATGCTATTACTAAAAAAATATCATCGTGTTCTCAAGAAAAACTTAACGACTATATAGTAAAACATCAAGCAGTATCTAACGGTTACTCACAATTATCCTCGTTGATGTCATCATCGATTGATGATACGATAATTACCGAAGACGAATTCTCCGCGATGATACGTATTTATGATACTACGATTAAAAACGCTAGCGTTTTTTCATCTATTGCAAAATTAGACATTGTAAATAATAATAATAATGTCGCAAGAGATTCAACTACTTCAGCGGATAGCAGAAAATACCACTCCGCGGAAAACAAGCATGATATCAATATCGTCAACAAACCCTAAATTCAGTGTGAATTTTCCCTCGCCTGTTTCAGTAAAGGAAATCGCGTTGGCAAAATTACGAGTGTATCATAGTTGGCCTAATATCAGATCGGTTCCATTTGGCGGTCAGAGACCTAATAATTCTCTGGTGTTTGCATATAGGAATAAAAAAGATGACACTCCAGATTGGAACGTTGTTTCAATACCAACTGGGTCCTATCAAATTGAGCAAATTAATAATGAATTACAACGAAGAATAAAATCCATTACTAAAAAAGAATCAAAAATTGCGATAACAGTTCATGAACCAACACTATCATCTACAATTGAAATAGGCTCTCCTGGGTACGTTGTAGATATTTATAACAGTTCAATAAGAACAGTATTAGGATGGCCCGAAGATCCACCTAGAAGTGCTGATAATTCCACGCCCGAGCCTGTAAAATCTGATTACGTCACTGATGAAATAGGACCTGAAAATCCATCAAAAGGATATAAAAAATTCGAGGATATAAACTTCACAAAAAGATATCGACGTAAGAATCAATATGGTGAAGATGTGTGGAGAATTCCATTTTTTAATGATTATATCCCACAGGAAGGTGAAATTCTGGAAATACATGAAACAAGTCCAACATTTGTAGATATTAAAGATCACATCCTTGATAGAATGAATAATGATTTTTTGTCGTTATTACCCTCGTTAAGATCTGGCTTTCTTACACAAGCTGAGTTTACTAGTGTAGTCGCCGCGGGTAATAAAATCATCGATGACATGGAAATATTTAATTCGAGGATTACTAATCTCTTCACTGATGAAAATAGCCCGATTTCAAAAACTAGCTCAGCTCAAGATTATAAAAAAAATATAAATGAAAATCCAAATTATAAATTACCAGGATATAATGTTCCCGAGTTAAAGAAAAAACTCAGAACTGCCATCGACGAAGGATTTAATAAAATTTATCAATCATGGAAAGATAGCCAGCCGAAGCCTATTATCCTCACTTATAATAATTCTCCCGACGGCGACGGTAGACATATCGCACCGAACAATGTGAATATTTCATCGGTGATCGCACTTAATTTAACGTGTGATGTAATCGAAGGAAGTTATCAAATTAATATGGAACAATCAAATCAAGCCCGACAGGGTTACATTCTTTATTCATTTGCACCAACAGCACCCTCCGGATTTTTAATTGTTGAAAATCCGACTAATCCAGTCTATATGCAATGTCAAAATGATTCACTAACTAGAATTAATTTTACACTCACCGATCAGTCAAATAATTTAATTGATCTACGTGGTGAAGTATTATCGATTAGTCTGTTTGTGAAAAGCTAACAAATATCGGTTAAATAATTTGTATTAATCAGCAGCAGAGAGGGTGAAATGACAACATATTTGCGACCGTAGATGGCAGCAATTTGAGTGTGGTTATGACAATGTATTTGCGACAAAATCGCTAAGGCTCCATTGTAAAATGGGGTCTTTATTTTTTTTTTGGTTGAAATATGAGATTTCGTAGGAAGGTTCCATTTGGCATTCTGAGGCTTTAATCGATTTTGTCGCAAAAATTTGTAGACGTAGATGGCAGCAATTTGAGTGTGGTTATGACAATGTATTCACGACAAAATCGCTAAGGCTCCATTTGTAAAATGGGACCTTTAATTTTTTTTTGGTTAAAATATGAGATTTCGTAGGAAGGTTCCATTGGCATTCTGAGGCTTTAATCGATTTTGTCGCAAATATATTGTTGTAGGATTCACCCTCTCTGCTGCTACATTATCAATTTTAATACAAACCAAACTTATCCATTATACATTTTCAATTTTAGTACAAACCAGATTTATCTATCATACAAAAATAACATTTTTAGCTCAAACCAGCTTATCCATGATGCAACATTATCAATTTAGTACAAACCAGCCTTATCCATTTTACATTATCAATTTTAGTACAAACCAGACTTATCAATCATACATTATCAATTTTTGTACAAACCAGACTTATCCATTTTACATTATCAATTTTAATACAAACCAGACTTATCCATCATTTTAGTACAAACCAGACTTATCTATCCTACAAAATTATCAATTTGAGCTCAAACCAGCATATCCATGATGCAATGTTATCATTTTAGTGCAAACCAGACTTATCCATCATACATTATCAATTTTAGTCCAAACCAGAGACTGATTAATACACTTCATCAACTTTACAAAATGTATCTACATTAGATCTACATACCATACAATATAGACAAATTTTACAGTGGTGATATCATCCATGGTGTCTTTGACTCTATACAGTCCATACATCACTTTATCATCAGCCAATGTTTCCCTTAATTGTTCTGCATCCCCCTCCCCCTGTGCTGTCAGGTCTAACGGCCCCTTGGAGTTCCCATCTCTGTACTCTGCCAACATCCACCTACAGCGATGATAAAGACACAATTTTAATCATGCTGTGGGTACAAGATTAAAGAATATTTTCACATGGAAAGTAAAAATCTGAGATTTGATTGCTTAACAAAATATACTGACAAATCTGAATTAAAATTATAGTTAATTCTAAGCTGAGTGTAAGATATTGCAGCAATCTTCTGGCCTGTTGCAAGACTATATGAAAGACTAAGAGAGAAGAAAGCTAGTAAAACAATTATTTCACAAGAATTTTTTAACAGTTAAAAAATCTCTTATACTGAATATTAAATCAATTAATGTAAGAATTGATACATAAGCCACCATGTACAAACATAAAATGGTTGTGGTAGAAATTTAATTAGAGCTTGAATGCTTTCTATATTCCCCATTAAATATTATTAATTAAATTTTATTGTTATTTTTTGGTACTGATTCAGTTATGACTGACTATATGAAATAGACTATCTCCAATCTTTAGGTTCAACACTTCTGTATTGCTGACCCTGTTTAATACCAACCTGATTACAATGGCATGTTTATTGATTATGTTTACAATGTAATCAGTCTACTCAGATTTGCTTTATTTCACATCAAATTCTATTTGTTTTAATACAATCTGATGGAAAAAAATCATGGTAAATTATTACAATATTATAAAAATCATTATAACAGAATGACTCTTGACAAAGACCCTTACCCGAAAAAAAATGCACTTATGACAAAAAGTGCATTTACCCTGCCCCTCTGTAAGAAATGTCTGGCGGGAACACTGCACACAGTATGACATACCCCTCATGAATGTCTCACACTGTATGACATATCCTGCACTAATATCATACACTATGATACACCCTGCACTAATATCATACACTATGATACACCCTGCACTAATATCATACACTATGATACACCCTGCACTAATATCATACACTATGATACACCCTGCACTAATATCATACACTATGATACACCCTGCACTAATATCAGATTATGACATATCCTGCATTAATATCACAAACAGTATGACACATTGAAACTAATATCAAACACAGTAAGCACACCCTGCACTAACATCACACACAGCATAAAACACCATGTACTAATATCACACCCAGTATTACACACCATGCACTAATATCACATAATTTGACACACCCTGCACTAATATCACACACAACATGACACCTTACACTAACATCGTAATGTATGAAACACCCATCACTAATATCACACAGTATGACACACCCTGCACAAACATAACACACAGTATGACACACCATACACTAACATCATACACAGCATGAAACACCATGCACTTATACCACACACAGTATTACAACCCCTACACTAACATCACACACAGTATGACACAACCTGCAAGTGTTCTGAACCAGTATAACAAACTCTGGAATAACTTGACACATCCTACACTACACACCTGCTCTAACATAACAACATGCACTAGTATGATACTCTACAATTGTCTGACACACCCTACATTAGTATGATACTCTACAATTGTCTGACACACCCTACACTAGTATGATACTCTACAATTGTCTGACACACCCTACACTAGTATGATACTCTACAATTGTCTGACACACCCTACACTAGTATGATACTCTACAATTGTCTGACACACCCTACACTAGTATGATACTCTACAATTGTCTGACACACCCTACACTAGTATGATACTCTACAATTGTCTGACACACCCTACACTAGTATGATACACTCTACAATTGTCTGACACACTCTACACTAGTATGATACTCTACAACTGTCTGACACACCCTACACTAGTATGATACACTCAACAATTGTCTGACACACCCTACATTAGTATAACTGCACTAATATATGACACCCTGCAATAGTCTGACACTTTGCACTATTATGAAACACATCTTGAATCACTGTGACACATCCTGTACTAGCATGACACTCCCTTAGTACAACATTCCTTCAATAGTAGAAAGTGGCCACACATATGATTCATTCCCATAAACTGCATAATAATGAGGGACAAATATGATGACTAAATGAACTGTAACACCTTAGTTACTTTAAACTGTAACATAAACTGCATTATAATGAGGGAAAATTATAATAACTTCATACATAACAAACTGTATAAAAATGAGGGTGAAATTACAGTGATTTTAAATATACTGTAAAACAAACTATTCATGTTATTAGCAACACATGCAACAATCTGTCCATCAGTGTTGAAAGATAATGCAGAATACAAAAATATTAATGGTATTCCCAGCTGAAACTGTATTGCAACATACTGCAATATAAAATACTGTATTGCAATATTCTATAATATGAAACACTGTATTACAATATATTATGAAATAAAATACTGCATTACAACATTCTGCAACATAAAATACTGTATGGCTATATAAGGCAAAATAAAATACTGCATCACAATATACTGCAATAAAAATACAATATTGCAATATACTGCAATAAAAACTATTGTACTGCAATATACTGCAATATAAAATACTGTATTGCAATATACTGCAATATAAAAACCTGTATTACAATATACTATGATATAAAATACTGTACTGCAGTATACTGCAATAAAAATACTGTATTGCAATATACTGCAATATAAAATGCTGTATTACAATATACTATGATATAAAATACTGTACTGCAATATACTGTAATAAAAATACTACATTGCAATATACTGCATTATAAAATGCTGTATTGCAATATAATGTAATATAAACTAATGTATTGTACTACAATATAAAATAATGTAATATGTATCATTATGTATCTTACTTTAAATTCCTTTTACAGAATTGTAACATTTTGACCTTTTGTCTTTTATCATTTAGTACCTCATTTTAACAATTATTTGGAAGGGTTTATTTTCTTCAAGTGTTTATCGGCATTTCTTTATATTAACATTTTTAAAACTATTCTTCTAATTGGCATCATATGCCAGTATTGTACTGCCATGCCGTCAAGCCTCTATAAGTACATAAATACATGCTATTAAGCTCAACATTTTTAAAATCCCTGAAGTACCAACAGTCAGTATGATTCTCTGAACCTGTAATTTTTATTATAATAAGAACATGTTCTACCTGCTATGTTTCTCCATACTTTAGGAAAATAATGAGAAAGACTGTATGGCTGGTAAAGAGACAAAATGTTACAACTAAAAGATAAGCAGTTATGGATATGCTGATACAGCAAAATTATTAGTATGTTATCCAGATTATCTCATGATCTTGAAGTATTTATAGTAGACCGCTAATCATTGTAAATTTTACCTTTGCCTTGTGTTTAAGCCAAAATGAGTTCAAAAAGCAGTCTTTGCCTGCATGCTGGGTATAGGACAAGGTTCAGGTTTATTCAACAATGAATGACCATCAGTCATTACTAAACCACATCTTTGACTGGTTAAGGTGTTCTGCATTACTAAGCAGTGTTTTGATTAAACAAAAAAATTCCATAAACAATCTGTTTAATAGATACTTTGAGTGAAGATAATTCTTTTCAAGAATTCGTACTGATAAGACTTATAATAAAATAGTGTAGATATGTATACCATCTAACATTACATGATTCAAAACTACATAATCTCTGACCTGGTTGGATCCTCATTGCTACGTACAGCAGCAATGGCAGTGAAAACCTCAGTTGAAATCTCTATCTTGGCCCCTTCTCTGGCCATTGGAGGAACTGAAGCCACCTGGTGGTCCCGATTAGGAAGCTGTGTTGCTGTGAATCCCCTTTCCTGTCGACCTCGACTGGATTCCAGGACTTTAGACTTCTTTCCTGTTGTTTCTTCAAGCTGCAAGAAAACAAACATGTACATAATGTATGCCCAACTAAGAACATTGTAGAAGTAAGCGTATCATTACAAGCAACAACAGATCTGGGTCCACAATATGAACTCCAACAGTATAGACAAAGATGTGTCATCATGTAATATATCAAAAGATTTGGGTCAGTGTTGATATAGATATATATTACATCAAGAGATTTGGGTCAGTGTTGATACAGATATATATTACATCAAGAGATTTGGGTCAGTGTTGATACAGATATATATTACATCAAGAGATTTGGGTCAGTGTTGATACAGATATATATTACATCAAGAGATTTGGGTCAGTGTTGATACAGATATATATTACATCAATAGATTTGGGTCAGTGTTCATATAGATATATATTACATCAAGAGATTTGGGTCACTGTTGATACAGATATATATATCTTACATCAAGAGATTTGGGTCAGTACTGATATAGATATATATTTCATCTAGAAATTTGGGTCAGTGTTGATATACATATGTAATACATCAAGAGATTTGGGTCAGTGTTGATACAGATATATATTACATCAAGAGATTTGGGACAACAATATGTTCTCACACAAATAGTGAAAATAAAAATGTGTCATCACATAATACACCAACAAATCGGGATGCACAACACCATCTCAATCAAAAAGCATACAATCTGGTAACATATTCTCAATAGTTTGCTTAGCACAAAATGGAGTCTTGGGTTTCAAGTATGAAAATGTTTGACGTCCTGTAACTTGAATTAAAATGAAGTCAGAGTAATAAAACTTTCAAAAATAATTATGACTGATTCTGTGTAACGTATCAAACCATGGGACTTTGCATTTCTTGATTAACAAGTTTTATGAAAAGAGCAAATGATCTGCTAACACATTACAAAAAGGCAACTGCTCCAGTGGCCTAATTGGTCAGAGTTTCCGCCTTGGATACAGGCGGTCAAACATTCGAACCACCTGCAGAGTCATACCAAAGACTTATAAAAATGGTGCTAGCAGCTGCTTAATTAGGTGCTCTGCATTCAGAAGTTAGTGTTAGGACTGGTCAGCTTAGTGTCAGGATAATGTGACTGGGTGGGACATGATGCTATATATATGATACCCCAGTGCTAAACATCGCTATAAACTGTCACAATGCAGACACTGTAGGGATATAACTGGTAAATTGTTAAAGCTAAATTAAAAATCCAAACCACAAACACACACACACATATTACACAAAAAAAAAACAGAACTGTGTCTAAAGAATGAATAACATTGACTCTCATTTCTGTGTACATTGTACAAAAGCTAATATATGTCTAAAAATAGAATAGTCTATATTATTATCTGCTGGTACACTATAATAACAAATGTTTCTTAAGATATAATAGTACAGACTGATCTGTTTGTACATAGTACAACAGCAGAGCAGTGTAGATATGACAGCATAGATTCAGATCTGTCTGTGCAAAGTACAATAGTAGATATATCTAAAGAATGAACAGCATAATCTAATCTGTCCAAGAACTATACAAAGAAAAGATCTGGTATGATGAGAATAGAATCCTATCTATCTATACATTGTGGAACAGTGTTGCAAAAGAACAAGGACAGACTCTGATCTACTGGTACATTATGTAATGGCTGACTGGGGTCCACACTGTTACCTAATCGGATTTTGACCACAGATTTGAATTACCCACGCATATGTGTAAAGCATGCCTCAGTTATGCCATGTGACCACTCAATCGCAGAAGTTTTATTATTTTGGAATTATCAGTGTATGTATGTTGGCTAACTTTCAAAATTAGCAGAGCTAGTCGACTAGAAAAACAACGAGCTGCTCAAAGATTACTTTGAGGCATTACAAAGATTTTAAGGTGTCTAGGTGATAATTGTATATAATATAAATTGTGGGATTTCTTTGACAAGGGTGTTCAGAAATCAAAGGTATACATCTGGATTTCATAAAACGAGCATGCGATGTACCGAGCATTTAATAGTTATCATCTACAAAGAGGTTTATAACCTGTAGAACAATGCTTTGTTTTAACCTTGGTATATAATGCCTCTGGGATAACGGTTTGTCCTGTTGCACAATGCCAATGAATTTTAATAATCCAAACAGACTCTCTGATGTCTTGTTTATTTATAAACAGGGATATGTTTTCTAATTGAAGCCATAGTGGTTGGCGAGTGTGGCAATTTTATTTTATTTTTTACGGTACCCGCGTTTGTGTTTCAATACCCAGGTTTTTCTATATGGTTGGTTACCCATGTACCCAATGACAGCCCTACATACAACTGACACTACTTATAACATCATACAACTGGGATTGTGCTTATAACATCCTACAACTGGGACTGTGCTTATAACATCATACAACTGGGACTGTGCTTATAACATCCTACAACTGGGACTGTGCTTATGATATACCAATGAAACTTTACTTACATCATACAACTGGGACTACTTATGACATCCAACTGGGACTGTGCTTACATCCTACAATTGGGACTGTGCTTATGATATACCAATGAAACTGTACTTACAACATCATACAACTGGGACTACTTATGACATCCAATAGGACTGTGCTAACAAACTACAACTGGGACTGAGCTTATAGCATAAACTTCAATGTGTTTATGACATTAAACAACTGTGCTTCATACAGCATATAACTGGGACTGTGCTTACAACATGAACAATTTGCTGACAGCTTTGAACTAAATGGATAAAAAAATTAACACATTTAAAAATTTCTTTATGCATTTCTAGCCTAATTTATATGTAAAATAACATGCTGCATATCTAGAACAACAAATATAAAATGTTTAGAGTGATAAACAATTGGCCCTGTTTGTAAAGTTCAATTTATAAAATGAAAAGTTTACAAAAGAATAGTTTCTCTTTGGGTGTTTAAAATTTAAATCCAAGGTAATCTTCTATACAAGTTTTGTGCAGAATATTGCCATCTTGCCAGCAATCAGCATCATACATTTGACATAGATTGCATGGTCATGAATTCAATATTTCTTATGTAGTGATTAATATATCCTGCTATTATGAGATGACTGATATATCTTGCCATTATGCAGTGATTGATATATCCTGCCACATTGTAATGCTTGAAATATCTTGCCATTATGTAATGACTGATATATCTTGCCATTATGAGATTGATACATCATGACATTATGTAATGATTGATATATCTTGCCATTATGTAGTGACTAATATATCCTTGCCATTATGTAGTGATCAATATATCTTGCCATTATAATCAAGACCCAAAGACATGAAATCATGGAACCAGACATTCTCTCACACTATCAAAATACATCACTGAATTTTAAACTGATCGAGTCAAAACCCAGAAACTTGAAATCATGGAAGCAGACACTATCTTACACTATCAAAACAATCTTGAAGCATCTCTAAATGTCATTAACATTGCACTGTTACCTGCTGGTTAATTTTCTCTGGATCAAAGTCCTCTCGAGAGCTTGTTTCTATGAACAAATGGTAAGGGTTGAAATGTTCCTGGATGCTGCCATGTACCACACCATACTTCCCACGCTTTACATATGGCACTCCATCTCCTATCCTGTAAAAATATATGGTCTCTTGAAATGGATACAGTGCACTATAATTACTCTAATAAATACATATAGTATGTGCATGTGTGTGTTTAGGATTTTTTATGTAGTTTTAATAATTTTTTATGTCTTATCACCATGATGTCTGCATTGTGGCAGTTTATAGTGATGTCTAGCACAGGGACATCATGCCATAGATATGTAGTATCATGTCCCACCCAGTCACATTACCTTGACACCAGGCCAACCAGTCCTAACAATAACCTCTGAATGCTGAGCACCTGGCAAGGCAGCTGTTAGTACCATTTCTATAAGTCTTTGGTATGAATCAGCCAAGAGTAAGTGCATGTATGAGTGTGCCTGTATCTTGATGCTAATAAAGGTGAGTGTTAGCTAATAAATACTGACAAGCAAAGAGCAAAGACAGGTAAAGACAGTCATGCTAGATAATAAATACTGACAAGCAAAGACTGGTAAAGACAGTCATGCAGCACCTTCAAAATGGTCCAAGATAGATCTAAAGCTTAAGGAATTTTATACACATGTTCATGATGGTCCTAGACTCCATAAGAGTTTATTTTGAAGTTAATTAAACTTTCCAGGTAACTACAGCGTCTGAATGAAAACTGATATTATTGATACTTGCTTATAAGTCAGTCCATATACAAATTACATGAAACCTTGACATGCCATTGCAAAATGCTGAAGCAGAACAGGGTCTATGTTGTTTGTTCTACTGATTACTCCTAATAAACTGCATAGATCTGGATGTGCTGACCCATTATGCAACAGCAGATATGAGTCTGTAGGATTTGCAGTCAGACTCGACTAGTAAGCAAGTACCCATGGTAAATAGTTATGATCTAGATTAACAATGGTAGTCATCATGCAAAATAAAAGTGGATTCTAACAGCATTGGTAGTTGAAAAAGCAGTAAGCAACTTACAACTTTTCTGCATCCCCTGGAAAGCAAAGTGCAATTTCTATGATAGATAGAATGAAGAATGAAAGACAGATAAATATCTGTAAACTTACCATCTAAAGTAGACAAACTTGACAGTTGATGACATATCAAAGGTGCTCTCATATCTTGCAAGAATATACAACACTTGCGTGTCATCTGTTTCATTTGGCAGCTCAGAGACATCATAGCCAACCTTCTGGACAGCAACATGATTGGGATTTCCATCAACATGCCCAACAATAACATATTTCTCTGCAGCACTGTCATCACGAACTAACTTTGCCGATTCTGCAAAATGTGTGCCATCTGTAAATTCCGCTGATGTACTCATTCTGATCAAAATGAAAAATAGACATTCACTTTCTTGAAAACCAAAAACTCAAATATGCACATGCTCTAGCATCAACTTATTTATTAATCCTGCAATAAAAAAAATTTCAAACTGCAGACTAAACAAAATTTGGCATTAAGTATGATTTCTTACCTCCTTGTATGTGTCATATACATGTACCAGGCTTGCTGTGGAAAATGTACATCCACAAGGCACATAACCGATTCACAACACATAACCGATTCACAACACAGTCAATTGTAGGTATTTGTACAAATATGGAAAATGTATCAGTCAGTAAAATTAATCAGTCCAATTACCTAAAGCAGAGAAGTAATTAGTATAAAATGCCACAAGTAAAATGAACGTTAAGGCCACTGATCAGTGATCAGTGAATCTAAGGTCAGACAATATCAGGATTCAAGCTACATGGCAAATTGGGTGACTAAGTCCACTGAAAAATTTAAACTTTGCCTTTTTTTGTTAGGAAAGTGAAAACAACTTCACCCTCTGATTTTTCAGATATAAAATTATAAGCTTGAGTTTATAACTTTTGAGATGCTCCCTAGATGTAGCCAGAAAGTTTTGACAGTGTTGTAACCCAAGGCAATATGTATTTGTGAGGTGATGATACCAATTAGCCTATGCCAACAAACTCTTGCATATTCACCTGCATGTTTTAATAACTAACTGACTATTAACCCATAACTACTCTATTTCTGGAAGTTGGGCTTACAGTACTATAATAAAAATATACTAAATTCCATTTCAAAATTTATACATCAATATATAAATAGTAAGTTCTTTGTAAATTGGCCACTTTCAAGTTGCACTAAAGATGTTAGGGTTTGATTTGACAGTTACTTGGCACACAATACATTCCAATGTACATGTGACCCAATACAGTCCAAATATGCTTAAACTATGCAATTAATATACATGAGCCATTTGCAAAATTTATATTTGAGAAACATATTTTGAGCAATTTAAAACTTAATTAATGATTAGCACTATTTTTGCTAATATTTTAACGATAAATAACATAACTCAATAACTATATAAATTTTGGATTCAAATGTGTTTTCTTTTACAATTGTGCTGTTTTCTCTTTAAACTAGATCTCAGCTCCAGAAATGGGAAATAATTGCAGCCATCAGATGCTGCCAAACTGAGTGGTCTAAAGCACTGTCCGTTATGGATCACTGCCATCTCACCTCTGTCTGCGTGTGTTCGAGTCTAGGATTCGGCTAATGTATATATGTGAGAAAGCTTGCCAGTAGCTTCTCGTGAGTCGGTGGTTCTTTCCGGTGATTTCCCGGTTTCTTCCTCCACCATTAATACTGGCCGCCATGAATAGCCTATTGTGTGCTGAAAAATGGCGTTACGCTTAACAACAACAACATCTTTATTCTATACAGTTCAAATTCATGAATCTATCCACATTAAATAGCAGTTTTATTTTTCAAATGTGTTGCATAAATATTTTTACTTTCTAAAATTAAGTCAAAAGCATGGATCCAACAAGTTATAAGTATGGGTATCTGCACTGTAATTTGGTATGCTGTCTTATTCCGAAATGTCCCTGAACTGTATATCCAAATATAAAACAAATATACTCAAATACGAACTTTGTATTGCTTTTTTGCTTGTATTTGTGTGTATTTATGTATGCATGCATGTATGATCTACTTCCTCGACTGGATTCTTGCCACAATGAACTCTCAAACTTGAAATACAACATTAATTGGTCTGACCTTACTTCTGACGAAAAACTGAATTATACTCAGACATCTGCACTTTTATTAAACAAGATTGAGATCCCATGTGGTGTTGTGATCTGTAATGACCATGGATGCACTAATCAGGTACATATGAAACAGATAAATGATCTATACGCTAATGTAGTAAAAGCTCTATCAAAATCCAGTAACAGATTGACTAGAAAACCCAAACATGGCCACCGGTTTATACCAGGCTGGAATGACTATGTCAAAGAACTACATGACTTTGCACGAAATGCTTACCTAATGTGGCTCGATAGTGGTAAACCTCGTCATGGACAATTAAGTAACCGAATGCGCCAAACAAGAGCATGATTTAAGTATGCTCTTAGGTTATGCAAGAATGACGAAGTAAAACATAGCAGACTCACTTGCACAAAAATTTTAAAATGTCAACCAACGTGAATTCTGGAAGCAAGTTTAACAAAATATTACAACAACTTCCAATAAACTACCAATATGCATTGATGGGTACCATGGTCAAAAGAATATATGCAACATGTGGAAAAATCATTTTTAAGACTTACTCAAAAATGTCAAAAATGAATTGAATAAGAAGCATGTTACTTCAGCATTGAATACCCCTTCTGCTCATATTGATGTAATCACATTATCTGAGATCCAAAATGCAATAACGACAAAAAGATTGCAAATGTCCAGGATCAGATTTTTTATATGTGGAACATTTTAAATATTCAGATACTAGACTTCATGGGCTATTAATGGTTTTTTTAATTGTATGTTTGTGCATAACTTTGTACCAGATGATTTCACAAAAGTTACAATTATACCGCTACTAAAAAGTAAAATTAGTAATCTAGCAGACAAAAATAATTACAAAATTATAGCTCTTACGACTATTATCTCAAAAATATTTGAATGCATCATACTACAAAGATGCGAAGTCATAATCTACGATAATCAGTTTGGATTTAAAAAGCAGCATTCTACAGATTTATGTCTATATGCCTTTAAGGAAACTGTCAGCTATTATATGGAACATGGCAGCCCAGTATTTTCATGCTTTTTAGATGCTAGTAAGGCATTTGATAGGGTCAATCATTGGACACTCTTTAAAAAGTTGCTGGAAATTAAAATACCTGTATACATTGTTCATACTTTAGTCAATTGGTATGGCAAACAGTTGTATTACGTGCAATGGGGGTGCTTTCTATGTAACTAATGGGGTGAGGCAGTGAGATATTCTTTCCCCTATGTTATTTAATATTTACATAGACAAGTTAAATCGTATATTGGGCCATTGTAACGTAGGGCCACCAAATGGGCTGTCTCTTAACAACTTTAGCTTTGCTGATATGTCACTGATAAGTCCATCTGTCGCAGGTTTAAGAAAATTATTGAAGATATGTTAACAATATGCATTAGAGAATGATATCATCTATAATACACAAAAATCAGTATGCATGGTTTTTCAGCCAACTGCTTTTAAATTACCATCACCTCCCTCTGTACATCTTAACAGCAATGCTCTTATGTATGTCAACAGTTATATGTATTTGTGCCATATTTTGAAATCCAATCAGTCAGATAATGAAGATATGATGAGACATTGATATTTGTGTACTCCAACAAACATGCTTCTATGCAAATTTAAGCCTTGTTCACTAAGTATTGTGCTCCACTGTGGACAAACTTTAGTAAAAATGTGAAAAGAAAACTAGTAATTGGTTATAATAAAAGTCTTTACTTTCTATTAGGTCTGCCTAGATGGAACAGTGCCTCCAACATGTTTGTAAATTATAATGTATTCAGTTTTGAGGAAGTAATGAGAAAGTATGTATTCTCAATGATAACAAGACTATCTAATAGTGAGAACTGTATATTGAAATCACTTTGGAACTATGACATTCATTTAAATTCTCATATTGTTAGTAGATGGAACAAATTACTATTTAAATGTGTCACTTAACTTCATTTTTTAACAATGCAGGGCGCAAATAATTGTTGTAAATGTATCTGTGTACTTGTACATATGATATACATGTTCTTTTATCTTTACAATGTTTTACTCTTTATCCGTATTTTAATTTAGATATATGAACTATGCAGTCTGAAATAAAGAATTCTTATCTTATCTTAATCGATATTTGGATCGTAGTTTTGTGTATTTGTAGAAAGCATCCACTTACCACACACACACACACACACACACACACACACACACATATGCACCTTTCCCCCCATAACAGTAAATCATTTGCCGGGAACAATTGCTGGCCTAATCATTAACACAATTTGGATCAACTATACCGACAAGATCTCAATCATTTTTAATTTTACAAGCGTACTTTTTTTTTTCTTTTTCTGATCATTCTGAAAGCACTCTTAACGATCGGATAATCTTGAACGTACGTACGTAGTAGGAAATCCTCCAGGAAGCAAAGTTATTATAATATAACAATGGGTGAGGCTCTAAAATCATAGCCTAACTTCCTCATCAAAGATTTTTTTATAGTGTTATATCTACTGATACCTTTTTCCTGACAAGATATTTCACAAACAAATTCTTTGAATCTTCGCTGTTTTAAGCCGCCAGCCGGTATGAAGAACGACACACCCGGTTTCCGACCTATCGGAAGTATGATCTCAGTAAGGTAGTCTCCCTTGTTTTTGTGATAGATTTAAACCATAGACGGGTTCCCTGTTATATGTCTTGAGAATGGTTAAATAGTACAAGGAATCGTGAAGCAGTTGTGTGACCAATAATAATAATAATAATAATAATAATAATAATAATAATAATAATAATAATAATAATAATAATAATAATAATAATAATAATAATAACAACATGTAGGTTAAAACTATTTGCACACTTCTATTTATTTGTACCCACTACCGATTTTAGAAACTGAAGGAATCGTGGATATTATTTTTAAAATTCACAATTCATCCATCAATATATAATTTCTAACTTGATTGTGGGCAGGGTGTCCCTAAGACCGTCAACTTATTAGCGTTTCAAACAAAACGGAAGCTCTAGACGTAAACAAGAAGGCAGACGGCCTAGTGTCCTTTTTCTGCTTGCTAGAATAGACCTTATAAGTAAAAACTGTCGTCTGCGTCCAATATTTATAAAGTCTAAAGCAAACTAAACAAATGAAAAGGAGTAACTCTTATATACAAAAGTTATGGAAATATTGAGATTATCCAATACGTTTAACTACATCACATCTGTTACACGAAAACACAGACCCGCTCATAAAATATGGCGGCCATATTTCTCAAGAAACTCGTTTGATTCGAAACGCCAACAACTTGACAGTGTTTGGAACCGCCTGGCGACAGTAAGGTTAGAAAGTACAAACTAAAATATAAGTTAAAAAGTACGTGAATTGTGATCACATTGACGTAAAAACCTACTTTTATGAGCAAATGGTCGAAATTTTAGAAACTGCTGCTCGTACAGCTGACGATTATTCCAAGATTCATAAAATTTCTTTTCTCAATAAGTCTTTCACTAAGCAGTCTATTATCACAAGGCCATATCAGTCTTATACAGGTGCTATCAAATCTCAATCTACCACAACTTTTAGGTAGCTTCTGGTAATGCTGATCAGAAATCCTTATTATTTCAAACACAGACCTGTTGTAACAATGAAGGGCTACAGATTGAAAATTAAGCAATAAAATCAAGACAGACATATTCCAAATGCTCTTGTTTTAAGAGGAAAATGTCACGATCATGTATCGGTAGCCATGCATTAGTTGAGTCAAACAAATCCATCTCATTTTGTTATGGATAATTATGAACCATTCATATTGAAAGGTTCTATATCCCTTATTAGTGATTCTGCCAATCACATAACAGTTGAACATTTATGGAATACGAGCTTCTTAGAGTCTTTAATTATGAGGCACTTAGCCTTTTCATAAGAAGTCGTCCAAGAGTATTCTTATTCAAGGAGTAGAATGCGGATTGTGTTAATGTTCCTCTCCATTGTGTCAATTTGTCATCAGACTTAGTCTAAGGACAGGTGACAGTCGCTACAGTGTTGTCTTTACCTATGCATAAGCAATGATCTGGTTTTAGCGAATCCACTTGTAACTGACGAGCCTTGCTGGGATTAGAAAGCCGAGCATTTTAAAATAAAATCTCTGATTTATACCCAGCTTGTACAGTCACTAGAACTATAGCAAAGAAAGATTTTCAGGATGATATTGATCGGGAAATTGCTCCTTCAGCTGCTACATTTATTGGTCAGGCTTGTGACGATGTCACTTTTGTACCTGGTATAGATGAATCAAGAGGTATTAATCACAGGGATCATCTTTTTGCTTCTCGTTCTCTTTTTCTAATCAGGTTCACAAAAGACAATCGCTTATTTACAAACAGGAACGAGATCCTGACATCTCCTGTTTGTTTCGAACAGCTATTAGCGAAACTGAAACCGTACAAATACATGTTTGTTTTTGGTTTTTTTTGTTGGTTTTTTTTTGTTAAATATGGGTCCTTTTGAAGAAATGGAGACCATTCGAGGTAACCGCTGGTGACGGATGGTCTTTGAGTTATAAAAGTGTTGTTCCTAAGTTGTGTAGACACGCCATTCTTCGTCTATTCCATGAAACTCTATGCTGATCATTAAGGAGCTAAAAAGACTTTATCACAAGATTTTGAATCATTTTGGGGCAAAAAAGTAAAAGTGATGTTTGTAAATACTGTAGATTTTGTTGAGGTCAAGGCCATCTCTGAATTCTCTATGAATATCAGTAAAGAGCAGCTAGTACTATTTTGAGATATAGCTGGATATTATAGGAACTTTGGTTTCAATTTTGCCATAAATGCTGAACCCCTATCCAATTTGTTGAGCAAGAAAATAAAATTTCAGTTGTCTGAAAAGTGTCAGAAAGCTTTTGATAAGTTAAAAATCATACTTAATAGACCACCTCTTTCTTCAGCCCCTAATTTCAGCCAATCATTTAAAATTATGTTGATTCAAGTGATGTATGCTTGGTGGAGTATTTATGCAGGAAGACAAAATGGTGTAGAGTATCTAGTGTGTTATTTTCTTAAGAAAGAATTAAATAAGCATCACAGGAAATATTCTGCAATCGAGAAGGAACATTTTGATTTTGTATTGGCTTTGCAATACTTTGAGGTGTATATTAGTTCAGTTCCTTCTCCGATTATTGTGTTTAGTGGTCATATTCGCTTTATTTTAATTGACAAGATGTCAAACAAAACT
Organism: Potamilus streckersoni; assembly: GCA_016746295.1. Taxonomy (NCBI): domain Eukaryota; kingdom Metazoa; phylum Mollusca; class Bivalvia; order Unionida; family Unionidae; genus Potamilus; species Potamilus streckersoni. Next base: position 1,335,879 of record JAEAOA010000137.1, read on the forward strand.
CAGATTTTTAAGGTGGAGTTTGATAGTTGAAAGAAAGCTACATATATTTTTATTTTTATGAAGGTGTTATGTATATATAATTTGCATTATTCGTTGGCTTTTTTTCGTGATTATATGTTATATACATTTGTATCCTGTACTTGACGTTGTGCAAAATCTATTTCACTGTTCACCTATGGATATTGCTTTTGTAAACAACATAATACACAATAATCAATAAATGAATATATAAATTATTACAATTGAACCAGTTTTTAAATATGTATGTTTGTTTTTGTATTACCACAAACACTAGTTACTCCAGATGCATTTGGTTATGTAACATTAATACATCTGAAACCTAATGGAGATCCCAAAATATTTTTTATAATAAAAAAAATAAGTCCGGTTCCTATTCAGGTTTTATACACTTAAACGTATAATCTACCAATGATTAACACTTTTCTTTTAATGGTAAATACTAGAAATACTTCTCTTGAAGTAATTAGAATGAAAAAGTTGTAATAGAAACTTAGCAGGGCTTTCATATGTCTGCACTTACATTTTGTGACATGAAGGGATGAAAGAGAGAACATAACACAAAGCACAAAAAAAAATACGGAAACCTTTAGCAGGGTGATCAATACTTTTGTACAATTTTCATTCATAACATATCTGTTTATGGGGTGAGGAATACCTACCTTAGCACACGAACTGTAAAGATGGTTAAATTATAATCAGTCCCGCTTGCTGACTAAGGCAGGAAGCAGATATAAAATAAACAAAAGGAATGCAGATAACCCTCAAATAAAGCAAATAGTTTTGATATAACACTCAGTCGACACAAAGAGGTACATAATTGACATAAAAGGCGATAACGAAAAGCGATATGGTACATGTATACTATGCGTGTAGTCCGATGAAAATGATACACCATGAGTCATGACCAATGAGTCAGACTGGCCATGTTCTTGCCCAAAAAAGTTAAGTAGTGCGATAGTAGAAAGTGATGTATTACTGTTATTAAACTTGTTCGCCACTCCCATAGGCCCATCTTGATTATTAGAATATAGTAAGTACTGTGTTCTCTATTATAATTAAATTATATGAATTTATGAGGATATTTCGCATATTGAACGGATTTTCTCTGAATGATACAGTTAAATATAAGATTTATAATTAAATTGAATAAATTTATGAAGATAGCGTCTAGAATGGATTTTTTTCTGTATGATAGCGTCAAAGTAGTAAACATTTTCTTAAATTTGCCTGGCTATTCTATGATTGTACGGGATACATGTCTGATTTGCCTGGCTATTTTATGATTGTACAGGATACATGTCTGATTTGCCTGGCTATTTTATGATTGTACGGGATACATGTCTGATTTGCCTGGCTATTTTATAATTGTACGGGATACATGTCTGATTTGCCTGGCTATTTTATGATTGTACGGGATACATGTCTGATTTGCCTGGCTATTTTATGATTGTACGGGATACATGTCTGATTTGCCTGGCTATTTTATGATTGTACGGGATACATGTCTGATTTGCCCGGCTATTTTATGATTGTACGGGATACATGTCTGATTTGCCTGGCTATTTTATGATTGTACTGGATACATGTCTGATTTGCTATAGATATCGTTAAGTTAACAAAAAATGATTTATCTATGCAATCTCAAAGTTTATTAGACCTAAATATAAATTACAGTAATAATACCTGAGGGATGTGTGCGAATCGATTTAATTATCACTCCTGTAAACCAATGGTTGTTAGAACTTACGTTTCTACTCTTAATAATTTGTAAATAATAATCACAGACCTTACATTCAAACTCTAATAACATAAAAGAACATGGAGATTGATCTTGTGTAAAGTAAATGCATGGCTAAATGAAAAACTATGTACGCATAAAAAATCAAAATCAAAATCCCCTAACAAACAAGCAACAGCCAAGGCAGTCAGAAGGGACCCAGTAATGTGATAGTCTCATGAAATAGCTGGCATAAAGAGCCGCATGAAACAAACAGCAGAAAAAAGTCGAAATAAAGACAAATTCCTATCATGGTAGACAAAATCTCTGCAAAAATAGGTAAGAGCTCTTCCTGTAGATGGTAACTAGTTTTCGTTCATATAAGGAGAAACATTCTGTGATGGGGTTGGCAATTTTGCAAAACTATTTTATAGCAAATTTAAACTTAATACATTTTGTGCATACGTGCTCCGTTTTATCCCTATATATATATATATATATATATATATATATATATATATATATATATATATATATATATATATATATATATATATATATATATATATAGAGAGAGAGAGAGAGAGAGAGAGAGAGAGAGAGAGAGAGAGAGAGAGAGAGAGAGAGAGAGAGAGAGAGAGAGAGAGAGAGAGAGAGGGAGAGAGAGAGATTTGGGGAGGCAAAATTGAGTTTAAAAATACAAACGTTAACAAAGCTTTTCCTATTGTTTTAGTTTTAATATTCCTCAAAGGAATTGCCTCTCGGAATCTTGTTGACTCAAACATAATGTTCAACAAGTATTGGTTAGCTGACTTTGTCTTAGGTAAGGGACCAACACCGTCTACCATTATTCTGCTAAATGGTTCGTCAAATGCAGGAATAGGTTCCAGATGAGCCTTATGTATCTTCTGAATGGGTTTTCCTACCATTTGATGAGTATGATAAGATTTGCAGTATTTACGAACATCACTTTTGATTTTTGGCCAATAGAAGTGATTCAAGATCTTTTGAAAAGTCTTATTAATCCCCAAATGACCACCCATTGGAATTTCATGGGCTAGACTAAGAATGATTTTGGAACTAATATTTGATAGTTCACTGACCACTCGTCACCAGCAGGTACCTCGGGAGGTCTCCATTTTCTCATAAGAATCCAATTTTTAAAGAAATAACAGACAGGTACTTCAGTGACTTCAGTTTCACTAATGGCCCTTTTCATACAAACATGAGATCTTGGGATCTTTATGGAAGACTTGCACAACAAAAACAACGTTATGAGCTATGGAATACTTGTCAGCAGCACGAGCAGCATTTTCCAAGGTTTCGAGTAATACAAGTTGTCTGGCATTTTCGTAATCTTTTTTAACCTTTGTAGAAGAGCACCACCTATCATATTGTCGTGCTTTTTCCCATGCAAATTTGACATAGGTCTGGTCAGTTGATTTTCTAGAATTCCTAAAACTTTGTTGATAAGCCTCTGGGACTAATTCATACCCCTTTGAGACAAAGTCCTTAACCACTTCATAGTAAGCACTTTGCTGTAGCGACAGTGAAATGTAAATATCATGAGCTTTACGACATTGTAATAGTAGAGTCCATTACTCTCCTAGCCACTTCAAATTTTCTCAAAATGAACAAAATAAAGATCTACTTCTTTTTCCAGAAAAAGAGGTACTAAAACTTGATATTTCTTAAAACATCAAAATAGGGGAGTTTTCTTCCTTCGTCTTTCATCTTTCTCTTTCTGAAACTGCATTTGTCTTTCCTACCTTTATCTTTCAGTTTGTATCATTTCTATCTGAAACTGAACCTATCTTATCTCTAATTCAAACCTTTTCAGCTATACTTCAATTTTCAAAATTTCCAACCACACCTAGGTAGAATTAAATAAAATTCTCTACTTTTCATGTTGTCTGAATTGTTTTAGCCAAAATTCATATATCCGGGACAAGCTACCACATTTCTGTAGCTAGTTTAGGCTCTTACAAAACAGTAACAGAAAATGAGTGGAGTCAACAAGCTTTTTAAAATTAAGTAAATAATTTATTTATCAAACACACCAAGTGAAAAATGAAAAGAAAACATACGGTTTTACGAACCAAATCCAAGAATAAACTAAGAATTAAAATATAGAAGTTCTAGCATTAAAATAGCCTGAATGAATCCGTGTTCGAATTCCTATTAAATCCAAAATAATAGGCGATGACGTCTGCTGTAGTCTGCGAGGTACTGTTGTGTCAACAGTTCTTCGTTGAATCACAGAAAATATCTTGCCTACCTAATGGTTATTAAATTTCCATCATACTGAAATATGTAGTTATTATATCTATCATCAGAATTGTATCAGGTGGGATTTTTGTAAAACGGAAAACTTGGGCATCTCTCTCTCTCTCTCTCTCTCTCTCTCTCTCTCTCTCTCTCTCTCTCTCTCTCTCTCTCTCTCTCTCTCTCTCTCTCTCTCAACTATTTTACTCTCCTAAAATATTTAACAAAAATTTCTAAACTGTGTATGATAGAATTTGCTATATTTTATATACTTTCATTAACATTACAGAAATAGATCCCCATTTATAGTGTTGTAATATTAAAGATATATTTTCTAACCTTTGTTACATACGGTGAAAATTAATATTTTCATTTGCTGAATTATATATAGGAAACCACATAAGTTTCCTTCCTATTACAACATGGATTTTTTGAGAAAGTGATCTCGTTAGAAAAAAAATTGTTAAGACTGTAAATTAATAATAAAAGCAAGGAAACTTTTAATCAGATCCTCTTTATAATCTTGACAAATAAAACGTACTTGCGCACTTATACATATATACAGACTGACAAATAAAACGTACTTGCGCACTCATACATATATATAGACTGATAGATAAAACGTACTTGCGCACTCATACATATATACAGACTGACAAAAAAAACATACTTGCACACTCATACATATATACAGACTGACAAGTAAAACGTACTTGCGCACTCATACATATATACAGGCTGACAGATAAAACGTACTTGCACACTCATACATATATACAGACTGACAGATAAAACGTACTTGCGCACTCATACATATATACAGACTGACCGATAAAACGTACTTGCACACTCATACATATATACAGACTGACAGATAAAACGTACTTGCGCACTCATACATATATACAGACTGACAGATAAAATGTACTTACACACTCATACATATATACAGACTGACAGATAAAACGTACTTGCACACTCATACATATATACAGACTGACAGATAAAACGTACTTGCACACTCATACATATATACAGACTGACAGATAAAACGTACTTGTACACTCATATATATATATATATATATATATATATATATATATATATATATATATATATATATATATATATATATATATATACTGACAGATAAAACGTACTTGCACACTTATACATATATACATGAGAACAGTCGTTCGAGAAAAAGAATAGCTTTCAAAAAATCGGTTGTGGCTATATTTTTCAATGTACAATTTCAATAAAATATATATAAGAGAAGTCGGTGAATTCTGTCTTCGTATGTTCAATACATCATTCGGTTAATTTCACACACACACACACACACACACACGCATATATATATATATATATATATATATATATATATATATATATATATATATATATATATATATATATATATATATATATATATATATATATAAAGGCCAAACTAGCAACAACAAAAAAATGTATATATTTACACAGGACGTAAACTATTTGATTTGCAGTGGCATGCAATGCTTCGATTTAAACTTCGAAACGTGGTTAACACGCAAATCTGTAACAAAAATCACTAACTACCGGAATTAAAATGATAGAAAAATATCAAACAATTGTAACGTAATCTCCATGAACGGGACAGAAACATGGTATTGTTGAATCGTGCCAGTCAAGACGCTTTTTTAACATCATGTAAGACAACAGTATTGTTATAAATTAAATATGTGTGTGTGTGATTTGGATTTTTTAACGTAATTTTTAAACAAAATTCAGTCATATCGCCACGAATATGCAGTGTGACAATTTGCACTGATTTCTAGCACAGGGGCATCATGCCGCAGGCATGTGGCAGAATGTCCCAACCTGTCACATTATCCTGACACCAGGTTGACTAGTCATAATAACTGCAAGTACCATTTTTATAAGTCTTTGGTATGACAAATGGTATTTAGTATCTTAATCGAATCTGCACACGCTGTATGAAACGTACAGGTAAACTAAAATGATATTCCAATTTATCACCATAATACTAAAATAAATTTACCTTTTGTTATGTTAACCTTTATAGTACGGAAAGAAAGATACATTTTTTACACAAAATTTCGTTTTTTGGATACTGAAATAACATTACTTAATGATCTCAACAAAAGAAACAATCGTGCTGTGTACATAAATAATGACCAATCTTAGCATAGGGAAGTTTAAGTGTGCATTTTTTTCTGTAATCTATCATTAATTATATACGTTCCTTACCAGGTAAAATTAAAGTACCTTTTATAGTTTAGAGTATAAACATAACACAAACGGACAAAAGAATTAAATCTTTTGCAAAAAAATAGTTTTGATATAAAGTCTAACATAAATCAAAAGTTTAAAATCAAAAACGTTCCACTTCAGTATATTCGCCGTCATCCGCTGAAGCAACAAGAGTATCTGAATTACACATTGTCGCTGTTTTCTCATCCTTGGATATTTTCTGCACCTCTTTCAAGCTGGTACGTTCAGCTCCTGTAAAACCAGGCTTTGTATTTTCTAAATGTAATGTGATATCAGATTCTGAAAAACTTGTTTCACTTCTTGTCCCTTCCTTTGATTTCTGCAGAGCTATACCGCAGTCTTTTAATGCCAAACCATCTGAGTTTGTTGTGGCCTTTGGTGACAAGGAACCACCGTTAGATTGCACTTGATATACTCTGCCCTTGAAACTGTCCTTGTCAACATCCTGGTCATAGGGAGACGAACCAATCAAAGACAAGATAACAGGGAGGAAGCACAGACCGTGGAATAAGCCATAAAGTACGACAGTCATTATTGCCTGAAAATTTAGTGTGACAAGAAATATATATATATATATATATATATATATATATATATATATATATATATATATATATATATATATATATATATATATATATATATATATAAAATGTAACTTTGATTAAACTTCACGGATCAGGATAGTTCATCGTTTACCGATCGTCAGAAATGGAACAATTAAAACAGAAAGATTTTATCAAGTTTTATAAGCTACTTGTATTCGGCAATTAAAAGCTAAGTTTATTAAAAATTGCATCAACTGCTGACTAAATGAATAATTTTGTTCCTCAGAGCTGGAGAGCAACCCGATATTTGTGAAAACTTTGTCTCACGCTCTAGGTAGGTAAACTTCCGATTAGTTTACACATATTTTAATTGGACGTACTTGCATTATTAGCGACATCATTGAACCTGGGAGTAACTTTGCACTGACATGAGGACAGATACTCCTACAATGCCGACATATTACAATAATGTGCCGATATGTTGCAATAATGTGCCGACATGTTACAATAACATGTGCAAAAGTTTTGGGCGAAAATGTCACACTCTATCAACAATGCATTTGCATTAGCTTAGAGCACTGAATATGTATGGAACTGAATAAACAAATGTTCTTCAATACCATGAAATATGAATTTCAAACAAAATATTAATGAGTCAGTGAATAAAGTTATCAGTCTATATAATACTTGAATGAGAGAGAGAGAGAGAGAGAGAGAGAGAGAGAGAGAGAGAGAGAGAGAGAGAGAGAGAGAGAGAGCATTGTTAGTAATAATTGTAAAACAGAGCTGTAAACTGAAATATAAATATGCACAAGTGAAAATAAATAATACCTATGATTCTCCAACTGAAGTACAGCTTCCACTTTTGAACAAACTTGTGTTGTTCACAATTCGCATGATAAGGTAACATATGAGGTACAAAAGATACGGTAACATATGAGATACAAAAGATACGGTAACATATGAGGCACAAAAGATACGGTAACATATGAGATACAAAAGATACGGTAGCATATGAGATACAAAAGATACGGTAAAATTTTTCAAACGGAAGCAATAGCTGAAATGATCACTTTATGGAATGTACGTTCTGTAATGTTCAAGCATATGTAAATAATCAGAATGAAGATTTGCCAAATTAAAGTTACAAAAATGTCAGAAAGAATATGTGTTAGATTAAATTCACAACAATATCACCTCTCTACATAATAATACAAGTGTGCCATTTATTGTACATATATTTAAATTCAGTTATCCAACTTACAGAGAAGAATAAATGGAAAAAATAGCTTTCCGCCCATGCCATCACGACGAAAGCCAAAAACGTGGTAAATGCTCCATGGAATACAGGTGGTCCAATAAGCCGCAGACTCTCCTTAGCTCGGACTGAAATATTACCTTTATCTTTTCATTCTGATCATTCTATCTTTAATTTATTTTTTATGAACTGATATTCAGAATGTAGTATTTTTAGCAACAATCAATTATGATTCCTAAAACAACAAAATATGATTCGATCGTGAAGACTAGAGTGCATTAATTTCTGTCGGTAAACTGTATAGCTAAAGGCTATTAAATAATTTTTATTACATAAATCTTGAGACTTTATAGCAAACAACTGAAACTAAATTGTTTGCAAAAGCAAAATCAATAAAGCAGATTATAATCTAACATCACAGGTTTTCTTTATTTTCTTAAAAGCAATAAGCTCGATGTCCACACAGACACAGATCTATTTATTGCTTACAACCAATAAGCTCAATGCCCGCACGGACATAGACATACGTTATAGCTCTAATAAGATCATTGTGCACACAGACATAGATATATGTAATTGCCTATAAGCATGAATCTCAATACCCACTCAGATAGTTTGTAATGTTTGTCACTAATAAGCTCGATGCAAATACAATTACAGGCCTATTGTATTGCTTAGAATCAATAAAGTTCAATATCCAAACAAACTTTCTGTATTGCTTAGAAGCAATAGCTTAATGGCCACACAAATATAGACCCACTGTATTGCTTATAAGCAAATGCATAATGCCAACAAATAAAGATATCTTCTGTATTGCTTAACATCATATATATATATATATATATATATATATATATATATATATATATATATATATATATATATATATATATGTATATATATATGTATGTATATATATATATATATATATATATATATATATATATATATATATATATATATATATATATATATATATATATATATATATATATATATATATATATATATATATATATATATAATACGTAGTCTTATTGTATTGTTTATCTGCAATGACATAATGACTACACAGACCTAGATCTATTGTACTGCTTAGACGTAATAGCTTAATGCTTACACAGATAATATGATGTAAAATGGTACAACTTTATATAATCGTTTATATCATATAGTGTCAAAAATTATAGTAATATTTCCGATTTAAGATTCTTGTAAATACAGACGAGTTTTTAACAAAATAATTTGCAATTGCCTGTTGTCTTCCATTCAAAAATCACCTCAATCGATGCAATTAATGAACATGTTTTTACCGGTATGATCACCGCTGTTCTGACGGAATGTTCAAGTCACTAAAAAAATACCTTTAACATACCATTAGAACATTATTGTAATTTGCAAATACATTTCGCACTATAAAATAAGGTGCTAAACTTGATAATTACATGCAAAATAATGAACAAGATTTGTTTATCTCCGCCGAATGCTCTATTCAAAATATGCTTATCTAACAGATGTATATCGGACTTTCAAATAATACTAAATGCACAAATGGCTGGTAACTATTCATATTGAAATACTAATAATGAATTTACAATGACCTAATTGTATACTACAAATGTGAAGAGTTAATCACGTGATATGGCTAAAATCTACTGGGAGTATCAGAACTTGTAGTGTTATTTTGGGTGTAGGTAGAGTCAAGGAAAGAGAGAGCAAAAATTAAAATATTTTGACACATTTCTACTCACAGTTTCTGCTTCCCTTTACTGTCAAAAACATGTAGCCAAAGTGGGCGGAGAAGTCCACAGATAATCCGATGGAAAACACTAACAGAATGACCATATTTTGTTCCAGTGTGAAACCAATAAAATGAAGGGTCCCTATAACGTCAATCTGAAATGAGAAATGTGTATGTGTCTTGTCGCCTCCAAACAATTCAAGAAATAACACTCATGGAAATCTCAAATGTTATACTACTACTACTACTACTACTACTACTACTACTACTACTACTACTACTACTACTACTACTACTACTACTACTACTACTACTACTACTACAACTACTACTACTACTACTAATACTACTACTACTACTAATACTACTACTCCTACTACTACTACTACTACTACTACTACTACTACTACTACTAATAATAATAATAATAATAATAATAATAATAATAATAATAATAATAATAATAATACTCCTACTCCTACTACTACTACTACTACTACTACTACTACTACTACTACTAATAATAATAATAATAATAATAATAATAATAATAATAATAATAATAATAATAATAATAATAATAACACCTGTAGGATTAGTTCTAAAAGTTATTATTTCTGCCATTGGTACTCTCACTACTCTCAAACTTTATTTCACTCACAGGTTTATTTATCCAAGGATTGCAGAAACAGCTGTCCTTTGATACCTCAATTAATAATCATTTTCAACAAGAAGCGAAAATAAAATATGAACTTCTGAACCATCAGATCTAGCACTGAAATTATAAATGTGTAACCATTCCTTTACAAAAGTTCAATGCATAAAAGACAATAAATCGCAACTCAGAATGAGGATGACTCCAGCGTCCAGCAATCTGTAGATATAGTGACGTCTCTTACTAATGTCAAGTGAGGAACAGTACGTTCTGACAATTTTTTACTTAGAAAGAAAACGTGTCATCCATTTTATCACCATCCCGGCTAATTCCAGGCTTTGCATAATATAATCCACTTCATGCTGATTTATGGTTTCCAAAATATTGAGCATTGGCATAAATTTTAGACAAATTACCAGCAAAATTGTCAACATTTTGAAAATTGACATGAATTTTAGAATAAATGTCTTAATTATGAACACTGACATAAATTTGAAATCAAGCGTCATATTAATTGTGAATAATCTCGTCATTTTTAGACCAAATATTGTCTTAATTATGCAAATTGACATAATTTTGAGACTAAATGCTGCTTTAACATTATAACATTTGTGTGTGTGTATGTGTGTGTGTGTGTTTTTGACTGTTTAAGTGTTTATGTCATGTGAAATTTAAATCCTTAAGATCAGATTCGATATTTTCCTTAACTATCAATATTATATATACCCATATTATATATACCCATACCCATTGTTTTAATTTTAAAGTGTGTGTGTGTGTGTGTGTGTGTGTGTGTGTGTGTGTGTGTGTGTGTGCAATGCTGACCGTTGTAAGAATAACGCATAGAAAAACGAGGATGCTGGTTGTCAAGTCCACCAGAAGTACGAAGTTGACAAGTATTACGCAGACACTAGCTATGAGGAAACTCTTCGTTATCTCCTCCGGTAAATACTGAAAACATATGGTGTATCATCTTCAGAAACATAAAGTTATAATTCAAAAAAATAGCACACAAGATTGGGCTAAAACAGAAATGCTAAATATTTATGAGTTGGATGGGTTACAGGTTTCAGTATTTGTTGCACACGATGATGTAAACATAAATAGAATTCATGAATTAGACCGATTATGTGCTTTGATATTAGCAGCAGACGATGGTTAGGTTAAAGTAACAATGCTATTCATGAGATAGACGGGTTATATGATTCTCTATTAATATCACACGATGATTAAAGTTTTAAAAAGAAACTATTCATGTAGACGGGCTACATCTTGCTTTTTATACTGGTATAATCAGATCGGAAATATAGACTGATATGAAACATCAGTAATATATATATATATATATATATATATATATATATATATATATATATATATATATATATATATATATATATACATATATATATATATCCCGTTTGATTTTTAAAAATTCATTTGTTTGTCGAAGTAATAATCGTTAGAATATTGTTTTTGCGGTCATGAAATAACATATTTTTATGAACATGAACTATAAATAAACCTTTATTTCCACATTTATCATGTTAAGAAATCAGTTAAATAATGTCACTATTCATGGATGAAAATATACAGAATAACCATAGGATCACATCCTATTGGTAACTATCCCTCTGTTTTTCTAATACGGAGTAACCTTGTAATATATTTACCCGGGGAGGGGCAGAGGAGTAGCAAGGGCGTGGTAAGACACCGCACGTGCCGTGGGCACCACTTAAGGGGGTGGGGAGCAAAATCGGTGAGCAGAACAAATTTTTATACTTTCATGTATCCTCACTACGCCTCGGGAGGGAGTGGGTGATTGACTTACTTCGATGGTCTCAAAGAAAATATAAAAATCGGAGTATACGAAGCACTCGCCGCCTTCCAGGCCTATCTCATCAACTGTTTTTCTCATGCTCTCCATTGATACCAGATCCTTGTCTGCGTTCTCCATACGAATTTGCTGCCCTGGGATGTAGGTAGCCTGCACGCACAGGACATTATATATTACATGCATTTGGTTGTTTTCAAATACTACATTATTTTAGGACACGTTTACTTCCGGAAGCATAATGGATTATTTATGAAACAGCTTCAAGCAAAATGTTACGTCTTATTAATTCAATTTATTTAAAAAGTGGAAGAAATTTTATTCACATGTCCTGAAGAATCGATGAAAAAGATACGAAGATATTGGAAATCGTACGATATTGGCAATAAATACAAATAGTTTTCCATGAAATTAATTATTTATTATGATTCACGTAAATAATTTGTCTGTTTTATTGAGTAACTTAATAGATAAAAATGGCCTAAAACTATTTTATATATAATAGGTTGAAGCGATCCGCTATCTATGATTAACAGGGTAGTGATGGGATTTTATACAATGCATGCGAAACCTATTGTTATTTTAGTCTGCACCCGTTTTATGTTAGATTAATATTAAATGCCAAAATAAAAATAAAAATTTCCTTTCTTATACAAACGAAGAAAATATTATATTCTGGCTTTAAAGAAACTCTCATCTACCCACCCCGTTCCTATCCCTAAAATTCAAAGTTTAAAATATCTAAATATAAATGGAGACCATAATGACAATTATAAATACAGAAAAAGGCAATGTAAAGATTTACATGAACATACAACTTAACACATGGCTATAACATACCCTTGCAAGTGGCGGTGAGGAGTCATAGTCGAAAAATAAGAATTGTTTGTACGCTTTCCCTAATTCAACGTGGTGAAAAAAGTTGTACATTTCTTCCCGAAACAATGTTTTGTCTTGAAAATAACCAGCTGTAAATACAGAACAAAGCAATTTTCATGTCTTATCACGTGATTGGGTAAATAATGGTATTTAAAACAAACTATTAACAATCAGCTATGTTTTTAAAATGGATTAATAATCAATCTATCATGCGTACAAAATGAATCTGATTGGAGCTTACATATGTAATTTTATGCAAAAAAAAGTATTTTGCTTGAATACAAAATATTCATTAAGCAAATTTGTAAATATATGTATCAAGAACCAGAACATATAAAATCTAGAAATATCCATTGTTAGCAATTAACTATATCACGGCAACAGCATAGTTAGTATTGGTGATGTGACGATTTACATCTGTCGAGATTTTATCCGATCACTGACTTTCAAAACTCTTCTGTTTCAAAAAAATTAATATCACTTTTTATCTTCTGAAGAAATGAATTTAGAGAGTACAGGTTGTACAAAAATTAAATATTCCTTTTTTATTTTCATGTGTTATATTATAATACGTAAAAGAATCTCCTTTGAAAAAAACAAGACGATCTTAAGGAAACAAAAGGCAATGACTACCCAACCAAAGAAATTATATTCGCATTTACAAAACATTTTAAAAAATATATAATTGTGAATACGAAGGTTTCAAAAGAAAAACATAATTATTTCACCAATTCAACGCTATTTAACTAGCTATTGGCTGATGGAAGTAAAAGCGTTGACCATCTGGATTTTGAACAATCACTTTAAATATTGAATTACCGGGTGTGACAAGGTCATTGAAAGAAACTACGGCGTTTAGAATAGACTTACCTGCAGTCAAGGAAATAGATGTATTAATGTTTTGCAGCAATGAAGCCCAGACTTTGAAGGGTTCTGTCCATGGGACTAAGGTTCCTTTCAATGTGTTGTTGTTTTTTAGTAATCTCCCAACCAAGAGATCTATCTTGTCGATATTAGCATGATAATCCATATAATCTGGAGCAAGCATGAAACAAGCAAAGATCACAAAAACATTTGCATTATATTGGGACATAATTTAATTGCTACCTTCGGACTTCTGTTTCCGCATTGATATGTAAATATATGGTCAACTAAAAATACAGTTTAATCTCAGAAGAGACATTTAATCAAGAAAATAAAAAGCTGTAGATAATCCTGACATCGCATTCATTAACTGAAATACACACCGACATACAAAGTGATTAAAATATGTTACTAAACACAAAATAATTCCCTCTCTGTGCAACACGGTTTCAAAAAATTTACATTTAATAGCAAGCAAATATGGAAATATTTTAAAACTGGATATTTGTAACTTTCAACACAAGGAAAAAACAAACTCGACAACGTCGAACTCAAAGGTTTAGGCTCAATTATCGTGATATAGAGATGAAAGACTCACTACAGTATACCCCTATATTGGGGCCTTCATCCGGAAAGTAGATCCTTTGCGCATAGAGGAAGTCTCTACCATGGGTACCCTCGGGTAGACTTTTCTCCAAGTCAAAACCTTTTTTCATGGATACCACTCCCCAGATCATTACTCCATTGAGACTAAGTGTGACCAAAATTATAATTACCTGGAAAATATGTTTGGAAAATATCTTGAGTTTGGAAAATTACACAAAAAATACAGCCATTTGAATTTTGTTGATCATTTGAAATCAGAAAATTGATGCTTGACGCAAATAGATTTTTTTTCTTATATTTCTTATACGTTTAGGTGTAACGGTCTGGCCGGCTAATCGCGCCATGACAAGCTAACGATCAGTAACCTGTGAAAATCAACCGAAAGTTTCAAATGTTTCTAAGGCGTATTTTGTTGCACATGAAGGCGTAAAGGTTAATTAGTTCTGAGGCAACTGAAATAAAATGCCATGCCTAAGAATGAACCAAAGTAGCCCACCTGGGTCGATCAGGTGGTAGAATTCAAACAAGCATCTTTTCAATCACGAGTCAAGCAGGTTACAGTTACTACGTCACCATGACTTCCAGGATCGTACATGAATAATGATGGAAGATGAATCAGGGAAGGATGCCTTGTTTATATATATATATATATATATATATATATATATATATATATATATATATATATATATATATATATATATATATATATATATATATATATATATATATATAACTGTGTAATTCTAATTACGATAAATGATCTTTCGACACCTTTTGATCTGTATGGTGGAGTTTTGGGGCAAAAGAAACAATTTCTGTTTATAGGGCAGAAGAAACCAATGTTGTTTGTTGGGATTATTTTAGCTGAAGAAAACAATAGTACTCAAACCGCAATAAAGTTGTTTTCATTGCATTTAAATCTGTTTGCCAGTAAATTTGAAAGGAAATACCAGCTGTGACACGTGACATTTTTTTTCACGTGAGACAAATAGTTGGTAAAATATATGACAATTGCTTAGAAGCTCTATTAAACTGGATGAAATAATATTGCTTGAGAGACGGAATTTATACATATATTTTCATAGTACTAAGCACATGCTGTCGCAACGCCATAAATTTATGACAGAAATACATTTTGGGGCGGTGAGAATAATTCTAGAACACGACATAAACGAAGATACAAAGTGAGAATGGAGGGAGATTTTGGCGATAAATAAAATTAAATGCACTTACTTTTGCCACGGGATTTATAATCGCTCTACCATGTATATGTTTGAAGTATGGGTTAACAATCTCAAATTTGCTGCAGAGCTCTGACGGTTTGTAATTGTTATGTTTAAAGCACGGAAAGCAGGCATTCCTAGCTGCTTTTATTCGTCTCGCGTCGATTACCAACAAGGCGGGAAACAATGTCGTCTGAATGATTAATAAAGCCAGTATACCGACTGCGGCGTAGACACAGAAAGACTGCAGAACTGGCATCACCTGTAAATTGACGGTAAGATATAGATATACAAAAATATACAAAAGTCCTTCAGCAACAACTGAAAATGGTAATGCGCTATATCGAGGAATACAGATACAGATGTAAAAATAGAAAGACAGCAAACTGGGCATCATATGGAACATGGAAAGCCAAATGGAAAAGTCTTGTATTCCTGCAGACACGTATAAAAGTAAAAAAAAAATGGAGCACACAAGGAGATGCAAATAAACGCATATGACCTGTTATATATTCATTATGTTTGAAGTAAACCTCAAACTCACAAAATGGCATCATTTGCCCAGACATAGTTTTTGAAGTGATTTCACGGCATGCAAATTAATTGACAGAACAAATATAATTTTACCAAATAACCCAAGTACAAAGTATTCTACTAACTAATTTCCTAAACATTTCAAGATCACCTGCTCACAAAGCAGTACTGCGTAACTTGAGCTGATCTCCTTTCACAATATATACTTCTTAAAAGCGGAGCGAATGTGAATTACTTTTCTACAAAACAACTATATATGTTGAAAAAAATTTTAACAGGATCTAAAAAAATTGTCAAATGTCAAATAAATCAATACAATGCAAAAATTGTATGAGTAGAAGTAAATAATATACGAACCAAAATAAAATTTAAAAAATGGGAGGGGGTGCATTTACCGTTGATATCCCAGATGCAAAGGACACAAAGTTGGAGACAGATGTCAATGTGACGGACACCCCAGCGTGTTTGACTGCCAATGCAATCCTCTCAGTGACGGGGAGTTCTGGATGTTGCAACCCGATGCGTTTCCATGACTCCATGATCACATATACATCGTCCACACCGATGGCTGTATATATATATATATATATATATATATATATATATATATATATATATATATATATATATATATATATATATATATATATATATATATATATATATAATTTTAATGAACGAAATGAATTATTTCTACTTCTAAAGCTACTTTAAACAAAGTCTGTAATATCAGTTTTAAAGAACGTACAAAGAAACTGCACGAGCTTGCCTGATCGATATGCGATGCTCTGCAATATCTTGTCTTACGTTGTCTCTACGTTATTGGATGTGTTGTCTGATAGAATGGCAAACGTTATTTTTTACATGATGTTTAGCAACTTATCTGTATGAGATCGATATGATGTAGTATGTAGTATGTGAAGTAAAGAATTTACTCCTGTATGTGTGTATCGTAAAATCATGAAAAAGCAAAAGAAACATTAGGGCGACTGGTCACAAATATTAATCAGGTCTCGGGCAGAAACAAACATATTGACATACGTATAGATGTCAGGGTCACCAGCAATATTTATGAGTGCGTGCTTATATGCGTGTTTACTCACCCAGCAGTAGAAACATCAGAGCCTGGTGACTGGTCCCGAATATCAGGTTCCCGGACAGGCACAAACCGAAGCACACACATCCTGACAGGCCAACACCTATTAGTGCCACCAACGTTAGGTAAACCTGACGAAAACAATGTAGTCTCAAGATACTGACATGGGCGTCCGCAACAGACAGGGTCCGGTGTTGGTTGGTTAAGAATCCATTGCGCATCACAAACACTTCCATTAGGATTTATATAATGGAAGCTCATTGCATATATAAAAATAAGCCCCGAAATTTTAAACAACCCAAATCTGGAGGTGGAGTGGGGGTAGATTATTTCTCCCCTTGACCAACTTTCATCACTTTGATTTTGGCTTGCTCACCCCAACCTCGCAAATAGTTCTGGCGGACGCCCATAATTACTGTGCACCAGAAGCATTAGTTAAGTGGAAAGTACCACGCATTCAGGATTGATTAATGACAGCTTCTTGTTTCCCCACCCTGTATCCATTATTCAGTCTCTGCATTCTACGTCACAAGCATTTGGAACATTCTTGGTTTATGTGAATCTCAGCTGGTGGAAACAATCGGTGGAATAGTATGAAAACAATCAAACCCGTTTGGATATGAAAACCAGCATAAATGAATACATTGCTTCCACAATTTATTGCATATAGTAAAATTAGAGGTAAAAACCTACCGTAATGGTGATTACTGTTGTGGGTGTACAATTTACCCATTTTGCCCATGAAGATGGGTTCAATATTTTTGGCGATTTATATTTTAGTGACTACAAATATAAGAAGTAGTAATTTCCTTCCTAGTGGAAAAGCAGCCATCGGCATCCGGTAGGATCAGCTAGACTGACGAGAAAATGTTATACTCAGGATATACAATAATCGGATGCCTTTCAGCATTTTTCGCTGGATGGGAAAATACCTAAAATTCACAGCTCTTTATTTGGTGATCAGTGGAGTTGGGTTGACTTTGAAAATAGAAATGTATCGGTCAACAGAAATTATTGTATGCATTTACAAGTTATTAACAATGGATCATGGGTACCGTTTAAGTATACTTCATTTAGATTTTCCATATTCTTTTCAGCCAGAAGTTTTGATAAGGAAGAGTGCACTCAACAAAATCGGTGCTTGCAAGAAATTTCGCGAAAATCTGGGTAGCAGCTGAAGAAATGGACGAAACCAAAGCCTAATTTGCATAAAGACATCTCCATCATTGCATTGCATTATACTATGAACGCTTAACGGTGGTTCAAATTTAACAAAAAAAAAAACAATTTTATTACGCATATTAATCTGTCAAAATATAATTGCAGATTTTTAACATTTTTTAAGTAAAACCCTATATCACCCCATTGTTAGAAACAATAACCAGTTCTAACAATATCGCTGCAAACAAAGATGTTGGCCGTTAAGTCACGTTTTCGTAATACTAACTATAGTCAAATGTTAGTCTTACTACTTTTCAACATTTCAAGCCCATTTAGTCACATAAACTATTGTAAACTGTTGCACTACATTTAATGGGTGTGTTTATGTTGAAAATCACCAAAGTAAAAACTGCTTGTAATTAGAAGCGACGTGAATTTAATAATATGCATATTCACCTTGATCACCTATATCACTTATGGTACTACACCTAAAAAGTTGTGTTATTATAGGGGTTAACGCCATTTTTCAGCACAAGATAGGCTATACATGGCTGTCAGTATTAATGGTGGAGGAAGAACTCTGGAAAACCCCGGGAAGAACCTTTAACCCACGAGAAGCTACCGGCAGGCTTTTTCACTTACCCACGTTAGCCGAGTCTGGACTCGAACTCACGCAGACGGAGGTGAGATGGCAGTGATCAGTAACGGTCAGCGCTTTAGACCACTCGGCCACTAGGGACCACTCACCTAAAAAGTAAATTTTGGTTATTGTGTGGTTGTGGATTTACTTGCTAGTATGGCTTTGCTAAGGTTTTGAATTAAAAGCGCGCTATAAGATACATTTTTTAAAAATTGGACTGAGTACGAGAATATGAAAACATGGTGTTTCACGCAATTCCACTAGAGTCCTCTTTTCTACTTTAATAAAAGTACCAATGTAATTCTTGCCTTTTTATTACTTAGTTTATCCTCTGGTGCAAAAAATATGGTACATCCGGTAAAAATAATAAAATCGAATTTGTGTGTGTGTGTGTGTGTGTGTGTGTGTGTATGTCTTACCATACATGCTAAGAGTACATATCAATAAAGTTTCTCGAGATATTAAGCTTTTTGTCTACATGAATCTGATGATGAATTTTGATGCGATTCATTTTAACGATGTCTATTTAAGACCGCTAAATCTCATAAATGTATTTACCGTAAAGATAACCAGCTACTGCCTTCACAACGGACACGTATTTTCAAGACGTTGAGTCCGATTCGAAGCAAAGTTTGGTTCTAATGTCGCTATACTTAGCTCTTTGCTACAACTATGCAAATTTCCAGACACTTTGAACAAATATCAATTTACTTCAGCTATTTGTCTTATTTAAGGGGCTCTGATTTTTTTCCAAACAGATTGATTTACTATATTGGCTTTGGACATAAAGCTAATGCCTCAAATTCTGAAGTATTCCGCATAGTCTCGACATATGATAGTGATGTTTCAACTATTGTGTCCTTAAGCAAGGCACAGGTATTACCAATACCTACTGCAATAGACTGACATCCCGTCCAGCGTGATCGCGCGTGATCGCGCCTCACGTCTCCTCTCTCGATGTCTGCAAGGACAGCTTGAATAAAACTCCAGGCTCTATCATGCTTGGAAAGAAGTCTGAACATCTTGTAGCTTTTCAGATGAAATTTTCACGATCATTAATGGAAAGTCCGGCGCGTAATAAACCGATTTAGGAAGCAATTAGCTTTTAAGTTTATTCAAGTGCCATCATGTATAGACTTGTTCACGTTGGATTCCGTCCAATGACTCGAGATTGCATGACAACGGATAAGACTTACTAAAACAGTTTCTAGTTCACTCTGACTGTTCAGTACATGAACTCGTAACGCATACGCTAGTATTATAAATTTTAATATACAAAGAAACGAACTTAAACTTAATTTAGTTTATAGTACCTCTAATAAAGCTTCTGATTTAAGTTGCATCTAAGGATATTAGAAGATTGATTCGGTTTAAATGTTAAAAATGCAATTGTAAGAACTAATGTTAACTTTACATTTGCCTACATATGTAATTAAGAAGAATTACAGCCTGGACAGAGAGCTATCGAAATGCATTATTTTACCTTGTGTTCCAGTAAATTACACTGTCCGAGAGATACCACAAGATACAGGAGAACCAACGGAAACCCAAATGCCAACAAAAGTACATCTTTGTTCACCGCCTCGAAAAACGACTCTTCAAAGCTGAAAAGTGAAATCATAGAAATCGAGTTAAAAGAAAGGAAACAGGTGAGAAAAGTACAAAATTATTTATAACCCAGTTTAGGAAATAACGAGTAAAGATAATAAATGAAACCAACATTTTGTGACCTCTGATTTCCTTTCCTTGTCATGATATAATCAGCTCCCTTCCTATGAATATAACCCAAGTTTAAATCTGGACCTAAAATTACACCTCCAAGAACTGGCAAACACAAAATAAGCAAACATAGGGACATACATGCACTGAGAAAGTGTGTGTGTGTATGTGTGTGTGTGTGTGTGTGTGTAATATTTATTGAAACTAACAAATTAGAGAAGAATACAAAAGAAGGAAATAAACAAATAATTTTAAACAATGTACATAATAACATCTGCGTAACAGTAGTTGTAGTAGCAGTAAAAGTAGTAGTTGCAGTTGTAGCAACAATAGTAGTGTTAGTTGTAGTAGTAGTAGCTGTAGTAATAGTTGTTGTAGTCGTAGGAGTAATAGTTGTAGCAATAGTAGTCGTAGTAGTAATAGTAGGAGTAGTTGTAGTAACAGTAGAAGTAGTTCTGGTAGTAGTAGTAATAGTAGTAGTAGTAGTAGTAGTAGTAGTAGTAGTACTTGTCGTAGCTTTATATTATTTTATTTCTCAACACTAAGAAAGTAAGAACTAAGATGTGCGTTAAAAAATAGATACGACACACGTAAGTCTGCATGACAGTGGGACGTCTACGCCAGCGGTTTATACAATATTTCTTTGCTTTTTTCCAAATATTTCCTATTTATCCAGTGAAAGGTACCAAGAATATATATATACACACACAATATATTAATGACAACTAGAACTCAACACACAATCTAAACAGGTGTTATCATTAATAATAATAATAATAATAATAATAATAATAATAATAATAATAATAATAATAATAATAATAATAATAATAATAATAATAATAATAATAGTAGTAGTAGTAGTAGCAGCAGCATAAAACTCAATATTTTGATGAAAACTACAAAAAAGTTCGATAAACTACGGTCCTAAAAAATGACCTAAATTCAAAGTTAACCACTTGTGACCATGGACGGATGGACAATGACAACGTTATATAGCTTACAATGATAATACACTAATGTAATGTCAGGTGAGTATTGATCTATATACCTGTTTAGGTTGAAAATATAAACTTTCTCAACGAGTTCGTCATGTTCTTCTGCTATTCGCACCATTTTCTTTTCAAAATCGATAATTTCACCTTGGATCTGGATAAGAAAATATTACAAACATAATTTATTTGCTCATATAAAATGTCACCCAACTACGACTTGTGTAAACTTATAACTGTGTGTGTCTTTGTATATATATATATATATATATATATATATATATATATATATATATATATATATATATATATATATATATATATATATATATATATATATATATATATATACCACACGCACGTATGTATGAATACGTGTTTTATGAAAGTATGTAAAAGTAATGGATCAACGTCTTGAAATGTTCAATAGGTCTTGCAAATTTTAAACGAGCAGTGCTAACCCTAACCTACCACTTTATCATACATGCACGCTATATTCGGATAATTATGGAAAGTCATAATTCAACATACTGGTTTATCCACTCTACTCCCCTCATAAGGTACATCTTTGCAGTAAATTCTCACTCGTGAAATAAAGCTTAACGATCAGAGCAATTAACATTTATTCTTATATTTCTCTGACAATTAAAATAAATAAATGAATAAATAACTACTCAACTACTCAAATGAAAGACAAGGCAGCCGCAACCTGTTAATATGAAAATCAGTAAATGGTGTAAGTTTCGATTACATGAAAGCACACTCTTTACCATACATGTGAACCATGGTTCACTGAAAATATGACTCTCATCAGATGTAAACTGTTATAGATATGGAATTCAAGTTCTGCATAATTGTGTGCATGTGCGGGTGGGAGATCTAGTTGCGGGTCTGCCTCTATGATCGGTTAGAAAAACGATTACGGACTTAGGTCATTTTAGGGTCCCTGTTCCCAATAGAGTTCAGAAAAAGGCCTAGCTCTGAGGCCAAATGCCCTCTTAAGGGGACTGCAGTCCAAGCCTGGGACTGTAAGCAGTCGCAAAAGCTATAGTGCAACAAGATACTTAAAATCAGGTCTGATATATATATATATATATATATATATATATATATATATATATATATATATATATATATATATATATATATATATATATATATATATATATACATACATACATACATACATACATACATACATACATACATACATACATACATACATACATACATACATACATACATACATACATACATACATACATACATACATACATACATACATACTACCAAATAAGAAATGTTAAAAAATGTTTCAATGTAAAAAATGCGTTTTTAAAGCTAAGCAGTAATAAAGTCCGCTAACATGATACACTACATTTAGCAAGAATGGAGCCAATCAACTCACGGAAGTGTTGGTTTGGAGAAGCCACGTGATGGTAGTGACAGAAGCTTTATAGATTCGTCCTTGTTCGTCCGTCTTTTGTTCTCCCAGAAAGCGAAAACCATAAAATGGAGACATGTACACTGGGCTGGAGTAATAACATAAAAGGTCTAGTGATAACAGTTATATGTAGATTATATTAAGGCGAACTACATGATAACATAATGGCCTAGTAAGAAGTGTTACTTTATTACGTCAACCCCCGAAAGTTACATAACATATTGTTTTTTAATTTTTCTACTTCTTCTTCGAGTAATTTGCCATTACTTCCAAACACTGGAAACACAATTAGCCATCGGAAGATACCCAAACGCCTCGAGATGCAATAGCATGTCCTTGAAAGTTTTCCTCAGCCTGGACATATAACATGAATTGGATCTCATGGAGATACAAAACTGTTCTAGTGACAATTGCTCGCTTTGACGTCAAACAAATTTTTTGCAATATTATTCTCGAGCTACCGCTGAATCGAGAGAAAATAAGGAAGACGGAACAATCAGTATATATATATATATATATATATATATATATATATATATATATATATATATATATATATATATATATATATATATATATATATATATATATACATTTTGCAAATTACCTTTGGGGGGATTTTTGGCCTTTGGGTAATTTCAAAAGAGAACATTTGATAATTTAAATTCAATTTCCGGGCAAATTGTTGGCCCAGAAGAGACCACACGTGCAGCTGCGGTGAGGACAACGTTGTTATAGCTGTTGCTAGAAATATAATAGCGTAGTGTGATTTTGCAAGCATTGAGCAGAGGATGGTTAAAACACTTTTGATTATACCCATTTGATCTAACATGATTGATCTGATTTTCGATTCCGGTGTTTGATTCCTGTTTCTGTACACCTGAACTGCAACTATTCAAGAGTTTTCACCGATTTCCACTTGTATATATTTTCGACATGGCGAATCGAACTTGAGTAATTTTAGTTTTGTTTTATTCTGTTAACACAACATAGCTAGTATATATATATATATATATATATATATATATATATATATATATATATATATATATATATATATATATATATATATATATATATATATATATATTGAAATTAAACAAAATATATGTATGTATGTATCTATGTATCTATGTATGTATCTATGCAAGTATGTATTTGTTGTGTGTACGTAGTATTGTGTATATATTTTCTCTAAGTACTTACTTTCAGGTTCTTTGTAGACACATCACAGGGTTCTTTTTTCTGTACTATAACAGTAATGTAAGAAACAATATTTAGATAAGGGAGAAAAATAACAGGTCATATATTGTTAGAATCCATTTACCCATGATCCCCCTCTTGTAATTAATATTACAAAGAGCTTCTGAAGACATAACATAATTAAACATATCACCTCAATACTTTTAACACATCTGTAAATGTGCCAGACACACCTTGTTTCCGTTGTGTGCACCTTCTGGACTATCTCTTCCTTCGTGGCCCTCATAAGTCTGTTTTTGTCGAAGCCCCATATTTCCAGTAGACTCGTCACGTAACATTTTCCATTAATTCTAAATAAAGAGAGACATTATTCTTAGATCCACCAATCAATTATGAAAGAACATTGCACATTATTGCGCCAAAATATTATGACACAGTTATATTTATCATTCAAGCAAAAGTTGTCACAAAGCTTTTCTGGGAGGGTTTTTTTCCATTGCTTAAAAGTGTCCAATCAATTTTGCATCTTGTCAGGAATGGTCGATTTTATAGCAGGTGTTTTCAATATTTGACCGTGTCCAGTCGGGTTTTTTTTATTGTGCATGCAATTCTCTGATCATTTAAAGATATTTAGATGTGACTTATCAGAAACCATCTGGACATACTCTGACTGACAAAATCTGGATGACGATTGTTCCAAATTTGCAGTCATATACAAATGTCGCAATATTATAGATTTTGGCGTTTTGAAAATATGACTTCTAGCAGATATGTGTCATTAACACTTTTTGAGAATTTTAAAATCTTCTGCATACGTTTGCTATCAGAATGTATCCCTTACCTTCCACATACGTTTTCATATGTGACATTTCCTGAAGTAACTAGCTTTGAAACTTTATCTTGGACATCTAATAGCTGAAACAAATATTAAGTGTTTAAAAGTTTAAATTTCTGTACAAATAATTAAACTTGTGAGTCTTGAGTCTCACAAATTCAAATTATTAATATTTCTCAAGTATAAAACTAAAATTGTTTTACTTACGAATGCAGGTTATCTGTCGTTGATCTAACATGAACATTTTCCGGATCTCTATCAATTATTCACTGACCCAATAATTTGGCTACTCCAAGCTCTATATGGACGGATCAGTCAATATTACATTTCATGACCCAGTAATTTGGTTACTATATATATATATATATATATATATATATATATATATATATATATATATATATATATATATATATTCTTGGTACCTTTCACTGGATAAATAGGAAATATTTGGAAAAAAGCAAACAAATATTGTATAAACCGCTGGCGTAGACGTCCCACTGTCATGCAGACTTACGTGTGTCGTATCTATTTATTAACGCACATCTTAGTTCTTACTTTCTTAATGTTGAGAAATTTCAGTATTTAATCTCTTATTCAGAGTCCTATAGTGAGTGTGCCTGCTTATGGTCTTGGTCATGAAGATATAACATTTACAATCCTTGAAAAAGAACCTTAAGAACTGTTGAGTACGTTTGCATATTTAGAACACTTTAAAAATGTGAAAACTTGCATTAAAATGTTCACTCTGATTATATTTGTTCCATAAATAATGATGCAAATTTCGGGTAAGATTAAATTTTCTGTAGGTTAAATTCTGGATAAATGTCTAAATTATTTACAAATTTTATTTCTTGTCTATTTTTTATTATTTTTTGAGTAAATATTTCAGACTCAAAGAGAGAATCAAAGTTCCCAAATATTAGGATCATTTGATGAAGACACTCGAGATTACCTCACCATCTTTACAATCGGAAGCATCGTCACAAATAGTGACCACATTTCAAACAAAGAAACAATGTCTGACTGTACAGGAAGATATTATTAGTTATTTTCATAAGCTTCATGTTTCATGTGACCAAGATTAGTAACAAACAGACCAAAACAATTCAAACCAAACAACAAAATTAAATAATCAGTTATAAAAGGAGATTGTGTAGCACATGCTTTTATAATAACTTGCAGGTATATATTTTTAAGATGGATAGATAGAAAACTATAGATTGAATCTATCACAAATATTCTCTCTTATTATTTTTGGTCTAAAGCGCTCTCCGTTACGGATCACTGTCATCTCACCTCTGTCAGCGTGGGTTCGAGTCTAAGATTCGGCGAATGTGGATATGTGAGAAAGATGGCCAGTAGCTTCTCGTGGGTCGGTGGTTCTTTACGCGGATATCCCGGTTTCTTTCTCCACCATTAATACTGGCTGCTATGTATAGCCTATCGTGTGTTGAAAAATGTCGTTAAACCCAACACCAACCAACAACATTATATTTGCAAACGCTATTTGTACACGAACCTCACCCCTAACAAGTTCCCTGGAACTGCACCTAAGATCAGAAAACAAATATACTATCATCCTCTTTCAACGCTATATACCACAGGCCCGAAGGCATGATTGGTCATGTAAATGGAAAGACGCTCCCTTATGTTGCAAAAATTATATATCGATGTTAGAGTGAGGAAAAATTGACAAAAACTGTTCTGAATTGATTGATTTCGTCCTCGCCTTCAGCACCGGTCAACTAGTTTGTATCTCGAACGTAGGTGTAAAAGATGTGAGAATAGCAAAACTGCTGCGACGTGATCTTCCAGTGCAATCGATGTGATGGTAACCGATGGTCGTGTTCGTCTCTTATTAGGTGTGTGTTTGTGTGGGAAACAACGGATACACTAGACTTGCCAGTGATTGTCTTAGACTGCATATTCTTCTATTTGCCTCTTCCTTTCCTTTGTTTGACACTCGTGTTTGACTTTATTGAAACGAAAGCTTTAAAACTAGCGCTATCGGCAGGTATCAGGTGGAGGTAATGAGCAAGATTGTCTATATGATATAGACAGAAAAGACGAATTTCTTATTTTAGTAGGGCTGAATTGGGGAGGTAACAAGCTTGTATTCCATGTTAATCTGATCGTGTAACGTATCTGAAGGAGCAGTATGTTTGTATAACAAGTTTCTAACCCGGCTTCAACACTCACCTCTTCTAAGCATAGGTAGCACGAGCACTAGAACGAAATTATAGGAAAACTAGTAACGCCTGATTTTGAACCAGTGGATCTGTCAAATACAGGATTCACAAAAGCGCAATAATCATACTTTGCTTTTTATATGATTTAACTTATTTTGCTTTGATATGATTTTTTCTTTCTTTCATGAAAAAAAGCACGAGCTGAGTACATCTGTAGTTTCACGCAAGTTATATGTTAATAAAAGTTGGCATACAGATACACAAGGCCCTAGACAAAAACAAGCAACATCAACAAATCACATGCGAAGACTATCTGACACAAACACAGACACTATGCACCTACATAATTGACTTCACACAATACACAATTTGTCAAGGTTTTATCGAACACTCATTCTGTTTAGATATGTGAATTACCTTCAGTAGGAACTCTTGTGTTAAAACATCGTCTGCTTGGAAGATCATCCTGACGGGGCGGAAAGAGAGCGGGATATTATTTTTAATCCACTGTTTCTCCAGGTGGATGCGGGATGTAGGGGGTAAGAGGAGGTTGGCAAAATCTTCGTCCAGTCGGTAACGAATGAAACCCACGGCGCACACGATACAGAGCACTGGAACTAACACAGCCGTCTTTATTGGGTGCTTTGCGATCAGCAAGCCGACTCTGAGGTGAAAGAGTGATAATAGTATGCATAGAGTGATAACATATTTTCTACAGAGTCACAATATTGTATAAAGAGTAATTATTTTCCCATGCAAAGAATGGTAATGTTATGTATTTCGTAGTCATATTATGTATATGGTGGCTATTTTGTTATGTATGATTGATAATGTTATGGATAGAGTGGCAATATTATTTGTAAAGTGCTATTATTTATGCACAGAGTGGTAATATTATATATAAAATGCTAACATGCATAGACTTGTAATATTATGTATAAAATGCTAACATGCACAGAGTGGTAATATTTATGCACAGAATGGTAATATTATACATAAAGTGCTAACACAGAGTGGTAATATTGTGCAAAGAGTGGTAATAATATGTATAAAGTGTTAATATGGATAGAGTGGAATTATTATGTATAAAGTGCTAAAATGCACAGAGTGGTAATATTTATGCACAGAATGGTAATATTATACATAAAGTGCTAACATAGAGTGGTAATATTGTGCAAAGAGTGGTAATAATATGTATAAAGTGTTAATATGGATAGAGTGGTAATATTATGTATAAAGTGCTAAAATGCAGAGTGGTAATATTTATGCACAGAATGGTAATATTATACATAAAGTGCTAACATAGAGTGGTAATATTGTGCAAGGAGTGGTAATAATATGTATAAAGTGTTAATATGGATAGAGTGGTAATATTATGTATAAAGTGCTAATATGAATAGAGTGGTAATATTGTGCAAAGAGTGGTAATAATATGTATAAAATGTTACTATGGATAGAGTGGTAATATTATGCAAAGAGTGGTAATATTAAGTATAAAGTGCTAATATGGATAGAGTGGTAATATTATGTATAAAGTGCTAATATGAATAGAGTGGTAATATTGTGCAAAGAGTGGTAATAATATGTATAAAGTGTTACTATGGATAGAGTGGTAATATTATGCAAAGAGTGGTAATATTAGGTATAAAGTGCTAATATGGATAGAGTGGTAATATTGTGCAAAGAGTGGTAATAATATGTATAAAGTGTTACTATGGATAGAGTGGTAATATTATGCAAAGAGTGGTAATATTAGGTATAAAGTGCTAATATGGATAGAGTGGTAATATTGTTTAAAGGGTGGTTATTGTATTATGCATAGACTGGTAATAATATGCATGGTGATAGTTCTGTGTATAGAGCAAGAATAGTCGATACATTGTACCTAAAGTGTGTGCAATTTAATATTTTTGATAGTATATCAAGTTAACACATCACCAGTGGCGTAGCGAGGGTACTTTGCGCCCGGGGACAAACCATAAACTTGGCGCCCCTTTAAGTGCGTCTGAAATAACCCTATATTAAAACCAGATGCCATATAGAAATTTTAAGTACTACTACAAGCATCACTCATTAAAACAACACAAGAATGGAACGGCAAAATTTAACTATATAACTTAAGTTGTATTTTCCTCATTTCGGCACCCCAGGCACATGGCGCCCGGAGACAACTGTCCCCCATGCCCTCCCCAAACTACACCACAACACATCACTTTATGTTATTCTGATTGGTCCAAAAAAGCCTAAGAAATTCTTAATCAGCATTCTTTTTACTGGTTGGCTGCTAACGTTGAAAATTTTCCTAACCTGCTTCTTGAACGTTTGGGTTTAACTATTACAATCAACATTTTGAGGGCCATTTTTCGATTCAGTTTTAGACAGGGAATGGAGAAAAATGGTGACTTCTGTCTAAATATGGCCAGTTTGTCCTTCATATTCTAAAAAAAAGCGTAAAACCCCAAGACAGGAACAACAACCACCACAACAACAAATAAAACTAAGGCTATTCGACAGTTGATAGTAATTTTGGGGAAGAGGACGGGTTTTATACCTGTTACATAGAATTGACGCTATATACAAGTGTGCCTTAAATGTTAGATTATTTTAGTAAAGAAATTCATCTATGTTCACAGAAGAATGTGGATATTAACCAGATTACCAAATAACAGAACTTAATCCACCCACAGTATTTTATGCAACAGAAACCCTAACGAGCTAAGGTTTCTTACGTGAAGCATTTCAGACTCCAAAACATTTGATTGTCTTCTGTGGTGAACTGTTCCAAAGCAAATGAGACAAATATCCAAAAATACAAGTCAGTTTATTTGGAATTTCTGCATCCCGAAATCAGCCTTTCATATTAACATCCCATCAACTGAATGTTTAGTAGTGAAACTGACAAACTTAATTGTTAAAATGGCTCGTCTATTTTACCCGGTATCAAACTATGTGATACAACACGCATTGGGTTCTATAATGAAAAAATATTTATCTGTGTAAAATGTTCTATTGATTCGGAAGGGCATTTTATCTTTAATTTATACTTTGTAAAAAAAAGTCTACTCTAAATGTTAATGGTTATTGTACTGCATATGGCACTATATTTTACACACAAAAAATGCAAAGTGCGGCGTCTCAGAATAAACTAAATTATTCCTTCTTCTTTATTTTTCTAAACTATTTCCGTTAAATAAAAACTGCATGATAAAAAAAATCTCAAATAGTTTTTGATTTAATACCAAATTTGCGAAACTCGCTTAGTAATGTTCAACTGGACATCATTCAAGTCGTTCATAAATTCAATATTAAATCAATTCCCATTTGATATCCCCAGTGATTATATTATAAAAGACAGTGTGGTAATATTATGTACAGAAAAGAAACATGCATAGAGTGTTAATATTATGTATGAGTTGTAATATTATGCAGTGTTAATACTATGTACAGTATTAATGCTATGCAATGTGTGTTAATATTATGCATATTGTGTTAATATTACGCATAGAGTTTTAATATCGTGTACGAGTTGTAATATTATGTATAGAGTGTTAATATCATGCATAGAGTGTTAATATTATGCACAGAGAGTTAATATAATATGTGAATTGCAATACTATGCACAGGGTGTTAATAATATGCAGAGTGTGTTAATATTATGCATAGTGTGTTAATATTATGCACAGGGTGTTAATAATATGCGTAGTGTGTTAATATTGTGCATAGTGTGTTAATAATATGCACAGGATGTTAATGCTATGCATAGTGTTAAATAGTATGCATAGTGTGTTAATATTATGCATAGTGTGTTAATATTATAGATAGTGTGTTAAAACTATGTATGAGTTGTGATACTATGTATAGTCTGGTAAAATTATCCATAGAATGATCATTTTATTGTGCAAAGAGTGGTAATTATATATATATATATATATATATATATATATATATATATATATATATATATATATATATATATATATATATATATATATATATATATATATATACAGAGAGAGAGAGAGAGAGAGAGAGAGAGAGAGAGAGACTTTTTTGCCAATTATTTTCATCAAATCAACGAGCTTCATTCTTTTAAATTCGGCATGGAAGATGACACTTCACATAGGATGGTACTGTAGCTCGCACAAAAATTAATTGCACGCCACCAAAAATCAAACAATGTTTTTTTTTTCATAACAGCTATTCATAGCCAAGAGCACGTCTCATGGAAAAAAAGACCAGGGATAGTTGTCTTGCAGTTACCGTTTGATAGATATTGAGCTATTTACTTCAGTTTAGTACGGGCTATGGTAATAAATTTATACCACAACATCCTAGATTTATCACCTCTCCCCTAGCCCCAAGGAGCATTCTGACATTTGCAAACAGATGTCATTAGTTGACTTACGGATAGGCATTGTATATCCTGAACTAAATTAATTACGACGCACACTGCAAGACTTCGGAACATGATTGATACATGGGTGCCCATCGATATAAAATATTAGAAAGTTTTGCGTTTTAAATAAATTAATCGACGTTATCGAAGGTGCTTCCATCTAATCTTTGGCGTTTGTCTTTCAAGCTCTGGATGGGCATGCATTGAAAATGTTATTGAAAGAGGTGCGAGTGTGTAGTAATCGCTGTAAAACGGAATTTTATCTTGGAATCTACTTCTCATTTAGACTATAATTTCCACTAGCTTTAAGAAAAATATGTCTTTATCGGCGTTAATGAAATAAAAAAATAATTTTGTCAATTTCTCAATTTCAATAGGATTTTGAACCTATTGCGTACTCTATCCCAGAGTTAGAGGTATCACCCCTAGTAAACTCAGGTAAACAATTAAAGAAATTTACATAAATAACAAATTATCATATATTAATTGATAGTTTATATGAGCAAGATACCAAACTTTTTAGATAGTGACCATAAAACCTCTTTCAATGGTTCAATTGTTTTGTTTTTTTTCCCACGGTTTCACAATTTAAGGAAAATTGTAATATTTTTACAGACTTATTCTAGTCTACATACTGTATCCATTTCATCTTGTGCCTTTTTTAATTGCCGTCATATAGCTGCACTTTGAAAGTCTAGAATTATTAATCTTACATACATACATACATACATACATGCATGCATGCATGCATGCATGCATGCATACATACATACATACATACATACATACATACATACATACATACATACATACATACATACATACATACATACATACATACATACATACATACATACATACATACATACATACATACATACATACATTTGGGAGTCATATTTATTACTGGAGATTTTAGAGGTCAGATTTACTACAGATAGATTTTAGGGGTCAGTCTTACCACAGTTAGATTTTAGAGATCGACGCTATTAAGAGCGCTGTTCACAAACTGTTTTACATCATTTTATTAGTTATCTAAATATACCAGTTTTAAAATCTCAAAACTAACAAAATAAAACTTATTTTTAAATATTAAATTATTTAAATAGTTTAAATATTAAAAACAAATTTATTCTAAGTGGTGGATGAAATGGCTTAGAAAGTTGCCGGGTATATTAGATAAGGTTCTTTTTCTGTCTTCACTTTTTCGTTTAGAGCACAGACAGCTAATTCCTGTTGACCGTAATGTTATATTCTCAAATTCACTATACTTTTGTGGAAATAACGGCAAAACACGCTTACATTCCATTCATAGCGTCTTGAATTTATTTATATTTAAAACAATGAAAGTACAAGCAGCACGGCTCATTTTAAGAAATATTTCCAACGTGCGCCTCCTCTATTATATTCGGTCTGGTCGCGACATCCCTTGTTAGTGCTAGTAGTGCCCGTATGGAGACATGATAAAATGAAAATGGTTCCAAGTTCAAGCACACTATTGTGTATAAGTTACACATAAGTAAGATTATTCTGAAAAATTTACACAAATTTTCGGTTTTTTTTATTTCAGCCAATCAACAACCTTTGTTTAAATATGGCATTTAATATTCCACCAAAGCCAAGCTGTGTAGTCGTAAGCTATTTAGTTGCCTGTGACCATACAATGTTTTCGTGTAGAAAAACATTCCAAGATTAAAAAGACTAAAATAATACAAAAAAATTAAATTTATTTTTTTTTCTTTCTGGAAGATGTTGTTTATTTAGGTAAAAACTCTTTCAGAGCAATATTCTTCATTCTGAAAAAATTATTTATTATGGAAGATGCTTTCATTGTGATGTTTTTCACACTCGAAGGCATCAATTTATTAGGTACACAGAATCACAGTTTGATATTTCTTTTCTTTGCAATCTCTTGTGTTGTTGTTATATAAGTTTCAAAACATGTTCTTATCATATAATTGTCACCCAATTATGGTTTCATTACCTAACGTTGTACTATTTTTCTGCATTAACATTTTAGTATTGCATTTGTATAATTTCCTGTTCTAACTGTTCTTTTCCATTCGGCTTTTCTAATATATTCACATCACTACATACTATTATCCATAAATTCTTTTCTCAAGTTCATTTGGATTTTTTTTTACTTTGAAACATTTTACAAATAAATGTAATTTGTTTGATACGTTGTACGAATCAATTTAATTTATTCACTAAATAAATTTAATTTGTTTGATACGTTGCACGAATCAATTAAATTTATTCACTAAATAAATTTAATTTGTTTGATACGTTGTACTAATCAATTTAATTTATTCACTCAAAATATTTATACTGTTACTGCTATTTAGATGTTCTGAAATTTACTTAATCAATTTAATTAACGAATTATATTAAGTTTATTGTCATTTAAGTCATTGTTTTGCAAAACAACGAGTTGAGAGTTAGAATAAATTAATGAGGAGATTAAATGAATTCATCAAATTAATTAAAGTTCAATAAGTAGGAAACAATTTCTATCTCTTCTTAATTGCTCTGGAATTCTGTCTATATCAAACTTATCGTGATTCCCCTGGAATTCTGTCTATATCAAACTTTTCGTGATTTCCCTGGAATTCTGTCTATATCAAACTTTCGTGATTCCCCTGGAATTCTGTCTATATCAAACTTATCGTGATTCCCCTGGAACTCTGTCTATATCAAACTTTTCGTGATTCCCCTGGAATTCTGTCTATATCAAACTTTCGTGATTCCCCTGGAATTCTGTCTATATCAAACTTTTCGTGATTCCCCTGGAATTCTGTCTATATCAAACTTTCGTGATTCCCCTGGAATTCTGTCTATATCAAACTTTTCGTGATTTCCCTGGAATTCTGTCTATATCACACTTTTCGTGATTCCCCTGGAATTCTGTCTATATCAAACTTTCGTGATTCCCCTGGAATTCTGTCTATATCAAACTTTTCGTGATTCCCCTGGAATTCTGTCTATATCAAACTTTCGTGATTCCCCTGGAATTCTGTCTATATCAAACTTTTCGTGATTTCCCTGGAATTCTGTCTATATCAAACTTTCGTGATTCCCCTGGAATTATGTCTATATCAAACTTTTTATGTCTCCCTTTGGAATACGGTCAACATCAAACTTGCCTTAACTCCCTTGGAACACTCTCAATACTATCAAACCATTTATAAAAACTGGAATACTATGTATACTATAAAATGTTTCATAAGTCCCCAGGAATGCTTTATATATAATATTTACCTTAACCCCCCCCCCGAACACTGTCTATGTTATCAAACCTTTCATAAATCACCTGGAATTCTGTCTATAATATCAAGATCAACTTAACTACCCTGGAAAACTGTTTATGATATCATACTAGTCTTAACCCCACTTGAACACTGTCTATAATATAAAATCTTTCATAACTCTCCGGAAACACTGCCTAAAATATCAAAATTGTCTTAACTCTACTGGAAAACTGTTTATGATATTATACTCGTCCTACCTACCCCCCCACTAGAATACAGTATATAGTATAAAATCTTTCATAACTCATCTGGAACACTGTCTACAATATCAAAATCGTCTTAACTCTCCTGGAAACCTGCTTAAAATATCATACTAGTCCTAACTCCCCTGGAACACTGTCTATAATATCAAAATCATCTTAATTTCCCTGGAACACTGTCTTAGTATAAAACCTTTCATAACTTCCTTGATACACTGTATAATATCAAAATCATCTTAACTCACATGAACACTGTCTATAATATCAAACTCATCTTAACTCTCCTGGAACACTGTACATAATATCAAAATCGTCTTAACACTTCTGGAACACTTTCTATAATATCAAACTCGCGATGACTCTCCTGGAACACTGTTTATAATATCAAAGCGTCTTAACTCACCTGGAACACTGTCTATAATATCATACTCGTCTTAAAAGCCCTGGAACACTGTCTATTCCAGACTTATCAAATCTTATTGGTATTAGCAATATCATAGGCAAATTATAGTCGCCACTAAAGTAAAAACATGAATATGATTGTAAAGCAGCTGAGTAAAACGAAATGAAATATAAAAATTATCTTTAAAGTAAAACAAAAAAATAAAACAGAAAAGTAAACCGACGCATAATACCAACTACTACATTTACAAAATATTATTGCTTTGCTTTATATGAAAATCACAGAAAAAACAAAGTAAATTGTATCTACCACCCTGATAAGTTTTAACAGCCTCCTGTGGCATGCTGCCCATAAAACTAGTTGGTTACGAGCAGGGACACCGTCATCACAAAGGAATTCTTCATTTTGGGGAGATTAATTGGACCACCTCCATCGCAAAGGACTATTTCATTTGGAGATAATTAAAAGGACCAACATTATCACGAAGAATTTGTTTTATTTTGCTGGGATTGTTGCCGGATAAAATAGTTTCTTAGGTTAAGTATAATTTTACCTTGCTTTTTCAGGTCATTTTTTTATCTTTGCAAATTTTGTTACAAAAAGTGCAAGATTTTGTGTCTTAAAGGAAGTAATGCGTTTTATTTTATGTGGCATTTTGCACATTAAGCAATTTTTTCTCTTACTGTATGCTGCTGTTTAAATCATGCAAGCTTAATCAATTGCATTTTTGTCCAAATATGTATAAATGACTTGGAACATATCTGTTTAAACCATTCTTCTATTCATATCATATCCTAAGTGCATATAAATTATACCTTAAAATGATAAAGAAATTAATAATAAATAATTAAAATAAATATTTCAATTGCATTTTGGCTATTGTTTGTATAATTTTGTCTCCTTTTTTAAACTTATAACTCTGGTATTTTCTCATTTCTGGCTATATTATTTAAACAACATAATTGTTTAATCAAAGAATTGAATCTAAGATATACAAGTTATTAACCAAACTTTAAAATATTAAATACTGAATCAGACTTTTTGAGTAATTTGTTTAAGCACTCAATAATAATCGCTAACTAAATAGCCAGAGACACCCAAGTCATGTATAAAGCATAAATGATTTTCTTGCTTGTGTTAAATTTATGAAAAACTCAATTATGCTTCAATCTGGTTACAGCTGTAGTCAATGGAATCTTATCCATAAAGTCACTTTCCCGCTTGCGTCCTGGCGTTTCATGAGGATATATACGGCGTATAGTATGCTACTACAGGAATGGTAGTTTTCGTTCGTTGGACAATTGTCTTTTACATTGATTTCACTTTATTATTTTTTTTCTCTAAATATTACGTATTACCTATATAAAGCTTCTTCAAGAAAGTGAACCATTCCATTCCGGAATTTCTTGAGTATGGACTGCTTTTTGACCGGTTCAGAAGAGGCAGCGGACGCTTTCGACACATCGCCATCTGTTTCGTGTGTGGTTTCCGAAACACCTTTGTCTAATTTTACTGGGAAATGTTGGATGTTTCCATTACTTATCTCTCTGTTTCTTGTCTCTCCCATTGTTATTTGCCTGATTAAAGCTGTGAAACAGAAGAAAAAAATACACTACAGAAAAGGAGACAAAATAGCCTATCCTTACGCTTGCCTGTTTATTATGTTAATACTTGAGTGTCATTGCAATGCCACTACCGCAAAACTATTTATATAAGAAGACCCAATCTTAACATAGTATATAAGGGAGTTGTTAATGTGTATCTGAGCTTTATACATTTTATCTCCCTTTGACCTGTGAATAGGAAGGGACGGATGATATTGGATATCTGGGCTTGATTAATAACTCAAAATAGTACGGGAGACGATTCTTTACCTAGTTGATCAAATTCACACACACACACACACACACACACACACACACACACACACAAACACACACACTGTGTGTGTGCTGCAATGGAATAGTATCGGTGTTGCAGTTCAAAAAGCATTTATCACCATACTACACGGAAAAAATATGTGTTGCAGTGTAAGATATACAAGAACAACCTACTACAAGAACAGAACCGTTAACTCTCTTGCATTTAATACCAGGCATATAATTGGAAAAGTAAATGTGCTGTCCCTCAAACCACAAATGTATCATTATATTACTAAACCGAACAAGTATACGTGTTGTACTTTGAACCACACACGCACCGCCACACTACACGAGAAAAGTATCGGTGCTGTACGTCGAACCAAACACGTACCGTCACACTACAAGCGAAAAGTATCGGTGTTATCCTTCGAACTACACACGCACCGCCACACTACACGAGAAAAGTATAGGTGTTGTACGTCGAACCAAACACGTACCGTCACACTACAAGCGAAAAGTATCGGTGTTATACTACGAAGCACACACGCACCGCCACACTACACGAGAAAAGAAACTGTGTTGTAATTCAAAACACACATGTACCACCATAGCAATAAACAGCAATTGTATCTGTGTTGTATTCGAAAGTACAAATTTACCATCATACTACTAAACAGGAAATGTATCTGTGTTGTATTCGAAAGTACAAATTTACCATCATACTACTAAACAGAAAATGTATCTGTGTTACATTGTGTAACAAACCTCGCATGTATCTCTATACTCCTAAACGAGATACGTATCTGTTGCATATCAAACCACCATTATAAGATAAATTTCTGTTCTGTGTTTTACCCTAGTTGTCTAATGTACTATTTATTGAATCCACTTCTCACATAGTTTAATTGAATCAATCATTATTTTAAGCAGAACAATATAAAGTAATGGTATTTGTTATCTTGCCTTCAAGTGTCCTAACCTACGCCCTAATTTGCAGGCAAAATAATGGCTCGCAGAAAAAAAAAGAGGTGTACGTGTGATTCTGACATCCAATAGTTCACAATAGTTATGGCTCCTCGAAAAAGCTCAATAAAATATGTATTTTCTTTACAAAAATTATCAGAAATAAATTTACATCATAATACTGACACTATTTAGTAGAGAACACGAAAATAGTGATAAATGAATAAATTTTGAAGAAAAAAGAAATTGTATTTGCATTTATCGCTGATAGGTATTTCATTGAGATTAAAGTTTCAAGGAACAAACACCTTATTTGTGTAATTCAAACAGGAGAAGCGCTGCATATATTTTCATTGTGACATTCGTTGTATGGGGAACAAGATTGTATTAGCTTATCGCTCGACGCCCTTGCTTACACTTGTATGGTCTCGAACAAGCGTAATCATTTCTGGTTTAAACAAAACTATCTATTCAACTGTAAATTCGTTTATTATAACAATTGTTTTAATTACACGATAAATTTCCCTACTTATGATTGTGCTGATAAGTAATATACCTACAAACTTCTTTCATTTTGCTTCCATATGCAATATCTATGGCTTCAGGTAATACGACCTCATGTCACTGTAAGTGACTAAAATTGTTGATATGGCTTAGCAACAGAACACTGTGCTATACAAATTTGACGGGAACGGGGGATGGAGAAGGTAAGATTGACACATCTGACACGGTCATTACTAACAGTGGTAACCGATGCGATTTGTTGCATAATGTGACGTCGATTGCTAATAGCTAGATATAAAGTATGTTTTACTTTATTATACATGTCCGATATAAATCGACACTAATATTGTGGCCCGTGTTTGGAAACATCGACCACATCTGTCAACAATTGCATAGGGCGCCAGTTGGTTTGACGTCATCCGTGTTTGAAAACATCGACCACATCCGTAAACAATTACATAGGGCGCCAGTTGGTTGACGTCAACAAACCTAAGTTTCAATGTTATAAACTCAGCTAATTCAGACAGTAAATGCCACCCACGTATTTTGTATTTCGCTAAAGATTATTTTATGGGTTACACTCTTCCAGGGAGAAAGATTTATTACAGATATGTGGCAACATGGCATTGAACTCATTTTTTGCAGCAATTGCAATACCATTCGCTTGTTACCGTCGGAACAGAAATAACCTTAGGTAGTGCACATCCGTCATATTTAAAACTATTTCTTGGAAAGATTACTCTGTCACACTTGCTACTATGGTGAGAAAAAAAATGTTCTCATATTATGAAAAGCATCTTTATTTCCGGCAAAATTCGATGCTGATTTCGTGTAAACCAATCCGATGAACACATAAGATCAGATGGACACATCCAAACTTCTTTTGCGTTGACAGAAAATGACGAAAGATCTACATGTCACTATTTTCAAATGAAATGATCAATATATGATTTCCTAAATGTGCCTAAAACATTGTTTCATGCTACATACGTACCTAAAAATATTATATACATATTACACATATACATACATAAGGCTTAGCGATACAGTCCATCAGTAAACGAACAAGGAACATTAGAAATTATGTCTTTGATCCATGTCACCAAACGTACGTGATTCATTTTCTCAAACGTTATGTGGAAAAAAGGCAGTAAAATAATATTCCAGTAACTTTCCAGTGAGTTCTTTGATTTTCTATTAGCTTTGTACAGTGATATTAATTAACGCTTTCTTGCAATCTACAAAACTGATTAATCATATGGGTAACCACTGCAATGGATTAATGTATTTTACAAACTCGACCATGACCTGATACTTTGGATTTCTTTATACTGTTAATGATTTCTTTTATTTTAGTTATACTAATACCGCTATGTAAGACGTTAATATGACACGCGTCATCTTAAACTGATTGACTTCATTCCCTCTCTATAAATGCGTTCAAGTTTCCGTCAAAATAATAGCTATAGTTTGACGTGTGAATGCCTTTACAATATATGTCAAAGCCAATTGCAATGGAAGAGTCATCACCCACTAAAACCCCATCAATTGATATTTCCTATACAAAAATTATATTTTTACTCTCTTGACCTGGCGACACTCCCAACTTACATCACATTCGTGTTCTTTTTCAATTTTATCATTTACTTCCCACATATTTGCCATATAAGTTTTTGGAGATTTGTAAAATCTCTCTTCTTAGCTTTATATTCTCTAAGAATTATATTCACTACCTCTTGGTCTTCTATCATTTATCGAAATATTTATTAGCATGTCTGTAAATCTTATGTTCTCCTTTACGTTCATCTGACCAAGATGGTTTGCCGTGAAAACTGAATTTGAATTTTGGAAACCTGATGTCGCTTGACTGCTGTATCGCAATATTAATGAACCCATAAAATCTATCACCACTATCATTTTCTATCCGATATGCTTGATTATACTCTAGGACTGAAGGTATCACAACCTATTGGTAATTTCTTTCGCGTTTACTTAAGTTAAAGACAAACATTTCTGTAGCTATTTTCAAAATGATATGATCGATATTTGAGGCTCCTTATGAGCAAAAACATCGTTAAATGTTTATACCTACTACATACCTAAACAGACACAGACACACACACAGATATATATATATATATATATATATATATATATATATATATGTGTGTGTGTGTGTCTGTGTGTATATATATATATATATATATATATATATATATATATATATATATATATATATGTGTGTGTGTGTGTCTGTATATATATATATATATATATATATATATATATATATATATATATATATATATATATATATATATATATATATATATACACACACTATATGCTTAAGGCTGAGAGAGAGAGAGTATTTTTAAAGCTTGTACACATCAGATGTAGCTAATATATGCACTGTTGTTCAGATGAAAATAAAAGATGTATATAACCAGTTCATCTTGCCCTAGTTATCTTCAACCTATCCATTAAAATACTTTCATATGTTGACATTAAATGTAAATAATTTGGAGGAACACAATTACCGTAGATGAATGAGTAAACCCATATTTGATTTAAATCACAGAGCACAGATAATACAAAAATTTCAGTTACAGCAAGTAAAATATAACTGCAAACCAAACTACTCCTTAAACACATTTTAACATTGTGAAATTTGTTATATAAATACCGAAAGGACCATATAGTCTAGTTTTCATAGACAAGTGTCTGTTATAAAGAGGTTAAATATGTAAAGGAAATAAAGACAGGTTGCTAATTGTTGTCTTTCTTGAGCAAGTGTACTTAATAAGCAGGTAACTTTATTTGCTCTGAGATAAATATGATGCATGTGTGTGTGTGTGTGTGTGTGTGTGTGAGAGAGAGAGAGAGAGAGAGAGAGAGAGAGAGAGAGAGAGAGAGAGAGAGAGAGAGAGAGAGAGAGAGAGAGAGAGATTGTTTGGTCATAACTCAGACAAATAAAATATAAACAAACATTACTGAGATGTATTCAACCAAATTACAAAAACATCATTCATCAACCTCAACCACAGTGTTAATGGAGACCTACGTCACGTGACTTAGTCCAGTAAATCATGTTTTTGTGTCGTACAAAATCTGGACAGAATGATTGGCTGGAATGAGTCATGAGTTGTAGATGTCAAATTAGCAGTCATGATAATCAGCATAGAAAGATTGATACATACCTATACATATTTATTTGTGCAGAGATGATGGTCCACTACTTTCAAACATGATCGATGTTTTGAATGGGGATTTTTGTTTCTTAAAATGAATATGGAACTTTGAAAAGTCAATATACTCATGTAAAACATGAAATTGATTTTCACAGAAATAAGTATTATATAAGTATTTATATATTAACGTCAATATTAAAATAAAGTCGTGTCTGAAACGTGCATTTGAACGATTCCCAAGTACAATTACAGCTTTCTGAACAAAAGTAAATGTATTCGTCCGATAATACGTTGATAACCCTATAATATTAAACGTGATTCATGATCAAGTCTAAATGCCAATAATTTGCAAATCGTGCCTCCAGAAAGAAAAATTACTTGGCCTTTCTAAAATATCAATGTTTATACAAACTGAGCGGGTTCGAGTCTCGGGCTCGGCCAACGTGGGTATCTGAAAAGCTTGCCAGTAGCTACTCGTGGAAAGCCGCTGGTTCTGCACGGGGTTTTCCCGGGTTCTTTTTCCACTAGTTATACTGGCTGCCATGTGCTGAAAATGGTGTTAAATCCATACAAACCAATAACTGACTCTGAATTTTTAGGAGTATACCTCTTAAACCTTCATTTAATTTTCTGTTATAAGAATGTTCTACATCATTACATTTGATATGGAATGGAGTAAAAGACATGTTAATATTTATTTGGAAGTGTGGTTCAGGAGTTAATAGTGTCAGCGAGGGTAGATAGAATTCAATTATGTCAAATATTTAAATTTCCTCTGGAATTTAAAGTAAAGTGGGCTTGTGTGTATTCACAGTCTGTTTCAAGGTACTGATACCCTTCTGCCGAAGATGAATTTTGACAGACATGCGTCTTGATTTTCTGTGCGACTTTTCTTTTGGAAGTGAACTTCACAACAATGTACGTGTAATAAAGGGTAGATGAACCCAACGCTAAAGTGCAACGAGACCAGAGCGTGTGCTCATTAATTCAATCATATAGGTAATATAATTATATTTAAACATTTAAAGAACATGAATAAAATGTTTAATTTAGACCTTTGCTCAAACCGTATCCATTCATTATTGGTTTCAAAAGAACATTGAAAATATCTCTGAAAGAAGTAAAAGAGGAACTTGATGAGGAGATCTGTAAGAAATGAGGCAGATTAGCGAAGAAGTTGAGAACTTAAGGAATTAACTGTTCTAAGTTCAAGTTGAAAATGAAAAGACGAAGGAAAAAAATGGAAGTCTTGGAGATAACAAATGAAGAAAAATTGGAGAATATAGTGGAATCAGTAAATGCATATAAGATGCTGGCGAATAAGGTGAACGATGTAGTACAGTACTTAAGAACTAAGAACCTTTCGATTGATGGAGTAGGGGATTCATATAAAACTTTTCAAGAATGC
Organism: Potamilus streckersoni; assembly: GCA_016746295.1. NCBI lineage: Eukaryota > Metazoa > Mollusca > Bivalvia > Unionida > Unionidae > Potamilus > Potamilus streckersoni. The sequence continues at coordinate 1,379,827 of JAEAOA010000137.1, forward strand.
CGAAAGAAAGTTTTCAAATTTATCGGAAACAAGCTGGGGATAGTTGCCTCCGGCAAAGACATAAACACCGTTCATATGAATGTGGATAGATATGATACACATTGTGACAGATCCATTATTTGCAAATTCGCCAGGAGATCATTGCAGATGATGGTACTGGGGAAAAGAATGAAACTGAAAGTTCAACGTATGTCGTCAAAGAAGACAAGACATTACCAAAGAAGTATAATTAATTATGTACGAGTTATCCGAGCAGCTTTGTGTTGAATCACTCTTGATCTTTGAGTGTAAATCCCCCTCCCCGATTTACCAATGGTAAAAGGTACAAAAAACAATGATACAATTTTGAGAATTTGGAACAAATAGTAATAAAAATAACGGAATAAGAAAACTGATAACTTGATTATTCGTATTGCCATTACTACTACTCTTTTTGACTTTATAGTGATATAGTAATGTCACTTAAGCTGTTACGTAAAATGCTAAAAATGAATGATGCTCGTACAAAATAATGTAAAAGACTGTGATAGAGTACGGTTCGGTTCACATCATTTGGTCTTGTGCACTGCTGGGTAGTGAACTGTCAAAACTACGCTAAGTTTATATATTTACTCGAACTTTATGTCGTTTATTTACTGTTGCTTAAAGAATGACTGTAATAATTAAACAACAGGCAACCAGTCTACATATTCGGTAATAATTTTTCGAAGAACTGTTTAGCAAATGATTAGTGGTAACAAATGCAGATATAGTTGCGCGTCAGTACCTGTAGATTTTAGGTTTATCATAGCAGTAAGTTACAACACATAAATATGAATACTATTACTTGTACAATTATGAAAATAATTGATAGATCATGCAATGCAAATGCAACAGATGATAAACTTAACTAGACTTCGTTAAGTCATTATGTATTCACAGACAGGAAAGGAAAGGACTGTTGATGGTGAAATTGTTTAAAGAGTGACAAATATGACATGCTACACTTGTCTAACGCTATATATTGGAATAATCTTGACGAATATATAGGAATTATCGGGATAAAGCCGACAAATATGATAAGTTCTGATCCCAAAATATCTTTTTTTTATTCTTGTTTGTGTTATTTGTTTGTTTGTTTCTTCATTTTTTTCCATCGCTATAAAAACTATAATTCTCTTGTTTTCTGTATTTATTATGTGGCATCTTTTGAGTCGGTATACCAGATCACCATTAGCTGTAATATCAGTATTCTTGATATTGTACAATACAATAACATTACTGTTAAATTTTTTCATATACATCGGTGTATGCACGAATTTAGTTATATACAATTTTATTCGTGGCCTCTGAACACAAGAAAAAAAAAAAACAATAGTATATAACTTCCTTAATACTTCAGTCTGAATCAGTACATAGTGATGCATTATACATAAGCAATGCTACAAATTTGCGCGTATTACAGGTAGGACTAAAGCTGTACTTCCAACGATTATGTGTAAGGATCGAACAAGGTTCATCATATGACGACTCTGGAGAAAACATTAAAGACTTATATGATTGAATATTGTACACCAAAAAGCACAATATTCCTGGACTGCTTCTTTTGACTGATTTCGATAAAGCAATTGACTCACTTTCATAACAAATTAATTGATAAACTTTGTACTTTTTAAACTTTTGATGACCCGATGATGAATTGGATAAAAAGTATTTTTTTTTAATTACAGAAACATAAAATATTGTAATTGTTAATTGTCTCCAGTCGGGTTGGTATAGAAAAAGGATGTAGACATCCACTCTCCTAATATATTTTTATTCTGTGTGCAGAAAGTTACGAATGACGGGGATAGCAATATGAAGGGCATTCACAGTGAATACATGTTCTTTTTGTATGCTGACGATACATCGTTTTTCTTGATGGTTCAGAAAAAATATCTTCTCTAATGTCTTCTTTACTTCTTTAATAATACACTGTAAACCAAAGCTTCTGGTCTTAGCATGAATATTATTTATTTTAAAAACAAAACAAAGGGTTTTGGATTGAAAGTAAACTAGGTAGCAGCAAGAGATATTGTCCAGAACATAAACTTAATTGACATTGTACTGATTTTGAAATCTTTGCCTTAAATTTTCTCTAAAATTAATTATCTTGTAATATCATTACCAAATTCATCCAAACAGGTTCTTCGTGAACTAAATACAAAGTTTGTATGGCTTGAGTCAGAGGGGAAGATCAAAAGAAATATTTCATTCAAGAACAATCATGTAAAGGGGATTAAATATGATAGATATATTAAAATTTCTGAATGCGTTCAAAATTACATGGATTAGAAGAATATTATCGAATGAATTTACATGCAAAAGTTTGTTACAAGTTTCTCCATAAAATTTTAGGTTTTTTTTTCTTCATTTGGATTCTAAGAGAAAGGCTCATACTGGCTAGATGTCATTGAGACATATTAAGAGATAACTTGATTGAAATGAATAATCACACAGCTGAACAGCTTTAGAAACACAAATATTGCTTAATCCTTTTATTACAATAGATTGAAAAGTGTGTATTACACACAACATGGTTTCAAAAGCATTAGATTTGTGAATGACTTGATAAATGAGGATGACTCCTTGAAACATTTTGATTGTAATAAAAGCAGATTTTCTATTAGTATTAATTTTCAAGGCATACTTGCAACCATCAGTCATATAAAAATTAAAATTTAGTATCGCTTATGATTCACATGTTCTACAACCTTTTATAAATACTTGATGTGTACATCAGTATAAGAAATAAAAATGGATGTAGATTTGTGAATGACTTGATAAATGAGGATGACTCCTTGAAACATTTTGATTGTAATAAAAGCAGACTTTTTATTAGTATTAATTTTCAAGGCATACTTGCAACCATCAGTTATATAAAAATTAAAATTTAGTATCGCTTATGATTCACATGTTCTACAACCTTTTATAAATACTTAATGTGTACATCAGTATAAGAAATAAAAATGGATGTAGATATGTGAATGACTTGATAAATGAGGATGACTCCTTGAAACATTTTTTGATTGTAATAAAAACAGATTTTCTATTAGTATTAATTTTCAAGGCATACTTGCAACCATCAGTCATATAAAAATTAAAATTTAGTATCGCTTATGATTCACATCTTCTACAACCTTTTATAAATACTGGATGTGTACATCAGTATACGAAATAAAAATGGATGTAGAAGTATATATGAACATCTGACTTTAACAATGAAGCACCACTTCTAGCAGAAAATGGAGTTTTTAAGTTGGCAGATTTAGAAGATGACGATTGGAATATTTTTTTCTTGTTGCTTCAAAATGTCAAATCTTAGGTCGTTGAAGCTGAAACTATTAAGTAAAATTTTTCCTTCGAATGAATTTCTCAAAGAATCAAAATTATTCCATACAAGCTCTTCTCTTTTTGTATGCTACACGCAGAGACAATTTCTCGTATTTTTGGAATTGTTCTAAATTTAAGATTTGTATAAACTTTATTTTGCAACAGAAAAAAAAGAAAATGTAGTCCTACAAATAATTTAGAGTTCACATAAATATTATTACAGAACTGAAGACAAAACTCAGGCTGATGATACAATTAATCTGATAATTATATATACATGAAAAAAAAACATTGTCGATTTATAAAGGCAAGCCAAATTTGACTCAGTTCCAAATTATCGGTGCTTATAACTTCGTCATAGAGAAATATAGCGCTTACAGAAACTGTTTTAAGAAAAAGTATGACAATAAGTGGTTATTGTACAAAAAGTTAATAAACTATGTTATTGGATCATTGGAAACTTGCGCGCGCGCGCGTGTGTGTGTGTGTGTTGGGGTGCTATGTATATGTAAATGTGCATATATTTATATGTGTGTATATGTTTGTGTGAATGAATATGCCTATCTTTGTATACCATCATATTTGTGTGTAAAAATGCTAATTTTGCCATTTATGATGATATGTTATCATTGCAATATTAATGCAAACGATATTAATGTTATTATTCTCTCTCTCTCTCTCTCTCTCTCTCTCTCTCTCTCTCTCTCTCTCTCTCTCTCTCTCTCTCTCTCTCTCTCTCTCTCTCTCTCTCTCTCTCTCTCCTTAACTTCTTTCCTTCATTTTTGTCATATGGTTTAAATATTGTAAGTATTTATGGATTATAAAGTGTGTATCATTTGTCTTTATGTCCCCAAAACTTTAATAAATCTTTAATCTGAACGATTTATGATCCTAAAGATTTTATGAGCTGTTATCTTTGCTATTTTTTGCTGCCTTTAATTCCTCACAATATGCTAGGAATGTACTAATGTGCCGTTAAAATACATACATACATACATACATACATACATACATACATACATACATACATACATACATGCATGCATGCATGCATGCATGCATGCATGCATGCATGCATGCATGCACGCACGCACGCACGCACGCACGCACGCACACACACACACACACACACACACACACACACACATACATACATACATACATACATACATACATACATACATACATACATACATACATACATACATACATACATACATACATACACATACACATACACATACATTTATACATACATACATGTCGAGCATCTTCACAATGTATTACTTCTTACGTCAAGTAGATCGCTCCAGTGGCCTATTGGTTAGAACGTCCGCCTCGGATGCGGGAGGTCGCGGGTTTGAACCTTGGCCGAGTCATACCAAAGACTTTAAAATTGGTACTAACAGCTGCCTCGCTTGGCGATAAGCATTAAGAGGTTAGTGTTAGGACTGGTTAGCCTGGTGTCAGGATAATGTGACTGGGTGGGACATCATGCCACATGTCTGCGGCATGATTCTCCAGTTCTAGACATCACTATAAACTGTCACACTGCAGACATCGTAGCGTTATAACTGAAAAATTGTTAAATCTACGTTAAAAATCTAAATCACGCACACACATTTACGTCATGTTTTGTTACAAAAACAGAAACTCCTCCGAGCTTAACATTGTTCTAGTTCAAACCAATCACTTACGCATGTTTGGTGATCTTCCTCTACCTTTCCCGCAACCGTAGGCGTCACGATACATTACACTGTTACTTAAATGATAGGGCAGGTTTAGTCGGGTTGTACTAATGTGTGAAAAAAAAACTTTTTTTTTCGTAGAAATAAAAAATAAGTACGAAAATAACTCATTTTATTTGTTTGTTTATCAATATCAATAATTCTTTCTTAATTGACAAATACTTAAAAAAAACATATTGACCAATGCATAAAAACATGTATTTCATGGCATTTTCTTCTTACTGAAAGTCAGTACGTATTGCGGTATGTAAAATGGCCTTGCGAAAAGAACTCATATTTTTCAATGAAAGATAACCACAAAAGACATTGACCAATGCTTTTACAACATGAATTTTCATGACATTTTGGTCTCATCATTTCCTGTCTTTAACTCTTCATGAGGTTTGGTTTTATTACCACCGAAGATGGTATTACTACCTTCCTGGTTCTATCCATGGGCAAAACAGCATTAGGGTTCGTTTTCCAGGCATCGGACAATCTTCGTTCTCTCGGATACTCATAAATGTTTTTACATCTAATCAAATGGATATAATCGTGTAAGAACATTTCCGTTCATTTGTAATTGCCCATGTTCCTTATTGGTCAACACCTCTCTACTTCTTCATCTAGCACAATGTTGTGCAGCGTATTGATGAACTTTTTGGAAGATCTTGGATCTTCCAGTCGACCGCAGACTTCAGAATATGGTTAGCACTGGATTGCTTTTCGTCCAATTAGACGTTAATTCGACCTTTCTTAATCAGTTCTATTGCATTTTTTTTTCCAGAAGTGGCATCAGTTTTCAAAAAAATAGGCTCTAAAAGACTTTCCACTCGCTTTTCATTTCAAATGTCGATTTCCCTGCGGAGACTGTAACATGAGTGGAATATGTGTCGACGTCCGTAGATTCAATGATATCGTCTTTACTAAAGGTGGCCATAACGATATTTTGTCTGTGTTAAATATTTCCAACACTGTCCTTTCTAGCATTTTTTCAAATGACGTGTGCACAACACGTATAAAGTTCTCGATAAACATCTAGATAATGTCAATTCCTTATCACTGTCTAAAAATCTAAGTTTAAAAAATCATTATCCCTTAGGTTATATTCAGTGTCATGTAGGAATGAAGACTGTCTTTGCTGATGAATTTGAGGGTATAAAAGTCGGTCCTATACACAGTGGCTGATCCATGATTGATCTTCATACAGCTGACAACTCTTTATAAACCCTAGACGTTATGTGGAACTCTCCTAGGTTTTAAGTTTTGTCAATGCATAAAATAAAGCTCAGTTCCTTACAACAATACATTTAATGCCTTTAATTTACTGTTCCGTAAAGAGCGTTATCAGTGGATATTTTGAACCGTTGATGTGGTTTGCATTTTTTTACATATGGGTGTGCCTTTATCATCTCTCCCACGCTGATTATGTGGTCAGCAGATTTGTATGATACCTTGTTAGATTTCTTTTCACGTTTATTTATATAGTATTTCATTGTCAATTGTCTTCCATTGCGTTGATTTTCATAATCATTATTATTTTCTTTATTCATTGACCATTCCACTACCTTTAAAGGCTGTTGCTTTTTTCTGTTAATTCAGTTCGTACCGTAAATTTCATCTGTAGTTGCTGTTTCTTTCCTTCTTTATATCACGCCCATGACACTCTATGCGGAAATCTGCCATATGTATTCTCCAATGTCTATGTCTTGAGAAATTTCCAATGAAATGGAGTAACTTTCGATCCATGTAATTTTCCTTCTATGTTTCCTTTCCATCGGAGGAAGTCTTCAGAGATTGACAAAGTCGTCAATTATTGTGACCTTACTTGCATGAGGCTGTAGTTCTATAAAAACAATCATTCTTTCCCTTACTTTGTTTTTGTAGGCAGTATAGATCATTGCGTCTGACTATAGAAATCATCTTCCCGTTTTTCTCCAGGAATATGGTGCTGGAGTAAAGCCATGGTTCCATGCCCATCAATTGTCCCAAAATTCAGAATGTTTACATTTTTTCCGTCTTTGTACGTTGATTTTTTTGTCTATCAAAAAATAGCAATCCTTTCGATTTGCTCGTATTTTATTTTAAACTTCGAAGGGACCTTTAAGAACATCGAAAGTATCATTTATGTCCATGAACGTATTTCCAAGGTGTCCTGGAGTGAATATAAGCTCTTCTCGTGCATATTGTATGGAAGTATATTAATCAATTTCAATTGGATGTCAGTCAATATCGTCTGTCGAGATTGGCTCTTCTTGCAAAGAGTATTTAGCATATTATTTGTTGACAAAAAGATTATGTATTTTCAAATATTTACTCTTCTTCTGATTGTTGAAAGATTACTTCCTTAATTGACAGATAATGGTTCAGTTTCCATGGTTTTCTTTTCCGTATTCCTGTAGCTTGCATCAGCAACACTTTGCCATAGCAAGGCTACCGGGCACAAAATGATTTGAGATCGTGAATTGAATTTTTTGCGGTCGGGTCCCACTGTGTTAGTCCACATTAATGTTATTGATCCTTCATCAGGGTCCGAAAAGAAAGGGTGGAAGACGGTGTTCATTCACTTTATTACATAATGTCATGGATTCACAGTACTTACTAATTAATGATCGTATGACCAAAATGTCATGCAAATTAATGCTATAAATGTTTTTTGTTATTATCTTTCAATTAAGAAAATAAATTTTGAATTTGACAAAGAAATAATGAAATCAAGGGTTCTTTTAGCACTTATTTCCTCTTTTTGGAAGTCAAGTTACATACCACAGTATTTACTGACTGGTCGTAGGCCCGAAATGTCATTAAAATTCATGTTGTAAATATATTGGTAATGTGTTGTTTTTTCTATTAGCTTTCATTATTTATTTTTTTAAAAAGTATTTAGTTTGATAAAGAAATAAAGAAAACAAGCACTGTTCGTACTTGTTTCTTCTTTTCTGGTTTAGTCTTGTTTTATGTGTATGAAAGCGCAGGCTCAGTCTGGTTTGATGCACGTGATCGGGCACGTTTTTAGTCTGGTTTGATGTACACGGTCGAGTAGGTTCAGTCTGGTTTGATGTACACGCTTTCGTTTGCTTTATGTTCCATTGCACATCATCACATGAAAGGCTAAAGATAGCAAACTTCCATTATCTGCTCCCCAACTATTAGCTTATACGGACTAATAACGAGTTTTCCTAATTTTTTTTATTTATTGTAATGTACATGTCTCATGAAATGAATTATTTTACGGATCACAACCAAAACAGAGAACATTGCAAGAAAAATAAGAAAAAAACACAATCAGATATAACTGCATAACTACAGTGTATTATGAATCTCTAAATTATATTTTAAAGTGGATATCAAGGTAATGAAGATGTAAAATATGAGACAGGAAGAGTGGATATTTACTGTTACACCTAATTGTCGCTAAGTAACTGTTGCTAGGACAATCTGTAAGTTGTCAAAAATCCAGTGCTTATCAAATATGATCAAAGAATCTTAACGGTCCGATTAGAGATATTCCAAAGTCCAAGCCTACGCAATTTTAACTGTCAATCAACCATCCGTGGTGACTTAACAGGTTATACCTACCATGCATGAAAGGAATCTAAGTCAAATAAAATTTACTTTGACCGAAGCTTTTTGACGATTGTGTTCAAATGTACACTTTGTTCATAGTACTGTAAAGTATCAAAGTAATATTTGTATTGCTTTAATTTTTTCTGCTCTAAATACATCAAACGTCTACAAATACCAGAAAGGATTTATTTATACATACAGAGTCACCTGATTTTTTAAAACGTAGCTTTAACAATTTGTCAGTTATATTGCTACGATGCAGTTCATAGTGATTCTAGAACTGGGGCATCATGCAGCAAGCATGTAGCATGATGTCCCACCCAGTCACATTATCCTGACACCAGGCCAAACATTTATAACACTAACTTCTTAATGCTGAACACCTAGCAAGGCAGCTATTAGTACCATTTTTTAAAAGTTATTAGTATGATTCGACCGAGGTTCGAACCCACAACCTCCCGCATCCAAGGCGGAAGCTCTAACCACTAGTCCACTGGAGCGGTTACATAGAGTCAAAGGTACTGTTAACGAATCAATTTAATCCATGCACTTACATTTACTGTTTTTCTTTTTTGGCCTAATTCGGTATAAATCAGTGTCCACCGATGGGTTCGAACAGTTGGTGTTTTACTTTAGTGTTGAGGCAATGGGAGTAAAATAACTTCCCATCTTGATCTTGCCATTATTCGAATTCGCTACCTTTAGTTTGACACGCTAACTATTGAAAAACAGTGACTCCCTCTGTACATATGATATGTAGATATGTTTTAGTGTATATGTATGTGTATATATATATATATATATATATATATATATATATATATATATATATATATATATATGTGTGTGTATATATATACACATATATATATATATATATATATATATATATATATATATATATATATATATATATATATATATATATATATATATATATATATGTGTGTGTGTGTATATGTGTATGGGTGTGTATATGTATATATATATATGTATATGTGTATGTATATATGTATGTATGTATGTTCTTTTATGTTTACAATGTTTTACTCTATATCAGTATTTTAATTTATATGTATGGACTATGCAGTCTGAAATAAAGAATTCTTATCTTATCTTATAATACCACGATTTCACATGCTGCTTTACTATTTAGTAATTACTCTGTCTTATAAGTAATTTGGTACCAAATAGATGTACATATACTCGGGAAATAATTTCAAATCTCTAGCTCCGGAAGACGTCTGCACATAGCAGGCTGTGTCTTATCCCAGTATGAGTGATACTAAGTTTGTTTTGTATTATCTATACAGTTTACTCAATTCCCCAATTTATGTTCGGTTCAATTCAACTGCTTATTTTCTGCAAATATTTTCATAGCAAGAGGGGATGTCAACATAAATATAAGAAGCAGAACTAAAACTGCAAAATAAAAAAAAAATCATTTTTTTTTGGGGGGGGGACTGGATGTCTTTGTACACGGGCACACTAACCATAATCGTATCAGTATCTTAGGTTTAGTTGATGTTGCATTATTTGGAATATTTCTTTTTTACTTTCCTTGATACATTCACTGGTATTGTTGACAAGCGGTAGCCGTGCGAATAATGATTTTAGAAGTTTCCACACAGCGGCTGAGAATAGACACTTCCGTAAGAAAAAAAAAATTTGCCACGACTGCACTGACCGAAGACGGCTATTTCATTCTGCACAGGTATGCGTCAATTCAGACAGTGTCCTTTGTTCTATGGCGTTTGAGTACATTTAAATTTGTTGAGTCACCTTTCGAGATAAATATTCGCTGTCTTGATGCAGCAATATGTAATACAAATATAAAGACACTGCAAACAATATGATCGGTCATATTAATAATAAAATAAAAGTTATGTCTTATATTCCGCAATAAAATGGAAAAAGTAAATAACAAAAATAATCTCAAGATATGCATTTCAATTAAAAAATTAAACATCTTTTTTTTTTCTAAAACATACGTGTATATATAGTTGTGAATTGTGGCAGGACAAATGCAGAAAAGCGAATAGCTAAGCGTGCTTTTTTCGGCTATCGAATCTTCTAGGTTACGACGCAACCTGGAAATGTCATTGCATTTATACCTAATATTTGAAATTCTCGATCAAAGGTAAATTGTCAGTGATTATTGTATTATTTAAATGATCAATTTCTTGGTTTACGGCGCCAGTTTGTTTTTCTTCTTTCTTCTTTGAAATCAAGCATCATTATGGTTTGATTTCAAATGGAATTGCGGTGTTTAAAGATTACTAGTGAAAAAGAGAGAATTTTTTATCTATTCAATAAACAATCTCTCTCTCACACACACACACACACACACACACACACACACATATAAAAACACACTTTATACATACCTGTAGGAAACGTCCTTGTCCAAGCGTAGCAAGTGGTCACACGGAGCACTTAATGATCGCAATATTCGTAATCCGTTGTAAGACAACAAGATGTAGGCAGTGCTATTATTAATCCATTATGACAGGACCACGTGTTGGCAGTGTTGGTAATCCTTTGTAACAAGACCAGGTGCTGGCAGTGATATTGGCAAGTTCGGAAAGTTCCGTAATATTTCTAAAAAGAAGGTAAAGTTACGTTGTGGTCTTTGTTTACTGAATCCAGATGGAAATTTACACGCGAACTTGGAGACTTGAAAAATACGTGAATAACTGGGGTGGTTTGAACTCTTGGTGATGGTGGATATTTTTGTAACCTTAATTAATAGTAATTGTTTGTGTGTAACAAATATATGCAGAATTATAAACCTGATACCGAACAGCACACATACTTAATTAACTGTACACACACCTGGACATGTATTGTGACATGCCCCATTGCCGGCAGCCAAGTATTCACCTGAGTCACTCCTGCGTAACGAGACGAGACAATTTAATCGGAATATGTTTGTAGCCTGGGAATCGCGCGAATCAGCAATCTAAATGTGGTTTTAAAATTACCTGTAAATCTCAGAAACTGTGAAATAAATGAGGTAAAGAAATCCTTGTATTGTCTGATTTAAAGGTATACTGTTGTGGGAAAGAAGAGTGCAAGATGTCCTATTCCGATTGCCTTGCAGGCTTTAACAGACAGCGAGACATGGCTGAGTGATCAACAATGAGGTAGAGATTTTGTTTAAAATTATCTGCTTCAGTCTGAGACACAAAATGTTCCAACAAATACCAAGTGTTTATGACGTGTTTCCAAAATTTATTTGTTGTAAGAAACCTAAAACGGTTCAAAGCAGTAGTGTCAAATGAAACCAGCCTAAGGAGTTTGTTTTTAATTTTGTATCATTTTGTAAAACAAAATTCTTAGATGTTTGTAATTTACAACTACCCCACCCCGCACTGTAGATTAAGTTCACTTTTCTCAGCAGCCATTCTGGCTTTGTGCCATGGTCAGTGTTGCATGTACATTCTTGTACTTGCAGCAGGGATAGTTTCCGAAATAAACATAATTGAAACATGCAATAATAAAAAACGGCATTAAATTCAAAGCTCATGTTGCAAATTGCACATTGAGTTGCGTTCAGAAAGCACCATATTTTAATAAAATAAATTTGAAATAAAATAAATATCAACATGAAATAAACGAAGATATATCTGGGAAATTAAATCTTTACTCCATTAGAATTTGACACAAAAGTGTATTGTCTACTGCGAGTATATTTGACACAATAGTGTACAAACGACACTTTCGAAAAAATGCTTACTCATTTTATTTGACAAAAATAAATACTGTTATTGTTGTTATAGGTTTAACAGCACAATAAAGGCTATACACAGCGGCGAGTATAACTGGTTGTGGAAGAACCCATGAAAAGCACGTTAAGAACCACCGACCCACTTGAAGCTACTTGCAAGCTTTCTAATGTACCCACATTGGCCGAGCTTGAGCCTCGAAACTACGCTGAGAGGTGAGATGGCAGTGAACGGTAAAGGTTGGCGCTTAAGATTACTTGGCCACTCAAAGCCCTTCACAAAAAAAAATATCCTTTTATACATCATGTACACGTCTGTAAAGTGCACTGTAATAATACCGAACAGAAATGAATAAGCCTTCAGGTTTACCTTTGAAACCAAGCGATATGAGGAATTGTTTGTAATCAGAAGCAAAGAAGCTGATTTTATTTCCTTGAAAGATCAGTTTCTACTGAACCAAAGGTGTTAAAAAAATATATATATAACCACCATATACGTGTCTCTAACATGTAATGAAGAACGCGTGCAGATGACTTGTGCTGTACAAGTAAATCAATTCAATTGAGCACAAGTCTGTATTTTCTGAATATTGATCGTGTCCAGTTATCCTATGTGCTCCGGATTTAAGGTGTAGGTAACGGTTTATATATTGAATCATTCGAGACTATTTGACTATTCTGTCAGTCCGAAAGGGTCATTCAACTATAACTTAATACTTTATTAGAACCTTTAAAAGCTGACTTTTCTTCTAATGAACTTTATACATCAGGATTCATTACAAATACGTTAACGGTCATTTCAAGACGAGATCGCGACCGTGTCGAAGGTCAGTTTCAGGTGAAGGTTAGTTGATAATAGGATTTAAATCGTCCTGAATGAAGTCGGATTTGGCTGCGTTCAATAGATGTCCCTGAATGAAGTCGAGTTTGATGTGTTTGATGTATACGCACGAATGAGGTCAAATGGGGGCGTGTGTGTTTGAGCATATACCTGAACGAGTTAAAATTTGGCTTTGTTCGATGGATACATATGAATGAGAGCAAATTTGTCTGCTTTCTAAAGTGTATTAAGTCCGAGTTTACTGGGAGCACTGCGTTTCTTTACGATTGTACTTATGTTTAGTAGATGACAAAAAATGAGAAACAAGTAGTAAATGCATAAAAAAATTAGTGTTCTGTAATTACCGCCATACACTTAATCAACCTTTATGTCGTTCAATTTTTTCAGTCCGTTATTTAAGAGTCTAAGTGAAAAATTAGGGTCATAATGGAAATTAAACAGAAACAAGCTTTTCCAGATAATTACCAGTTAAATAAAATTAATTATATATGTTATATATTCTCAAGGTAGGCAATTAACGGCTGAACATTTCCTGTTAATATTATGAACACTGGTATATATGCTAATTGTGTTTAAAATGTAAACAAAATATACCATAATGTTGAAAATATTTCTTTTAAGTCATGAGAGACCTATGTCGATCAAA